>CM037876.1:268546366-269746366 GCA_021292165.1 Shinisaurus crocodilurus
CCCCTTCCTCGCCTCCGGCACGCTCCTGCCCCTCCTGTCGCCTCTGCCGCGCCTCCCCGCCCGCCTGCCAGCCGCTGCCGCCGCCGCCGCCGCACCTCCCCCCCCCATGCGCGCGCACGCCCGCCAGCCACCTACCTACCTTCCCGTCGTTTCTGGAGCCCCGCCGGCGTTGTTTTGGCGGGAGGAGGAACCAGGGCAACAGGGCTTAAACAGCCCTGTTGCCCTGGTTTCCCCGGCAAAAAAAAAAAAGCGTGGGGGTCCCGTCGCGTCGGAGGAGGAGGAGGTGGCGGCAGCGGCGGCAGCAGCCAGCAGCGGGGGCAGGGGGAAGGTAGGTGGTGGGGCGGCGGCGGCGGCGCGCGGGGGGGGGGTTGCAGAGCAGGGCTGCTTTGCTCCGGAGCCCCCCCATGGCACGAGAGGGGGGGCGCTAAATATAATTTGGCCTAGGGCGCCAAACAGCCCTGCACCGTTCCTGGCTGCCATATACATTTCCCACAATGCCCTGGGGTGGGCATTGTGGGGAATTTAAAATGGTAGCCCACCACTGCCACCAGGTTAGCCTCTTGCCAGGGCCCGCCAACATAGGAGGGAGCCCACCAAAGAGCATGGAGCCCTGGTGTGCAGAAAAATAGAAATGTGTGTGCGTGCTACATGTTTTGATGTACTTTCGGTTTTCATACATGGCAACGGACAGACTCTGGAGAGAGGAAATAACAGAATCTGCCGGGAACATAATTTGAACTCACATCACCCCCCCCCCTCACACACACACAACCACTGGCTACCAGGGATGGGGACTCGGACTCGAGGACTTGACTCGTGAGTCGGACTGAGTCCCCCCTCTGACTCGACTCGGACTCGAGTCCCAATATTTTTAATGGGACTCGAGACTCGACTAGGGACTCGAGACCAAGGACTTGTCAACATCCCTGGGCTGTTGACGAGTCTTCTGGCTGTGCCAGGAGCGCAATCACCAGTGAAGAGTGCATGGAAGTGAGGAGCGCCGCTGCTCGGCCACTATGGACAGCTACCAGGAGCGCAGCCCCAACGATGTGTTGAGATTTATTTTGATGTGTTGTTGTGGGGGGTTAGGGTTAGGGTCAGACATTTTGGGTTTGGCTGCCTCTGCCTGCCTGTTTGGGGTTCCCAGCCTCCTCTGCCTGCCTGGTCTCTTCTTAACCAGTTCCACAGTTTGAATTGTCCAAGACAAAGGCCCCTGCCTGCCTGCTTTGGGGTTCCCTGCCTCCTCTGCCTGCCTGGTTATTTTGGGTTTGTCTGCCTAGTCTGTTCTTGCCAAAATCAGTTGCAGAGTTTTGAAATAAAAAGGCACATTTGTGCCTAGAATTTATTTAAGCCACACATCTGAAGTAGCCTTATTTTGTTGGGGGGAAACCCCATTGATTTTAATAGGGACTCGTGGAGTCAGTTTTGGGAGTGACTCAGGACTCGTGACTCGTGAGTCACCATTTTGGACCAAGGACTCGGACTCGAGACTCGGGTCCAAAGACTCGTGACTCGACTCGAGACTCTAGACCAAGGACTCTTCAACATCCCTGCTGGCTACAATACCAGGACTGTACATAGAAACAAAATTCATGTCGGAATATTCTTGTATGAAGTGGCCTTCATGTACTTGCTCACCCTTTAGCCTTTCTTTCTCTTTTAACAGAAAGAGAATATAGTTGCTTCTTGTGCAAAAGCATTCCTGCAGGGTTCCTGCAGGAAAGAAGGGCTCTCAAAGGTGTCACCATCTCCTTTTGATTTTGAAGGAACTTACACTGTGGTGCATCATACCACTCTTCAGCATTCTTTTGAGAAGTATCATCAGCATGTTGTTGGGTTGTTGTTTTCTCAAGATGGTTTATTACTAATCTGTGAAAGCGGAAACAAAAAGTGCTCACACTGCTTTCTTTTCGGCACCAGGCGTTTTTGCTCTCCCCAGCTCTTTAGGTATTTTCTAATTATTTTAGTGTTGTTGAAGGACACAATCCTATGCATGTTTTGACAGGAAAAAAGTCCTATAACTCCAAGCATTCCCTAGCCTGCATGACTGGCTCAGGAATGCTGTGGGAGTTGTAGGACTTTTTTCTGTCTGAACATGCATAGGATTTTGTCCTGAGTGGTATTACTTTAGTCCCTGTGATGTGGTTTTAACTTTTTATATCTGATGGTCATTTTAGCTGTGTTGGCATGTTTATTAGTTTTATATCGCTGATTGTATTTAATTGGGATTTTATTTCTATTTTTTGTGTTATTATTATGTTTTGTACAACATTTGGAGACATTTATTTATGAGGTGTTTTATAAATTAAATGAGGTTACACAAATCTATGCATGTTTAGACCAAGGAAAGTCCTACAACTCCTTGCATGCCTCAGCCAGCCTTGCTGACTGGGGGATGCTGGGAACTGTAGGATGTTTTTCTGTCTAACATGCATAGGATTGCACCCTAAATCAACTAACCAGGAAAATAGCATAAAATATATATGAGTTATCATTCCCTTATTCTCATGGCCAGCTCCAGGTTTGAGGGGGCTGCAGGCAAAGTGTCCTCTGGTAGACCTCCCCCTGTATTGGTGGGCCTGGTGGACTTACCTAGCTGTCGTGGCAGTGTTCCAAGCAGCTCTGGGCAGTTGACTCCAGCCTCCCTTTTAATGTCTCACAATTCCTCAGCGTGATGCTAGGCAAGGGACACTGAGGAAAATTAAAGGGTTGGCTAGCTCTAGCTGCCTGGCACTGCTTGAAGAAGTAGGTCCTGCCAGGAACTGCCAGCCCACACTCAGTCTGAGGTCATCAATAGAGGCCCTTCTCACCTGCCTGCCACCAAGAGTGGCAGGATCTTCTCAGGGCTGCCCCTGCAGTTCTAGAATCAAATTCCATCAGGGGTTCATCAGGCCCCTTCTTTGCAGGTCTTCAGGAAGAATCTGAAGACCCACCTGCTTTCACTGGTCTTCCCTTAAATCTGGGCAGTTGGCTTTTTATTGGTAAGTTTTGTTTTTAATTATTTTAATTGGCAATCTCTGTTTTTATGGATTTTATTGAAATATGTTTTTTTTACGGTTTTTAAAAATTGTATCCACTTCATGTGGTTTTTAATCTTGTACGCTGCCTTGAGAGGGTTCCACCCTTAAAGGCGGCCTAGAAATAATTTTAGATAGAGATAGGCAGTGCACTGGGGCCTTGACAGCTGACCAAGGGTGCCAGGTGCTGACACAAAGCCTGCTTATTCTAGACCAACCTCTTTTGGTGTTAGTGACACTACTGGTGGAGAAAGCAGATTCTATATTATATTATATTTATTATATTTATACCCCGCCTTTTTTTCTCTGTACGTTGCTTGCATATTTGGTGACAGAATGAGCCACACTGTTTCCTTTCTGTTAGGTCAGAGGTGTTGAATGTACTCTTCTTCCTCTTGCTCTGTTCCTTTCCCCTGACCTCCGTTCATTCGATGGTTTCCCAGCTTCGGTGCAGCTTTTTTCCCCATTGTAAAAGGCTGAAATGCCTCTGCTAACTAAGGCTTAATTACCGGCAGTAAGAGCTTTACACTACAATATACACTTCCTGAAGACCAGTTCATATACCCAGTTTATATATACCCACATATGGGTTGAGTAGAAGCATCTTACAGCGCTGTGTGCGCACAGGTCTAGTGAAGCGGCCAAGCGATTATTTATATTTCTCTTCAGTGTGTGATGGCCCTGCATGGCTTCTTTGATGAAATGGGATTTTGTTGTAAATAAGAAATATGCACGGGCATGTTGACCTGTGTGGATCAGAGCATCTGCAGAGCTGAGGCTTGGTGTTAACATGCTCACAATTAAATATCCTAACTTTAAGATGGATTGGAGACTTGAAAAGGTTAGCTAGGGGGGTTATAGAAGTTGTACCAGTGTAATTATTGGTTAACCATTAGCTACTGGGTTTAGCCAGTAAGTTACAGAAGTTATTAATAGGACAAACATGCTATTTTTAAATTAAAAATCTATTTCCTTGTAAGCAAACCCTTACTTAAACAACAGAGTTACTGTTGTTGATAGAACATTTGGCATAGCAATGACTACTTACTATGAGTACAACTATACCAACGGGCAATATCCAATGGGGTGCTGCGCACCTGCCTACTCCATTCCACAAGCAAGACCCACCATTTGTGTAAAGGATATTTAGCACTTCTGGCAGCAACTGGAAATGCTCGTTTCTGGAATGGGGCAGGTCAGCAGAGCTCACCTATGGAAGCTCCGCCAGCCTGTCCCGATCCAGAAACGAGTGTTTCTGCTCATTTCAGGGCTTCCTATAGGAAATGTTAAATCTCGGTTGTGCAAGCAGTGGGTCCCGCTTGTGCAATGGAATCCATGGGAGGGGCTGCTTGTGGAACAGAATCAGCAGGAGGGGCCACTTGTGCAGTGGCCCCATTGGATAGTGCCCCCAATATATCCACAAATGTATTTATTTGGATGTTTATATTCCCTTAAGGCTTAAGATGTTGTACAGGCTACTAAATGCCTCTCAATGCAGCAGTTCTTTTACATAGGACAATTCCTACAGCAAAGTGTAAGTAGCCTGGCAAATGAAATAAGATACTGAAACATATATTTAAGAATGTCCAGGGGGCAGTTGCATTGGTCTATTGTGGCTAAAAGAAGGAGTGGCATCTTAAAGGCTGAATGTGGCATATGCTTTCATGGACCAGAGATGGCTTCACTAGAAGCCTGTGCCACAATTAATGTATTAGTCTAAGGTGCTAGAAGGCCCCCACCCACCCACCCACCCACACATCAGCAACAGTGCTAAACTTAAATCAGAACAGGGTGCATGGAAATACTGAGGCCTAGTCTCATCATCTGCTAACTGATGAATTGCCAGGTATGATTTGTTTCAGTCCATCTACTGCATAGAAGCCAGTGTGGCGTAGTGGTGAGAGTGTTGGGCTGGGACTTGGTAGATCCGGGTTCTAGTCCCCGCTCAGCCATGAAACTCACTGGGTGACTTTGGGCCAGTCACTGACTCTCAGCCTAACCTACCTCACAGGGTTGTTGTGAGGATAAAATGGAGAGGAGGAGGATTATGTAAGCTGCCTTGGGTTCCTTGCAGGAAAAAAGGCGGGGTATAAATATAATAAATAAAATGATGATGATGATGATGATGATGATGATGATGATGAGCATAATTATTACCACATTTAGGGTGCAATTCTATGGCCACTAGATGCTGTCTAGATGGCCATAGGATAGGTGGGTGTTCCAGCTCTCTGACCTCGGAAATGCGTTCTGACCCAACCACGGAGCACCCTCCCTCCGCCCTCACAGCAGGCACGGTTCTTTCTGCGCCAGCTGCAGCTCTGAAGTTGCAAGACTGGCTTTGGAGCCAGCGTTGGGGGGCGGGGAGGGAGGGGGCAGGATGGGGAGGAGTAAGGCTCTGCCGAGATATGACGTATCCTGGCGGCACCTAAACCCCGCCTCCTCGTGAGCAGGCGCAAAAGACTTAGACAGCTGAAACTGGACATTGGATGGGGCTGCCCCTGTGTTACTTATAGTAAAGCATATGGTTGAGCTACGAAGCAAAATAATTAAACCCCCCATAGTTTTCTTTTCCAGTATTGAAATGGATATCTCCTGTGATTATTACTTTTTAAAATGACAAATATAAATACCCTGCACAGCTAGGCTGCCATCTCAGCCGTTATAAGTTCACATAGACCAGAAAACATCTTTGACTCATAATATGTGGGACTGTCCCACAAAGGGATAAAAATCTGTCAATAGCTGAAATATGTTTTGTGTATGATTTGACTGATCATCCCATATGCCTGAAAACTGATCTCCTTGGGCTGGTTTTATTACCTACAGCCCTTGGTCTTTGTTTTAAATTGATCACTGTGTGGACTGTGGATATAGTAGTAGAAACAGAATGATGGCTGGAATGTGTGTATTTTTAAACAAATGCTTAAGGTTCTTTTTTTCCTTCCTTTTTTGCATTCTTAGGTAATTACCAACAAAAATAGAAACACTGGTTATTGCTGTTGAAAAGTGAAGCACTGACTTCAAAAGTGAAGCAGTAAAAATGCTGAAGCCTGAAGCAGGAAAGCTGCCGCTTCAGTGTTACTGCATATATTTGACTTAAACCAACTTGTTAGCTTAGTTGATGTAAGATTATGAGCCCCTTTCCCAACTGGCCTAACCAAAGGACTTTGAATGGCATTGAATCATACAATAGTTGAATTAAGACAGTTTTGTATTTTGTAACTGCAGTTAGGTATATTGCAGTATTCCATTGCAACTGGCAATATTGATTAAATTAGAATAAGATGTGCACTGCCAGAAATGAGTTTTATAATACAGTTACAACTGGACAAATATGATTATTAACTGGGTAAATATGAAATATATAGCTTCAAATGTCCTAATGGCCACCTTGGAATGCCTTTACGTAAGCCAGTGCTTCTCAAATAGTGGGGCGGGCCCCCCAGGGGGGGCGCGAGGCTCCGTAAAGGGGGGCTCGTTTGACCTCAGTTAAAAGTTTTTTTTAATATTGTGTTCCTTTAAATCCTGTGCTCCTTTAAATCTTTTCTGCTACAATTAATAAAGCTATTCTTTGTTGTAAATTGATCCACATTTCTTTATTTTTTTATTCTCTTATACGTTAATAAGGATACAGTGTTATGCAGAGGTGTACTTATAACAATTTTATAGACAAATGATACTATTTACAGTCGCGCGGGGGGCGCGAAATGTATTCTTCTTCCTAGGGGGGGGCATGACAGAAAATAATTGAGAAGCACTGACGTAAGCTAATGTAGTTGAAGGGACTTTTAGGCTGCAGTCCTGTACCCACGTACTTGAGAGTAACTGCAATGGACTCCAGTGGGGCTTATGTGAGTACAAACATATACCGTATGTAATATTTAAACAGAATTTTTAAAGTTTATTTGGATTTTCATCTTTCTTGTCATGAGGGATTAACTGCATTAATGCCAGGAAGAATACTTGTTCTGCTAACTTAAGATGAGTCAGCTTACTCAACTGTACTGTGAGAAACGGAAAATCACATCTTTTTTTTTTTTAGTTTTGATTTTTAAAAAAATAGGGCTGGTTTATATATTTATAAAATTCTTTAGATAATTATACAAATTTAACTTGAAAGATATACATTTCTTTCAGCAGCGATTCTCAAAGTAATCCATAGTTCATGAAAAATGGCTAATTCTCTATTATTATTTTTTATAGTAAGAGCACAATCAAAGCTTTAAATGTCAGTTAAGATTTTTTTTTTTAAAAAAAAAAATCTACATTAATTTTCTACTTAACAACAGCAAACCATTCATGCACTGGGAACACTATATAATTTTAAATACAATAAAGATTTTGGTACATACCTCCAAACAGTGCTGAAAACCTTCTTTCATCTGTACTAGCTGTCTCATTGTCTCTCTCTGAGGCACACCGAATGCGTTGATAATTTGTGCTGACCAAGTCAATGCAGAGATCTTAAGTGGGAAAACTATTTGCATGTCACAGAATCCAAAGAGCTACTTTATACCTTTCTCCTTTGCTAGAAGAACAAGGGATACATTTTAATTGGGATAAAGATCCCAAGAGCTTTGCAAGTCTTACTATTTTCCTTAAAACACCCTAAAAAGTGTAAGAAATACATGCAGGAGGATTCTTTTTCCTTTAATCTGGTTTTGAAAAGTCAGTCTTAATTGAAAAGCAAAAGTCACTAACTTTATAGACTATAACAACATTTTCAGGATAAGGGAGTGTTTTTTTAAAATGCTCAGAAAAATGCTTTCCTGTCACCAGCATCTTTGGCCCTGCTTGGAATCTGCTGTCCAATTAAAAGATTGTACAACTTTTTGAAAGCTGATAAATGAAGGCTGCTGAGGGAACTACAGCTCCTTTATCTACTAATTTGTCAAACTCTGAATGGGAGCAGCATTTATACCAGCATATCATTTGTCCGTGGAATTAAATCTCAATGGTTAGACCGCGATATCTCTCTCTCCTCAGACCATGGCCCACAGCTACTTTTGGAGAAGTGAGAAGAAAGCTGATTACAGAACTCTCTAGTAAAAGGCACCTGGGGAAGATGGGATCCCCTGTGAAGTGCTCAAACATAATTTGGCTGGTGGGTACTTGTAATAGCAAAACTGTTTGATTGAATAAACTCCTCTGGGCTTATACCGCATGGTTGGAATTTGAATGTTGTAGTCCCATTCCACCACACAAAAAAGGGAGGAGGGGGGAACAGAAACCTTCAGTGTATAGACCTATCAGCCTAATTGATAGGTCAGCCTAACTAGAGTATAGCCAAAATATCAATTAGATTGATTCATCTATACATTGAAGGTGAGTTTCTGTTCTCTGTTTGTGTGTGTATAGTATACATACTAATCTGAAAGTAAGCCCCGTTGAACAAAACTGAAAAACTGGACTTAACATCTGAGGATAGAATTGCGCTGCATGGAACAGTTTTGTGCAGAGAGATTTATCTCTACTGGCAAGAGTCGAAATAGCACTTTGGTATATTATAATTAACATTTTAGTTGGATAGCTTTTTATTTGATGTACCCAGTTTTAACTTGGTGAGCTTCAATACTGAGATTTAACAACATAAGAAAATCCCTTCTGGATCATACCAAAAGTCCATCCATCTACTTCCTGCTTTCTACAGTGACCAACTAGATCCCTCTGGGAAGCCCAAAAGCAATGCATGAATGCAACCATCCTCTTCCGCTGTTGCTCTCTAGCAACTGGTATTCAGTGGATATTGCCTCTGTCTATGGAGATTTCATAGAGCCATCTTGATTAATAGCCATTGATAGAGACATTTCAACAAATGTCTTCTGCAGTTTTGAATGGATGATGTTATCATATAATGTATTTCTTGGGTCATGCCACTGTATTTTAAGGAAGGTATTGTTGAAGTAACACACACACAGCACTGCTCCATTATATGTTTAATTGTGCCATCTCTGAAAATGTACATAACAGATTTCTCTACGCATTAATGAAAGACCATGAACACTGTTCAAACCAACAACAACCAAAAATATTTCATTTTGCCAAATGAACACAATTTCTTCAGTTCACATGTGGTGGGTTGTAATTTGGATATTAGCTGTTGAATCAAAGCAAAGTGTCAAACTCAGATGCAACATTGCAAATCATGCTTGTGTAAAAACACTTATTGATGTTTGATTCTGAATTATCTGGCCATTGATATAAAAATATCTAACTGCTGAACCAAGTTTTGCTGTTGTTGAGGTTTTGAACAGCAGCTTTCTTAATCATTTATGGTTTGTTTATTCAAGTACCATAGCACAGTTAGAGTCATGTACTTTGCTTATCAATAAAGATTATAGTATGATTTTACATAATCCAGGGTCTTCTGTATTCTGAACATTTTTGAAGGACTCCCAAACTCCCCTTACTATCCAGTGCCACCCACAAGTGTCCAGAGTATGTTATAAATCTTGGCAAAAAGTTCAGTCTCGTCAAACAGTGTTATGGTTTGCATTTCTGATCGACACTGTATAAATAGAAACGATATCAACTAGAAACCTGAACTATTTTTAAATGTTAATAACTGTGTCTTCATACTGAAAGCTTTCTGTACTGTATTTAGTTTAGTGACTTCCTGTGCCTCATTAAATGCCCCTAATATTTTATGGCTCTCTGTACACAATGTGTTGAACTTTATACTCAGTTTTAAAATGTGTCATTCTTATTTATAGAGGGTTTATGACATTCCTCTCAAGTGTGCCCAGCATAACAACCTTTAGTCTCCGATTTTCCATAAACGGCTCTCTTTAAAGAACTGTTCTATCAACTCTTGGTGGTAGAGCAAACATCCTTTCTCAGGTGGAGAGAGACATTTGAAAAAACCTGCTAGGAGAAGTGAGTTTTGGAATAAAAAAGTACTAGTTTATGTCCAGCTGTTCATTTTCTTCAGTAATACACTCCATGCTGATTACTGGTGATGGGGTGGGAAGAGAAGGGGGGAGAACTTCCTTTTTGCAGAAGACTGGTATCTTTAGCAATTGTCAACTTTCTCAAATGGATTTTGATGTTGATAAGAAAATGGATAATGATTTGCAATTGTTCATTGTGAATATATTAGGTTTACACAGACAAAACATGTGTGAAGTGCAATTACTGCTAGTGTTGCCATATTAGTATGAACGTTAATAGCATGTTTGTTTTTGAAATGGGTTATGCATTCTGATAAATGTCTGCTTTAATCTTGTCATCTGTGCATCACTTGTCTAAGTACTCTCATTTAAGATGCCATATCTCTTCTGGTAGCAATAAAAGGGTAAAGCAACATTAATATTAAATAATTAGAAAAACAAAGGGGGAATGATTAAACATATTTACATAATTGAAATAACACTGAGTCGCAGTGGGAAATCAGGGACAATGTTGTCTCCATTCAAAGTAATTCATAATTCAGATTTTTAATTATGGCATATTCATTCATTTAAAGATGATTCTGGATGAGAGGGCCACTAATGAAATACAATCATTTGCATCTAAACAAAGTAATTTAGAAAGTCTCCTTTAGGGGAAAAGATTTTCTAGAACATCATCAATCACACAAGATATGCAAAAACAAGTAATTAAGCCACACACAAGAACTACAACAACCTTATATATCAGTAATGTACACATGAAAACATAACTGATTACAATGACTACACTAGGATAGTCTGGTTAATTTGTCTTTTACATTGCAGTAGCACGGGGGGGGGGGGAATTGTACCAGGGAGGGACAGGCGCATCCTTTGCCAAGTGAATCCCACTCCGTTGACATAGGCTTTTAAACAAAGGGCTACGATTTTGTTCATTGTCCCAATCTCGAAGTCCAAATCCTGGATGCTGAGGGAAGCTGAGGTCACTCTGCATGTGCTGTCCATTCCTCTGGCCACTGCCTCCTCCCATTTGTAGTGCATTTGATTTGGCTAAATGGCAAATGTGGGATTAGCATGATATTTTATCGGAGAAGCAGGTGCTGCATTAGTTTCTCATTAGTTACTCAAATCCGGCTTTGTGCTTAGATGGACAAAAGTCCTTCGAAACCTAACTGGGCACAGGGGCTCCATCCTGATACACAAGTGCAGCCCATTAAACATTCAGGAGCCATAAATGGAGAGTGTGATTCCACATGACTTTCAATGCCTGTGTACAGTGTCCTGTTAAATGGATACATAATAGGGCTGCTTTTTGAATACTCTCCTCTTCTAGGCTAAATTATAATCTTGTTGAAAACCTACACCATTTTTGCTGGCTGATTTCTAAATTTTTTTTTAAAGGGGGTGGGTGGGCTTTACAGTTCTGAGTGAGGGTAGCTTGCCTGGCATACTCTGATGCAGCAGTCAGAGTTGCCTTTGATAACTACCAGTCTCAGGAGCCAAAATATGTTCTATTGGGTACTTAAAGGACAAAAATACTAGTTAATTTTCAACAGTGCTCCTTCATTTGACTTTACAATTTACAGCAGTGAACATTAATGCGAGAATAGCTTGGTCGAGGAGGAATTTAAAATTAGAGCACCTCTTCTCATTAGCCCCAGCAGTCTGACCCAGGGTGAACTGAAAAGTAATTTGCCGCCAGATCCTCATTTTGCTGCTGTTATCACTCCTTGTAAATGAAGCGCAGCAATTTATTGTAGCACCTCGAGGAGTCAAGAACATAATGTGTAAAACACATACAAAAAAAATAATAATCTTCCTTCACATTCATTAACACCCAGTGCATAGAGGCTGTTCACTTTCCCCTCTAATGAAGGAGGGGGTGGGGGGGAATCTTAAATCTAAAGCTTTCCATCATGTGAAGAAGTCCTCTTCAGTCCATTAGATGCTGAGTTGGACTGCAGAAAAGTCATTGACAAAACACACACACACACACACACACACAGATTGAGAGAGAGAGAGAGAGAGAGAGAGAGAGAGAGAGAGGCATGCGGTAGAAATAGAAAAATAGATAAAGGAAGAGACTTTAGACAGCTCTGAGAATAGAAACTACATTTTCACTATCAACAACCAGCCTTTTTTGTCTCTATCCCCATTTTCTGCTGTCATTCAAGAAAAGAATATCTAGCTTTTGATGTAGCTGGGAATTGCTTAGATATTCTGATTTTTCACCCTTGATCGGACCTTACAGAAAGTAGTATTATTTATAGGCTTCTTTTTAAGGAATACCGCCTGCTGTTCTGTAAATAAGCCTCTGTGTGTGCGTGTGCGCGCGCGCGCGCGCGTGTGTATATATATATAGATATAGATATATAGTCATCATCATCAGGCGATCACTCGTGACCGAGTAAGATTGTCTTCCGGGATAAAAGGAGGAAATTCTAAAGAAGATTGTGTAGACTCTAGCGATGGGTCCGTAAGTGACTGTGGAGGCCAATTCTAGATCCACACAGCTTCCCACAGTGAGGACACAGGTTACCAGATAGAAGATGGTCCTGTAAAGGATTCATTTGACGTGCTTTTCGCTTAGCACATTTCTCCCTTTCACCTTGCACTCGGGCTTCTTCAAAGTCCATGGAACCTTTGTGAAAGGCCAACCTCCATTTAGATCGTTCATGGGCCAGAGCTTCCCAGTTTTCGATGTTTATATTGCATTTTTTTAGATTAGCCTTATGAACATCTTTAAACCTCTTATATTGACCACCGATATTCCGCTTTCCATCCTTGAGTTGGGAGTAAAGTAACTGCTTTGGGAGACGGCAGTCAGGCATTCGAACAACATGACCGGTCCACTGAAGTTGGCGTTGAAGGATCATTTTTTCAATGCTAGTAGTCTTTGCTTCTTCCAGTACACTGAATCTAAGGTGGATAATGAGATTTTTTCGCAAATCCCGCAAAAACAAATTAAAGAGGAACTTGCAATACTCCCCACTTTGGATGAAGTAAAAAAAGCCATTAATCAAATGAAGAACAACAAAGCTAGTGGACCAGATGGGATTCCTGCTGAAATCTTTAAAGAAGGGGGCCCCCGAACTTGTACAACATCTTCATAAACTCATCGAAAAAATCTGGATAAGAGAAGAGATCCCAGAAGACTTCAGGGATGCCATAATTATCACCCTCTTTAAGAAGGGTGATAGAACAGACTGTGGAAACTATCGGGGCATTTCTCTCTTAGCAACCGCAGGTAAAATATTTGCTAGGATTCTCGCAAACCGTCTTCTATCTATTTCAGAAGAGATCCTCCCTGAAACTCAATATGGTTTCCGCCCCTCTAGAGGGACAGTAGACATGATTTTTACTGCACGTCAGCTCCAAGAAAAATGCCGGGAGCAAAATCAACCCCTTTATATGGCATTTATCGATTTGGCTAAGGCCTTTGATACTGTAGACCGTACAGCTCTCTGGACTATCCTTATGAAAATTGGATGCCCCAATAAATTTGTGAATATCTTGCGACTTCTCCATGACAACATGACGGCAACCGTTTTGGACAACAACGGCTCTCATGGTGCTCCATTTAAAGTGGGATCAGGTGTTAAACAGGGATGTGTTATCGCCCCAACATTATTTGCCATTTTCATCGCCATGGTTTTACATCTTGTCGAGGGGAAACTTCCCACCGGTGTGGGAATTATATATCGAACAGATGGAAAGCTTTTTAATCTCAGCAGGCTGAAAGCAAAAAGTAAGGTAATTACAACCTCCGTTGTGGAACTTCAGTATGCTGATGATAATGTGGTCTCCGCACATTCAGAGGATGATCTCCAAACTATCCTAAATGCTTTTGCAGAAGCATACGAAAAACTTGGTCTCTCACTTAACATCAAAAAAACCAAAGTGCTTCATCAGCAAGTGCAAGCCAATCCTTTGGTGATGCCATCTATCCAGCTTGGTGGGACAATACTGGAAAATGTCGATCATTTTCTCTATCTTGGCAGCTATCTTTCTGTTACAGCTAACATCGACAGTGAAATCCAGCATCGTCTGAGCTCCGCAAGTGCCGCATTTTCTCGAATGAAACATAGAGTGTTCGAGGATCGGGATATTTGTAAGAAGACCAAAACACTGGTTTATGAAGCCATTGTATTACCAACTTTATTGTATGCCTGCGAAACATGGACTATCTATAAACGTCACTTCCACCTCCTTGAAAGGTTTCATCAACGTTGCCTCAATTGTTCCCTTGGGAAATCCTTTGCCTCTGATCTACAGTTGAGTTTCTATGAGTTTATAGCCTTCTGTTCACACCACATTTTGTAAGATGAGGTGAGGAAGCTGCAATAAACAAATTAATTCATGCCTCTAGTAAATAACATGCCTCTAGTAAAAAACCTCAAGGGGAGCTCTTCTTACAGCATGAATCAAACAGAACTGTTTAACTGCTGCATGCAAGTAAATTTACCTTTTGTGCGGAACAAAAACAAACTGAGTAAGCTGCTGTAGCTCCTGTGCTGTGATCAAAATTTTTCAAAAGCTGATTTTTGTGCAAAGAAAAAAAAAAAAGCTGAATTCTGCAACCGGTATATAAAAACGCGAAGAGCAAATTTGCACACATCTGAGTACCTTGGATAATATATTGTGCTTCTACTATTCATGGAGTCTGTACTGGCACAGATCTATGTAGGTCATACTTTGGCTTCTGAAATTGCATCAGGCACTGCCCAAACACTTTCAAGCCTCTGTTTGCAACTTTAGGAGAAAGAAAGAGCTGAAATTATCAAGATGTTGAATTTTGTGCTCAGAATCATTTGTGTGTAACATCAGCATCAGCATCTACAGTATTTGTATATCGCTCCACATCAAGCAGATTCCAGAGTGGTGAACAATAAAAAGAGAAAAACAGATAAAAGAAACAAAAACAATACATTGAAAGCAAAGTAACAATTACAGTGATGGCTGGAGAGCAGAGAAGGCTTCCTGGAACAAGGAGGTCTTCAGCAGGTGCCGAAAGCAGCACAATGTCGGAGCCTGTGTGACCTCCAGAGGCAGGGAGTTCCATAGAAATGGAGCCGCCACACTGAAGGCCCTTCTCCAGGTGGACTCCAATTGGGCCAAAGGTCCATGAGGAACCACCAGGAGCATACCATCTGATGACCTCAGCGACTGGGCAGGTTGGCATGGGAGGAGGCGCTCTCTCAGGTAACCTGGTCCCAAGTTGTTTCGTGCTTTGTACACAAGTACCAGAACCTTAAACTTGACCCGGTAGCAAACAGGTAGCCAGTGCAGTTCCTTCAGCAAGGGAGTTGCATGCTGAAAAGGGGCAGCTCCCGACAAAAGCAGAACTGCTGCATTCTGCACTAGCTCCAGCTTCCGGAGTAGCCTTAAGGGCAGCCCCACATAGAGCACATTGCAGTAATCCAGTCTTGAGGTTACTAGCGCTTGTATCACTGTGGCCAAGCTATCCCAGTCCAGGAGAGGCCGTAGCTGGCGAACCAATCGAAGATTGTAAAAGGCACTCCGAGCCACCGCAGTCACTTGGGACTCCAGCGACAATGATGGATCTAGGAGTACCCCAGACTACGAACCTGATCTTTCAAAGGGAGTGCAACCCCATCCAGAACAGGCAATGAGTCTATCTCCCAAACTTGGGAACCACTCACCCACAGGGCTTCTGTCTTGCCAGGATTCAGCCTCAGTTTATTGGCCCTCATCCAGCCCATCACTGAATTCAGGCACTGATCCAGGACTTGCACAGCCTCTCCTGATTCAGTTGTCACAGGGATATAGAGCTGTGTGTCATCAGCGTACTGACTGATGGCACTTGGCTCCAAACCCCATAATGACTGCTCCCAGTGGCTTCATATAGATGTTAAACAACATTGGGGACAAGATGGTACCCTGCAGAACCCCATAGCACAGTTGTCAAGGGTCCGAAGAATAGTCACCCAATCTTACTCTCTGAAATCAATCCCGCAGGTAGGACTGAAACCAGTGTAACACAGTGCTTCTAATGCCTGCGGAGTCGATCCAGGAGGATACCATGGTCAATGGTATCTCGAAAGCTGCTGAGAGATGGAGTAGAATTAACAGGGTCGCACTTCCACTATCCTTCACTCAATAAAGGTCATCCATCAGGGCAACCAAGGCTGATTCAATCCCATAACCAGGTCAAAACCCAGACTGGAATGGGTCTAGATAATCAGTGTCCTCAAAGAGTGCCTGCAGTTGCTTCGTCACAATGCTCTCAAGAACCTTCCCTAAGAAAGGGGTATTTGCAACTGGGCGATAGTTATCAAATACCGTTGGGTCCAGAGTGGGGTTTTTCAGGAGTGGTCACTGTGGCGGAGTGACAGGCAGAAGCCCAGGGAGGGGCCAAACTGAACATTCCAGAGGCTCTGATTGGTTGAAGGAGAGCATAGAACCCCAGGGAGTTGACAGTTAAGGGTTGTTGGTTGTCAGTTGGGGAAGAGAGTGGGTTGGAGTGAGAGAGGGAGTGGAAGGTTAATAGAGTAGGCAGGGAAAGGTGGTACTGAAGAGAAGAGTTCAGACAGGAAATCTAGTAGCTAAATTGTGAGAAAGCAAACGTGAAGGTGTTAGTATAGAACAATTCACAGGAGTCTCCACTTAGGGAGTGAAGGACCTTCTGTCTGAGGAAGAAGGTGAAACTCTGGACTAGTGTGAGGGACAGTTAAATTCCCTGGTCTGATACTGTAACTTTCAAGTAACCAAGCCAAATTGATACAAAGAGCACTGTATAACATAACATCTGCCTGCCTTTAACCTGAATCTAAGCAAATAACACAAGTTTGAATTAACTGTTGAAAATCCAAGTTATCTGTGCCTGAGTTGAATATCAGTTTTGAGACTTTGTTAGAACAATAAATCAATCTTTTTATTCAAAGTTCTAATTCTCCAGAGTCTGACTGGTGGACAGGAAAGTAAGAAGTGAATTAACGGAGGGGCACCCTGCTTCAAGTAATCAAATAAAACAAACTGCTCTTAATAAAGACAAACAAACGTGGGTGAACAGCTACATATAAGACCTAAGACATATAATCGGCTAACGCAGTTTAAGAAGACAGCTTCAAGTCTGAAGTGACCCATACAAGGGGGCACAGGGTGAGAGTGAAGTACACATTGAGGGGTAGGGATGTAGCCGAGCAGCCCGTCAGACAGGAGCAAGGCCCGAACTGGGCCTGCTCGTGTCCGACGGGCTGCTCGGCCACCCACGCGGGCTTTACCTGGGCTCTCCACGGAGCAGAGAGCCTTCCTCGCCTGTCCCATGGGTCACTTCCGGTGCGGAGAAAGTGACGCGACGGGACCCTGCTCCGTCACGCTGGACCCCCGCGCTCTGTTTTTGGCGGGGGAAACCAGGGCAACAGGGCTGTTTAAGAGCGAGATCGGGCCACCGCCGCTCGCGGAAGGCCGAGCCCGGAGCGAGCCTCCAGCCGACTCAAGGCTCGGCCCCACCACGTGTGGGCTTTGGAGTAAGGGGTCCTGTACACTACAGTCACACTACTGCCTCCTTACTTAAGGACAGCAGGAACCACCCCTTCACATAGTAGCCCCCGTACTATGGAACTCTCTCCCAAGTGACCTCTGCCATGCCCCCTCTCTGCTGAGCTTCCGCCGCTCATTAAAAACTTGGTTATTCAGGCGGGAATATGGGGTGGGCTAAGATTTTAAAATTTTATACTGTTTTAATGTATTTTAATGGAGAAAAATGTTTTAATGTATTTTATTCTGTTTTATTTTCTGTACATCGCCCAGGGTGGCCGGTTTGCTGGCCAGATTGGCGATAAATAAATGCAATAATAATAAATAAATAAATAAATAAATAAATAAAAGAGATGTTTTTACCACTCCCTGGACCCCCCCCCCCCAGCTAGCTTTTATAAGTCAGGAGGGGCAAGGATCAATAGGACACATGGTCGGCCGCATTGCTGCAAGCACCTTTTCCACATCATCAGGCTGCAGCAATATGGGCTGATCCCATAAAATTGGGCAGATGGTGGCATCAGATACCTCAACTGGAGCTGTGCTAATGACAGTGTCAAGTTCACTGTGGAGATGAGCGATTTTGTCCTCAAAGTGTGATGCAAAAAGGTCACAGTGAGATTTTGAGGGGGCCAGGGTCCCATTTGCTGGGGAGAGTGTTAACAACCTCCAGACCACCCGAAAGAGCTCCGCTGGACGGCTACTCGAGGATGCAATGGAGGATGCAAAGTAATGCTTCTTTGCTGGCCACACTGCTGCGCAATAGGCACAGTTATGCACTGTAAACAAGCGTGTTTGGTTATCTTTGCTTCGAGTCTTACACCATTTGCGCTCTAGCCGACGTCCAGCCTGTTTCATCAACTGCAGTTCCCCAGAATACCAAGGAGCAGAGCAGGCTCTACAGAGCTGAAGAGAGCACTTGGGAGTAGGGATGTGGCCGAGAATCTCGGCGGACACGAGAGAGGCCCGAACTGGGCTGCTCGTGTCCGCCGAGATTCTCGGCCACCCGCGCGGACTTACCAAAAGCTCTCCGCAGAGCGGAGAGTCTGTCTTCCCTGTCTGCTGGGTCCCACACGTCACTTCCGGTGCGGAGGAAGTGACGCGACGGGACCCTGCGCTTTGTTTTTGGTGGGGGGAACCATGGCAACAGGGCTGTTTAAGAGCGTGGGCAGGGTGTGGGCAGGGCTCCAGCATGCCGGAGCAGTGGCTCCGCAGGTGGCGGAGGCGGCGGCGGCGCGCTGGAGCGCAGGACCAGGTAGGACGACGGTGGTGGTGGGCGGTGGGGGTCCTCCGGCGGCGGCAGCAGCAGCGGGGAGGGCTGGGGGGGTCCTCTGACGACGGCGGCAGCTCAAGCAGCGCAGAGAACGCTCCATGCCACTCTGAAGAGCGGGATCGGGCCGCCGCCGCTCGGGGGGGGAGAGCCTGGAGCGAGCCTCCAGCCGACTCCAGGCTCAGCCCCACCACTACTTGGGAGTGACCAAGTCGATGGCCCTCCGCATCTCACCAATCCACAGTGAGACCAGGGCCTCAGCTGGATCACCAGCTCTATCCACTGGAAAATCCCCAAGAGCATTCAGAAATTCTTTGGATTCCATCAGACTCCTGGGGCAGACCATCCGAATGGGCCCCCCACCCCTGCAGGAGGGGAGTAATGCCGTGAGTTCAAACCTCACCAGGAAATGGTCTGACCATGGCAATGGGGTTACTTGGACACACACACCCCAAATTTCCAGACTACCCATCTCACAGCCTGGAGCAAAGACCAAGTCAAGGGTATGCCCCGCTTCATGTGTTGGGCCGATGACAAACTGAGACAGCCCCATGGATTTCATGTGGAGACCATGAAGTCCCGAGCCGGAGCTCCAGAAGCAGCCTCAGCATGAAAACTAAAGTCCTCTAACACCACACAAAGACCACTTCTGCCAGCTCGGTAAGGGAGGATGCTGGGCAGCAAGGTGGGCAGTACACTAGCAGCATCCCCAATCTGTCTCTATGGCCCAACACCAAGTGCAGCCCCTCAAAGCCTGCTCCAAGGTGGAGTGGCTTCATGGTGATAGAGATGGTGTGAGAGCTGGACTGACCCGGGTTCAAAAGCTTACCTAGCCAGTGACCCTCAGTCTTAGTCACGCAGACGGAAGGAGGAGATAACAGCAGTTAATAAAGATTAAAGAGTTTATTTGTAAGACCCAATTACATGGGATTAAGGCAAGCAATGCATCTCTTACGCAGAAGAGATGTCCTCACTACATAATTGCAGATTCAAATCCAAGACCCCAGTGGCAAGGCTGAGATGAAGTGAAGTGACTGACTTGAAGCAGAGACTGAAGAATCTAGTCAAATCAACAAGTGTCTTACATATATAGTAAGACCCTGTACCTATAAATAGGATATTACTCACCAGTTATATAACCTGTTATTCACAACCTGTTTACTCCAAACTTGTCCCATGGTTGCTGACTCATATCACCTTGAGACTATGTCTGGTGACAATAGACCTTGTATACTTCACCTCAAGAGACATCCATGGCAGGTGACAATCTCGATGTCAGGTGACAATCTCGTTCTGCTCACCATGCAAAACCTAACAGATGGAACTTCTGTGAATCACAGCAACTCCACACACACCCGGCCCTCCAGGCTATGCTGGTGCTGCACCGAGTACCCAGGTGGGCAGAGCTGAGTCAGGTCTGGTCCACCCAGCTCACCCACCCAAGTCTCAGAAATACATGCCAGAACGGCCTTCTCATCCATGATTAAATTGTGAATGAGTGCAGTCTTATTGCAGACTGATCTGGCGTTAAATAGCAGCACCGCAAGACGGGGGCTCAGTGGATGAGCTACCAGATACATGAGAGCTAGAGGAGGGGGGTAGAAGGGGAACAGTGTATAAACATCTGTAGCCCATTCTACTCTGATGTCCCAATCCCCCCTGCCATATCTCCTTCTACCCCAAATCACTGGGATGGTGGCACCACCTCCATGGGTCCCTGCGTCAGGGTCCTCCTTGCACATCCCACCACACCAACACTTATCACACACTCTCAGTACTCATTCACAAACAAATCCACAGTCACTCAAAGCCTCATGTACACTATTCATCATCTACTCATACACAATCAACCCAGTGCAATAACAACAAAATATAAAAATAATCAGGCAGCAACACAAACAGACACACAGGCATCCGAAACAAAGAGGGAGCGGTGAAAAGAGAGAAAAGAAGTGTGCTTTCAACCCTTGTGGCACCCCAAAAGGGCAACCCAAAGGAGCGCGCCCCCTTTGGAGTCGTCCCCTTCGGGGGTGCCCCTGCCAGGATGGCCCGCCATTGGTGGCCCATCACCCCGCAGGAGGCCGGATCACATGCCCCAGGAGGCTGTTGGATTGCTCGGGCCAGGTGTTTCCAACTGCGCTGATGATGTTCTGCTGAGGCCAGGGAAGATTACTGGAAGGCAAACTCCATTTTATTCCTGTAATCATGACAGTGTTATGATTTAAGTGAGTTTAAAGTGCAAAATTGCACATGTTCAGAGTATTTTTTTTTAAAATCAGAGTTGCTGAACAATTTTGTTGTTAGTGTGTTCTAACATATAAGGAATGTAGAAGCAGTTCTAAGGCATGGAATGGTGGGGGTGGGTGGGAAGAGAAATGTTAGTTGTGTGCTTCACAACTGAAGTAATACACAAGATGGTCTAAAGTCATCCCGCAACCAGATCATTAAGAGTCTAAAATTACCTAGCTGCACCACTGATTGCATGCCTCTTACTGTGCATGCTAACAGGACCCAGAAATGCATTTTGGTGCTAGCAACAAAATCCAACCCATGGGGACTGCACATGTGTGAAGAAGGTATTCCCCTGCCACACCATGGCAGTACCAGCCATGCACCTGAACACAGCTGGCCTTAGCACAGAAATGGGGGGATCCTCCATGCCTCCTAGTGGTTGTATGAAGTGGCCCAGGATTGGGTTGCCCTGAGAGCACTTGGTGCACCTGCTCAGAGAGTGTGCAAGTGCCAGCTGGGCCCTGGGGGTTAGGTGAGTTGTACTGGGGACCATCACAAGGCAGCAGCTCCTACAGCCCTTACCAGACTTGTTTCAAGGGCTTAAGGGGATGCGGAAGAAGATGGGTTGACAGGCACACAATGATTGCTGTTGGTTGTATCCTGCAACTCACACATATTAGTGGCTTACGCTGGCTCAGCTTATCTGAGCGTGGAAAGCTAAGCAGGGTCAAGCCTGGTTATTACTTGGATGGGAGACCCCTCCTCTAGTTTCCTGCACTGAGCAGGGGGGTTGGACTTGATAGCCTTGTAGGCTCCTTCCAACTCTATGATCTATGAAATCTATGAAATCAACCTGCTATTGCCTCTGCTGCTACAGTCAATCTGCTCAGGGGAAACTCTTCCCGTAGGTGGATCACAACCAGTCCATTAAGCTATATGATTTTATTTATTTGTTTGCCATATGTATATGGCTGCCACTCAATGTACGTTTTCTGGGTGGCTTACAGAACTGAGAATACAATACAATATTTTAAATACAACAAATATAGTAAAATGCAGCCTAAAACAACATCCATTTTACCAGCAGAAAAATAAGACCAGTCCTTAATAGCCATTTTCCTTCTTCCCCCAAACACTGATGGTTTAAAAGCCCTGGGTAAACAAAAAAGGACTTCAGCTTGCCCGGGAAGACAATAAAGAAGACAACCTGTCTGGGAAGGCTATTCCACAGCCAGGTTGTCACTACTGGGAAAGCCATCTCCCTAGTAGCCACCTGAGTCACTTCACTTTGTGGGGGCACAGGGATCAAGGCCTCTGAAGAGGATCTTAAGGTCCTAAGCTGTTAAGGGATTTTAAAGTTAAAACCAGCACTTTAAATTGGGTTCAGTTTGGAATGTGAGATTTAATTGATCAAGGGGCTGGAAGTATATTAGTTGGTCCCTAGGTGGGTGGGGGGTGCACCTTATGATTTATTTTAGTTGTATGTTTGTGTTTTACAGTTTTGTATGTAGTTTATAATAATTAAATAAAATTTATTAAAAATAATAATAAATTGGGTTCGGAACTGGACTGGGAGCCAGTGCAGGTGATAAAGCACTCGTGTAAAATAATCAAAACAGCCAGTCCCAATTAGTAATCTTGCAGTCCCATTTTGAACCAACCGCAAAATGGGGCTGCAAGATTACTAATTTTTAGAGGCAGCCCCATGTACAATGTATTGTGATAGTATAAACAGGAAGTCAGAAGAGTATGGGTAACTCTGTCCAGGCTATCTCCATCCAGGGGGTTATGATATGATGAGTAGCCCGATACAGATCACTGCTAGGGTTCTGTTTTTTTGTTTCTCATTGGTTAGATAGCTAAACCTTTGGTTATTCTATATGGTAGCCATATTTGTGATTGGAGGAATTTTGTTTTTCAGTTCCAAACTTGGATAAACTATCCTCATGATGTATATCTGAAAAATTATAATGCAACTGCATCCCATGAAGCATTGCAGCTGGGTCACCTCTCTGAATAATATAGGACCTGTTGGTTCAAGTAGTGAATGACCACAGCTTTTGACCAATGCCCTCCCACTTAGCTAACAGCAGGAACCTATTATGCTATGACAACATTCTGTTCTGGTGAATTCTTCTCACTGAAGAGGTAATCATCATTTACAGAAAACAGAATTAATTGTTTTATAAATGATATACTGATGGAAAAACACACGCAAGCCACCGAATGTAACAACAAGATTTATTTTTAATTATGTGAAATCTTCTCCATTAAATGGCTGGGCACCATGTAGAAAATGGGCATTTGATCTTTCTTGATATCTTTCTGTCGATGTGGATGCATATTTTTGAGCTGGAGTTCAAAACCTATTTACTTGAAATACCTTTTAAGTAGAATCAGTGTTGTTTTCTTTGTCCTTATTTTGCTTTTAATTGGGAAATCATGATTTTATGTTTTTTAGAAGTGCTCTTCAGCCTAGATGAAGAATGACACTAGCCAAATTAATAAACATAACTGTAAAACACCAAGAACAAAGGTCACACCAAGAGAGTTCAAGAGGCACCAGAAGGTGGGAATCATTAATGCCTATGTGTTTTTCTTTCACTAAACCCTGTCATCTGTATTCTTCTAAACTTTGAAATGCTAAAAATTAAGAGCACAATTCATTAAAAAATAAGGACTTTAAAGTAATATTTAGTTCAGTGGGAGAGCTAAGCAGGTACTTAAATCTCTCCCATTTAAATCGACTTACAAGTGCTTGCCTTTGCCTGGATCATGCTCTAAAGTTTTCAGAATAATGGTTTACAATCATGGTTGCTTGACCCAATCACCAGTTTTGCTACAAATATGAAAAGCAGGGAACAAACAAAATGTGACCCCAGACCTTCATGCAACACTCAAGACTAGAAATAAAAGAAACGATTAGGTCCTCATCTTAAAGGTAGGAACTCATGGTTTGGAGCTTAAAATAAGAGCGCCAGCAAGAACTGGCTAGAAATGAAATTGGCTGAGATTCTCACACACACACACACACACACACACACACACCTGTTGCTGCGAGGGACCACATTAACAACATAAATAGTGGGGCTAGCCTTCCAGTCTACTAGTTGAGCAGTTCTGCGTATCTCAAATGCTTACACATCCTTTCACCGAGAGAAATTGGCCCCATAAAAATGGTATCACCTTCTCTATTGTATTTATTCTCTGGAACCGACATCTCAGCCTACCGTGAATTTAGACAGCATAAAATTCAAGCCATTTTTCTTCTTCAATAAACGCAAATTACTAGATAGAACGGCTCACAAATCATCCCACTCATACTACCGTACACAAAGCACAATGCAAGTAAACAACAGAAAACCGAGTGCTTTAACAACAGTTGTACCTTTTTATTGCTCCTAGACTTTCTTTAAAAAAAAAAAAAAACTAGTGGAAAAACACAACCAACATTTTTTATAAAAAAAAACAAAACTATTAAGCACTTACGCGCAGCAGTGAATGTTTCTGAAAAATAAGTTTGCAATTGATCATGCATGCACAATCAAGGGACGGGGATTATGATAATAATTTTTTTAGGTTTTGCCAAGTGACTTTTATTTCCTAATGGGCATAGGGCTGGTGGGAGGGAGGGCTCAAGTGGGAAGGGGGGCCCCCGCTAAATATCTGATCTTGCCTAGGGCACCAAACTGCCTTGCACCGGCCCTGAGTGGAGGCCTTCAATCTCCTGTATTTTCAGCCCATCTAGTGAGGGTGTTTTGGAGGCAGAGGGAAGGAGGCTGGAGGAGGCTCAGGATAACTCATATCCTGGCCTCTCTGGTCTCCTTCCCTCCCTGCCCACTGGAATGCCCCCATTCCTGAGGCTTCAAGGTCACTTTTCCAAACTTGGAGAGGCAGCCAGCACAGCTCTTTCCGTGCTGGCTGTGAGGGGGAGAGCTTAGATTCATAGATCATAGAGTTGGAAGGCTACTCTACAAGGCTATCGAGTCCAACCCCCTGCTCAATGCAGGAAACTAGAGGAGGGGTCTCCCATCCAAGTAATAACCAGGCTTGACCCTGCTTAGCTTTCCACACTCAGACAAGCTGAGCCAGCGTAAACCACAGGCCTGTACTCTGGGGTTGGATCTCTGACTCCGTTTTCTGAGGTCGGAGCACTGTCTCTGACCTTGGATAGGTTTTACAAGCCATCCTATGGTCCCTGGGATGCTCTCCCAGAGACCGTAGGATTGCTCTCTAAGTCTCTTTGCAACTGTTTAGCCTCTCAAAGTCCACTTTTGTTGTCCATCTGTTAATCCCCACATTACAGGGATATAATTTAAAAGTTCATGAGCACCTGCCGTTATCACAGATTTTTCAAAAACAAAACTGATGCGGGCAGTAATCTCCAACCAGAAAGAAGCCACCACAGGGCATGCCCACATCATATGCCTCAGTAATGCATTGTCTGTATTTTAACACCTAGCAGAGCTAGCCAGATTTTTCTTAACCAGCCTCTGTGTTGACCAATATACATGAAACATCGATTTTTGTTCAATCAGACTCAATTTTAAATCTACAGAAATAGTACATATGTAAACTAAGGTAACTTTCCATTGATTAGGCTATATAGAGCATTCCAATTCCCTATTCCATTCCTCTCTAACATATTGAAAGTTCACTTTATTACATTCCAAAAGACCTTTATGAACAGCTATTGTAGGCTTAGCTTTTTGTAACAAACCAATTAATTCCTCCAACAATATAGGAGGTGCTAAAGCACTCATCGCTGATGGCCCATACATAAGACACCAAAAGGTGCTGTAATTGAATATATTGCCAACCAGCATTAGATGATAAGTGATATCTAAACCAAATTCTGAAAATGGTAAAAACTAATTGTCTGTTCCTGTTAACTGATCTAAAATATAAATTCCACTATCAACCCAGTTTCTCCACACAAAAAAGTTGTTTCTCTATATTCAAATCAGTATTCCCCCATAAAGTTGATTTAGCATGAGAATATGGATCAAACTGCAGTGGATGAGATATTACATCTCTCTAGCTCCTGAAATTGCAGGTGGAGCCACTCCTTTCTAATGTGCCTAGATCCTAGTGCCATCTAACCAATAAGATCTGTCAAATAAGTTGACTCTAAAACAACCCATGTGCCATTAAAAGGAAAGGGTATCTTCCAATCTTTTGTACAAGATAACAGATAAGCCTTATGATATAAACGAAGATCTGGAAAATTAAATGCTCCCTCCCTAATTGGCAACTGTATCCCCTTAAGGAAAAATCGGGGAGGAGATCGCCGCCAATAAACTTCCAAAATGCTGTACAGAGTTTTTGAAAATGAGTTTTGGGAATTTATCAAGGAATATTGTGCAACATTTCAATTACTCATGGTAAAACATTCATCTTATAAGTATATTAATCTTACCCCAAGTACTTAACTTATGTGATACCTATAATTCCAAATCAAGAGATATTTCTGCAGCAATACACTTAAATTCAATGTAATTATTTTAGTATAGTGTAGCCCGAACGTATACCAAAGGTATCAATTAATTTTGGCATAGAAGACTCCAACAGAGCGATCCTATGGCCCCCAGACAGCATCTATGGGGCCATAGGATTCTTCGGATTCCCAGATCTGAGGTTGGAAAAAGAGCTCCAGCCTCAGAGCTGGGGATCCACGCTTGGCAGCCCTCCCCCCCACACTTGCAGCCAGTGCAGAAAGAACTGTTCCGGCGGCTTCTGCGAGGTCATAAGAGCGGCCTCGGAGAAGGGGTAAAGGGGGTGTTCCAGGGGGGGAGGGGAGGAGACCGGGCCTGCCAGGATACAACATATCCTGACGGCACTCCAGCCTCCTTCTCTCTCCATTCGAAGCCCTGCAGCTAGATGGCCAAAATCGGCTCTCTAGCTGACTTGCAGGGCAGGAGAAGCAGGGAGGTGGAGATTGCCTCCGCCGCTTCCCCTGCCCTGCATAGGATTTCATAGACCATAGAGTTGGAAGGAGCCTACAAGTGTATCGAGTCCAACCCCCTGCTCAATGCAGGAAACTAGCGGAGGGGTCTCCCATCCAAGTAATAACCAGGCCTGACCCTGCTTAGCTTTCCACACTCAGACAAGCTGAGCCAGCGTAAGCCACAGGCCTGTACATGCCAGTAATCCTCTGAGTTTGGAGGCTTTTGGACATCCCCATTGGATTGCACCCTAACCTATTGATAAATAACAATGTCATCTGCATATAAAGCCATTTTATATTCAACCTGCTCATACACAGGGTAACCTCGGGTCCCCCTCTCCCCCTAGCCTACCTCACGGGGTTGTTGTGAGGATAAAAATGGAGGAAGGGGGGTCATGTATGCCACCCTGAGCTCTTTGGATGGAGGGCAGGATATCCATATAATAAATGAATAATTTGGGATAAGCATTCTCTTTTACATCTTTTATTTATTTATATTTATATCCTGCCTTTTTTCCTGCAAGGAACTTAAGACGGTTTACTTAATCCTCCTCTCCATTTTATCCTCACAACAACCTTGTGAGGTGGTTCGGTTGAGAGTCAGTGACTGGCCTGAAGTCACCCAGTGAGCTTCATAGCCGAGTGGGGACTTGAACCCAGATCTCCTAGTCCAACTCCTACGCCACACTGCCTCTCGATTATTTTATTTATTTATTTGTTACATTTATATCCCACCTTTCCTCTAAGGAGCACAAGGCAGCATGTGGGGGGGGGGGGTAGGGACGCCATATTGATTTCCCTAGCCCAGCAGCTAGTCAGATGTCTCTGCTGATCCCACACCTCATCTTCTGTTTACATGTTTTAAGTCAGAGATGCACCATCCAATTATTAATGTTATCATAATGTTACCTCACAAGTGAATGTTAACCTTTAATCATGAGCCTTTTTCTTTTTTTTCTATCTAAACTGTTTTAAGAATTCTATGATTCTATGAACTGTTTCTTTAATGTTTTTTACAGTACAGTACAGATCCACATCTCATTTTGCTATGACCTGTACATGGTTACTTTTATTAATACTGTACATGATGACGATGACGATGATGATGATGATTGATGATGATGATGATGATGATGATGATGATGATCTGTATGTTATGTCAAAGATGTTTTATTGTATTTGGAAGTGTTTGTTAAGTGTTTTATATGTACAGAAAGGTAAAATAAATACTATACTAAGCTGAGAAAGTGACATTTAATAAGAACCGTATGTACCTGTTCCGACTTACGTACAGATTCAACTTAAAGAAAGACTTAAGAACAGAGCTTGTTCGTAACCCGGGGACTGCCTGTATAATAAATAAATAAATAGATAAATAGACTTCAGACTAAACTTGAACCAAGCTAAGACTGAAAACAACTTACATTTCCTGTTATCTTTCTTACTCCGCTCTCTGTTCATACGCTTTCTGCCCTGAGTCAGAAGAAAATGGTCAAAATACCATGAGGGAATCTTGAGGGAAGAACACTGTGCAGGGAAATCCTTGTGAGCTGACTCCAGAAACTTGATTTTGCACATCAAAGAGACTTGCAAAGAAGATTCCAATAAATACCGAGCTTGGCTACATCATATCAATAATTCTGTAATTAATAAATGCCTTTGATAATGGAAAACATTTGATGTAATCTCTACATCACAGCCTCTCCATGTGTAATAATTGATCCTTTCCCCCCTAAAATCTTTTTGTGAAAGCTATCAAGTATCTACATTTTAAGTGTATCTGTTTACATGTTTTTTCTATTTTCTTTTAAAACCCCCCCCTTTCTTTTCTCTTTCTCATTTTTCTCAGATTTTGATCTTACTTTTGGATATTACAGTGCACATAGAAGGTAGTCTGAAGAAAGGAAGGAGGAACAACTAAGATAAAGAAAAGAAGCATATATATCATTCAACAAAAATAAGGCTTCTCTCCTCTGTTGAAAAGAAATGGAAAAGTTTGGTGCAATGGTGTCTAGCCAATATACTAAGGGTGCAATCCTACGCTTGTTAGACAGAAAAAGTCCTACAATTCCCAGCATACCCCAGCCAACATGGCTGTCTGAAGGGAAGCTGGGAGTTGGACTATTTTCTGTCTAAACATGCATAGGATTGCATGTTAACAGTTTAATTTTATAATGTACATTTTATTCGATCAGTAGAAACAATGCACTCTTTTCTCACAAGCTACTGTTTTCTCTTCATAGAACAGAACTACTGTTTCTGTTTAACAAACAGTGCATTTAGGAATGGAATGGAATATTATGAAACAAGTTAAAAATAATTTTCTTTGTGGCAATACATGGTGGCTCTGCTCATATCTAACATCCTGGCTTATCATGAACAAGCTGTGTGCTAATGCACACAACCAATTTGCACATGCTTTACTCCTCCATGCTAACACAACTGCCAAACAAACGACGAAGGGTTTGTTTAGCATGTTGTCCAAAATGGGAATCCTGGCTTGTCAATTCCCTCATAAGCCAGCTCTGCAAATCAGTGTTTGTTCTAGGTTTACAAATCCTGGCTTGTTTGGAAGCAACAAGCTTGGATCCCTGGTTCAGGGCCAAAACAGACATTAATTTAATTGTGTGTCTAGCACAGCCTTCCCCAACCTGGTGCCCTGCAGATATTTTGGACTACAACTGCCAGCATTCCCGACCATTGGCCATGCTGGCTGGGCTGATGGGAGTTGAAGTACAAAATGTCCACAGGGCACCAGGTGGAGGAAGCCTGGTGGAGCAGCTACATCCTTTTTTCACTTTACTCTAGTAGGCACAGGGGCTCCAATCCAGATTGGGACCCTAGCATGGGGGTTTATGGGGGCTTTTAAGATCCAGATTGTGGGTCCTACACCAAGTAAAACTGAAAAGACGTCATAGCTGCTAGATACAGATTATGGGGACTAAATGCATCCTTCTTGATTGCTTAGCAATTATGCTAGCAGGGAGTAGTAAAGCAGGGGTTAACAGGCTGCGTGCATGAGCATACATCTCATTCACGATAACCCAGGATTCTTCAGAATCCTGGCTTATCATTCTATGCAAACACAGCCATTGCACCAGTGTTTCGGCAACGTATCTCTTACACACAAACATACATACAGCATCATTTCTGCTGTTCTTCTTCAGGTTTCTTTCTTTTTACACTCCCTTCTTTCATCTTCTCATCCCTGAAGGTGCACAAGCCTCGAGGAAAAGCAGAGCGCTTCACTTGTGTGAGATGGAAGATTTAAAATCCTATTCCCGTGCCCATAAATCTACACACAGAAGTACAGATCTGTGTCTCCCACTCTCAGTGCAGCTCTCACAGCGTATCGGATGTCAGCCAGTTCAACTTCCTCCTGTTTGCAGATTCCAGTAATAAGGAAATAACTCTGTAAATTCCACAGGTCTATTCTACCTGTTTATTTATTTTAGCAAGTATATTCTACAGAGCATACATCTCCTAATTACAGTCCATGTGCAGAGTATAATGCATAGCAAGCATTTAATCCAGTGGAGCAAGTTGAGGTTTACTCCACTCAACATAGACGTTACATGATTGCTTTAAGTCCAGCAAGCACTAGTCAGAAGACAAGAGAGTGAAAAAGAAAACACAGTTCCACATCTCCCCAAAATAGCTACAGACAGAGAAAAAACAAGTCAGTACGTCATCAGAACATACAAACCATGTGACCAGCTCGTATTTCTTTCACACCCACTTTTCCCATGAGAAACACACAGGAAGTAGGAGACAAAACAGAACTTGTTTACCAGCCATTCTGTTCTTTTCAAATGTAAACAATGTGCCACAGCTGGTGATTGTGATACATGTCACAACATCCCCCCACAAGCTGTGATACATCTTGTTTACATTTACTCAATGAGGCCTAGTGCCGTCATTAGTTTCCTGTGTCTTACTACAGGCAATGGTTTTGTGAAAAGATCTGCCACCATATCCCCTGTTGCACAGTACTTGAGTGTTACCCACCCTTTTTTCACACAGTCCTTTACATGAGAGTAACGAACATCAATGTGTTTGGTTCTTGGCCTACTTTTTTCATGGAGAGCCATGCTTATGCAAGCTTGGTTGTCCTCAAAAATTGTAACAGCTTTGTCTACTGGTATGTGCATATCAGCAAACAATTGTTTGAACCACTCAATCTCATTACATGCTTGAGATAAACTGATGAATTCAGATTCTGCTGCTAGATATAGCCACACAAGATTGTTTTCATGTATACCAATCAAACAAACTTTGGTCATACATGAGCACAGTCCCACTTGTGGACTTCCTATCTGTAGCAGATCCCCAATCAGCATCAGTGTACACACAAAAATCTCCCTCTGTGTGTGATGACAATTTCAGTTTGCAATTCATGGTACCTTTTAAATACCTTAACACACGTAGCAAAGTAGCAAAGTCAATTGTTCCTGCAGCTGTCACCTGGATTCGCTTTCCATCAGCCAGTTCAACAAATTGATTTGTATATCCATCATCCAGAGATTGAAACATGTCTCTGGAGTTTGCCATGTGGTGTGATGCCCCACTGTCCAAAACCCACATGTTGTTGTTGGAAACCCCCACCCGAGCAATCAAACTTTTGCCCGTTTTAATTGCCTCCTCAGGTGTACTGGTAGCTTCCTTTTTTTTCTTCTTCTTGCCCTTAAAATTACAGTCCTTTTTAAGATGTGATGTAGACCCGCAAGAAAAGCATTTTCTCACTTTTAAAGCTGCCGCTTGGGTAACTCCCACCAGCTTGCTGCTACTCCCAGCTTGGCTGTTCCCTGTGTCAGCCGCGCTGTCCGTTGATTTACGTCCAGCATTGCTTTTCTTCCCTTGCCGTTTCTCCCACTCAGAGAGAAGCTTGCCTGACACATACTCCATGGTCAGATTCTGATCTGGTTGCCCCTGCATTAATGTCACAATTGTATCATATGAAGAGTCCAGACTGGATAACAGAATAGAAACTTGATGCAAGTGCTCAATTTGCATCCCTTGTGCTCTAAGCCTGTTAAACATGTCCCGAATAGTACTTAGATGTTCTGGCATAGAACCACCTGGTTGTAAGCTCAGCTTGTACAGCTTACGCGCAAGTATGATCCTACTCCCTGCTGTTTGCATCTGGTACATCCCTTGAAGGGTCTGCCAGATCTGTTTTGCCGTTTCCAAAAACTGAATAAATGGCACCTGGGAACTTTCAACAGATAAGCATAGAATTGCCTTCGCTTTCTCGTCTCGTTCCTTCCATTCATTATGAGCTTGGTCTCCCACAGGCCACTGCATCCTGTGTTACAACATTCCAGAGCCCCGCATGAGTTAAATAATGCTGCATTTGGAAGCTCCATATTACATAATTCGAACCAGATAGCTTTTCCACTATCTGTGGGTTTAGAGCTGGTGCTGCCGCCATTCTGGGAACAGGGGGACGTGCCGCCTCGTCCCCTTCAGAACTTTCGGCCCCGCTGTCTGAGCTTTCGGCTTTGAACAGAGCCTGTAAGCCCTCAGCGTACACCTCCCACTCTTCTTCCCCTTCCTTACCGGACTGAAGGCCCAGGAGATTTCTCTTCTGCCTTGATGTCCTCCTCTGCCATAAATCACTGCATTCCCGGAGTCGAAGTTGTTGACACAGCTGTTGGAAAACAGGTCCCGCTGCTGCTGCTGGCATTGACCCTCAGCCTGGTCCCGAACTGGTTCCGTTCGGTTCTGGCACTGGTCCAACAGGTCCCGCTGAATCCGAATTTCTGGGCACACAACCCTGAAGGCGCGCAAGCCTCGAGGAAAAACAGAGCGCTTCACTTGTGTGAGATGGAAGATTTAAAATCCTATTCCTGTGTGTAGACGCCCATAAATCTACACACAGAAGTACAGATCTGTGTCTCCCACTCTCAGTGCAGCTCTCACAGCATATCGGATGTCAGCCAGTTCAACTTCCTCCTGTTTGCAGATTCCAGTAATAAGGAAATAACTCTGTAAACTCCACAGGTCTATTCTACCTGTTTATTTATTTTAGCAAGTATATTCTACAGAGCATACATCTCCTAATTACAGTCCATGTGCAGAGTATAATGCATAGCAAGCATTTAATCCAGTGGAGCAAGTTGAGGTTTACTCCACTCAACATAGACGTTACATGATTGCTTTAAGTCCAACACGCACTAGTCAGAAGACAAGAGAGTGAAAAAGAAAACACAGTTCCACATCTCCCCAAAATGGCTACAGACAGAGAAAAAACAAGTCAGTACGTCATCAGAACATACAAACCATGTGACCAGCTCGTATTTCTTTCACACCCACTTTTCCCATGAGAAACACAGAGGAAGTAGGAGACAAAACAGAACTTGTTTACCAGCCATTCTGTTCTTTTCAAATGTAAACAATGTGCCACAGCTGGTGATTGTGATACATGTCACAACAATCCCTACCTCATAGATTAAAACAGTAAAGTTCTTCGCATTTTCTCTTGCTAAGCGTATGGTGTTGAAAGTTTGTGTGCTGATTGTTACCCTACATAGCACCTGCACATCTGTAAGGAAGCGGAAACTAGATTGTGCTAACCAATCAGCATGAGCCATATGGAAATAGTCCAACAATTGGCTTCCGTAATTCCCAGCCTATTTTTTGACACTAAAATCCTGACAGCTTGCTCTTGTGATAAAGATGTTAACAAGAGAAGAAAATGGCACTAATTTAATCTATTCTTACAGGTCATAGCGAAATGAGATGGGGATGACACAAAATTATGATAATAAATACAGGCGTAATTTCACAATTCTTTATAAATGCGGTTCCCCCGTCTTTTCAGATGCAAATTTACTAGCCTTTGCTTCATGACAGTGATTTGTGAGGTGCTATCTTGCCCTCCACTTGGGAATTGTATTCTACCTGATCCCGTAATTATTTTTATACTACTAAAACAAACCCTTACAGATTACCACTGCAGTGCAATTCTAGAGGTTTTGCACCTCCTTCTCTTTATGCTTTTGAGTGTCTTTACATTTGTATTTGCTTTTTGAATTTGATTTGAAAGTTACCGATCCAGCTCATGCTGGACAAGAGATATAAAGTAGAATTGAAATGCCAGGAAGACAAGAAAGAAACCCACAGGAGCTGTATGAAAACATGTGCTTCGATAATAACTCTTGCAGGTGCTAACCAGGTTAATTTATAACTAGCAGTGGTTGGTGAAGTAGTGTACTTGGAAGGAAGAGGCTGCAGTCACTGGTATTTTTTTGTCTTCCCTGGTATTTTGACCTTCCTCACTGGCCATCATCGCCTGAAGGCCTGGTGTCAGAGGTTGGCGTGGGTGGGCAGCTGCTGAGGGCCCAGAGGCTCATCCCTGCCCCTGAGTGTGCCACAGCTGCCTCCATCCTCCTCATTGGCATTGCCCACCCAGCCAACCCCGCTGGCAAAAGGAAGTGCCATGGCTGAACCTGCAGGGCCCGCAGCACCACATCTTAAAAGAAAAAAAATTGGTCATGTCCCTCCACAAAGGCAGTGTCTGATTGGTTCAGATTGCTGCTACTTAAAACATAAGTTTAAAACAATTCTTTTAAAATTATATGTCACGGGGCATCCAGGCTTGGCTGGTCGGCTGCCACAGTGCTTTGCCAGCTGGACCAGCCAGGTGAGGAGGAGGAGGTCCCCCCCCCGCCACCAGGTAAAAAAACAGAGGGAGGGCTGGCTGGCGGGTGATGTTGTGGTGACGGGGGACCCATATGCAGCACTATGCTGGGGACCAAGCGGAGTCTGGCGCCAGCCCTGCCTGGCTGTAACTATGGTTTTGCAAACCAGCTTCAAATTATAGTTTTAATGCTGGCTTATGGGGAACCGTGGGTGCTTCCAGAGGGAGGACTCCTAGCACTGCCAGTTAGAAGGCATTGTGCAACTATTCTGACTTTTCCTCCTTAATGGATTTTCTGTGGTAAGAAAAAAGATGGAAGAAGTGGTGGAAAAAAATGGGAGGGCTGTGGGTAGAAGGCAATGTTGTTTGGACCCTGTGTAAAATTCTGTGAATGAGCTAGGGTGACAGTGCAATAAAAGCCTTGCCTTGTAGCACTTTACCCTTAATGCCTGTTCACATGTAGCTCTAAACAATGGCTAATGCCAACAAAGTTGTGTGTTTTTTTTGCGGTGGGAGGGGGTGGAGATTGATATTGCCTCTGGAGAGAATATCACATGTTTCTGAGGCAGTTCCCAACTTGCAAACCTGCCACTCCTGACCCAACAGAAGAAGGAAAACCTGCTTAACAAGATGCCTGACATGTCAGGAAATTGCACTGACAGAGTAAAGGATGGGGGGGGGCACTTCTCTGAAGAAGATGTAATTTTGGGGGGAAGGGGTAAATATAAGTGCAACGTGATATAGAAGAGAGCTGTGGAGAGTTCCTGAATGGCAGTGAAGAAGTCTGAAGCCTGTAACAACTACCTAGGACAGTGATGGTGAACCTATGGCACGCACGCCACAGCTGGCACGCAGGGACCTCTCTGTGGGCACTCGAGCTATTGGTCGCCAGATCGCGAAAAGACCATCCCCTTCTGCATTCTGCGTCGGGTTTCCATAGTAACTCCTCTCCACTCATTCCTCGCTGGCCTCCACAAGCAGGCACACTCCAACATCTCCACCCCCAGAAGCGGACTGCGCAGGCACCCAGCCCTCCTTCTAACTGAACAGACAGCTCAGAAGCACAGTGCATGCGCGCCCGAATCTTTGCGCACCCGGTGAAAAGCCATGCCCTGAGACAGAGCGGGGCATGATTAGCTAGTGCCCCCTCCTCCTTCCTGCCAAATTTAAGGCACTTTGAAATAAATAAGTTGGTTTTGTGTTGCAGTTTGGGCACTCGGGCTCAAAAAGGTTCGCCATCACTGACCTAAGATATTGAGGGAACAGTGTGGCTAAGCCCAGGAATTTCGGGAGGGGGGGTAGCAACAGCTGTCTCCTCTATGCCCAGCCAGGATAGGAAAGACTCTGAGGCTGAATCCACATTGCACTATATATCGTCAGGTTAGCACAGGTCTCTCCAACCTTGGGTCCCCAGATGTTGCTGGCCTACAGCTCCCAGCATACCCAGCCAGCATGGCTAATGGCAAGGGATTCTGGGAGCTGTAGTCCAGCAACTTCTGGGGACCCAAGGTTGGAGAGCCCTGGGTTAGCAGAATGGTACTGCTATATTCACCTTCCTCAGTCACTACTCACAGGGCACACTCTAGTTAAATCTACTGCAGTAGTCATCCTGGTTTGCCATCCCACACCTAACTCCATAGCAGTAGAACTGGGCATTGCCTTGAACACACAGGAGAAATGGCCCTTCAAGAGAAAGGGTTGGGGGGGGGTGTTAATCAGCTCTGCGAAGTTGCGATGATATTGTTTTTTGTTTCTGGTGGGGCTTTTTTTAAAAAGAAAACTTTCTCCTGTCCCCGCACAAAGGAGAAGGGAGGAGACCGTCTTCCACCATCCTCCCATGTGGTGAAACCAATTCCCCAAAGCAGCCTCCCTGCCCCCTGCTAAGGTTCCCAAGAACTAGCTCCATTGAAATCAATGTGATTTGCCCGGGAGTAAGGTCAGTGAAGAGAGTGTGATTTATTTCTGAGTAGACATGCCTTTTGGCCAATTTACACCTTGTTTTTTGCAGGGGCCCTTTAAGAGAAAGGGTTGTTTGTTTTGGCTAATCAGCTCTGTGAAGCTACAGGGGTGCAAACCTGCAAGATATTTTTTTTAAATATGAGTGGGCAACGACAGCACAACTTTAGCACACACTAGCCATGTACTGTGGTAGCGAACTGCAATAACAGGGGAAAAAAAAGTGATAAACCTAGTCTGGGAAATTCCGGAAGAAACAAGGAACGATTACACAGGACTATCATGACCGGCACTGAAAGCTGCATGCGTTGTGTGCCCCAGCCAGTCACGGCAGCGATACAGTACTGCAGTAAACCTTAGGTGTGGATCCAGCCTAAGTCAAAGTACACATTATGATAAGCACTTTCGAGGGAAAGCAGACAATCAACAGCAGTTGCTGTTGAGGAGAGGCAATCCAACCATAAACAGTTACCTCTCATCCCTTCCGTTGCCCTGCAGCAGAGGCTAGAAAGGAAGGGGAGGCAGTGGCTGTTCCTACCTCCTCTCTCTTGCTTACCCTCTCTGGGCATGAGCAGAGAGCACAGGCATCCATATTCACTCACTTGTCGTCCTCTCTCTCCAGGCAGTGCAGCATTAAAGGTTGGCTGTGGAAGAAGCAGCCGCCGCCTCCCTTCCTGGCCAACCTTCTGTGCTGTGCCGCCCGGGGAGAGAGCGTGCAAATGGAGGCAGCTGCTCGTGCGCTCTCTCTAGGCAACACCGGGGGCTCAACCCTTCCCCCAGTGATACCCAGAGAGGCTGAGTATGAGGGAGCCTCACTTAAACAGGAGAACTCGGAGGAGGAGGAGGCACTGGGGTGTGTGAGTTCCTGGCTGCTCCCCGTCTTTTACAGACTCGGTTGCAGGACAGGGAAAGCAAGGAGAGATTGCTATTTACTGTTGACTGTTTTATTGCCTGTCTTAACCAGTCATAGCTGCTAAGGAGATCCCTGTGGCTGCTTTTCCTTCAAAATAATACATTAAACATGCTTAACGTAACAACCTGGTTCCCCGATCACTGTGGGTTAAACAAGCCCACAGTGGCTTGTTTAAGCAGTGATGCATGCTGGGTACTAATTTGCCTAAGTACCCACCCAGGCACAGCTTGTCATGTCATCTGAACTCAGGCTTGTTGGATCAGGAAACAACCTTCAATAACCCAACAACAGCCCATGGGTTATTGGAGGGTTGTTTTCCACTCCAACAAGCCATTCTGCCCAGGTTTGGAAGACCCAAATGGCACCTGGCACATGTCATGGCTTAAGCCACCATGGCTTGTCTAACCCGCAGTGATTGTGCAAACAGGCCAACATGTAGTTTGGCCCTATGATCCCACAGGCCAGAAAAATGTGAAGCCAGAGTAAGCTGTTAACCTGGATATTTATTTTTAAAAGATCTTTCTCAGAGGACCTTTTCTGAGTTTCACACCTGAAGAATTGAGCCAGGTGAGAACCGAGGAAAGGGCATATTCTGTTGTGGTGCCCTAGATATGGGATATTCTTCCCAAGGAGGCTCAGCTGTTGCCCTTTTTATTTGCTCAGGTCAGGCCTTTTAGGATCATCAGACTTCTTAACACCTAGAATTGTTATCTGGCACTAGGAGCCATCCATCTGGATGCACCCACAAAGAATACTGTACTTGGGTAATTCATTACAAGGGGCTTTTCAGAGATTGTACATTATTCAAAACCAAAGCTACATTTAAAAAAGTTGAGCATTACTTTTCCCATTGTTTTTGACATAGTAACAGGGCCATTACAGTGATGGCCCCAAGGCTGTGGAAAGTGGAATGATCTTCCCCTGTGAGGTAGAGTTGTATCTCTTTACCTTTAGAAAGGGCTATGAGGTTTTGCGTGTTTTTTTTGTGGGGGTGGGGATGGCTTTCAGGGTAGCTGGTTTGGAATCTGTGGATGCTACTCTTCCGTTTTTGTTGCTTGTTTTATTTTGTAGTTATATAAGTTTTTATTTATAAAGTACTTTGAGCCTACACATGTTTTAAATAAATAAATATGTAAACGGTTTCAAATATAAATAAATAAATATGGATCTATTCGTGGACAAGGATTCATGGAGGATAAGGCTATCAATGGCTAGTAGTCATTGGCCTTTTTGAGGGCACCGTTACCCGCAGAGGCCCTTTTCTTGGGCATGCGTGAAAGGGCTCTCTCTTGTGTTGCTCCCCAACTGTGGGATGCGCTCCCTCGAGAACTACAATTGGCTCCCACTCTCTTGGCTTTTAGAAAGGGTGTGAAGACAATGTCTTTTTAATTTAGCCTTTTAAAATATGTAGCTGTTTTATTCTTCTAATGTTTTATGGTTTTAATGTTCTTTTTATTGTGTTAAGGTTTTATTGTTTTACATTGTTGTTCATGGCCCTGATAGCCTTTTTTTTTTTTTTTTTTAGTAAGTAAGGCAGCATCTAAACAAACAAATAAATAAACAAAGGCTATATATTACCTCCAATATCAAAGGCAGTGCACCTCTCAATACCAGTTGCTGGGGGAAATGAGTAGGAGGGTGCTGTTGCACTTAGTATGTCCTGCTTAAGGGCTTCCTATGAGATTCTGGTTGGCTACTGTGGGAACAGAACACTGGATTAGATAGGCCTTTGGTCTGACCCAGCAGGGCTCCTCTGTTCTTATGACTCCTTCTCACATTATCCTCAAAATGTGGGAGCTACTGTAGCATAGTTGTCTCCCACACCACGAGGGTAACATGAGAAACACCAGACCACATGGGAAGAAGCCACACTTTTGTTCCTCCCCATGCCTGTGTTTCCTCAGTTTCTGGGATGGATGATGCCAGCATGGATTCTTTATATGTTTGTGAACTGCCCAGAGAGCTTTGGCTATTGGGTGGTATAGAAATGTAATATAAATAAATAAATATAATAAATAAATATGTTACCTAGGACTTCTCACGTTACCCCAGTAGCATGGCGCAGAGCCACATGGAAGCCGCCCTCACGCCACCAGTGTAATGTTGGAAGACTGATCTCTGATGCTTACTGGTGTTGGAGAAAAGTTGAGAAGCCATTTAAGATTTCACATCTCCTTTAACTATGGGCACATCTGGATGGAGTATGTCTGGATATAAGCCCTGTGAACCCTGAGCTCAGATTGACTTGGTCCCTGGATCATCTCCATGTTAGATGGGTTAGCAAGGCTGGGACTAGCTAGCCGTAAGGCTTGAGGACTGTCATCTCAAGTGACCCTGGTAGGGTCACACAATACTAAACCCAAGTATTCAAAACGAAAAGCTTATAGGTGACCCATGTGACTGAAGATTACTTATAGAAACTGTTTATGAAATGCTTACAAATGGCAGACTTATTAGAGAAAAATAGGGGTATTAAATGAGCCATTTGCTAACTCAAAGGGAGCTACATTAAGAGAAAGCATGAATGGTAAAGGCTGGTTTCAGTAGCTTCTGTATAAATGCTACAACAAAGGTCCTTTATGTGCTGCTAAAATGGGAGGAAATTACTTTTTGATTCGGAACAAGCTAATGCCAAGGTGACATTACTATATGAACTTTGTTGATTCTACTGATGGAAAGTAGCTGAATAGCTTCCTTACAGCAAATAGACATGGTTTAGTAGTTGCTTTCTAAGATGGCCAGGTGTCCTGCTTTACAGAGCATAGCCCTTTCTTTTGGAGAGCTAGTAGAGGACAGTCCTCTATTTGAAGAAGTTCCAGTCCAAGTCTGGTGAAAAGTCAAAGAACCGTAAGGAAGAGAGCAGGGAGGGTCCTTGAAGCTTCCCATCAACAGTTAGCAGACTGAGGAAACACACAGGTCACCAGACCACATGGGAAGAAGCCACACTTTTGTTCCTCCCCATGCCTGTGTTTCCTCAGTTTCTGGGATGGATGATGCCAGCATGGATTCTGGCATCAGTTTCTCCACTATGGTGAGACATCTTGCATTTCTGTTTAAATTACAGTTATTTTTCTAAATTTGCACCTATACATATAAATTTGCATATTCAACTGATATGCAGATTGGTGTCCTCTTTTGTCCTCTTGTTTGGTGATGCATTTCCTCATTTTTGGCCCTGTATAAATGGCCATCCTATTTCTCTTGCAACCACAACTGTTAAATTTCTAGCTTCTGCCTGAAGTACGTAGTATCTCTCCCATGTGTATCTATATGGATTTATGTGCATTCTAGTCTGTATCGCTGGATTTAGTTGAACAGCTTCTGTTACAGGGTGCAAGAAATGCAATATGTAAATGTGTACACACTAGAGTTTGTACGTACACACTAGCGTGGGATAATTATGAGGTTGACGCAGGCATTTTGGCTTAAATGCTACTTTGAGTCAATCATTTCATTGATGAAAATATCCCCCCCCCCCCTATTTGAGAGCTAATGGGATAAATTGTCTTTTCAAAACTGTTATTGCAGTCTTACTTTCATGTTAGAAAACCAGGGAATATTACTAGGACATTTCAACAGTGGAACTGTTCTGCATTTGGATCAGTAGATGCATATATGCATACCTACCCATAGCTTGTATATAGAGCCTTCAAAGATATTAAGAATTGGGTCAAGGACTGATGGGAAGAAAGGAAGCAGTGAAGGTGGAATGGATGGACCCATAACTCAGTGGCTGAGCACATGCTTTGCATGCAAAAAGTCCCAGTTTCAATCCCTATTGAGTTCTAAGGTCTCTAACGTGGTGACCACAGGCACCAATATGCTCACAGACACCTCTCTTGGCACCCGCCAGGCTCCTTACCCCTCCTGATTTTAATTTTATTTAAGGGTGGGGTTTTTTTTGTTTAAAATATTATTTAAAAAAAACCTTGAGAGGCTAGCTTGCTTTAAAGTGAAGTGCTGTCCTCCAGTGCCATCTTTATTTGCATTCAGAAGAGTGGTTTTTTTGTTTGGGAGCTCAGACCCCACTTCTGCCCCTTTGCTTAGGTTCTTGGGCAAGTTACTTTTCATTTAGTCTCACCAGTTTGACTTCTGCAAAATGAGTATTCTGTGACTGGCCTTGCCTACCATGGCAGCCATTATATGAATGGCCAAGCATGCCCACGGCAGCCATTTTGTAACTGTGCCCATGATACTTTCTCAAAATTCCAAATGTGCCCACCGATCCAAGGAGTCTAGTTTAAAAGATCTCTGAGGAAGCCCTGGGCTTGTGGTGGATACATTTACTAACCTCCTCCACTAATCTTCCATCTCTCTAAGTGGGCACTTGATAAATCATAATGATTACCTTTCTGGCTGCCCTTTAGGTATTTGGAAATTCAGGTATTTAGGTATTTGGAAGTTCACAGTGTCATGTAGGAAGCTGAGCATTTGAAAGTGAGGATGAGCTTGGAGGGTAAAGCAGGTTATTGCAGTTATTAAAAACAAATGCTTTCATAATAACTATTGAAAACACAGATTTTCTTTGCAATGTTTTGTACAATGTAGAGCCAGGGGTTCTACATATATGACGTTCTAATAAGTCAGATAGGAACACAGGAGCATAGGAAGCTGCCTACTGCTGAGTCAGACCCTTGGTCCATCTAGCCCGGCATTGTCAACAATGACTGGCAGTGGCTCTGCAGGGTTTCATGCAGGATTCTTTCCTAGCCTGATCTGGTGATGCCGGGGATCGAACCTGGGACCTTCTGCATGCAAAGCAGGTGCCCTACCGCTGAGCTTCAGCTCCTCCCAACTCTGGGTCTACCTTTGTGAATAAAGTGGTAAATATAAAATACCTGTCCATTTCTATAACAATGTGTGATAAAGAAATATGCTTAACTTTGCCTGAATGGTGTCCTGTATGTATTATGGTTGTCATTGTTCTTGGTGTGGACTTGGTTTTAATATTGCATTTATTTTAGATTTCTATTGGGAACCACCTTCCCAATCGCTGAAGAGATTTCTCTGCCAGGATCACCCATCAAGCAGGCAAACAGAAGCAGCTACACAAAAGTAAACCATTGAATTAAAAGCCCTCGTGACAATTGGGAAGAAGTTGAGAGTGTCGGTGGGGGGAGGGGGGCTTCCTGAGAAGGCCTGTGGCTCACGCTGGCTCAGCTTGTCTGAGCGTGGAAAGCTAAGCAGGGTCAGGCCTGGTTATTACTTGGATGGGAGACCCCCTCCTCTAGTTTCCTGCATTGAGCAGGGGGTTCTATGGACTTTGAAAAAGCTCGAGTGCAAGGTGAAAGGGAGAAACGTGCTAAGCGAAAAGCACGTCAAATAAATCCTTTACAGGACCATCTTCCATCTGGTAACCTGTGTTCTCACTGTGGGAAACTGTGTGGATCTAGAATTGGCCTCCACAGTCACTTACGGACCCATCGCTAGAGTCTACACAATTTTCTTTAGAATTTTCCTTCTTTTAAAATCTCCTTTTTGTAAATTTTCTTTTTCTTTTCTTTTATCCTGGAAGACAATCTTACTCGGTCATGAGTGATCGCCTGACTGACTGACTGGACTCGATAGCCTTGCAGGCTCCTCCCAACTCTATGATCTATGAAAAATCTATAAAAAGAGAAGCCACTGCCATTGAGGGGGGCCCACATCAGGAGCACCAGGGGGCATTAGCGCAGGGCCCCTTACAGAAATCTTAAGACATGTGGGAAAATATGGGAGAAGTGATGTTCCTTACTTACCATATCCAATCCTTTGTTGACCTTAGATCAGCCATGAGGAGCTCCAATTTTGATGAGAGCAGCATCACTGGGGAGTTTGTTTTTTTGTAAACTCCCCATACACCATTTACCAAATTTAAATCACCCCCCTGAACTGCTATTAGGTCTGCTATTAGGGGGGAAAGTGCAGGCATGATACAATTACCTGTATTCCCCCCATAGTGGGGCTAATGACAGCTTCAGAGGTAGTGATTTAGATTGGGGAAATGACACGGAAGGGGAAGGCTGAAGTGCCGAGCCCTCCCTTTCTCAGTGCCACTCCTTCAATCAAAACCAGAGATCCTCCCATTACTTTACATTTAAAAAACCAAATAAGCATTGGGAGATCCCTTCTATCACGTCTGTTTTCTTAGCTAAGCAGCTTTGCTGAAAACTAAGGACTATTTCCGCATTCTTTCTAAATGAAGTCATTGCAAAGAGAGAATGAATCCATATTTACTGAGAGGTGATCAGGCTTCACAGTTAATGTCAACAACTCCACTTACCTTTTCTCATGTAACATTTTGAGTTAATAAATCCCCCCCCCCAATTCAGCTTTAGCAAAGTAGGATGCATTAACCTCACTGTGATACCTAAACAGTCCTACAATTAATCTGCCTCCTTAAGGTTGTTTTGTACCCAGTTCCCCAGATGACTGCTAATATTTAATAGATTTCCACTGAGCATCTGTGTAAAAGGATGTTTATGGACAAGGCCTAATTTATGAACACAAGTACCATTATTCGTCATTACTCTCATTATGGCACAAAAGACTTATCTTTCTTGACCTTTAAAGTAACACAATTTGTAGATGCATGTAGAAGATTACAAAGAAATACAATCCATTTCTCTAATAATATGACTGCTGAAGTTAATGGCCACATCAGCCGTCTGAGAAATGAAGAATAACTTAAGTGCGGTTTTTAAATATTTCTGTACAAAAGCCTGAAATGGGGATTTATAATAGGAAATGCTTTAACTTTGAAGAAAGGAGCAATCGTGTGTGATATCTTTATACAGCTTTCTTGTGTTTCTTAATTCCAGTTTCTCTGTCCTATATACTTCCTGTAGTTTTGTCTTTTGCTAGTTCAAATCCCCTCTAAATCCATTGAGCCTATTTTGAGCTGCCCATTCCCTCTCTCAATCTAACCTACCTCACAGGGTTGTTGTGAAGATAGAATGGGTGAGATGGAAGAAAGAGCAGGATAAAAATATAATGAATAGATAAAGCTAAAGATGGGTCAAGTAGGTCAGATCTCAAATCGTAAGTGGGTTGCCCCCTGAACACCATCTCCCAGCATTTGCAAAGAGTCCTAAATTGCCATTTATTTATATATTACATTTTTGAATTGCCCATCTGGCCAGTCACCCGACAACCCTGGGCAATGTACAGTCCAATAAAATACAATAATAAAACAGAATTAAAATACAGTTAAAACAGTATAATTTTTTTTAAAAAATCCTAACCCACCCCATATTCCTGCCTGAAAAACCATGTTTTTAATGCATGGTGGAAGCTCATCAAAGAGGGGGCATGGCGAAGGTCACTTGGGAGGGAGTTCCATAACTTGGGGGCCGCTACAGAAAAGGCCCTTTTCCTAGTCCCCACCAGCCTGGCCGCTTTGGCTGATGGGATGAGAAGGCCGTCTGTGGCAGATCTTGTTGAGCGGCCTACTTGATGTTGCTGGAGGCGCTCCTTGAGATAAACTGGGCCGGAGCCGTATAAGGTTTTAAAGGTCAAAACCAACACCTTGAATTTAGCTCAGCAAGCAACTGGTATCCAGTGCAACTCCTTAAGCACTGGAGTGATGTAATCATGCTGGCGGCTGCGCTTGATATTTTTATTTTATTGGGGACGACGACTAGGTGTTTTCACACTGCCACTTGAGACCCTTGGGGCTGAAATGGTTGTGCATCCCTGCCTTAATGGAAAGAAAGATCTACTGAGCAAAATGTCCCTTCCTTACAGACCACTGTTCCACTCTTGCTGCATTCCACTCTTCATAGCCTATGGCAAGAATTCAGAAACTCAGGCCCAGGGCCCAAACCTGGCCATCCAGGGGTCCCATTCTGGTCCTTTCTGGAGTAGATGTATTTTCATGCATTATTCCACGATAAATAATCTTAATACTGAAGTTTAATTTATGTGCAGTATGGTCCTAAGCATGTTTACTCATAGTTGTCATACTGTGTCCAGTGGGATGCAGTCCAATGCAAGTGTGCATAGGATTGCGGCCATAATGAAAGGAATGAAGACATTCTGGCATATTGCATTTGCTTGAGAAATCCCTTACTTTTACTCGTGCAGAATGCAAACCTGCCTAATATAAAACACAAACACAATTTGTATTTTGGCACATAACATAGTTGTATGTTCTGAACTGTTCTGTATGTTCTGCAGAGGCAGTGTTAGGGGGAGGCCCACTAGGGCTGGAGCGCCAAATCTTTCATTTGGAGCCCCGAATCCCTGGGAGGCCATCTGCCCCACCACCCTGCTGTCCATGGGCACTTGCTGAAATAGAGGTACAGAGGCCCTGATGATTTCTGCTGTATTTGATCCCGCTGTGTTAGCTGGCTTTTTGCCCACATGTGCTTCACCTCCTGCTGCCCATCTCCTTGAATCATTCTGCCTGAGGTTTTTTTCTGGAATCAAATGCCCTCCTCTCCCATCATGTCCATATATCCCTTTTTACAAATAGGGGTGTCCTTAGGAGACAGTATCCTTTAGACACAAACACACATGCATACGGAGACTTTAGAGCATATGTAAATTAGCATATGCAAACTGGTGCTTTTTTTGGTCTTGTGGACCTCAGAATTTTTTGGTACCTAGCACCACCCCTGATGTTCTGATACTGTTCTAAACTGGATGTTCTGGGTGTCTTGTTTATTGATTTAATAATAGTATTCCATATTTTATTTTTATGGTTAATTTAAGCATTTTTTTAACTGCTCTGGAATAATTTTATGAAGAGTGGTGTCAAAATTTCTTAAACAAACAAACATAGATCTTGCGTTGACAGAGCATTCAGGTGCTGGAAAGATGGCCTGCAGTTCATGCAAATTTCTTTAAGGACACATAGGACAAAAAATGAATGCATAATAACAGTCAGTCTCGGAGGCATATTAAAACACGTTTAGTACAGCTTTGAAGTAATTGTAATCAGGAGAGAGGAGCTATCACAATTGGAAGATTTCACTGAATAGCTGCATTCCATATATAACACAATCACATTTTCAGTATTGTTTAGTCCTACCACTGTTCATTTGCTAGGTGCACTGATTAATTTAAGACATGGTTAATTAAACTAAGGTTTACTTGCGAGCAAGTCCCATTGAACTCAGTGGGGTTTACGTCTGAGTAGATAGGTGTAGGATTGCACCTGCCTATTTTCATTGGTTAAAATTAGATATAGTCCTTGTTTAAGAAGATGTGACAGGAAGGGAACACAAACTCTAGTGCTGACAGCAGCAAATCCTCTTACTAAAAATTAAAAACAGGAACCTCATTTCTACAACCAGATTGGAATTAGTAGAAGGGAATCTTTCGCTGCATCCAAACCATTAGTGAAAAGACTGTTAATCTATTCTGTTTATTATACTTTGATTTTATCATGTCAGCTGCTTTGAGAGCAGAAAGATGAGATATAAACAGAAATAATAAATAAAAATGCTAGAAAGTTCACACAGTCGTTTTTCATCACTGCCCTGGGCATTTGATTAGAAGGAGGGCTTGCTGAAACTAAGTAAGCTGAAATAAGAAACGGCTGTCATATTTAGTAACAAAACAAAATTGACAACAAAAACAAGATCTTGTGGCACCTTATAAACTTAACAGGTTTATAGTGAAATCCTATACACGTCTACTCAAAAGTAAGTTCAATGGGGCTTACTCCCAGGTATGCAAGTATAGATTGCAGCTTTTCATGGACTAAAACCCAGCTCTAGATGATGACGTGGGCTCTTATTCATGAAAACATAGGCCATAATAAAGCTGTTAGTCTGTAAAGTGCCACAAAACTCTTGGTTATTTTTGCTACAACTGCCTGACATGCCTACCCCTCTGAAAGTTCTTATTTAGGGTGACTTTGAGCCAAACCACACACCGTTATGAAATTTCTTTCTAATAGCAGCTGTGGGAGCAAGGAGGTGACCCAGACAGGACCACTGGGGGAGTGTGTTTAACCCTTTCCCCTATGCCATTCTCCCAGTGAAAACTCTTCCTGAAGTTGCTATTTGTCCTGCTACTCTCTGGGCTGTGGGGCTGTGAACTTTGGCCCCAAGGTCCTGTCCTAATTGTACCACTGCTCAGAGTTTCCAGAAGAATGATGTTTGATAGGATCAGGGGAGGGACCATAAGACAGACCATTAATCTGGCCTTTTTAATTTCCCAGACCTGGATAGTTTAAGGAGCACCTTCTTCCATATGCAGTGCTAGCTCCACGTTTTGAGCAAGACGTTCTCAGCTGCTGCTGCTCCTTGTTGCTGTTACCTGCTTGCTTGCCAGGCAGGGAGTCAATGACCAAATAGGCAGTAACATCTACTGCTCCTCCTTCCTTCACACCACCACCATTGACTGAGCCAGAGTGAGGGGAGGTGAACAAGCAAGCTGCAATGGTGAAGAGAAGAAGCAATGTTAGGATAGATGCTTTTAATGATATAATGATTCTTCTTTTGGGAGAAGCAAGCATCTATTCAGGCCTGAAGCATTTGCTAAGCATTTAGGACAGTGGACAAGGATGAACTGGAGTAACCTTTGGTACTGAAAGAGAGAGATTTGAGGAGTTGTGAAAGGTGTATGTATGACTGGTTGCAGTGAAGATAAGAATGGTAAAGTCTAACAGGAAGTTCCTGGCTTGAAGAAATTAAGTAATGCACACAGGGGGAGAGGACCACAGGCTGTGTAAATAATCAAGGGGGTGATGGAATTATAAAATATAGGTGAAGAGGAGATAGACAGGATTAGTACATGAAGAAACTGTGAGAGCTTGACTGGGTTCAAAAGCTTACTCAGCAAGTGACTCCCAGTCTCACAGACGGAAACAGGAAATAACAGCAGATAATAAAGATTAAGGAGTTTATTTGTAAGACCCAATTAAATGGGGTTAAGGCAATCAATGCAGGCTTCTCTTACGCAGAAGAGATGACTCTGTCTCACTACATCATTGCAGATACAAAGTAGTCCAATGAAGCTCCCAAGTCTAAGACCCAAGTGGCCTTAAGTGAGAAGATGTGTGAATGAAGATGAAGTGAAGTGGCTCAGCTAGCAAGTGTCTACCTCTATTTATAGCAAGACCCTGTACCTATAAATAGGATATTACTCACCAATTGTGCAACACTTACATAACCTGTTGTACATAACATGTTGTCTTCAATTGTCCCATGATTCTGACTCATAGACTCCTTGTGACTGTCACAAGACTTTGTGTACTCCATGTCAGGAGACTTCTCGTCTTGCACAACATACCAAAACCTAACAGAAACAGCCCAAGAAATGTGTAGTCAAGAAGAAGTGTCTAACTAAGGGGTACAACACAATCGAACAATAGGAGGATTCATTATGGGCACACAGAAAGTTTTACTCACTTCTTGAGGCATCCCCTCCCTTCTCCATAAGAGAAACAGGGGAATCAACAGTATAAGAAGTGGGGTTTTCAAGGATGGAAGCTACCTCTCTCTTGCAGCTCACCCTGACCAGCAATATGGCACCACAACAAGAATTAGCCTCGTTGAATGCAGCGATGGATATAGGTATGGCTTATAGGCTCTGCTTTCTTTCCTCCTTGTTAGAATGGGACTCTGGTTCCCCCATGCTCTATTGCTTTCCATAGGCTATCAAGGTGCAGGGTTTTTCCTCTCTTTTAGACATAGGCAGTGTGAATGTGAATAGGTTTATGGTTGCTGCCTTGCTACTTAAGTGTATCTTGAAGAGAGTTGTGAATAGGGAGTCTGTATCAGTTCTGTCTTTCATCTAATAAAAGTACTCTTTGTATTTCTAAGTGTGTTAGTGTGTTTTAGTATAGAATTAAAGAAGTATACCTACACTCAAGACAACACACGTTATAACTCTAGCAAAAGATCTTGCACCTCTCAAGGGGAATGTGGGGTTGCGACACGTAGTGCACATGGATACCAATCCAGACATTCCCCAATCATAACAAAGTTCAGGAGGTTCTTGCCAGTAGGCCCCCAGCTGAGGTGTGGCCCCTTGACAGGTGCCTGACCATGTCAACCCTTGAGGCCAGCTCCTTCCCATATCATTGGCCATCATCCGAGGCACTGGTTCACATCCCCTGGCCTCATGAAGCCAGGCAGACAGCCACATGGTCTAGACACTTTCTCTGTGGTTGTGCCCACTTTGCAGAATGCTCTGCCAACAAAAGTTTCATTAGTTCCCAACACCGTAATGTTTTAGATGGTATAGAAAATGTAGCTCTTTAAGAAGACATTTGATTAAAGGGTTTAATAGCCCTTGGGCATTTTTGTAAAAAATAGCCCTTATGGCTATACTGCTGTTCTTACAAACCATTCTTACTGTTGTTGTTTATTAATTCCAGCTTTTTAGATTCTTTAAAATGAAAGAATCTGAAAAACCCTCTCTAGATCCAGAGGTTTATACCAACTACCACCCAGTCACTAATATCCCCTTTTCAAGCAAGGTGTTTGAGAGGGTGGTGGCTGGGCAGCTGCTGTGATTCTTGCAGGACACTAATTATCTTGACCCATTTCAGTCTGGGTTCAGTCCTGGTTTTGGGACAGAATCAGCTTTGGTTGCCCTGATGGATGATCTCTTGCAGGAGAGAAACAGAGGGACTGCAACTCTGCTGATCCTGCTGGATCTCTCAGTGGCTTTTGATACCAGTGACCATGGTATTCTTTTGGATCATCTCCATGAGTTGAGAATTGGGAGCTCTGTGCTACAGTGGTTCTTCTGCTCCTACTTGCTCGAATGGCTCCAGACGGTTCCATTGGGTGACTGTCCCTCAGCTCCCTAGCAATTTTGCTGTGGGGTGCTGCAGGGTACCATCTTGTCCTCAATGTTATTTAACAGCTACTGTATATGAAGCTGCTGGGAGCAGTCATTAGGAGATTTGGGGCAAGGTGTCATCAGTGATGACACGCAGCTCTATTTCTCTATAACATCTGAATCAGGGAAAGCTGTGAATGTTCTGAACCAGTGCCTTGATACAGTGATGCGTTGGATGAGGACCACCAAACTGAGACTGAATCCTGACAAGACTCTATGGGTGGGATTCCCAGGTCCAGGAATTGGGGATTTTGCCTGTTCTAGATGGGAAATACATAGTCTTGACATGCTCCTAGATTCATCATTGTAATTGGAGGCCCAAGGGACTTTTGTTGCAAGGAATGCCTGTTAGTAGCTCCAGTTGGTATGTCAGCTATGCCTTTTCTGGACAGGGATTACCACCATGAGTCAGTAACCTCACATTTAGATTCCTGTAATGTGCTTAATGTGGGGCTACCCTTGGACTTGGGCCAGAAGCTGCAGCTGATGCAGAATGCAGTAGCCATGATGCTGAGTGGAGCACCTGGCCATGCACAAATTACACCAGTGTTGAAGAACCTGCACTAGTTATCTATTAGCTACAGAGCGGAGTACAAGATCTTGCGGTTAACATATAAAAGCCCTGAACAGCTTGGGACCAGGTTACCTGGCAGATCGTCTTCCTCAATACAGACCTGTGCGATCATTATGATCATCGGAGGAGGCAGTTGTACTGCAACCTGCAGATTGCCAGGTCATGTTACAACCAGCAACTTGGAAGGGAGCCTTCTTTCATGGCACCCAACTTATGGAATGCCCTCCTACGTGGAATCTGGGCGGCAACAAATGTGGCATGCGTTAGGCACCAATTAAAGACCCATCAGTTTACCCAGACCTTTCCTGATTGTTTGTGCTGCCCAGTTTGCTTGCTAATTATGGCACTGTGAGTACTTGGTTTTAATGTTTTTATAAATGTTTTATTCTAAGGGTTTTGGGGTTTTTTTTGTAAACCACTTAGGGCGCAATCCAATGGGAATGCACATAAACCTCTGAATTTGGAGCATTATGGGCATCCTATGCAGGGCCGGAGGGGTGTGGAGACGATCTTCGCCTCTGCACTCCTCCCACCCTGCAAATCAGCTAGATGGCTGATTCTGGCCATCTAGCTGAGGTGGGGAGGGAAGGAGGCTGGAGCGCCGCCTGGATATATTGTATTTTGGCAGACCCAGTCTCCTCTCCTCCCCACCTCCCGGAATGCCCTCTTCACCCCTTCTCCGAGGTCACCCTTACCATCTTGGAGGAGCAGCCAACCTGGTTCTTTCTGTGTCGGCTGCGATGGGGGGAGGGGAATCCAAGTGCGGATCCCCAGCTCTGAGGTTGGAACTCTTTTCTGACCCTTCGAGCTGGGAATCCAAACGATCCTATGGCCCTCTAGACGCTGTCTAGGGGGCCATAGGATCACTCCGTTAGAGATTTTTTTTTAAAAAAAGTGGTATATACATCTATTAAATAAATAATAAATAAATAGTGTTTGTTCACTGACTTCTGTTCCCTTTCAAGTGGGATATCAACGTTTAAAATAAATAATAATAAACAAACAACTTCAACCAACATTTGTGTTGCTGTGGTGGAGAGCAGGCTGGTGTACCCCCCACCACCACCACTACATGTAGATGACCTCATGTACACTGTGGGTGCACCACACCAACACACAATCCAGTGGTGAATCGGGGGAAATGGTGCAATCGGGTGTCAGAATGGTATGCCTGCATCATATCTGAGAACATCTGCATCATGGAGGGGACAAGGGTATGCCTGCTTCTCCACCATGTGAAAAGCAAAGCAACTTTATTCAGACAAAAATGTAATTTATATGAAGTTCTGATTATCTCAACGTTATGATGGTTCTCTGGACTGTAAGGTACTGAAGTTACAGTATTGTTGTAAGGAGAGAGGTGTACGCCTCCCATCTAGCATATGGGGTTATTTGTTCTCAAGATACAATTCCACTTATTGTTAATTAGGTACCTAGCTTTTGTCCGTGACCGAATATCTTCTCTCTCTGTGTGTGAGAGTTTTAATTCATTAGATCTACAGAGGAATGTCCAGTTGTGTTAAGTCTTATTTTGACTCAGGCATTAAGCTGCTTGTGTCAAACAGCTAAGAGGAAGACAAACAGTTAAAGGGACAAACGGTTAAGGGGAAGATGATAAGAAATTAAATCTGAGTAAAGGGGGGCGGGGAATGAAGAGCCCCCCAACAATGCTTTAAAATGTGGAAATGATTTGATAAAAGTGGTCAGTGTAAATGCCATTCCCCTTGATCCAAACACGAGAGATGGACAGGAAAGGACAGAATATATCCTTGCACTTTGCGAGATAGAATGACATTTAAGGACCGATTAGCTCCTTGTCTGAAAGAGGTTAACCCCCTGCCTGTTGCAACAAGTGTCTGTGAAAAGGAGAGCTGATCTGAAAACTGGCCATGTCAACCATGAAGTTATTTCAATACTTTTCCTTCCTAACAAGATGATTAATCCCATTACCCTCTCACAAGCCTATTTCCCATTGAGTTAAGCACTTTCTAATAACATGCAGCTTGCAGGGGTAAAACTCTGGCTTCTTAATGTGATCTTATCAACATTTTTGATGTTGATAAGCTACCAGTTCTATTTATTTTCCATTCTTTTTGTTTCTAGCCAGCCTCTCCTAGGTTGTGGGACCGCTTATGAAAATGCACATTAAAAATCCAACTAAAATGTAGAGAATTAAATACAGTTGTACAAGACACCTTACACGAGACACATTGTAATAGAATACTATTACAATCTCCAGAGCCAGGTCCAGGTTTGATGGGGTTCCTAGCAAATGTAAGTTCTGTGGCCCCCTCCTACATCACTGCCTGCTCCAGTGGGCTTACCTTCTGATGGCAATGGGGGGGGGCAGTAGCAGTAACAGCAGCTCTGTGTTCTGTGCTATTTCAGTTCCCCATAATTCCTGCAACATAGTATTGCTCCAGGGCATTGTGGGAAATTAAAATGACTACCCCAGATATTCAGGCTATGGGAGGGGTCTCCGACCTTTTCGGGTCAGTGAGCACATTTGGAATTTTGAGAGTGCCATGGGTGATCTCACAAAACACTCATTTCTCAGGAGACAAACTGGTGAGACTAAAAGAAAAGTAACTTGCCCAAGAACCTACAGTAAGTACAAGGCAGAGGTAAGATCTGAGCTCCAAAACACAAAACTACTTGTTTCAACCCAAATAAACATGGCGCTGGGGGGAGGGGCAGCAATTTACTTGACAGTATGTCTGCAGCATCCCTGTTAACTGCAGCATCCCAGTTTGTCTGTCTGTCTGTCTGTCTATCTATCTATCTATCCATCTAAAGAAATAAAATACAAGTCAGGAGGGGCAGGGGTTTGGCAGGCCAAGAGAGGTGTCTGTGGGCACATTGGTGGAGACCCTGAGCTTCAGTGAATCTCCATGGGGACAGAGTAGTACCCAGGGCTGGCCCAAAACATTTTGCAGCCTGAAGTGATGGACAAGATGCCACCCCCTTCTCACATACAGAAGCTAGCTGGACTGGTAATTTATTTATTATGTGTTAAAATTAGATCCTGCCTTTCTGTTAAAAAAAAAAAAAAAGGCACTCAAGGCAGCTAAGCACAAAATCTGGATTAAAAACAAAATATTAATTAGCATAAAAAACAAATAAATTAAAAACACAACAACATAGAAATAAGCAGCACCAAAACAATTAAAAAAACTTTCAGCAACCGACCAGCTGAAAGACCTGCCTGAATAAAAATGTCTTTGCCTGCCGGCGGAAGGATAACCAAGCGGGGCCAATGCATTTTAGAGTGTGACAGGCTTCAGTATTACTATGGACAGACAGCACCATGTGTGGAGGGGTCCTAATGACAGAAGTTTCTAATGAAAGAACTGGACCTGGGGCTTCTGCACATGTGGATCAGTTGAAACTTACTTCAGTACTTGAGATGGTACCGTGTCCTTCAGCATGCCTGAGGCAGCAGGGTAGTTTAGGAGACCCAGGACAGGTTGGCATACACAGCTCTGTCCTACAGCAGAGGAGAACAGCTGGAGAGTTCAGGAGGAACAGCCAGGAAGCTGCCAGCACTGCCCCATAGCATCTGCCACCTGATTCAGTTGCCTGATTCTGCCTAATGTTAGGGCTGGTCTTGACAGCACCACACGTGTGGGACAGTCGTGAAGAATGCTTTTGGAATTTGGACATTACAGCAAGGGCTGACAGATAGATTCACTAATGGCATTAGCTTTTGCTGTAACATCTTAAGGGCAACTTTATGTTCTTACGTATGTTCTTCATACCAAAATAAAGCTGGAATAAATAACCAGTGTAGTTCCTTTAAAAAAAGGGTCCTTGATAGAAAATGAAAAAACCTGGGAGACATCACTGGGGAGACTGTGTGAGATCGACTGAGGGTGGATCAGTACCAGTACCAAAGAGGAGATAGCAGCAGTTCGTTGAGCCAAAGTGTTTAATCATTGTAGGACCCAAGTACATAGGAAAAGCAAGCAATGCAGGCATCTCTTACACAGAAGAGATGACTCTGTCTCATTACATCATCTCAGAGGCAGAGTTGTTCAATGAAGAAGATGATGACAAGTAAAGATGTGAAGAGAAGTGAAGTAAAACACAACAGTGTTGCTCCTTTTATAGTAATTGACCATACTATAAATAGGACAGTTACGCAAGAATTACGCAACACTTACAACAATTTCACAACACTTATATAACATGTTGTCTTCGAATTATCACAAGACTCTGTGTGAGTCACAGACACCTTGAGACCATGTCAGGAGACATTATGTTTGCACCCTATACTAAAACCTGACAGACTGTTCCTTAAGATATCTGCCAGTGCTGAACAAGCCCCATGTCCTGGCAGATTTAACTTCATTTCCAGAAGGAGTGGAGAGCAGAGCTTGCCTCAATGACCTGGGAGAAGAAGGAAGTTCTCATGGGGATAAGGAAGACTAATGTGTTGAACTGCAACTCCTGTCATCCCCAGCTAGCATAGCTAATCTCCGCCATGTGTGTGCCCCCCCCCCCACTGGATTTTATGATCTGCTGAGAGGGCTCCACTTCTGTTGAGACAGACAGACAGACAGACAGATAGATTGAGTGTGCTTTATACTTGTTTTACTTTTGAATTATTGTATTAAAATATTTTATAATTTTAGGTGTAGTAAATCTACATGTAGTACATCTAACAAAATATATAGAGTAGTACCCAGATGCAAAATTTTGTTGCATCTAAACTGTTAAAGCATAGTAAAGAGTTGTTGTGAGTAAGTAAATAAATGAATAAACTAAGCATATTCTGCTGATTTCAGGTGGTTTATAAGATCAGAAACAGCCTTCCTACATGGATAATTACCTAGTTCCCATAAGGCCTTGACATAATATAATAAAATGGTTTATTCATTAAGTAGCAGGCATTAATAATGAAAACAAATAAAAGGTATATTTAATTATTTTTCAGATCAACTGATTTTTTAACTTTTTATTACCGTATTTTTCCAAAGCAAATGATTCTTACTTGCATCCTGCAATGATTGTGTTTAAATGCATATAAATTGTGAACTCTGAAGCAGTTTCTATTTTTCTAATTAGCATGAGAAGCATCTATTCATGTTCCATCTTTAGGACAGGCTTCCATATTACCATGGACACACTGCGCCATGTACGGAGGGGTCCCCATTGCACATGGCAGAGCCCTATCCCCCCTCTATGTCCTCCTGAACATACAGGCATTCAGCACATCGGGCCATTACACAGAATGGGAGGTCTGTGTGCACCTCCATATCCCTATATTTCAGACTTCCCCACTTGGTCAAGGAATGTGACATCTGAGCATTCCTTGACCAAAGTAAAGGGGGCAAGGTGGGCAGGGATATGGAACTCCAGTTCCCTTAACTGCATGCAAGCTAAGGGAGAAGAGGCTCCATTCTGCCCCATGAGGGCCCTCCATGCATGCAGGGGCACTTTACCTCCAATAGGACTGGATCAAGTCCTTTATTTCATACCCTCCAACATTTCACAGATGGAAATAGGGACACACATGTGAATTTGTAAGAGGTATGGTTAAGTAACATGAAGGTGTGATCAAGAGAGCGTGGCCAGGCAACATGAGGGCGTGGCCAAGGGTATAGCCACCCATCCCAGGATGCTCTAACCATTTAAGGGCTCTGACCACCCTGAAGCCACTTTGATCTCCAGCCCCATGATGATGATAGTGATTGCTGGTGTTGTCATTATTATTATTGTACATGGTGCTTTACTGAGTGTAAGAGAACAGTTCCCTGCCCCAAAGAGCTTACTGTGGCGGAGTGACAGGCAGAAGCCCGGGGAGGGGCCAACCTGAACATTCCAGAGTCTCTGATTGGTTGAAGCAGAGAGCATAGAACCCCAGGGAGTTGGCAGTTAAGGGGAGTCGGTTGTCAGTTGGGGAGAGAGTGGGTTGGAGTGAGAGAGGCAGTGGGAGGTTAATAGAGTAGGTAGGGAAAGGTGGTGCTGAAGAGAAGAGTTCAGACAGGAAATCTAGTACTAAGTTGTGAGAAAGCAAACGTGAAGGTGTTAGTATAGAACAATTCACAGGAGTCTCCACTTAGGGAGTGAAGGACCTTCTGTCTGAGGAAGAAGGTGAAGCTCTGGACTAGTGAGAGGGGCAGTTAAGTTCCCTGGTCTGATACTGTAACTTTCAAGTAACGAAGCCAAGTTGATCCAAAGAGCACTGTATAACATCTGCCTGCCTTTAACCTGAATCTAAGCAAAGAACAAGTTTGAATTAACTGTTGAAAATCCAAGTTATCTGTGCCTGAGTTGAATATCAGTTTTGAGACTTTGTTAGAACAATAAATCAATATTTTTATTCAAAGTTCTAAGTGTCCAGAGTCTGACTGGTGGACAGGAAAGTAAGAAGGGAATTAACGGAGGGGCACCCTACTTCAAGTAATCAAATAAAACAAACTGCTCTTAATAAAGACAAACAAACGTGGATGAACAGCTACATATAAGACCTAAGACATATAATCAGCTAATGCAATTTAAGAAGACAGCTTAAAGTCTGAAGTGACCCATACAAGGTGGCACTTGGTGAGAGCGAAGTACACATTGAGGGTGTGAGGTTTGGAGGAGGGGTCCCGTCCGCTACACTTACAATCTAAAATGTAATATAGAGGTGACAACAAATGGTAGGAAGGAGTAAACTGCTATGCTGTAAGCTCTGAAATCCATTGGCAAAGATTTCACATTTTCTTTTGTTATTTATTTCACTAAGCAGGATGGATGTAGATCTAATGGGCAACTGACTGTATATATCTGGTGCCCTCAGAGGGGAAATTAGCCCAGAAAAGTTTTAATAGAGACATGGAACCTTGTCACGCCCATCTCCTCCCCACCCCCACCCTATCTACAATGGCCATGGTTACATCACATTTTTACTCCCTGATCTGATGTTCTTTAATTTCTGCAGGCATGCCGGAGCACTTTTCAGGGGGATCCTGCTGCATGGTGAGCAGAAGTTTATCACTTCCCGCCAGCTGCCACTGCCCTCCAAAATGCTCCCCCATGCGACTATGAGTGACATTAAAAAAAGTTCTCATTGATGACAATGGGAACTTTCCCCCTATTGCTTGTGGACATGGGGAGAAGCAGCTGCAGATCTCCACATACTGCGATCTCCTCAAAAAAATAGCCTACCCTGCCTGTAGAAATTAAAGAGAATCAGAAGATGAAACTACATGCTGTGCAGTGAGCATAACATGTAGTTTGGCCTTCAGATGCTAACCCAATGGATTCATGAATTGTTTTCATTTGTCTAAATAGAAATACAAGAGCCTATGAAGATAATTTAGGTTTCCTTGCATCTTTACAGAGAGAATGTGACATAAATATGAATATGCCTTTGATGTTAATTAAATTTATAGCCAACTGATTGTAAAATAATAATAATACTTACCTTATATGTAAAAATTGCCCCAAGGTCAAAGAGTCAGCCTTCCAAACCTTTTGTCCTCTGTTTTTGCATATATACTGTAATGATTCTCTTATTTCTTTCCTGAATATCCTGAATATATCTTTGTTTTGTTTAACCGTTTCTTAGTCCATGGGTTGTTGAACCCCGACAAGACCAAGGTACTTCTGGTGGGGGGCAAGGGGAGGTTAGGGGATGTTGACCTGGTGCCGAATGGGGTACATCTACCCCTGAAGGACCAGGTCCGCAGCTTGGGGGTCATTCTAGACTCCCAGCTGTCCATGGAGGCTCAGATGTCAGCTGTGAGCGGGGCGGTGCTGTATCAACTCCATCCGATACGGCAGCTGCGCCCCTACCTTCCTAATCACCTGCTCCCATCAGTGGTTCATGCCTTGGTCTCCTCTCGCCTAGACTACTGTAATGCGCTCTACGTGGGGTTACCCTTGAAGATGGTTCGGAAGCTACAGCTGGTACAGAACGCGGTGGCTCACCTGGTTAAAGGCAGCCGCCGGCGTGATCACATCACTCCAGTGCTCAAGGAGCTGCACTGGCTACCAGTTGCTTGCCGAGCCGAATTCAAGGTGTTGGTTTTGACCTTTAAAACCCTATACAGCTCCGGTCCAGTCTATCTCAAGGAGCGTCTCCAGCAACACCAAGTAGGCCGCTCAACAAGATCTGCCACAGACGGCCTCTCCTTGTCCCTTCAGCCAGACTGGTGGGGACTAGGAAGAGGGCCTTTTCTGGGGCGGCCCCTGTACTGTGGAACTCTCTCCCGAGTGACCTCCGCCATGCCCCCTCTCTGCTGAGCTTCCGCCGCTCACTAAAAACTTGGCTGTTCAGGTGGGAATGTGGGGTGGGCTAAGATTTTAAAATTTTATACTGTTTTAAATGTATTTTATCCTGTTTTTATCTTATGTACATCGCCCAGGGTGGCCGGTTTGCCGGCCAGATGGGCGATAAATAAATGTAAATAAATAAATAAATAAAAATTGTTCAAAAGCTCTTGCCAAACCACAAAACCTTTGCTCCAAAGATGCTACTCATGTTATACTGAGGAGATGCAAGACAAAAATTGGAAATCCACCAATAAGAAAAGGTACACATAGACTGGTATCATCTTTACCCTGGACTGATGATTAAACTTGGTGAACCTCAATCTTCATGGGTTCGTATAAAACCTTTGTATAAAAGGGTTGGGTGGCAGCCTCATGGTCATGCTCTAGCATGAAATATGATTGACCTGGTGGCATTTGTAAATCTAATATGTTGCCACACTTGATTCTAAGATGAACAAACATCCCATGTAGGCCTCTGGAGCAGTCTCTAGATCCTTGATGGTACAATATTCAGATTTCCCAAATAAACTCCTATTTGTATGCTGAAAAACTGCCATTAGCTTTAGTCTAACTTGTGCATTTCTAGATGAATACCAATCAGACACATGTTCTTCTGTGCTACCAGCCTACCTCTTAAACTGGAGAAACGAAGCAGCGTTATAATAGCAATGAATAGAAAGGAGGCAAATAAAAGCCTAAAGTTCTAATCAAAACTCTAATCAGAAAGATGACAAATGGTGCAGATTATTAAATTTTCCTTGCTCCGTTGATGAATTTAATAAAGAACTAATCAAAGATCATTAGAAAGCCTTTGTGCCTGGCATGCATTGTAGCTGGATTGCAATCTGAATTTGTGTTTTACTAGGGTTGTTGGGCATGTAAATATGAGGGGGGAAATAATTTTAAATTCAGCTATATGTACCAAATGCATGTGGCACTTATTGCATTTGCACATTTCTATACTTTGAACTAGTGATTAGAAGCCTAAAGTTATTGTTTCATATTTTCTAATGATCTTTGATTTTCCAGTGACATATGATTTTCCAGTGAATCTTCTCTATATCTATATCTGGAGAAAGAGAGAGAGAGGAAGAGAGAGAGAATTTAAGTTCCAGTGGGTTGAAATGATGCAGTAAGTCAGCCAGTACTATCCATTCTGGGTATGTTAGAAGAAACTCAGAAGGCCCCCTCCCCGCCACCCCAGAATGAAGACACGACAACAGTTTGGATGAAAAGGTCACAACCTTTATTAAAGCTTAAAGGTCTGCAGTGGACAACTTATTATTAATATAATTCAAACAAAGTGTGGGCAACCAGAACAGCAGAAGCCAGTAAGGTGAGACAATCAACCTCCTACTGGGCAATACTACCCTGGCTCTCCACACAGACCAATGCTGTCATTCCATATATTTCACCACCTGCTTGCCCTAGCTGAGGGACCATAGCTCAGTGGCCGACCACATGCTTTCAGGGCCAGCCCAACTGTTGGGCTGAGGGAGGCAAACACCTCAGACAACTGATTTTCGGTATCTTGAATGGACAGCAAATGGGTTAATTATTTAATATATTATAATTATTTAGGCACTTCCAGGAAAAAATCTCTTGCATCCGCAGGGACTTAGACTCCAATGTTAATGGCAGTTGAATCAGGTGAAGTTCCTAGAGCACAGTCTGGCCAGTTTTTCTTGGATGAGTTTCAGTTGGTACAGCTCGAGGATGTTGACAAGGTGCTTGGACAGGTTCATGCAACTACTTCCGCACTGGATCCTTGCCCCTCTTGGCTTATAAAAACTAGCAGGGAGGGAACAGCCGGCTGGGCCAGGGAGGTGATCAATGCCTCCTTGCGAGAGGGAGTGGTCCCATGCCACTTGAAAGAAGCAGTGGTGAGGCCACTCCTGAAGAAGCCCTCTCTGGACCCGAAAGATCTTAATAACTTTAGGCAGGTAGTGAATGTTCCTTTCCTGGGCAAGGTCCTAGAGCAGGTAGTGGCCAACCAGCTCCGGGCACTTTTGGATGAGACTGATTATCTGGATTTATTTCAGTCGGGGTTCAGGCCTGGTTTTGGCACGGAAACAGCTTTGGTCGCCCTGTATGATGACCTATGTCGGGAGAGAGACAGGGGGAGTGTGACCCTGTTGATACTTCTGGATCTCTCAGCGTTTTTCGATACCATCAATCATGGTATCCTTCTGGGGAGGCTGTCTGAGTTGGGAGTTGGAGGCACTGCATTGCAGTGGTTCCGCTCCTACTTGGATGGCTGGCTCCAGAAGGTGGTGCTGGGGGATTATTGCTCGGCCCCGTGAACTCTCCAATATGGGGTTCCTCAGGGGTCAGTCTTATCCCCCATACTTTTCAACATATACATGAATCCGCTGAGTGGGGTCATCCGGAGTTTTGGAGTGCGTTGCCATCAGTACGCTGATGACACGCAGCTCTATTTTTCCTTTTAATCTTCAGCAGGTGAGGCTGTGGATGTGCTAAACCGGTGCCTGACTGTGACAATGGACTGGGTGAGGGCTAACAAACTGAAGCTCAATCCAGACAAGACTGAGATGCTGTTAGTGGGTGGTTCCTCTGACTGGATGGAGGGTGTTCAACCTGTTCTGTATGGGGTTGCACTCCCCTTAAAGGAGCAGGTTTGCAGGGATGTTGAAGAGTCCTTGGTCTAGAGTCTCGAGTCGAGTCACGAGTCTTTGGACCCGAGTCTCGAGTCCGAGTCCGAGTCCTTGGTCCAAAATGGTGACTCACGAGTCACGAGTCCTGAGTCACTCCCAAAACTGACTCCACGAGTCCCTATTAAAATCAATGGGGTTTCCCCCCAACAAAATAAGGCTACTTCAGATGTGTGGCTTAAATAAATTCTAGGCACAAATGTGCCTTTTTATTTCAAAACTCTGCAACTGATTTTGGCAAGAACAGACTAGGCAGACAAACCCAAAATAACCAGGCAGGCAGAGGAGGCAGGGAACCCCAAAGCAGGCAGGCAGGGGCCTTTGTCTTCGACAATTCAAACTGTGGAACTGGTTAAGAAGAGACCAGGCAGGCAGAGGAGGCAGGAAACCCCAAACAGGCAGGCAGAGGCAGCCAAACCCAAAATGTCTGACCCTAACCCTAACCCCCACAACAACACATCAAAATAAATCTCAACACATCGTTGGGGCTGCGCTCCTGGTAGCTGTCCATAGTGGCCGAGCAGTGGCGCTCCTCACTTCCATGCACTCTTCACTGGTGATTGCGCTCCTGGCACAGCCAGAAGACTCGTCAACAGCCCAGGGATGTTGACAAGTCCTTGGTCTCGAGTCCCGAGTCGAGTCTCGAGTCCCATTAAAAATATTGGGACTCGAGTCCGAGTCGAGTCAGAGGGGGGACTCAGTCCGACTCACGAGTCAAGTCCTCGAGTCCGAGTCCCCATCCCTGCAGGTTTGTAGCTTGGGGGTTCTCCTTGAGCCATCTTTGTCACTTGAGGCTCAAGTGGCCTCAGTGGCTCGGAGTGCCTTCTACCAGCTCCAGCTGGTGGCCTAGCTACGCTCCTATCTGGACAGGGATAGCCTGATTTCAGTAATTACGCTCTGGTAATCTCAAAGCTGGACTACTGCAATGCACTTTATGTGGGGCTGCCCTTGAAGACTGTTCAGAAGCTGCCGCTGGTGCAGAATGTGGCAGCCAGACTTATTAGTGGGACCAGAAGGTCGGAACACATAACACCAGTCTTGTCCCGCTTGCACTGGCTGCCTGTATGCTTCTGAGCCCAATTCAAGGTGCTGGTCTTAACCTTTAAAGCCCTACACGGCTTGGGACCACAATACTTGATGGAACGCCTCTCCTAACCACAATCTACCCGGACACTACGCTCAACATCTGGGGCCTTCCTCCGGTTGCTGCCTCCAAGGGAGGCTCGGCGGGCAGCAACAAGGGGAAGGGCATTCTCTGTGGTAGCCCCCCAACTCTGGAACAAGCTCCCTCCTGAGGCCCACCTGGCACCAACTTTACAATCTTTTCGCCGCCAGGTTAAGACTGCCCTCTATATTGAGGCCTTTAACTCTACATAATGTATGGTGGGGTGGTTACTTTTTAATTGGTCTCACTGCATTTCTTGTTTTATCTATATGTTTTTTTAAAAATCGGGTTTTTAAATTTTGTATAATGTTTTTATTGTATATTGTATTGCATGTTTTTATGGAATGTTGTGAACTGCCCAGAGAGCTTCAGCTGTTGTCGGTATATAAATAAAATTAACAACAACAACAACAACAATTTAATATATTATTATTTAATATATTATTTAATATTTATTTAATATTTTATTTAATATATTTGTTAATGTATTATTTAATGTATTTACTGCCAGTGAAGGGAAGAGGTGCTTGTGGAACGCTCTACCACAGGTGCCAAAATAGGTTGACCAGCCTTGGATACTAGGCAACCTTCACTTGGGGATCCTCAGGCAGAAAAATGTCTTGCGCTGGCCCTGCATACTTTGCATGTAGAAAGTCACTCGTTCAGTCCCTGGCATCTCCAATTAAAAGGATCTCAGGCAGCAGGTGAAGGGAGAGTCTGGAGAGTGACTGTCAGACAATAGTGCGCTGGATGGACAAATAGTCTGACCTGGTATAGGACAGATTATTATATTGTAGCATGTAATTGCACTATGACGAAGTTATTCTCCTGCAGCTGCTGCTGCTGCTGCACTTTGTGTGTGCGTACGTGTGTGTGCGTGCGTGTGTGAGAACAACCTTCCCCAACCTGGTGCCTTCCAGATGGGTTGGACTGCAACTCACAATGGCCATGCTAGCTGGGAATGATGGGAGTTGCAGTCCAATGCATCTGCTGGGCACCAGGTTGGAGGAGGCTGGAGAGAGGGGGGCGGCTTTTGCTTCATGTTATACTGAAATTCCATACATACAGTCTTTTTCCTTCTTTTGAAGGAATTCTTCTCTTCTCACACACATGCCCTTCTGGAAATATCCCTATTTCAGCCTTCTCCAACCTGGGTGCCTCCAAATGTTTTAGACTACAATTCCCTTTATTGCTGACAATTGGCTATGCTGTCTGGAGCTGATGGGAATTTATTTATTTATTTATTTATTACATTTCTATACCGCCTTTCTGCTAAGGCGCCCAAAGCGGTTTACAATGTTTAAATACTCAAACAAATGTTACACCCCCCCCCCAAACCAAACATACACCAGTTCTCTCAGGCCAACTGAAGGTTTCTTCTGGAGCTGCTGGTACAATCTCCCTGGCCTGGGCTTTTCTTCTGCTGTCCCTCTGTAGCCCCAGGGAAGGCAGGGGAGGGGCTGCCCTGATGTTCGTTTCAGGAGCTGATGGCACTTGCTTCCCAGCCTGGGCTTCTCTTCTGCCTTCCCTCAGGGCACACAGGTCTTAAATAGCCCCAGGGAAGACAGGAGAGGGGCTGCCCCAAGAGTCCTCCCAGGCCGGTGATGGTCAGTTTCAGGAGCTGATGGCATTTGCCCCTGGCCTGGGCAAATTGTAGTCTAAAACATCTGCAGGAACCCAGGCTGGGGAAGGGTGCCCTAGTCCTTATGCACTTAGGAGGCAGGAACTGGGTGTGACATGTGCCTGGATTCCCCAAACTCACGGACACATGCTCATCCCAATCCCAACCATTATCAGGCTTTGCCCCCTAGCTTCTGACCATTCAGGCTCTGAGTCTCTGCTTTTGCCGCTCTATTCAAACAATGTCAAATATGTCAAACTGGTGCAGGACAATAATATGGTACCTCCATTACAGTTACATGATGGGACCTTTGTTCTGTGTCCCACCACTATAAACATGCCATCACTGCCTAGTCATTGATATGAAATATACAATGAAGAGCTGAGTCCTAATTACGCCAGATTTTGTAATTAGTCAGCTAGTTTGTCAAAACCCATCTATTCGTAATGCTCACCTTTGTAGCGAGCCTGGGCAGGGGGGATTTCCTCTCCCCACTACTGCCACCACCTATGGGGAAACTGCTCTTTCACTGGGCAGTCCCGCCTATGGGGTTTCTTATTTATAACAAATGGTCATATTTCTGGGCCTAGGGAACTCTCTTCCTCTGTAACTCAGAGTTCCACAAACTGACCCTTTCCTGCTGCCACCAATCCTGTTAGAATACTTTAAAACCTCCTAGTAGCTGGTATAAGAGGCTTAGGCGTGAGATGGGCACCAACACTACAGACAACATGAACTATTAAACAAGTAATTTATTAAAGGGATATTATGTACATAATGGATTACTAATATTTACTTTGGGGATTTTCAAAAGACTGCTTAGTGACAATTCTTTAGACTCAAGAGACACTGTTGCTGTTACAAGCCTCTAAAGACTTCTTTTACCTCAGGCCAAATTCCCTAAAACTCCACCCCAGCCAAATACCCTTACAACCAGGTCTAGCTTCGGGTACAGTCTTCCTCTGACACCCAAACTCTTCCCATTGTATTACTGGCTGCTTGGATGGTTTATCTGCGTTTTTACTGCCTACTTGTATAACCTTCCTCTGGGCAAGAAGTTAGGACAGCCTCTTGGCATCACACAGCCACCTGCTCCCTACTCCTGATCTTCACCAGCCACCTAAGGCTATCCCACAGAGAAAGAATATCATAACCAAGACTTAGCTGTTCACATTCTCCTCAACTTTCTCTTAGTCTTTCTCAAACACCACACACCAACCAGCAGACCTTCCTGGGAGAGTGCTGGCAACCTGTGAACAATATCTCTTCATCGTGGTAAATAACTTTTTACAATACTGTAATTGAACAACATATCATCCCTAAGATGGAGATTGTCAGTTTAATAGTAGGCAAAGCCATTATGTCCTTCTACTTTTCCTGCTGATGTGGATGATCGGCTCAGAAAAATATATTTGTACATATAAAACAATACAATTTTGACAATAATGTTGATCAAATGTGCTAAACGATGGGGCAAACCCATCCCCCCCCTTTGCTCGCATGGGCCTGGCCATGCGCCAAATGAGCAAGGTAAGGTAGCAAAGCCTTAGCCGCCACCAGTTGGCCATTCTGGTTGCGCCATAGTAGGCTGTTAAGCAGGGCCGGCGCTACCGCTAGGCCAACTAGGCTGTTGCCTAGGGCGCGTAGCGGAAGAGGGCGCAGAAACGCTGCGCTCCTCTTCAGCTGCCGGCACGCTCCTGCCCCGCCCGCCCGCCTCGCCGACAAAGCCAGGTCAGTGCAGGGGATTGCGCCCGGAGTAGTGGTGGGGCCAAGCCTGGGCGCCTCCCCCCTGCCCCACCTCCCCCCCACACCTACCTTCTCTGCGCCGTTTCTGGAGCCCCGCCCGCGCTCTGTTTTGGCGGGAGGAACCAGGGCAACAGGGCTTAAACAGCCCTGTTGCCCTGGTTTTCCCCGGCCAAAAATAGAGCGCGGGGGTCCCGTCGCGTCACTTCCTTTTCAGAGGAGGTGGGCCCCGGGGGAAGGTAGGTGGGGGTGCGGCAGCGGCGGCGTGCGGGTGGGGTACGGCAGCGGTGTGCGGGGGGGATCCGGTGGCAGCGGCGGCAGCGTGCGCGGGGGGGGGTCCGGTGGCAGTGGCGGTGGCGGCGGGGGGAGGTTTGCAGAGCAGGGCTGCTTTGCTCCGGAGCCCCCCACGGCACGAGAGGGGGGGCGCTAAATATAATTTAGCCTAGGGCGCCAAACTGCCCTGCACCGGTCCTGCTGTTAAGGTATAATTTACAACCAAAAGATGCTCAAAATCTTTTTCAGGGATCTGGAGTACAATCCTGTAATGTGGCCAACTGCCTCAAGAAAGAAGGGGCATCTTGTGGGCAGGTGAACCTGAGGGGAGGAAAGGGCCTCCTCCTCCCTGGCAGTATCATGTTGGTGTTTCAGGGCAGCCAGCCAAGAGCAGCATCTTCTTGGGACACCTTTGCAAATGTTAAACAACACCATTTTGGTGTGGACACTGAGTTTGTTAATCCTTGAATGATCCGGTGCATTGACCACTGTTTCCGCCATTGTCATCACTGCCATAGTATTGCCTCTGTGAGGAAGAAAACGCTGCAGGGCCATTTTCTTTCCTCAATATACTGGCCATCAGCGAGTAAACATCACTGACATCATCACACAGGCAAGCCCTGTGAAAACAACAAATCAGGAAGGGAGCACATGATGATGCATGGATCATGATGTCATGCCATACTATGCAGTCCTGAACTACATCTACTAAGATACACTGTGATATTGCACATGTGCAAAAACTCATATACATGGAATGAAATCTAGTAAATACAGGCAGTCCCTGAGTTAAGAACGCCCAACTTACAGACAAGCCATCCTTAAGAACGGACTTCTGGGTTCCCCAGCACTACGCCATTTACGTAGAGTACATAGCGTAGTATACTATGCAATTTGCGTAAATGCTGAGTTTCAACTCCATCTGATACGGCAGCTGCGCCCCTACCTTCCTAATCACCTGCTCCCATCAGTGGTTCATGCCTTGGTCTCCTCTCGCCTAGACTACTGTAATGCGCTCTATGTGGGGTTACCCTTGAAGACAGTTTGGAAGCTACAGCTGGTACAGAACGCGGCGGCTCGCCTGGTTAAAGGCAGCCGCCGGCGGGATCACATCACGCCAGTGCTGAAGGATTTGCACTGGCTACCAGTTGCTTGCCGAGCTGAATTCAAGGTGTTGGTTTTGACCTTTAAAACCCTATACGGCTCCGGTCCAGTCTATCTCAAGGAGCGTCTCCAGCAACACCAAATGGGCCGCTCAACAAGATCTGCCACGGATGGCCTTCTCCTTATCCCTTCAGCCAGAGCAGCTAGACTAGTGGGGACGCGAGGAAGAGGGCCTTTTCTGTGGCAGCCCCCGTACTGTGGAACTCTCTCCCCAGTGACCTCCGCCATGCCCCCTCTCTGCTGAGCTTCCTTCGCTCATTAAAAACCTGGTTGTTCAGGTGGGAATATGGGGTGGGTTAAGATTTTAAAATTTTTATATTGTTTTAAATGTATTTTATTGCTTTTATTCTGTGTACATCGCCCAGGGTGGCCGGTTGCCGGCCAGATGGGCGATAAATAATAATAATAATAATTATTATTATTATTATTATTATTTAATGTATAATAATAATAACAATGCTATGCTGTTCCGATTTACATACAAATTCAACTTGTTCGTAACCAGGGGACTGCCTGTAATTAATTCACTCGGAATAAGTTCGCCCAATACTACTTATGATGGGCAATACCAAAAGATACACCAGTGACACTTCACAAACTGTTATGTTAAGCCAACAGGTAGAAATATCTGCAGAAGGCCATGGATGTCAGTTTTCCCCCTTTTTTTCTTTTGAGAGTTGGAATGGACAAGTCTGTCAGTTTTGGTTTCTCTTTCCTCCTGGTTTTTTTCCCCTCCAAATTTTATTTAAAATTTAACATATAAGCTACAAAATACATAAACATACAAATTGTACAACAAACACATAAAAAAACACAAAATAATAATAATAATAATAATAATAATAATAATAATAATAATAATAATAATAATAATGTGCACCCCCCCACCGGGACCAAATAACTACATAACTATTCAGCCTTCCAAAATTGTAATGACTCTTGTGAAGGTGTACACCCTTTCCCACTTAATAAAACAAAATCTACAAATGCTCTCCATTCCCCCAGTTTTAAGTTCAGTTCATCCTGAAGGATGAGACATTTTTACCCTTAAGTTCAGTTCATCCAGAGCTTTGAGATTATTATTTTTTTTTAAAGTTCACATGGACATTTGTTCAAATTTTTCTGTGCACTTCTCCTCATACATGCATACAATTTTGCCTAATATACTTATTTTTTTGCAATCTCCCTAGTATAATGCATTTTCCTAATATAATTTCCCCAACATAATGCATTTTTGAAGATTATTTTCACTAATGTATGCATTTTTTAAAAAACTGGAAAACTCCACTGCAAAATTCAGTAGTGCGAATTTTGACACAAAACTGAGTTTCCTGAAATTTGTTAAGTTCTTATTAAAATTCAAAGCAAGCTAATCCCCCCCCCTCTCTATTTGAGAATCAGTGGATTAGTATCAGAATTTATTACTCGTGTGCATGTGATGTTGTTGAAATGGCCTCCACGCCTGTTTCTGCTGTAACAGATTCCTCCCCATGACACCAGGAATAATTCACTACCTTATGAAGGGCTGTAGCTCAATGGTAGAGCACCTGCTTTGCATGCAGACGGTCCCAGGTTCAAGGCCTGGCCTCTCCAGGTAGGGCTGGGAAGGAATCCTGCCTGAAACCCTGAAAAGCTGCGGCCAGTCAGTGCTGACTATAATGAGCTAGATGGACCAATGGTCTGACTCAGTTATAAGTGAGCTGGCTCTGCATGGTTACAGCAGTGGCAGTGGCCCATTATGTAGAGACCATTTGAAGCAGTCTCAACATTGGCCTTTTTGTTAACTAGTGTGCCACAGAAGATAATGCCTTTAAATTATAAACCAGGGCTGGGGAAGCTGTGCCCCTGCAGATGTTGTTGGCCTGCAACTCCCATCATTAGGATTCTGAGAAGTGATAGCAAAGCTTTTGGAAAAAATATATTAGAAAAACAGAGCATGCTATGGCATTCTCTTCTAAAAAATAGCTGTACAATACTTGGGTCCTTCTAGAAACAGGAAGATGGACTTGCGCATTCCAGAAAAACAGGGCATGTTCCCTTTGTTTTATGGAACTGTATTCTTTCTGTCTTGCACATGCCAATATTTGCACATTTTGCATACAACCTAAATGTGTAAGGTAAGCTAGACTAGTTGTCATACAGTTAAGCTTACTCCCAAAGACATCTTTGCATGTTTATATTTCCTTTTTATGTCCCACATGGCAACTCCTTCATTCAAACCACGTCTCTGTCATGAACATTTGCTCTGAATTTGCTTATCAAAATGAGATTTATTCATGTGTATTAAACAAATGAACCATGAAGAGATGGGGAAAATGAGCATATGTTCTGGCTAAATCCACCATTTATCATTTACTACTTTTGTCTATATTTCAGTTTCATCCGTTTCATGTCCCATCACAGACTGGAGGCATCAGAAGCTACTTTGGTATCTGCTGTCAAAGTAATTAACTATTTGCTGTTCATACAGTGGAGAAAGTATGTTAAGCCACCTTTTGTATTCTTATCACTTTTCAAACACAAATTTTGATGCACAAATTGCCTAGCATCTCTCTATCAGAGCTTTGATCTGCTACCTTATCAGTTGTTGGCTCACTACAAGAGACTGGAGAGTACACAAAGCTATCTGCTGCAGACTCTGGTTGGAAAAAGAAGGCTGTACAAAGCCACTTGATAGCTAAGTCAGTCAATATTGACATGACATAAGGATAATGCCTTCTTTATGTTAGAGTCATTGTTGGATTTAGCCAGTAAGAAACATCCCTTTCAAAAAACTAATAGTCCCCCCCCCCCACACACACACACACGAATGTCTTTATCATTTCCTCAGTAATCTAAGGGCCAAACTACATTTTATGCTTATTGCATACTCACTTAGCTATGTCTTGTTTTTTGTTTTGTTAGGTTAATTATAGTCACATGGGGGTGAGGTGATTCTTACTTTGATCACAGCTCACAGTGAATGAAGGCTTATTTCTTCACTCCCCACCAGTGTTGTGATTGAAAACTGCATCACTATCCCATTGAGGACTTCAAATCTTAAAGGCCAGTGTGGTGTAGTGGTTAGAGTGTTGGACTGGGACTCAGGAGATCTGGGTTCTAGTCCCCGCTCGGCCATGAAATTCACTGGGTGACTTTGGTCCAGTCACTGACTCTCAGCCTAACCTACCTCACAGGGTTGTTGTGAGGATAAAATGGAGAAGAGGAGGAGGAGGATTATGTAAGCCGCCTTGGGTTCCTTGCAGGAAAGAAGGCGGGGTATAAATATAATAAATAAATAAAAAATAAATAAAGGAAACTCCCGTTGGTGGATTTTTTTGGTAAGGCATCGATCCATGGTGTGTGTATGTGTGTGTGGCAATTTTTAGATAGGACATAGCTAGGGAGTGAAAGCTGCCATGCACACTGCAATTCAGAGTAAGAATCCATCCACAACCCAACTGTAATTCATCTAACAAAATATCAAAACGTAGCTGCATTCTGTGCAATAAGGACCTTAGATAACAGAGTAAATGAAGAGACATGTCCAATCCTGTGCACCGCAATTTAAGAAGCCTATTGACAAATGAACATGTCCAGAAGAGGGAGACAGTGGTGATGGGCCTGTAGAACAAGTCCTCTGAAGAAAGGTGGAAGGAGTTGGGCTTGTTTAGCCTGGAGAAGGCTAAACATACCCAACTCCTAGGCTGAGAGGTATAGTATCTCTATTTAAATATCCTAGTCATCTTCAAATATTTTTAGGGCTCTTACAGAGATGATGGTCAAATTTGTTCTCTGTTGCTCCAGAGGGTAGGACACAAAGCAATGGGTTCAAAGTACATGAAAGGGGATTTCAACTAAGCATTAGGAAGAGCTTCCTGATGGTATGTAAGCTGTTTGACAGTGGAACAGAAGGTGGTGGACTCTCCTTTGTTAGAAGTTTTTAAGCAGAGGTGGGATGGACACCTATTAAGGATGCTGTAGTAGTGGATGTTTTCGCACAGGGTTGGACTAGATGCCCTCTGAAGTCCCCTCCAACTATATGATTCTATGACTCTACATCTTTTCTTGATATGGATCAGTGTGGAAACCTGGAAGCCACAACATGCTGCATTGCATAATGTATTCTATCAATGACTGGAAATAATCCAGACTTGGAGCCCTGCTGGGAGAAAATTAGATGGAGGTGCCTGAGGCAGCTGCCTCACTCTGCCGAATAGTAGGGCCAGCCCTATGGGAAAAGTGGTAAATGGTGGTGATGCACTCTTCCTTTAAATCTTACCCTACTTTCCAGTTATACGTCCTATTTCCTGTTTAACTAAAATGAAGCTAGCATGGCTCTTGTGTTCCTGTGAGTTACTTTATGCTTCATACAGATGAGGAAGAATTGTGTATCCCCTCCCCTCCTATCTGCCAGTCCTTCCCTACAAATATACCACATTCCTCTGCCTGTGGCTCACGCTGGCTCAGCTTGTCTGAGTGTGGAAAGCTAAGCAGGGTCAGGCCTGGCTATTACTTGGATGGGAGACCCCTCCTCTAGTTTCCTGCATTGAGCACGGGGTTGGACTTGATAGCCTTGTAGGATCCTTCCAACTCTATAATCTATGAAATCTATGTTTGGTTGTAACCATGTATGTATGTATTAAATGCCTCATAAAATAAATTTCTTTAGGCATTTTACAATAATGATAAAAATAGAAATAAAATCACAATAAAATCAACAATATAAAACTAACATGTCAACACAGCATAAAATACAATATGACATTGCAGGGACTAGAAAAATAAAACGTATTGCAGGGACTGAGATAATAAGACACAAAAAAACACTTTAAAATACTTTAATTTAAAAAGGACATCCTGGTAGAACAGGAAAGTCATAGCCTGATGCCAGAAAGATAGCATTGTGGGTGTGAGGCAAACTACCCTTGGGAGAGCATTCCAGAGCTGGGGGGGCCACTACCAAAATAGCCCTCTCTTGTTGCCACCCTTTGAGCTTCAGAATGAGGGGACACTTGAAGAAAGGCTTCTGTGGATGACCTTAAATTGTGGGCAGGTACATGTAATTCTGGCCGTGAAGACTGGCAACTGGAGTGTGAACAGTCTCCATTACACAGCAATGTCTTTGTGGAGATGTCAGGCAATATATGAACATTCTATGGTACTAGATTTGTGATGGCCTACTCCCACATGCATGACATCACGAGGTTTCAAATCATCAAGCAATGTGTGAACACAACCAATGAAAATGCTTAATTCAAGATTGGCATGCTAGATATCATATCCTGTCTCTACCCAAATCCTCCCTTTCTGTTTACTGACTGGGTATTGATTTTCAGGTGGCCATGTGTCCTACTTTACAAAGGATAGCCTTTGATGTAAAGGGCTGTCAGAGGACAGTCCCTCTGCTTGAAGGCTTCCTGTTGTTGAAGGACTGTCCAGTCCAAGTCCTGTTGAAAGCTCAAGAACCATAAGAAGGGCAAGCAGGGGCCTTGAGCTTGCCCATCAGTGGTAAACACCAGGTCAGCAGACTCGGCAGGCAATCTACCAGTATTTGCTTGGTCACAGTCTTCCCCACTATTCTGAGATGTGTAGATTACAGTAATTTTTCTAAATGTACATCTATACATATATTTTATTTATTTATTACATTTTTATACTGCTTGATAGCTGAAGCTCTATAGGCTGTTCACAACAATTAAAACCATAAAATGCAACACGATAAAATATAATATCAAAATTTAAAACTACAGTATAAAATAAAAATAAAAACCAAAATAAAAACTTGCAGCAGTGCAAATATTTAAACTCCATTAACAGATTTAAAACAACAGAAACTGAAATACTAAAATGCCTGGGAAAATAAGGAGCCAGTGTGGCGTAGTGGTTAGAGTGTTGGACTGGGACTTGGGAGATCCGGGTTCTATTCCCCACTCAGCCATGAAACTCACTGGGTGACTTTGGGCCAGTCACTGACTCTCAGCCTAACCTACCTCACAGGGTTGTTGTGAGGATAAAATGGAGAGGAGGAGGAGGATTATATAAACCGCCTTGGGTTCCTTTCAGGAAAAAAGCCGGGGTATAAATATAATAATAAATAAATAAATAAATAAGGCCTTCATCTGGTCCTGAAAAAAGCACAATCTAGGTGCCAGGTGAGCCTCTCTGGAGGTAACCTGCCCCCAAGCCATTTAGAGCTTTGAATGTTAATGCCAGCACTTTGAATGAGGATTGGAAATGGATATAAATTAGCAGATCCAAATTTGATGTACATCCTTGCCATCTTTTGGCCTTCTCTTTTTTTTTTTTTTTTTTGGTGATGCATTTCCTCTTCCTTGGCAATGAATAAGTGGCCAACATAAATTGATTGCACGGAGGTTTTTAGTTTAATCAGGTCCACTAACCTGTGAAAATCAAAGCACAGAGGCATTGCTGCAAGCCTCAGGTGATTTGATGGTGGCTGCAGAAGAAGGACAGGGCTCTGTCAGGTCAGAGCTCTGTAGCCGACTCACTCACACTTTGCAGTCATCAGGCTCCTGGGGGCTGAGGATACTGTGGAGCCAATGTACTTGATTTTAAAGTGGAAAGGAGCGGCAAGATCCTCTCTTCAGACAGCATCCCCTTCGTGAAGTGGCATTACTGTTGGCTCTAAAAGGAGCATGTTCTCACACTAAGAATTACGCTAAAAGCTACCATGTTTTATTTATAGAAGAGCTCCCAGTGAATATTTCCCAGTTCGAAGGGGAAACCTTGCAGCTTTTTTCTTCTTTTTTGCTGACAGTGAGGAGACAGCAGCTTCGTAGTAGTCACAATGTACCTCTTTGTCAGATCTATGTTTTAGCTTCAAACACATCTCAAGAAATGAATATAGGCTGCATAGATTGGACAGGTTACATTGCCTTGTAGAGTTCTTGAAGCACATTGTATTCAGGCTTGCATGATACAGCTGAATGTTGGTGTCCTGATCTCATATTTACTATGTCCTCCTTATGGGGAACATTTACTGGATTGATCCAGAAATTGTTCTAGGTCTCAACTTGGATGATTGCTCATGGCAAATTCTAGATTTTGCATGCAAATCATCTGTGTGAATTAGGACTTTAGGAAACCCAGGAGGAGCCCACTTTTAAGTTGACCATATCACCATATCACTTCCAACTAGATTCTGCTAAAAGTGACCAGGTTTGCATGTGCCACAGCGCCTTATCAATCCACCCCACCCCAGTGTGCCAGGCACATGCTGCCCGATTTCCCTAATTACCGCAGCTGGGTGCGGCTTGTCATTACCTGTGAACCCAGCAAGGGTGGGTGGGTGGCGTGGTTAACAAACCACCCAGAACCCATGCTTTGTTGTAGGGTGGCACCTGGTGCGGGTAATTAGGGAAATAAACCAGCATGCAACTGGGCGCGTGTCGTGAGAACTTTCATTAGGTGACTCCAAAAAAGCAGTGACTCCAAAAAGTATGGGGTTTCCTACATCTCTTCCTTAGGCTTTATCTTAAAAAGTGTGTGGGGTGAGGTGAGAGGCAAAAAGAAATTGTAGCAAAGTTCCAGCCTTAAGATGGTGATTCAGGAAGCTCTCTGCAGACTAACTAGGATAGTTTGTGCCCAGTGCTAAAGAATACAGGTTGCATGAAAACATACTGGGACAACAACAAAAAATGGGAGCGGGGGAGCAAAGGCTACCTTTCCTTTGAAAATATAAAAGCCAGTAGTTTTTTTAATCTGTATCTAGAAGATATCATCTAATCCTTTCACAAATATGTAAATGCTGCTGTGAGTCTGCAAATAAGGAACAATGAGTTATCTTAGCCTGGGGTTTTCCTATATGTAATTCTCAGCAATAATTTAGTCCTTGTCTTCCTATCTGAAGGATTTAAGGAATGATCATAATTCTGATTTGTTTGCTCTCTCTCTCTCTCTCTCTCTCTCTCTCTCTCTCTTAAGCAGCTGCAATGAAGACCAAGACAAACAAGTAGATTAGCTGTGGTACCTTTTTTAAGGTTGATGAGTCCCTAAAATGTGCCCAGTGAAAACAAATAAACAAAAAATTAATGGCATGGGGACCAAGACAAAAGTGGTTACTCTTAGTCTTTGAAATTACTATGTTTCTTTCGGTAAATCATAGATACGGTGACTTACAGTACATTCCTATACATATCTACTGGGAAGTAAGTATACAGGCCTGTGGCTTATGCTGGCTCAGCTTGTCTGAGTGTGGAAAGCTAAGCAGGGTCAAGCCTGGTTATTGGGAGACCCCCTCCTCTAGTTTCCTGCACTGAGCAAGGGGTTGGACTCGATAGCCTAGTTGTAGGCGATCACTCGTGACTGAGTAAGATTGTAGGCTCTTTACAACTCTAAAAGATCTATCTATGAAATCTAAGTCTTACTGAGTTCAGTGGTGCTTACTCCCAGGGAAGTTGGTATAGGACAGTGATGGCGAACCTATGGCACAGGTGCCACAGCTGGCACACAGGGACCTCTCTGTGGGCACTTGAGCCATTGGTCACCAGATTGCAAAAACGAAAAGACCGTCCGTCCCCCTCTGCAAAACACTAATGATCTTGTTCTTTCTCACAGTGTGGAACAGAATGATTTTATTCTAGAATTCCTGTTACAGAATTCTTTTCTACATTGTTATTACATTTAAAAGGTTTTGAAGAATGATGCACAGAGCATGGCTTGGATGTAAAGCCCTAACAGTTGACCTGAGTGCTGCATGTGTTGCTCTCAAACTAACGGAGTATGAGCCTAGGTTTGACAAATTATCAGCATCCATGAAATAGCAAAAATCACATTAATTGTGCAAAAGCATGCCCAATGCAAACTTTTACCTAATGCAGTGTTTGCAGTCCAAGACATAAAGTGTTTAACATGTGTTAAGAACGTTTAGTTTTCTTGTTTATCTTGCTCATCCTAGTACAGGTTGACTTTTACTTCTACTAATCCGAACACCTGTAGAAGCAGGGAAAGGACCCGGAGTAAAGCTTGCCCCATACAATTTCAGTCTGGCATATAATCATATTACAAGTTGAGAATCCCTTATCCAAAAATACAGGTGCCTAATTATTTAAAAAGTTTGTATAAATTACCTTCAGACTATGTGTATAATGTAGTACTATAATTTTTTGAGTTGATTTTTTTTTTCAACAAAAAACTGTTTGTATCATTGAAAGCTCTGTGTTTTTCTTTAAAGACAAAAGATGTTAATTAGTTCAGACAATTGTATGAGTTGTTTTTCTAAAACTAAAACCTTGGTATTCAGGTTTAATTGCAGTGTTAGCACCTTGAAATAAATAAGTTGGTTTTGTGTTGCAGTTTGGGCACTCGGGCTCAAAAAGGTTCGCCATCACTGGTATAGGATTTTAGTCTTAAACATATATTTTTAAAGGAAGGCCTTTCCCCTTTCCAGGGAGACATTTACAATATTAAAACTGTACAAAATTTATTTTTAATATTTCCCTGTGCTTATTTTTTATTTTTGTAGGAAACCAATTGGTCTCAGATGCTACTTTTTTGCTTGTACAGTTTATGTTTATTTTCAACTATTGTCATATATTTTAAACACTGATTCATTTACATTTCAATCTCATACATGTCTGTACAGAAGTAACAATGGAACTTACTCCATTGGAACTTACTCTCAGGTAAGTATGTATAGGATTACAGCCTTAGATTCTAGTTTTTTAATGTACTGTTTTATAGATGTTGGCCACAATCCAGTACACAGGGATGCTATGATGCCTCATTGACATCTGTGGGGCTCAGTGCCAGATTACAGCTATTGAACTTAATGTAAAGTGAATGGACAATGTACATAAGCATTAGTGATTGTGAAGATTCACACCAGCTATTGGGCACATTCACAAGAAGGTGTGGAGAATGTGCACAAATGTACAAAACTGTGTATTTCATTTAATTTATTGTCCAGTGAAAATGTGGAATCTCCAGGTGATGTTGGTCCTGTTAGCACAGTATTGTCTACACTGACTGGTAGCAGCTCTCCAGGGTTTCAGGCAGGAGCCTCTCCCAGACCGATATGGAGATGCCAGGGATTGATCTCAGGACCTTTGGCATACGAAGCATGTGCTCTATGACAGAGCTGTGCTCCCTCCTTGGCATCTATGGTGAGAGTGTTGGACTGGGACTCGGGAGATCCGGGTTCTAGTCCCCACTCGGCCATGAAACCCACTGGGTGACTTTGGGCCAGTCACTGACTCTCAGCCTAACCTACCTCACAGGGTTGTTGTGAGGATAAAATGGAGAGGAGGATTATTATGTAAGCCGCCTTGGGTTCCTTGCAGGAAAAAAGGCAGGGTATAAATATAATAAATAAATAAATAAGTCAATAAAATAGACCAGGTGGTGTGTGAAATACACAACTGATGCTGTCTCACATGCCTTCACATGTGAATGTGCAGAGTAGCCAGTGTTTATGAATAGTCTCCATTCAATGCATACTAATCACTGCATCCATATTATATGTAATTTTTCTTTAATGAGGCACACTATTTCCCATTCGTATCTGTTATATTACCTGTCAAGTTACTTTCAGCTAACTTGACAAGTAGTTGCAATCATCATATATGCACTAACCTGGAAGCAAGCCCCATTGAACTCAACGAGGCTTCTGATTATCAGGGCTGAACCAACACATTTTGCTGCCTTAGGTAAGAACATAAGAAGAGCCATGCTGCTGGATCAGACAATGATGGGTCCATCATTGTCAAGCGTTCTGTTCACACAGTGTCCACCACCAGGTACCCAGGGGAAGCCCATGAGTCAGACACGAGTCCAACAGCACCCTCCTGCTTCATGTTCCCAGCAACTGGTGTACATAGGCATACTGCCTCTGACCCTGGAGGTAGTACCGTATATAGCCATTGATAGCCTGATCCTCCATGAATTTGTCTCATTCCCATTTAGACAAATTGGTGGCCATCACTACATCTTGTGGTAGCGAATTCCATAGTTTAACTATGCACTTTGTGAAGAAGTACTTTTTTTGTATCTGTCCTGAATCTCCCACCAATCAACTTCATGGGACGATCCTGGGTTCTAGTATTATGAGAGAGGGAGAAAAATGTACATTGGAGTCAGTGGAGACTTCCCGGCCCTTCTATTTAATTTCCCCATGGAAGGTTGGTGGGGGAGTGGAATTTTTTTGGGGGGAGGAATCATCCTTCATTCCTGGAGTGTGCGGGTCCCGATCTGAACCAGGACTGCATGTAGTTACACTAAAGAAAGCTATCACCGATGCAATTATTAGCAGAATGTGTAATTTGTCCCGATGGTCCTCCATATATATGCATTTAACAGTAGATACAGTAATATATGAAAAACATCGTGCTCAAACATGAAATCCCAGGAATACAGATGTGGCTTAAATGTGTGGCAAATGCAGTTGTCTGTGCTGGTGCACATCCCCCCTCCACCACAAAGAGATGCAATGGAATCTTTAGACAGTTAAGGACTCCTACAGGTGACATGCACACCTTCCCTGAGAGGAGAAGGGTGATCTGTCCTTGCATTAAAAGCTTATGTACTCTTCAGGGGAGATGTACTACCGTCCCATTTCAAACATTAATTATATGTGCAAAGAGATGAAGTGTGCCCCCTTGTACTTCCTGTGTCAGATCCAGAGTCAAGCGCAAGCTCATGGAGACAGACTTCCCCGTCCCCTCCTTCCCATGGCAGCCTCTCTAGCATTTTTAGGGGGCTGAACAGAGAATCAGGCAATCCTGCTGAATGGGGTGAGCTGTGTTGTGTGGGGGAGGGGCCTTCCCCAAAATTGGGTATAGAGACCTTCTGTGAGCAAAGTCCTTCCTCCTGCAGAAGGCGAATCCTGGATCCAACCCCCTATATTCATGCATATGGGTAGCATCCAAAGCCATTCTATGGATAAGCATGGGAAATCAATCCAGATCTTCTGAGACGTCATCTATACTCAACCCCTACCCAATAGGCACATTGCAATGAAGCACTCACACATTGAACTTCTATTCTCCTTCTAATGTTGTCTTTAGACTGGGGGGGGACACTCCCGGTTCTACAGAATTTGCAACTGTCCAGTTCTAAATGGGGGCTGAAATCATTCCAACTAGACCTCCTTCAAGAGTGCTCCAGTGCTAGGAAGCCGGTTCAAACGTTTCTTCATAGGAGCCAATTACTTCAATCAGCCAGGACAGAAATGTATGGCTAGAACATCCCTTTTGTCTTTTCCCTTTGTGTGTCTTGGCCTTTGCTTTCCCCTGCTGTATGGGATAGCTTCCCAGGATTCAGTGCTTTTAGAGAGGAAGCAAGGGGGAAAATGGACTAATTGGCTTTGAAAAAGAGCATGTGTGTGAACAGAAATGAACTAATTAGTGCAGAGTCAGTATAGCATTTGATTCTGCAGTGCTACTAGCCTTACATTAAAGGGTTACACACACATGGTGGCATTCTTTAATGTTTTCCGTATAAGATGGAGGTTATGAGCCAGAGTTGGAAATTTAGCTTCTGACTTGCAATAGGATATGGCCCTAACACTATGGTGCAGCATTTTGAGCATAAGATAGCAAATCTATTCACTGGCTCTTATAGCCAAGGGCACAAAATTGAATATTCAGAATTGCTGACATAATTAATATGAGGAAATGAGGGCTATTTAGTAAGTGCTATAGGTTTCACTCTTGATTAAAGTGTGTCTGTTTTGATGTAAAACATATCTTCTCTGTATATCACACCATGGGAAAATGTAAAAGGAAAACAGGGTATGTATTTAGAGGAACTAACAGCACAATCCTATGCATGTTTACCGGTAGTAAGTCCCACTAATGTTCATTTCAGCTGCAAGCAGTAATCTAATCTTTTTTCAGTGTTCTAAATTACCCTGAAGCACTGTATAAAACAGAGAACAGCACCTATTTTAATGCATTTCCTACATTGTCTTTTTGCTTTGTAGATAAACCCAACACCAAGGATAGAGTCCAAAAAAGGACTGCAAATAGATGTACTCTAGCACTTTACAGAAACATTTTTAAAGGTGATAAAAACAACAACAAAACAAACATTATTATTATTATTATTATTATTATTATTATTAGCATTTTATTTTGGTGATTTTGTTGTTGTTGTTTGTTATTCCATTGAAAGGGAAGGGAAAAAATCCTTCATTTCCCATGCAAGATTTCCCTATAGCTTTCCTTGGGTTTCATGTTTTTTCTTCACAACACTGACCTGAGACTGCAATAACTTGGAGAAGAAAACCTCAAGTTATAAAGTTTCCACTGCTGGAATTTAAAATAAATCCCCTGTAATAAAAGAGGAGATTTTATTTATTCCCAAAATGGCCTAACAAAAGTAACTGCCTAGCAATTACAGCTAATGATTGGAACAAGTGATTGGATAAAATGATATTTCAAACAGTAACATCTTTCCCTACCATTTTGAGGGGTCTTATTTCATGAGTTTTCATTTCAAAGAATCAAATAGTAAAGGAATACAGAACAAAAATAAAAAAGCAAAACAAAAAATAATTACCAAAGAAGCTTAAAGATTAAATCTAAATTGCAAAATGGCTAGTATTTGTATACTCACATTCAAATTGTAGCAATTGTTCTCATAATAAATGTAATATTCTACAGCTATTTTCTTACTGCTGTTTTACCCCTTTTACAATAACGTGCACTTTCTTTTAAAAGGGAACTTAGTTATTTCTTTGGTTGGGGCGTATTTGTTCCTTTTTTATGTGAGATTTTCAATACTCTGAAATGATGTAGAGCAAAAAAGGTCCATCCACTTCACTCGTGATGCCTCCTGCATTACCTAAACCACAACAGAACAATGAGAGACAACAGAGCTTTTCTCCTCTCTAACAATTCAGTCACCATGACAACCAGCAGAAGAACGTTTGGCCAGAAAAAGCTTGGAGATTGGCGGACCAGACTAATCAAAAAAATGGAATAACATGACAACAATTACACTGATGAGTGAGAAGGAAGCTACAGATGCATTCAGACACCTATGCCACTGCTGACTCAATGCATTCAGCATATTTTGTTTTGTTTTGTTTAGAGTCTTGTGTTTTTGAGAGCAGGTATATAGACAAGATCGAATTGTGTAACAGAATGTCAGTGCTCGACTTAAATAGAAAATTCCTTTCATTTTGCTTTCCTACTTCAAGCATGCTGAAGAGGGTTTTGGAAAGATGAGGTTCTGAAGTGAAATATGTAATAGATACAATATGAGTGTCACAAGGCAACTTTATTTAGTTTTATAATAAGCTCAATATGCAAATGCGACTGCAGATGTGGTCAGGGGAGATAACAGAAGGCAAACGGCTTATTCTCCAGATTTTGGACAGGTAGTTGGCTGAAGGTAGTGTCTGAGGTAACTTTGCTGCATGCTATTTTATATTCAGTGTCATTGAGTGCATAAACTCATGGCAATTTAGGCACCCAAAAAGCTGGGGAGATGCAGAATGGAACCATTCCTGGGCACAAAGGCCAGCTTGCTCGCCAGGGCTCTGTGCTGTGACCTGAAGTAATGAAAGGAGCAAAGGTCTCTAAAAGTCAGACACTTACATCCTTGTGCTTATTTATTAATTTCTATTCCACCTTTCCTCTGATGAACTCAAGGTAGCATACATCCCCTACTCCACCCAAATACATACATTAATTGGATGCCACATTTTGAGGTTCAAAATGATAGAATTAAAAAAAAAACCTGTTTAAAATATAAATTTGTTCTCCACAAAATATAAACAGTATGAATTTTAAAGTAGTCAGGAACATGTCCTCCCGATATGGGTTATCGGGATAGCACAAGATAGCATAAGTGGACTTCTGCTCACAAAATGGGACTTTTCCTTCCTCTTCTCTCCCCTGCACCCCCAATGCCCCCTCAGATCAGCTTCAGTGGGTCTCCCAAACCTCCAGAGCAGATTTGGGGGATACTTGGGAGGGCTACAGGGGGCATCTGTTCCACCAGTGGTGACTGTTATACTTGTAGATGGGGACACTGTTGGATACAACCCATAGTGTCCTTTCACAGAGGATTCAAATCTTTTATTGCCCTTTCATTGTTTTTTTTATTACATGTCAGGTGGGATTTCCTTTCTTTTTGACATTAAATTACCCTAGACCTTTGCTCCAAGGCTCAGTTTGTGTGTTTACCAATACGGTGTGTGTGTGTGTATGTGTGTGTTGGGGAGGGCAGTGGTTGGCATTGCGTTTCTCTATGGTTTTGAAGTGCCAGGTACTAATAACATAAAATGCGCCCTACAGTCAAGTATATTCAGCAGAGACACCAAATCACACAACCACTCTGCTCGTGGTTAGCCATTTTATTTTTCTGCTCTTGGCAATCCATGCTAATCTCAAAAAGGCAACTCAGTTATCCAGAAGCCACTGTTTCGGTCATTATATTTATGTACTTGTTTATTTTAAACATTCATAAGTTGCACCTGCATCCTAAAAAGGATTTCAGGGTTGTGTATGTAAAATGACCTGAAAACAATATAACAAAAATAACCTAAACACAAGACAACAAAAACAACCTTTAAATATAAACATCAAAATATAAAATCAAGAGGCATCAAACTTTTCAGCTAGCTAAAAAAAATACTAATTTGAATTTGAAAAATTATTTTATAATGCCTGTGCAAATAAAAAGGATTTAACCTGGTACCAAAAAGAGTACAGTGTTGGTGCCTGATGTACCTCCCATGGGAGGTCATTTCAAAGTCGGTGCACCACCACAGAGAAGGCCCTCCCTGTTATAGAAGATAAATGTACCTCTCTTTTAGGAGGAGTACAGAGAAGGGCATCTCTGATTATCTTAATGCATAGGCAGGTTGATATGGGAGGAGACACTTTCAGATATTTGGGCCCAGGTTTAAGGTTTTAACAGCAAGGTGAGTTCATTCATGATGGAGATAACTGCAGCATCTACCAAGAGATTGACCTATGAGCAAAGTGATTGCTTATAGGTCCTGCATGACTATGTCACTTAGTCACAGTTTCCCAATGATTACTTGCTACCAAATGAACATAGTAATTTGGTCTGGAACAAAGGGACCTGATGGACATTGAGCAGGGGGTTCAACTTGATGGCCTTATAGGCCCCTTCCAACTCTACTATGATTCTATGAAAACTATGATTTCAGTCATGTCTTTTAACCACGTTGCTTTACTAACAATGAGGGTGTCTATTGAAGATGGAATGGACAGATGTGGATACTACTCTACATTAGTGATTGTGCACTTATTATTATTATTATTATTATTATTATTATTATTATTATTATTTATACCCCGCCTTTTTTCCTGCAAGGAACCCAAGGCGGCTTACATAATCCTCATCCTCCTCTCCATTTTATCCTCACAACAACCCTGTGAGGTAGGTTAGGCTGAGAGTCAGTGACTGGCCCAAAGTCACCCAGTGAATTTCATGGCTGAGCAGGGACTAGAACCCGGATTTCCCAAGTCCCAGTCCAACACTCTCACCACTACGCCACACTGGCTCTCAATGAGAATGAGAGGATGCCATTATTCTGGATTCATTAATTTAAGCTTTACATTTGGCAGCTTGGCAGTGGCAAAAATACCTGTGATTTTTCTTGAAAATAAGGCTCAGGGGAAGCGCGCTTCTTATTTCCGATCAAAATCGTGCTGCTGGGAGGCTTCTGGGAATGTGACTTTGCTTGAAAACAAGGCACACACTCCCTGTTTATTTTCAAGAAAAAATGCTACTTTTTTTGTTGCTGCTGCCACATTGCCGAATTTCAGCAGCAAATTCAGCAACACAGCTTCTGGGATGGGGAGGCCACAAAAAAAGGCCAGGGGGGACCTGCATTTGGCCAGGTGTTGCTTGCTTCTGGTGTAGAGGATTTGGATGTAATCTTTGACAATGACATTATAAAAGATCTAAGGAATGGCATGGGTCTGATTGTATTAGGGAGGGAAGAAATAAAGCTTCCCTCTCTGCATTCTGCATTCTCAGTAGAGATTCTCCCCCACCCTCCATGCCTTTGATTTAGTAAGAAAGAAAAAAGCAAGATACATAGCTGCATGCGACATATCCAGGACCGGTGCAAGGCAGTTTGGTGCCCTAGGCAAGATCAGATATTTAGCGCGCGCCCCTTCCCACTTGAGAGTGCTGTATTTTTTTTTCAAGGCGTTTCTGGCGCCCCTTTTAGCCCTGTGCCCTAGGCAGCTGCCTAGTTGGCTTAATGGTAGCACCGGCCCTGCACGTATCTAGCAACCATCTTGTTTGACCCTACCTCTGCTTCCTGATTCCTTATCAATTGGCTATTGGGAATATTGAATTCTTGTGACCTACCAATTAGTACTGCAACACACGCACCTGGAGTCCAGCCCCTGCCCCCATTTGTCAGAAAGGGGTCGTCATTCATCCTTTTGTATATCTGGAAATCTTCCTTCTAATTGCCATACTGAAAACATCACCACACAGCCTCCTTTGGCTCACTGCTGATTCAATTCTCACTCATCCTCTACTTCTCCATTCTCTGGGGCAGCCTTCACTAGTTGATCTGTAAAGTTCCTTTTGTTTTACTTTCTGAACAAAAGCTCTTTTTTTCTGGTCAAGCTCTGATCTTGTGTCTGCTATTCCTTCATGAGTACCTTACAAGGGCACTCCAGTACCTAGACTTACAGTGCAATCTGATTCATGTCTACCCATAACTAAGCCCCACTGAGTTCAAATGGGCTTACTCCCAGGTAAGTGGGTACAGGATTACTGCCTAAAGTTACACATGCTGTGCCCCTGTGTATTTTGGTAAACATGGCAGTTTCAAGGACAGCTCAGATAGCAACCTGTCCTCTGGCATAATAGAACCAAGGCAGGCCACTGAGGGGAGAGGACCTTCTAGCACAAGATCTATATTCCCCCAGGTATTCATGGAATAAATGTTGAAATATTTATTTATTTATTTAAACTATTTCCAAATTGCACCTCTGCTCAATGACTGGTGAAGACAATGTACATTAAAAGAATGAACCATCAATCCAACAATTCAGAACAAAAGTGATAAAATGTGTTTTAAAAACTTGGCAGAAGAAGCTTGGCCAGCTGTTTAAAGGCCAATAATGAGGGTATCGTGCCAGCCCCCCTGGGAAGGGAGCATCACAACTGGGGTGCGGCTTCACAGAAGACCATGTCTTGGGTCCCACCAACCTCACCTCTCCAGGACGTGGGACACATTACAGGGCCTCAGATGAAGAATGTAGGCTCTGGGTAGTTTCATATGGAAGGAGGTGGTCTCTCAGATATCCTTGCTCCAAGCCTTTTAGGGATTTATTGGTATTCCCTGAAGAAGACTTGTATAGAGAGGCTCTTTATGTTTGCTGAAGAGTCTTTGATCCAGATGAGACTCCAACTGGCAGAAGAGGAAAAAAAGAAATTTTCATTGATTCCCCTTCCCCCTGCAGCTTCTCACACCACCTCCAACACAGTTAGTGGGAGTGGGGGTTCTCCCAATCCCCTGGAGTAGATTTTCAAGGCACATAGTGGGCCGCAAGGAAAAGGGGGAATTGTTGGCAAAAAAAAAACCCACCTCACTCCTTTCTGCCTGCAGAATCTCAAAATCCAAGCCATTATCTTTTATTCCCAACCTATTCCAAGTATTCCCCCCCCCGAGACACTATTTTCACAAACAAGTAAGACAGTTAAATCTGCTCACCTTTCCAGTGCTCATGACACAGACAAAAAACAAAACAACACAAACTTGTCTTTTTCATGCCTAAGATAGTAGCAGACCTGCTCCATGACATTCGCTGATCAGTCCTCAATCACATACAGTAATACCTTGGATTGCAAGTAACTTGGTCTGAGAGCATTTTGCAAGACAAGCAAATTAAAAAAAAAATTGACTTGATAAACGAGCAAGGTCTTGCAAGACAAGTCGTAGGGATGTAACCACTCGCCTCGAGCGGGCATAGCGGGCCGAAATCGGCCCCACTCACGCCTGCCAGAGACTTGCTTTGATATAAGAGTGTTTTGGATTACAAGCACGGTTCCGGAACGAATTATACTTGCAATCCAAGGTATTACTGTATTTGCATCAGTGGTCAGTGAATAGCCATATTGAATTGTTACACCAGCTGGGGCAAGGACTTTTTTATAATAAAAAAACAAACACCCAGTAAATCCCACTCAAGATCTGATACTGATAGACCAGTCTTCCCCAACCTGGTGTCCTCCAGATGTTTTGGAGAAGCAGCAGCAGTCAGGCACCCCTCCATTGTGCCTGGATCCAGCTCCAGCTGAGAGTCTCCTGCTACCAACTGTCACTGCTGAAGCCATCAGAAGCAGAGGAATCAGCAGCCCTCCCACTGTGACCACCACGACCTGCTGAACTTTGCAACTGAGAATCTGGTGCCCGGATTTGCTTTTTTCCTCCTTCCCAATTCCCTTTCCTTTTGTGTTGCGTGGCGTAGTGGTGAGAGTGTTGGACTGGGACTCGGGAGATCCGGGTTCTAGTTCCCGCTTGGCCACGAAGCTCCCTGGGTAACTTTGGGCCAGTCACGGTCTCTCAGCCTAACCTACCTCACAGGGTTGTTGTGAGGATAAAATGGAGGAGGAGGATTATGTAAGCCGCCTTGGGTTCCTTGCAGGAAAAAAGGCGGGGTATAAATATAATAAATAAATAAATAAATAAATAAATAAATTTTAGACTGTAAGCCTGCAGGCAGGGACCGTTTTAAGAAATATCTTTGAAAGCCACCTTGGGAGCCTTCTTGGCTACAGGGCAGGATAAATATGCTATAAATATAATAAATAAATACATTCACATCAGCCCCAGCCAGCATGGCAAATGTTCAGGAATGCTGGGAGTTGTAGTCCAAAACATCCAGAGGGCACCAGGTTGGGGGAGGCTGTGATAGATTCTACTGTGCTCAATCTAAATTAAATAATGGTGAAAGCAATCTTGAAATAATAGCCTTTTTGTTCCTTCCTATGAATTGTAACAATTAGTGAGTATTCTTCCAAGAATTATAAGAGTTTTAAGGATGAACATTGCACCCATTTTTGTCAAAGACAGGAATCCCATTGAGCACGATGGCCTAGATTTAGGCCATTAGAAGAACAGCATTTTACTGCTAGCATGGTTTAAAGATATTTCTTTCAGAATATACACAGAAATCTTAAGTAAAGTTTGATAGAATGAAACAGCAATTTGGAATTCTGAATCGTTTTCCAATCGCTGAAACATATAATCAGCCATGATGCATTCTTACATTGTCTGAAATAGAGCTTTAAAAATAAGATGGGCAAAGAAATAATCTCCACATGGAGACCAATAGGGAAAAAATAGGATTATTTAAGGTGACTTTGGTTTCATATGTGGAATAAAAATGGAATGTTCAAGTAATTTTCCAAATGCAAAGCTATTTTATACAATGAGGACAGCTTTAAAAAAAAAAAACCCAACACCATTTGCTAGCCTGTGGTGAGTGATTTACAGTCATCAAAATCCTGCAGGTAATTGTGGAAATCTGCATGAGACTGCTCTGCAAAACTGCAAGAACCTTATTATAATGAACTCTGTGTGTGAGAGAGAGGGGGGAGGGGGGAGAAAAGGAAAGAGAGAGGAGTTTGCCCTCTACTGGACAGACTTACAATATAGATTTATGCCATAGCACCTACATTGCCAGTATTTAATGGAGCGTCTACCGTGATTCTAAGGGATTGGTGATCTGGATCAGATGGGATGATTTGCAAAAACCCAACTGATCAAAGAAGAAAAACTGTCCTAGTCAACAACTTAGTCATTTCTGTGACTACTATTTATTATTACTAATTACTTTGGCAGTGCAAGCCTATACATGTCTACTCAAAAGTAAGCCCAACTGAGTTCAATGGGACTTACTCCCAATTAAGTGTGGATAAGATTGCAGTCGTAACAATTTGACGATCAAAAGAGAGATGTACAGAAATTGGCAGGAAGGACCGTTGCTAAGGATGAGAACATTGGTATGTCCCAAGCATTCAGAAAAGCAAAGGCTCCATTCAAGTTGCACCCAGTTTACAGATTTTAGGAATGCTAGGAAAAGCCACAGGAAGGGCTGGATAGCAAGGATGCTGAATCACTCAATACCAATTTAGCTTCAGACTTTAAAAAGAAAGAGATGGGATGATATATTTAGCAACACTGAAAACAAGGATTATCTTGGATTGTTAGGATAATTGAAGATATGTTTGCAATCTCTTGTAAGGGGATGGCAGATGTTACTCTTGCAACAGTAATACAATAAACTACTATTATGCAGTCTTCACTTCCCCAAGCCGTGAGAAGTTTCTGGAGCAATGCTACAGGGTTTAATTTCTTTTGGATAACATAGGTAGGGATACTTGACGGATTCAGTCTTTGCAAATCTTGATAATGAACTGACTTTGATCCACATCTCTTAGACCAGGCTCCACCAACCTGGTTCCCTCCAGATGTGTTGGACTACAACTCCCACAACTCACATTGGCAATGCTGGCTGGGCTGATAGGTCTTGTAGCCCAACACATCTGGAGGGAACCAGGTTGGGGAAGGCTGTCCTAGACTAATCTGAGGATTGAAACATAGCTATCCATTGGATTCCACATGCCACCAAATGTTGTGATGGCTCAAAAATGTATCAAAGTGAATTTTAAAATGTGTGAGATAAAATACATTGAAACATGCATCTTTTCAGAGAAAATGCATGCCAAATTACATATCTCAATGCAAATGTTTGTGCAAATGTTTTTCATTAAAGCACAGATTAATGAAGAAATAGGATGGAATGGATTCATGAGTGAACACATGCAAAAGTGATATGGCTGGGAAACAGACCAAGCCATCCATCCCCAAAGATAGGTAGTACTTGAAGGTTAATGTGTCTTTGTAATATGTACTTTATTTATAGATATACAACAGACTATAAGTGGAGGCACTGCAGAAGAATATGCCCCAGGCAGCAACTTCTGAACTCCCGCTAGGGATGGGAGAACCAGGGATGCTGGAGCCTGGAAAGATTATCCAAACTCCACTTCAAAGTTTGGTTTGCTTTGCTCCCGTTTTCATTTGTGACCTGTTTTTCTTTACAAATTGGAAAAGTGCACATTTCCATGCATCCCCCTCCCAAAGTGTGCACTTTCCCCCTATTGACTAAAGTGTGAAAATTCATATTTTTTTGAAAAATGCACATTTTAAAGTGCAAATTGATTAATATGTGTGTGTGTGTGTGTGTGTGTGTGTGTGTGTGCGTGCATTTTTCTAATGCAATTGCAAGTACAGGAATGCGCAAATATTTTTCGAAAAATGTGCTCTTGTTCGTGTCCAGTGTTTCAACAGGGAAAGTTCTGATGATTTGTGAACTGAAACAAAATTCTTATACATCTCTAAACTTGGGCCTATGTTTATGTACACCTACATTTCAGCTAATTCCTGGTAGAAACATTCAGCTCCTGTTCTTTCTGTCCATTCCAACTACAAAACTGCTGTCTCACACACACTCAACTGCCCCATCTCTATCCCATCCTTGAAAGTGAAATGCCTGTTCAAATAATACCCACAACAACCATTAAAGGAACATCAAGGCTGTCGAGGACTAGTGACTGGGAACTCGTCACCCAAACAATGAAAGAACCCTATTGGTTATGTGTGAGCTTTCAGCTGCAATTTAGGGTGCTGGTTATTTATTTATTATTTGCATTTATTTATCGCCCATCTGGCCGGCAAACCGGCCACCCTGGGCGATGTACAGAAAATAAAACAGAATAAAATACATTAAAACATTTTTCTCCATTTAAAATACATTAAAATACATTAAAACAGTATAAAATTTTAAAATCTTAGCCCACCCCATATTCCCACCTGAATAACCAAGTTTTTAATGAGCGGTGGAAGCTCAGCAGAGAGGGGGCATGGCGGAGGTCACTTGGGAGAGAGTTCCATAGTACGGGGGCTGCCACAGAGAAGGCCCTCTTCCTCGTCCCGACCAGTCTAGCTGCTCTGGCTGAAGGTTCTTACTTTTAAAACCATTAAAGGCCTGTATCCAAGACACTTCAAGGAGTGCCTTCTTCCTTATGAGCCCCTCCCCTCCACATCATCATGTGTAGATCTTTTCAATAGAGCTTGATCTTGATCTGGGCACTATGACCTTCAAAAGCTAAGCTGGTGGTGAAGAGGAGCAGAGATTTTCACATAATGACTACTGTTATCCAGAACTCCAACCTAGGGAGAAAATCCAGGCTCTGTCATCATTTGCTGAGTTTAGGCATTTGGTTAAAGTGCATCTACATGTGTCTGTTTCAAAGCATTTAGATATGACAGCTTATCAAGGCTGCAATCCTATATCAAGGTTCCAATCCTCCACTGAGTTCAATGGGACTTATTCCCTAGTACAGTGATGGCAAACCTTTGAGCCCGAGTGCCCAAACTGCAACACAAAACCAACTTATTTATTTCAAAGTGCCAACACTGCAATTAAACCTAAATACCGAGGTTTTAGTTTTAGAAAAACAACTCATACAGTTGTCCGAACTAATTAACATCTTTTGTCTTTAAAGAAAAACACAATAACAGAGCTTTCAATGATACAAACAGTTTTTTGTTGGAAAAAAAAAATCAACTCAAAAAATTATTATAGCACTACATTGTACACATAGCCTGAAGGGAATTTATACAAACTTTTAAAATAATTAGGCACATGTATTTTTGGATAAGGGATTCTCAACTTGTAATATGATTATATGCCAGACTGAAATTGTATGGGGCAAGCTTTACTCCGGGTCCTTTCCCTGCTTCTACAGGTGTCGGATTAGTAAAAATAAAAGTCAACCTGTACTAGGATGAGCAAGATAAACAAGAAAACTAAATGTGCTTAACACATTTTAAACACTTTATGTCTTGGACTGCAAACACTGCATTAGGTAAAAGTTTGCATTGGGCATGCTTTTGCACAATTAATGTGATTTTTGCTATTGCATGCATGCTGATAATTTGTCAAACCTTGGCTCATACTCCGTTAGTTTGAGAGCAACACATGCAGCATTCGGGTCAACTGTTAGGGCTGTACATCCAAGCCATGCTCTGTGCATCATTCTTCAAAATCTTTTAAATGTGATAACAATGTAGAAAAGAATTCTGTAACAGGAGTTCTAGAATAAAATCATTCTGTTCCACACTGTGAGAAAGAACAAAATCATTAGTGTTTTGCAGAAGGGGACAGTCTTTTCGCGATCTGGTGACCAATGGCTCGAGTGCCCGCAGAGAGGTCCCTGCGTGCCAGCTGTGGCACCCGTGCCATAGGTTCGCCATCACTGCCCTAGTAAGTGTTTTAAGCACTGCAGCCTTGATGTTCCTTTAATGGCTATGGATGTTTCTTAAATGGGCAATTCACCTGCAAAGGTGTTTTTTTCTGATGGGATTTGATGCCATTTTAGCACTGTTGTGGTTCATTGCATTTTAATGATCTTTAAAAATTTATGTTGTATATTGTTTCTGCATTAAAAGTCACTGTGGAGACTTGCATTTGGGCAGAAAGGCAGAGTATAAATGGAGTAAATGAATGAATGGATCCTCCACAAACTCCAGTTGACTGCGTTGTCCACACACAGCCCCTGGAATGAAAGGCTGACTATGACAGCAGTTGACTGAGCAGCTCCTAGAGGACCTAGAAGTTTTCTCCCACTGTTGATTCCCCTTGGCATTCAAGAGGGACAAAGTTTGTGAATTGGGTTGGTAAACAACTGGATGACAGGTGGGTGAAAATTCATGGAAGCTCATTTGAAAGAGTATTTCTTGGTCTACAACATGTGTATACCACCCAATAACAAATGTTCTCTGGGTGGTTCACAAAAATAAATTAAAATGCCATAATTTTTTGCCATAGTTGTGATGCAGCAAAGAAAGCATTCTTCTCTGCAACTGTTGTAGAGATTTGCCAGCAGACATGTTTCATTTGGTAAACGGTTTATTAACACCCAGTACTGGCCATCCAGAGACTCCAAGCTAATAGCAAACTCATTCTTTGGCTATGGACTGTTAACATTGCCAAAATGGCACCATCCATGCAAAAGAGTGGGGTATCAGCAGGCTTGGGGAAACTCCAAGGTTTGAAGAAGTATGAAAACATATTCAGAAAAAAAGTATCTAATGGCAGGGGGGAAACAGCCCTTAACAGCCCAATAGGGCCGGATTAAGCTAGGGGCTGTTGGAGCGGCAGCTCCAGGCCCGTAATAGAAAACAGGCCCACAATTATAGGGACACGCGGCGATTTTTCCCCCCCTTCGGAGACGTCCGGGGAAAGGGAGCCTTGCACTGCCACTGCCGTCCTTTCCTGTGGCAGGCTCGGGGCAGGCGCCATCCGCGAGGGAGGGAAGCAGGCACGGGAGGAGCCACGGCCACAGCTTCATGGAGAGAGCCAGGTAGAGGACGGACCCTCTCCGGCTTCTTCCTTCTTCCTCCTCCTCCTCCCTCCTCCTCCTGTGTCTTGGGGACTCGTCCGGCGTCGGATTTCCCTTTCGTTTTGCTGGCCCCTCCTCTTCGTCTCGGCCGTGAGTGACAGGCGGCAAAGCCCCGGGAGAAACCCGACCTCGTCGTCGTCAGCAGCTGCAACTTCAAGCGCGTCAAGCTGCTCTCGCTGGGCTCGAGGTTTGTCCAGTTTCCCTGAGGGAAACCGAGGCAAAAAGGAAAGCAAGGCTGGCACAAAATGCCCCCCCTCACACGCAGACACTTCCGTTCTCTTTCTCCTGTTTCAGCTTCCCCCAAAGCACCTTCCTTCCTGCCTCAGTTTCCCTCAAAGTTTGCATACAGTTTCCCTCAAAGTTCGAGGGAAACAAGCAAAAAAGAAAGGCAGGCAGGCAGGCACAAAGTGGGTGTCCCCCCCCCTTCTACTCCCTTTCTCCTTCCATTTCTGCCTCAGCTTCCTTCAAAGTACTCTCCCTCCTTCCCGGCATCTGCCTCAGTTTCCCTCAGAGTGCCCTCTTTCCTGCCTGCCCACCTGTTTCCCATACAGGCGCTGCTGCCTTTTCACATTTATTTTATTTATTTATTTATTTTATTTGTTATATTTATACCCCACCTTTTTTCCTGCAAGGAACCCAAGGCGACTTACATAGTCCTCCTCCTCCTCCTCCTCCTCCTCCTCCTCCTCCTCCTCCTCCTCCATTTTATCCTCACAACAACCCTGTGAGGTAGGTTAGGCTGAGAGTCAGGGACTCTTTTATAATGTATTTCAGTTTACCCCACACAAAGCACTCACACACACAGAGCAGCCAGACAAAAGCAAAACACGCTTATAATTTGTAGGTAGCCTTTTATAATGTATTTCAATTTTAGACAGCAAAAAAGGTAGTACATTCTTATTTTTTAAACCCACTTTTGCCATCGAAATAAAATTCCATCCTCCATTTAATCATTTATTATTTATTTATTTATTTATTGCATTTATACCCCGCTCTTCAGCCAGAAAAGGCTCTCAGAGCGGCTTACACAGATTAATAATAAGACATTCCCTGCCCTCAGGCTCACAATCTAAAAGACATGACACAAAAGGAAAAGGGATTGGGAGGGAGGAGGAAGAATGCCAAACTCAGGCACCAATATAATGTTTGGCATTCTTCCTCCTCCCCCCCAATCCCTTTTCCTTTTGTGTCACGTCTTTTAGATTGTGAGCCTGAGGGTAGGGAATGTCTTATTATTACCGGTAATCTGTGTAAACCGCTCTGAGAGCCTTTTCTGGCTGAAGAGCGGGGTATAAATGGAATAAATAAATAAATAAATCATTAATTTCTACCCACTTTTGCCATCAAAATAACATTCCATCCTCCATTTAATCACTTGTTAACATTATAATTAATTTATAATAACTTTCCATTTAAGAAAAAAAAATTCACCCCTATCTAGTGAAAAAAAATGACCCAGGTCCTTTTTTTTTACTTGATCCATTCGTTCTTTTTTTTAAAAAAAACTATAGTCCGGTCCCCCAACAGTCTGAGAGACAATGAACTGGCCCCCTGTTTAAAAAGTTTGAGGACCCCTGTTGTAATCCTTACATCAACCCTGTAAGGCAGGTCAATAGCATTCTCTCCATACAGCATGTGGGGGGGGGGGGCAGCTGAGTAAGAGCTCGGTTCGTGTACATTGTTGCCTAACAGTCTGCATAATTCCCGAAGGGGTGGGCTGTGTTAGTCTATTGCAGCAAGAACAACAAGAGAGTCTTGTGGTACCCTAAAGACCAACACATTCATTCTGACATAAGCTTTCACGGACACTGCCCACTTCCATCAGGTTTTATTGAGTTAACAAGCTTATTGTTTACAAAAAAAGAAATATTTTCAATATGTTTCTGTTTTGGCACTTTAATGGTAATTAAGATATTTAATTTGTTTTAATATAAAATTGCGTCTTCATTTTATTTATTTCCATAAAAAGGCCCACCAAAATCCTCAGCACCAGGCCCATAATGCTCTTAATCCGGCCCTGCAGCCCAAGGAGGATTGAACATGCTCAGTGGACACAGAATGCTGACTGACTGTTGGTGGGGGTGGGGAAGTGAAAGTCCAAGGAGGGGGAAATGGAATGGAATGTTCTGGAAGAGGGTATGGTTGGCTGGCTGCCTGGAACACTGAACACTGTGTGTATGATGATGATGATGATGATGATGATGATGATGATGATGATGGTAATGTTGTTGTTGTTGTTATTATTATTTCCAGTTTGATTTGGAGGAAACAATTAAAGCAGAACCAAACCAGAGATGTCAAAAAGGCCTCTTGTTTTATTTGCTTAGCTGAATCTGTTGAATCTTTGAAAGTCAAGATCTTTGAGGAAGTGCATGCAAACACATGTAGACTCGTGCCACTACTCTTAGTTAGTCAAAAGAAGCACCTCAGTTCTTTCCTGGGTCCCCTCCACAAGTGGCTAAACTGCAGAGTGGACAGGTAGAGGATTTATAGTGGCAATCCATAACATTTGGCACACACTATCCAAAGAGACGTGTGTTGTTCTTAACAATGGGAAGAATGCAGGAAACTAAATTCATTGTTTGATTCTGCTAACATCATTTATTTAAGGTTACAGAAGGAGATTTCATTTAAGGGAACTTCTTGCACTACTCTGTCTTGGCTATACCCTTACTGTATTACTGGTTGTTGTTAAAGGGACCATGCCCTCACAGAGACCAGCCTCAGCCCAAGGAAACAGATTATGACATACACCCTTTTAAGAACAAGGTGACTGAAGATAACTTACAGCCCATATTTTCTTATTTGAAGTCCAAATGATATTTATTTAAACTTTATTTCTTAATTTTTATTGTGATTTAATGTGATGTTCTCCTAAGATTGCCTTTCATTATTTCAGTGTGTTGTTCCATATATGAGTTTGTGATTGTTGTAAGCTACCTTTATTATTCACGATGTAGTTGGTGCATGAATATTATGGGAATACACATATTATCATGTTTCTAGTATAGTGTTTTCAAATGAATCCTAAAATTGAACGGGTGAAACAAAAATAATAAAAAAGACTGCAATACTTTGACTAAAAATCTAAAATGGATTTCTGGAGAAAATCTTCAACATGAAACCAATATTGCTTTTCATCATTTATTACAAATGATTGTAATAAAATATTATAGCTGACCAGATGGTGGAGCAATTACATTTCCCTAGTTCCAAATGGCTACTTACCTTAAACCTCTGGTGGACTGTTAATTAAAACTGAACACATGCCATTAATGTAGTGTTTTTTTTTAACTCAATGTATGAAAACATGCATGAAGGAAAACAGACCCAGACATTTGTACAAAGCAGATTAAAAAAATGCATCCATTAAATTAAGATAGTTGGGATAAAATACAGAAATTTCAAACAAGAATGCAAAGCAAAACAAAACAAATAAAACAAAAAAACCTCAACACACACGCACGTCAAACAATGGTTTAACACCATGTGAACAAGCCTAGAGGAATTTGGGGTTCTTATGCTCTTTCCTCCACTCAAATGTAGTGCCTCATTGCAAATGTATCCTGGTTTGTGGCAAACTGTAGTTTGTCTTAACATCTGACCAGCCTCATTATGGTTTTTTGCATAAACCTGCAAACTAGGATTACAAAACCAGACTTAAACCCTTAAAATACTTCTCATATTTTGTTTTCATCAAGAATATTTGACTTCATTTACAAATTAAAAGAAAAAAATGAAAGGGTGGAGTACAGTCATGCCTTGGATTGAGAGCATAATTCATTCCGGAAACGTGTTTGTAATCCAAAACACTCTTATATCAAAACGAAATCCCCCAAAAAAAATTTGTACAGAGATTTTTAATTTAAGCAGTACTACAGTACTTGTATTGCAAGACGTCGCTTGTATATTAAGTAAAAAAATATATTAAATAAATATTTAAAAATTTGCTTGTCTTGCAAAATGCTCTCAAACCAAGTTACTTGCAATCCAAGGTATTACTGTACTCCTCTTCAGGGTTCAAGTTAGCTAGTCAGCCAGCCATGCTCTCTTGCAGGGTAGTCCATTCCACTCCTCCTCCAACAGTCAGTACGCATTCTGTGACCACTGAACATGCCCAGTCCTCACTGTTTTGGGGTGCTGCCCCCTAATTTTTTTCCTAATTTGGGGGGTACTTTTCCCAAACATGGGGCTCCCTCAAGCTTGCTGAAAGAAACCTCCTCATGTGTGTGAATGGTGCCATTCTAGCGACATAAGAATTGGCACTTGGAGAATGAGTTCACAATTAGTATATAGCAGCGGTGCTGAACCTCTTTCATCCTGAGGGTTGAATTCTACTTTGTAGACACTCTCAGGCATGCATCCCAGTTATAAGCATGGCCAAAGGCAAAACTGCCCAAACTACCAAAACTGCCAGCATACCGTACTTTAGCTTAAAGCTTTTACTGCCAGTAAGTAAGCCATATGAGAGGCATTTCAACCTTTTAAAAGGTTGGGGGGGAAACTGCACAAAAGCCAGGCAAACCACCAAACAATTGGCAGCTAGGGGAAAGGGGGCAGGGCCAAGGGAAGGGGAACTCCAGAGGGCCTATTTAAGAATGCTCAAATGATTTCAGCATTTTTTATGAAATTTGGTTCTCCTTTTCAGAGCGTTTTGCAACTGATGCTGACAAATTCAGAGTGTTTGGGCCTTGAGACTATGATTCATTTATGTATCACACTGGACGAGTTCGCACGTCACGCTACCCTGAGAATAAACCACGGTGGGTTGGTTGTTCTCTGAGTACAGTGGTGGCTCGTTGTAGAGGGCAAAGGGGGCAGAACCCCACCTAACTGTTGTGATATGTATCACTTCACCAGCTGCAGCACACTGTTTACACATGGAAGGGACAGAATGGCTGTAAACAGGTTTGTTATGTCTTTCTGGATTCCCGTGTTTTTCGCATGGGAACCTGAACTCTGAGAGCAATATGAGCTAGTCACATGGTTTGTATGTTCTGATGACGTGCTAACTTGTTTTTCTGTCTGAAGCCATCTTCGAGAGAAGCAGGAGTGCTTTCTCTCTTCTCCTTTGTTCTTCTTGCTGGACTTTGTTACTGCAACAATGTAACGTCTTTGCTGAGTTGGAGTGAAGCTCAACTTACTCCACTGGATGTAATGCTTGCTATGCATTTATACTCTGAACATGGACTGTAACTAGGAAATGTATACTCTGTAGAACTTTACTTGCTAAGTGAATAAGCAGGTAGAATTAGACCTGTGGTGTTCCAGAGTGTTTCCTGACTCCATGGATTAATCTGCAACGGGGAAGCTGGAAGCAGTCTGATAACAGGGCAGACTGGGCTGGAGAAACTGGCACAACACGCTGCACGCTGCGCGGGGGGAGGTGAGATCTGGAAGATCTGTGTGTGGAATTTCAGGCCTCTGCTAACACACAGAGACAGGATTATAAATCTCCCAACTCGCACACACTCTGCTCAAAGATAACACCAACAGGGTTATGGGTCCAGATTGGACCAGAACCAGAACCAGTTCGGAACCAGAACCAGAACTGGACTGGACCAGAACCAGGTCGGTACCAGCACCAGCACCAGCACCAGCGGCCGGGACCTGTTTGGCAACAGCTTCGACTCCGGTGATTGCAGTGATTAATGGCAGAGGAGGAAGACATCAAGGAAGATCTCCTGGTCCTTCAACCGGTAAGGGGGAAGAAGGGAGAGAGAATCTGTTGGCTGACACAGACAGCTTGCAGGCAAGTTCCAAGGCCGATAGCTTGGAGGGAGAAAGTGAAGCTGAAATTTCTGGTGGGGAGGAGGAGGAGAATCCCCCGGTCACAGAAATGGCGGCTGCACAATCCCTGAATCCACAAATTGTGGAGAAACTGTCTGGATTGAACTATGTGCTGTGGAGTTTTCAGATGCAGCATTATTTAACCCATGCGGGACTCTGGTCTGTAGTAACACAGGATCCAGTAGCAGTGGGTGACCAAGCTTAATCTTTGTGGAATTTACAAAGTGCAGCTTTTTCTGCTTCAAGCTGGAGAAATGGCTTGTGGAGATAACAGAAAGGAAAAGCAGCGAGCAAAGCAAAACAACTCTGGCCGAAAGTTTGCAGAGAGCCAGGCTGAGGTGGCAAACAGCCAAGCTGCAAACAAGCAGGGAGTTACCCAAGCCGCTGCTTTAAAAGTGAAAAAATGTTTTACTTGTGGATCTACAACTCATCTGAAAAAAGATTGTAAGGTCAAACGAAAAAAGACAAAAAACAAACAGGAAACAACAAGCACACCTGAGGAGGCAGTTAAAACGGGCAAAAGTTTGATTGCGCGGGTGGGGGTTTCTAGTGTTTGTTGGGTTTTGGACTCTGGAGCTTCTCATCACATGACTAACTCCAGGAACGTTTTTCAATCTCTGGAAGAAAATGGATGTCCAGGTCAGCACGTGGAATTAGCTGACGGGAAACGTATAAATGTTTCAGCGACAGGAACAATTGAATTTGCTACGTTGGGTCAACAAAGAGCACTGCTTGTTCCGGAACTGGACACAAATATGATAAGTATTTCCCAATTAGCTCAAAATGGCTATGAAATGTGTTTTTCAGACAGCAAATGTGTGATTTCACGTGAAGGGACAGTCTGTGCAAAAGGTGATTTGCAGAATTCTCTGTATGTTATAAATCCATTTGTAACACATGATGTGAGTGTGAAGTATGCAAATTGTAAACCTCATGATAATTGTGTACATTTATTCCACAAACGTTTTGCGCATGCAAATTACAGGAGCATCGAGAAGATGCCGGGTCTGTGTGAGGGCATGAAAATGAAACCTTGTTCTAATTATGTGGAATGTGAAGTATGCAGTCAGGCAAAGTCACACAGGACTAACATTCAGAAACACAGAGTGAGCACAAGAATATTTGAGCTGGTACACTCTGATGTTGCTGGGCATTTTGAGGAAAGTTATGGGGGAAATAAGTACTATATGACTATCATTGATGATTTTTCTAGATTTGGATTTGTTTATCTTCTGCAGCATAAGTCTCAGGTACGAGAGAAATTTGAATAATTTGTGAAATAGGCTGGTAACAGGTTCAAACAATACCCCATAGGTGGATTGATCACATATGGTGGGGGAGAGTACATGAGTACAAGATTTAAGAAATTCTTGGAAAGTGAAGGCATTGGGCACAAAATCACAGCCCCAAACTCACCGTTTCAAAATGGTGTAGCTGAAAGACGCAACAGAACACTCCAAGAAATGATGAGGGCTCAATTAGCTGACTCACAGTTGGGAAACCATTTCTGGGGGGGATGCACTTTCAAATGCTAACTATTTGCTGAACAGATTACCTAACACCACAACTGGGAAAACTCCATATGAAATGTTTCATGGGAGGAAGCCAAAGATAGCACACGTACGAATTTTTGGGTGCAAATGTTTTGTTCAAATACAGGCTAAAAGCTTAGAATTTTTTCTGCTGGGGTATGATGGACAAACAAAAGGATACAGGCTGTGGTCACCACAACACAGAAAGGTAATTTTAAGCAGAGATGTGATTTTTCATGAGCACATGAACAGAAACACATGAACAGAAACAGCTGGTGGAATTGCCAATACAATCAATGGCTGAGACACAGCTGGAGGTTTCTGAAACAGAACAGGCCACTGGGCTGATATCTGGGGAACAGGAGGGAGGTGAACAATCTCTGAGGCGTTCAACCCGAGAACGTAAAACACCTGTTAGATATCAGGATGAATTCCAAAGTGGGAAAACTGTTGTACATAAAGCTCTCAAAATAGCTTTAGAACCTCAAAGTTTTGAGGAAATCCAAAGCATGGAACCAGTAGAAAGAAATGATTGGTTTGAGGCCATGCAGGATGAAATCAATGCAATGCATGTTAACAAAACATGGAGTCTGGTATCTTTACCTGTAGGGCGAAAGGCCATCACCTGTAAATGGGTGTACAAGGTGAAAACGAATCACCAGGCGCAGGTGGAAAAATACAGGGCAAGACTCGTGGCAAGAGGGTTTGCACAAAAACATGGGATAGATTTTGATTCCGTGTTTGCACCAACAACAAGGTATGCAACTGTAAGATTGTTGTTGAAATTGGCAGCACAAAGAAAAATGATGGCATTTCATTTTGATGTAAAAACTGCTTTCCTATATGGTGATTTACAAGAGGAAATCTACATGGTGAAACCAAAAGGTTTTGTAGAAAATCCCAGTCTTGTATGTCGTTTGCACAAATCCATATATGGGCTGAAGCAAGCAGCGAGGTGCTGGAACCAAAAACTAGACAGGGTTTTGATTAGTTTGGGATTCAAACAAAGCAAGGCTGATCACTGTCTGTACACATGTCACACAGAATTGGGACATTGGGTGTATTTGTTAGTCTTTGTTGATGATATATTGCTGATAACAGAATCAGTAAGTCAAAAAGACAAAATTGCAAAAGAATTGCAAGCACACTTTGAACTGAAAGATCTAGGTTTGGTACAACACTATCTTGGAATGCAATTATCCCAGGATGAGGAAGGTTCTTTCTTGATTGAACAAAGTGGAAAAATTCAGAAATTGCTGGAAATTCATGGATTGGAGAATTGTAACCCAGTTACCACTCCAATGACTCTTGAATATCAAAAACACAGAGATAACACTGAATTTGAGGATATTGGAAAATATCAGAGTGTTATTGGAAGCCTGCTATATTTGGCAAATGTGAGTAGGCCAGACATCAGCAATGCTGTGAACATACTTAGCAGGAAAACGCAAAATCCTTCTATGTATGATTGGCTAGCTGTAAAACGGGTGTTAAGATATTTAAAAGGTTCCATGAATTGCAAACTGAAATTATCATCACACACAGAGGGAGGTTTTTGTGTGTACACTGATGCTGATTGGGGAGCTGCAACCGATAGGAAGTCCACAAGTGGGACTGTGATCTTGTATGATAAAAGTTTAATTGACTGGTATACACGAAAACAATCTTGTGTTGTTGTATCTAGTGCAGAATCTGAATTCATCAGTTTATCTCAAGCATGCAATGAGATTGAATGGTTCAAACAACTGTTTACTGATTTGCAAATACCAGTAGACAAGGCTGTTACAATTTTTGAAGACAACCAGGCTTGCATAAGCTTGGCACAAAATGAAAAATGTAGGCCAAGAACCAAGCACATTGATGTTCGTTACTCTCATGTAAAGGACTGTGTGCAGAAAGGGTGGGTAACACTCAAATACTGTGTAACAGGGGACATGGTGGCAGATCTTTTCACAAAACCATTGCCTGTAGTAAGACACAGGAAGCTAATGACGGCGCTAGGCCTCATTGAGCAAATGTGAAACAAGATGTACTCAGCTTGTAGGGGGATGTTGTGATATGTATCACTTCACCAGCTGCAGCACACTGTTTACACATGGAAGGGACAGAATGGCTGTAAACAGGTTTGTTATGTCCTTTCTGGATTCCCGTGTTTTTCGCATGGGAACCTGAACTCTGAGAGCAATATGAGCTAGTCACATGGTTTGTATGTTCTGATGACGTGCTAACTTGTTTTTCTGTCTGAAGCCATCTTCGAGAAAAGCAGGACTGCTTTCTCTCTTCTCCTTTGTTCTTCTTGCTGGACTTTGTTACTGCAACAATGTAACATCTTTGCTGAGTTGGAGTGAAGCTCAACATACTCCACTGGATGTAATGCTTGCTATGCATTTATACTCTGCACATGGACTGTAACTAGGAAATGTATACTCTGTAGAACTTTACTTGCTAAGTGAATAAGCAGGTAGAATTAGACCTGTGGTGTTCCAGAGTGTTTCCTGACTCCATGGATTAATCTGCAACGGGGAAGCTGGAAGCAGTCTGATAACAGGGCAGACTGGGCTGGAGAAACTGGCACAACACGCTGCACGCTGCACGGGGGGAGGTGAGATCTGGAAGATCTGTGTGTGGAATTTCAGGCCTCTGCTAACACACAGAGACAGGATTATAAATCTCCCAACTCGCACACACTCTGCTCAAAGATAACACCAACACTAACCTGCTTCTCATTGCTTGTTTCCTTGTTTCCCTCCATGGGATGCAATGTAAAGTGGCTGGAAGCAGCAGTGCAACACTCTGTTTGTTCTTCTTTACTGCCTGTTTTGGCTAGGGGAAACACTGGCCATGTGCAATAAGTTGCATATGCTCAGAACATTCCCCCCAGGAACTACTGTTTCTTTCCTATGCAAATGCCTGTAGAGGAAGAGAATGCCTTTCAGGGAGGGGCCAGGAAAGCCTGTTCCTTTGCCGGCCAAAAGCCTGGATTACACAAGAGTGCCCTCTGGCTGTGAGCTGGAGAGCAAAAACAGATTGGTTCTTCTCCCTTCCTTCATATATCTCATGGACTATAGGGGCAAAGGGGAGCAAGCCCCCAGCCCATCAGACATTTGCAAAATCACCCCATCTCAATTACACCATGCCACATGACTGCAGCCTGTGCAACACAAGGGGGTGGAGGCAGGGAGATCACAGACAGTCACAGAGAGCAGGAGCAGTTTCTCTCTGTTCCACTGTGTATATAACGTGTCTGGGCGGAGAAGGAGAAGAGAAGGGTGAGAAACAAAGAAAGACAAACTTGTTGAAGGATATGTGTTTTGGGTGATTATTTATGTAGCTTCTCAGATCCATGAAGCTTATGTAGCTTAAACAAATCCTCATGGCCATTGAGGGGAAGGGGGAAGTCCTGTGACTGCTGCTTCCATTGGGGCTTTTTACGTGGCCCCAAACTTGCCCACCGGCCAATTCTGTGAGAAATCCTTAGCTTGGTGAGCCATTTCTCTGTGCTGACTTCCAAGTCCATTCTGTCTCAATGCTATTCTGTTGAGACTGGACCAGCTACACTTCTGACAGCTCCAGGCCCAAGCTCCGTGCCTTGTCTGCTTCTCCTCCAGGAAAAGACCAAGTGTGGCAGCCTCCAGCCCTTCTGAAGCCAGCTCAGAGTAGAGGTGGGGGTTGTACCTTGGGGGAGGCTCATCTTGCCTCTCCTCTCCTCAGCGAGAAGCCCCCCCACGAAGCCCGTATTCTCCGCGGCGCGGAGCGGCTCTCCGCTCGCTCTCCGTGCTGCTTGGGCAGCTGCGCTAGCAGCGCAGAGTCCCATCGTGTCATTTCCAGCTGGCCAGAAATGATGCGGCGGGAACCCTGCACAGTGCAGGCAGGCTCGAGCGGTGGAACGAGCGGTCAGGAAGGTAGGCCCGTGATTATCAGGGGGCTGTAAGCGGGCCCAATTTCAGCCTCATTCCAGCCCCCCGATATTTGCAGGTACCAAGGGTCCATCTAGTCTAGTATTCTGCTCTCCTTGTGGCCAACCAGCTGCCTGTGGGAAACCCACAAGTAGGACATGAGTGCCATAGCACCTTCCATTCCTATTCTCCAGCTACTGGCATACAGTAGCATTTTGCCTTTGGTACTGGAGGTATCAAATGGCTACTAATCACGATAGCCATCAGGATTAGTATCTATTGATAGCATTATCCTGCATGAAGGTAAGAGCCATTCCTGCAGTTTGCTGACATGGGCCACAATCCACACACCTTTTCCTGTTTTCCCTTCAAACCCTGTTTTTCTAGGCTGAATCTTGATAAGAACCTTCATCTGAAACAGTGGACAAGCTACACTTCTGAAAGCTCTATGGACAGACTTCTTCTCCAGTGAGCGGGGAGCCTGAGTGGTGGCCATTTTAAGGTGGTTTCCCCTGATTTTTAGGTAACAAATGCAGCGCTGGGGACCTGGAAGTGAAGCACTGAGGACCTGGAAGTTCCTTTCCCCAGCTCCTCTTGCAAGGAGATGTGCTGAGTCGGGGAAAGGTAAGTTGTGCAGAGCTCGGGGGGGGGCGGGTTGAGTGGGGCGATCAAGCTCTGTGCACATCCCGTAGTTCCCAAAGGTTTTATACAGGACACTTTTGGGGGCAGGCCAGCATCTGGGGTCTTGAAATAGTTGCAGATGGAATGCTGCATGGCCTGGGCGTACTGGATATGGGCGGTCGTGTGGTATTGGGTTCAACAGGTCTTGACATGCCTGGAGTCAGGGAGGAGGAATCCTGGGTTGGAGCGTGGCAGGTCTTCATGGGACGATACCTGACTCTCTGAGGTTGGGGCAAGGTAATCCCACTGCTAACAGTATAACCAGGCGTCACGTCCCTCTGACCAAGCAGGATAGGTGCCAGCTTATCACATAGGATCATAGAGCTGGAAGGGGCCTACAAGGCCATCGAGTCCAACCCCCTGCTCAATGCAGGAAACTAGAGGAGGGGTCTCCCATCCAAGTAATAACCTGGCCTGACCCTGCTTAGCTTTCCACACTCAGACAAGCTGAGCCAGCATGAGCCACAGGCCTGTACAGAATGGCATGGTGCGTGCGTGGCATGACCCCAGAGCGCTTGTTGTAAGTTGTGATTTCCTTAAACTTCTTCTTCAGGCTGTGAAGTTTTTCCTTGCACTGCGAGGGGGAGTGCAGAAAGCCTCGTACTAACATCGGGTCTGAACTGGAGTTAAAGCAGCCTGGCAGTATTCCATTACCGCAGAATGACCCAATGCGATGTCATGATGTGTGTGTGTGGGGGGGAAATGTCTGCCCCACTGGCTACCTTGTGGAAGGAAGGATAAAACCCTCTGTGTAATGAATGCCCGCAACTGTAGTATCTTAATGATAAGTATTTTATTAACTACAATAGAACAGTTCTAATAAACTTACTAGATCTGCAGGGTTCTCTTTCTTGTGCTTCAGTCCCTCTGGTTTATTTTCACTTTTCCATATAAGGCATTGTCTCTCAGTCTCTACTGAGGATCACATTTCACTACACCCTCTGTCACCTTAACTTAAATAATGGAAAGCCTCTCCTGCCCCCCCTTAATGGATTTCTGTCCTATGACAATCTTTGGGAGCTCTCTTCACCACCACCTCAACTGATTAAAAAGTCTGAACTGAGTAGTTTGGCCCAGCTTTAGAAGCAAAGCACTCAGGATTGAAAGCTATGTTTCTGCATTTCCATTCCTAGTACAGAATGCAAGTGTCTTCTGGCTGGATGTTTGCTAGGTTATATTACTAGCTGGTCCTAGAAAAACCTGATTTAACCTGAAGGGTAGTGAATCTAGAAGAATAAGGTAATTTGAGCCCTGGAAATATGGGGCTTGCTGCGTAGGCAAACTAACACCGAACCAGTTTGCACAATCACAGCAAGGGAAGTAAGCCACGGTGGCTTATTTTGCCCGCTGTGCATGCCGGTTGCATGCTGGCCGGATTTCCCTAATGACCGGTACCCTCGCTGGCACAGCTTGCCATGTCATCCAAAGCTGGGCAGCATACCTTATTTGAGGGGTCAGCAACCCTCAAATAACACACGAGCACTTGTTGGGTTATTTGGGGGTTGTTGCCCCCCACAAACAAGCCACGCCACCTGGGTTTGAATGACAAGGCAAGGCAAGCTGCACTAGCGAGGGTAATTGGGGGGATCCAGCCAGCATGTGACTGGCATGCGTGGTGGTGGGGGAAATAAGCCACCACAGCTGATTTCTCTCGCTTGTGTGAACCAGCCCACTGAGGTCTTTAGCCAGAGGCCACACAGGAGGAAGGGCGTTACCTAGCATCCACGTGGAGCCAAACAGGATTCCTTTTAGTCTGGGTTTCTTGTGTATAAAAAGACTAGCATGATTCAGTATGTTCTGTAGCCGTGGTTCATTCTCAGAAGCCTGGTCTGATTTGCACTGCTTCCTTTTACTTCTGGCTGCTTACCCAGGGGACTATCTGTTTATGGCAGTCAAGTTTCCCAAGCCTATCACTTTCTGGATTCAGTATGGTCTATTCAGCTACTTCTGGTACCAGGAAGATGACAGAACCTGTATCTCAAGGCCACGTGCGGTGCTCAACTTACAGGGGAGGCAGAGGGGGCCTGCCCCCTTACATTTTGTGATGCCCCCCCCCAGCTATTATTTTTAGGAGGCTACTGGAGGTCATAATTGGGCTACGGTCAGAGAGCCAGTGTGGTGTTGTGGTTAGAATGTTGGGCTGGAACTTGGGAGATCTGGGTTCTAATTCCCACTTGGCCATGAAGCCCATGTTGTACCTGCCTGCCTTGTAGCTGTTAAAGATGAGGAGCCTGTCAGAAAAAAGAGGTGGCAACCCTAATTCAGCACCACAAACATGGCTGAATATGCATGGACTCAAGCCGAGACTTTTAAGAGATAAGCTCTCAAAACCTTCTGTCTGAATGGATGAATCTGTAAGTTATGCTTTCTGCCCCATTTTAAAGGTGCAATCCTATGCATCTTTAGACAGGAAAAAGACCTACAAATCGCAGCATTCCCTAGCCAGCATGGTTGGCTGGAGAATGCTGGGAGTCATAGACCTTTTTCCTGCCTAAACATGCATAAGATTGTGCCCTAAATCTCAAGTTCTTTCTGTCCCATTTATGAAAAATTTCCAAAGTTTGGTAGATCCTTATTGAAAAATGAACCAAATGAAATTCTCACCCACCCCTGCTTCTCCCTATTTCTCTCCCCTTCCCATGAAAATGTGAGTTTGCACATGAACAATGTGACAGGCTATGCAAAACCTGGGCTAAGCCTACCACATCTCAACATGGCTCTGTTCGTTTGGAAATGGTGTGCCATGGCTTTCATGGATAGACTGAAATGAATTATTCACAGTTCCTTATGTTCTGCAATTGATTTGATTTTTTTTAAAGCACAGAATCAGGTTTTCCGTGTTATGAAATGTAGAATTTATATGTGGCTTGTATACACTTCCTCCTAGAAAAACAGCCAAGCTTTTTAACCTAAAAGCTTCACTTTTCAAACAGTGAATTTTAGGAATTTTTAGAGATTTTAGGAATGTCTCTTTAAACAGAGACACTTCAGAGAGCCCTGTTGCTGTCACTGTTCAAAGATTCCCAGACTCTACTGTACAAGTAGTTCATTTGTACAACATCGTTGCACTTTGCCAGAGATGAGAGCTCAGCAGGAGACTTGTCAGTGCAGCGAACAAGTGCACTGCTCTTTTAAAGCAGAGATGTGATACCCAACTTCTTGTACGGCTCTCAGAGCAGCCAAGAAAAATAAACAAAGACTCTGAGTAATCAGCTAAAATGGCCTATTTCTTTATAGCCAGCACAGTTCGACAATGAAAACACTAAGCCGTGGTTCGTACATCCACCCAGAGCTGCAGAACAGCCCAGTGCAGGATTGGTGCAAAGTCCTTTCCCTCCACCATGCTGATAACCATCCATCCATGCCAGCCACGCAAACAACGGATGGCTTGGAGGCCCAGGTCGCATGATTCTTTCCCCCTCTTTAGGAGGGTGATCATGCAAACAGAACTGCCCTCCTCCACACACATGGGGATTCCAGCTCACATGGGGGATTGTCTGCATGATGGAGCAGGAGAAGATACCAGCACCTCCCCACTGAATGGTGCAAGGGGCTCACACACTACTCCTCCATCACATTATTGTAGCCTTCCCCAACTTGGTGCCCTCCAGATGTTTTGGCCTTCAAATCCCATCAGCCCCAGCCAGCATGGCCAATGGTCAGGGATTCTGGGAGTTGTCCAAAACTTCTGGAGGGCACCAGGCTGGGAAAAGTTGCATGATTGCATTGCTGACCTGGCTAAATGTATAAACTGGGAGATTATTTTGGAGGATCTTCTTTGCACTTCTTGGCTTCTTCATAGAACACTGGCAGGCCCTGTTTCCCCCCTACTATTTCCATCTTTGTGTCTGTCTGACTGGCTCGTATACACAGTGTCATGGTTAAGAGTGAGACCAGTGCTGGGGAGAGACCCAAGTTCAAATCCCCATTCAACCACAAAACTCATTGAGTGACCTTGGGCCAGTCACTATCTCTCAACCTAACCTACCTTACAGGGTTGTCATGAGTAAAAGCACATGTGAGTGTGTGCGTGCGTGCATGTGTGTAGAGAACCATGTATGATGCTTTGAAAGGTGAGATATACATACAATATAAATAAAATACAGACTCCTTAATACGTCTTCTAAAGAGAGTTCTCATCTCTAGCTAAAGCAGCAAATTGAGTTACGTATTATATATGGCGAATGAATGAAGCAAGTCCCCTTGTAACAGTGAATCTTTTCAAGTGTTGCAAAAACCATTGTGCTAGTTCGGAACCATTGGCAGAACCCGAAGGATGGGCTTCTGCAGATGCATTCAGTCTGTTCAGGCATCCCTTCTCAAAACAGTCCACTGGGCCTCTCATTTTAAAACACACACACACGCACGCACACACACACTGACGGTTAAGGATTGTCTGCAGTGGCATTTAATACAGCGCAAGAAGCTCGAGGCTACCGCAAAAACTGAAACTCTGATGTCCCTTTGTCCACGCAAAAGTCCCTTACATGCAGGGGACTCTTTAGATTTGCTCCAACTGTTGCAGTATCTCATCGGCCCTTTGTCCTGCAGTGTTAGCCTAACACAGAAAGCACAGTCAGTCACTGAATACTTAGAGACAGGTGACATTGGGCAGCAGCAGCAGCAGCAGGCAGCAGCAGATGTTTGCAACTTCCAAGCAGGAGAGTTCTTTCTGAGCAATAACAGCTTGGAATTTCAGGAGCCATATCCTTGAGTCCCCTAGGTACCAGTTTCACTGTGTATGTGCACAGAACTGGGAGCCTGTCCAGAGGAGAAATGGTCAGCACAACACTGATCATGCTGGGAGTTGTAGGCCAAAAACATCTGGGGACCCAAGTTTGGAGAACACTGCTCTAAAGAAAGGGTGGCATTATGTCAATTTCAGTTTCTCTGCTTCTCGTATTTCTAATCTTAAATTCAGTTCATCCTGAAGTTTGAGAATTTTTTTTAAGTTTGCCTTTTTGTGTACATTTCTCCTAATACATGCATTCTTGTATGCAATTCGTCTAAAAATATACACATTTGCAAGCAATATATGTAACGTAATGCGTTTGAACATTATTTTCATTAATATACACATTGTTGTGTGTGTGTGTGTGTGTGTGTTTTAACTTTAGGATCCCATCACCAAAATTTGGAGAAGTGTGAATTTCGAAGGAGAACTGAATTTTGGTTTATGGATTGGTTTGAAACTATGAAATTGGGGGAGTTTGTATTAAAATGTGACTGGGACGAATTTCTCCCCCCACCCCCAGCCTGCATGAGGCTGGAGTTGAGTGTGTGCATGCTGTGGCCAAGCGGCTGGCGCTGCAAGGCCCTGCCTGACTGCACTGCCCCCTGCAGCGGAGCAAGCGTGGAGTGAGTTAGAAATGAACCCTCACTTTGTTGATAAGGTTAGCCCAATATTTTATACAGTGCTCATCGCTGCACCTTCTGAAGACATTTTCATGTGTACATCAGGACTGGGCAACTTCTGGGCATGGGGGGGCTGCATTGCCTCCCAGATTCCACTGGGGGCCACACCCCTGCCTGCTACCACCGAATTTGCCACCAGAATTCTGTGGCGGGGTGGTAGCCAAAAAAGCACAGGTTTTGCTTTAAACGCGCTTGTTTTCAGAAAAATTGCCAATTTTTTTGCCACCACTGCAACAAATTTGGCATCAGTGGTGGAGGTGGGGTGGGGTTAGTGTGGGGCACACAAAGGCCAGTGGGGGGCAGATGTGGCCCATTGGCTGTGTGCTGCCCACTCCTGGTGTACATGAATACATAGCATGATTAATTTATGCCCATCTCATTCCTGTCTTTCCTGGATATTTGTCATGATCCCTTTGTTTATTCTCATTTTAACGTCAGATGTTTACTTAGAAAACTGCTTTGGCTGCCTTCCTAAGACTGAGTCATTTCCTATATTTGAAAAAGATAGTCAAATGTTTAATATCTTTGGCAATTTCTTTGCAATGGGATGCTGACAGATTATTTATGGAGCTCTAAAACTGTCTGCCAAGGACTTTTTATTCTATTAAGTCTGCAATCTTAAACACACTTACTAGAGAGTAAGCCTCATTGAACGCAGTGAGATTACTTCCAAGTAAACATACACAGGACTAGTTTCTGACTTTAGGTGTGGCCATGTTAGTTCACTGTACGCTGTGGACTTCATCAAGAAAATAACATAAGGGATACATCAAGGAGCGCGTCCAGCAACATCAAGTAGGCCGCTCAACAAGATCTGCCACGGACGGCCTTCTCCCTGTCCCATCAGCCAGAGAAACCAGGCTGGTGGGGACTAGGAGGAGGGCCTTTTCTGTGGCAGCCCCCAATTTATGGAACTCTCTCCCCAGTGACCTCCACCATGCCCCTTCTTTGATTAGCTTCTGCCGGGCATTAAAAATGTGGCTTTTCAGGCGGGAATATGGGGTGGGTTAGGATTTTTAAGTTTTGTACTGTTTTTAATTGTTTTTATACTGTGTGTGTGTGTGTGTGTGTGTGTGTGTGTGTGTTCCCCCCCCCCTTGTATTTTATTGGACTGTACATCGCTCAGAGTGGCCGGATGTCTGGCCAGATGGGCGATTCATAAATATAATAAATAAATAAAACTGAAATAATAATGATAATTTAGTGTTAAGGTGTTCAAATGGCTTCATTTAGATTACTTTTGTAATCCTCACACCAGCCAGGTTCAGCTTCAGCATGCAGTGAACTTTGGCAGGTGCTGCAAGCCTAAAGGTGCTGACAGCTGTACTGGATTGGGCCCACTCACGAACTTGGTCCTCCTGCAGGGCCAGCCTGCCCATGAAGGAGGGTAAGGTGCCCCCATCAGGTAGCAGAGTGTGGAACTGTGCTGCTCTGCCCCCACCAGGAGGGCCTGTTGCCACAGGCTCCAGCGGGTGCTTTGGAGAGCCCTGCTAGCCACTTTCCTGCTGTGGCATTGGCCACAATGGGAGAGTAGCTGGCAGGGTTTTCTAGAGCAGCAGCAGCAGCAGCAGCAGCAGCAGCAGCAGCAGCAGCAGCAGCAGCAGCCGCCGCCGCCGCCGCCGCCGCCGCCGCCGCCGCCGCCCACCCTCTCCTTCCCTCGTTGCCAGAAAAAAGTGGCCAGAAAAAAACAGCTGCAGAGCTCTCACAAGAGCTCGCCCGCATCTCATGTGACCTGCCTGAGCTCCTGCAACAGCCCTGCGAGGTCTCGCGAGACTTGCTCAAACTCCCGCGGGAAGTCCTGCAGCCACTTCTTCTGACTATGCAGCTCTACATAGAGGCGGCGTGGCAGCGGCAGCAAAGGTAAGGGGGGGAGTGCAGGTCAGGACAGGGGAGGGGTTGGGGGAGGATGATGCAGTGGCGCATCTTCTCTCACACCTCAGGCAGCGGCTCTGTGCTGAGCCTCTCCTCCTGGCCCAGTTTTGCCTTGTACAACAGGGGACTTAAAATTTCCCACCATGCCCTGTAGTGACACTTTCAAGTCACTGTGGGGGAACAGAAATGATGGGCACCTCAAAGATCCCTACTGCAGATCATGATCCTGCTGCTATCCACCACTGGTAAGTTCATTGGGGTGGTGTGAAGGGCAGTTAACCTAGAGCAGTGTTCTCCAACCTTGGGTCCCCAGATGTTTTTGGCCTACAACTCCCAGCATGCCCCATCATTGTATCAGCATCATTGTATCTCATCATTGTATCAGCATGCCAGGTATGGGGGGGGGGGGTTTACAAATTGCCAAAAAGCGGAAATGCATCACCCAAAAAGAGGACCCAGATTTGCATAGGCTAACTTATATGTATAGGTGCAAATTTAGAAATAACTATTATAATTGAAACAGAAATACAGTAATCTCACCATAGTGTGATTCGGCGATCTGTGTGCCTGCTGGTGGCCAGGTGCTAACTGTTGATGGACAACAGTGCTTATGGTTCTTTCCCTTTAAACTGGAAGTGGACTGGGCAGCCCTTCAAATAGAGGACACTTTCAAATACAGGATGGCTCTCTGGAAGCCCTTCAAAAAAAAGGACTGTCTTCTGTTCTGTAAAGGAAGATAAAAAGCTACCTTAGCCAGGAAAAGCTTCAGCTGCTGAAGTTTTACTCATCAGCTCTTCCAAGCCCAGGAGTTTTGTCAGGGGGAAAAACATTGGTAAACCTCTTTATAATTAAACAGGTTATTAGAAAGGGTACTTTACATCTTCTGTCCTCCAAAAGAAAGTGGCCCATTAAATGTTGCCTTGGACTGCCGCAGCCTATGAAAAGCAAAGCATGAGACAGGCACATCAGAGGGGTCTCTCTGCGTGAGATGTGCACACAGTTGTGTGCAAGATGACAGCCATTGAGATCACCTTCTGATAGAAATTGGCAGTGGAGAATTGGTTTTAATTATTTTAAAAGAATGTGTATCCAGCTGGCTCATTTCCTAGTTTCCTTTTGTTGACTTGAGTCCACAGTTTCAAAAAGCAGCATCTAGAAATGTTGATGAAGTTTAGGAACAGGTTTTGGCTGCTAATGCAGGTGAAAAACCACGTATTGATTACTTACAGAAAGTTGAAATAAAAGCAGTTTCTCTCCCCATTTCTACACATTGCAGCTTTTGGCCTATCCACTCATAGCTAAAAAGCATTCTTTCCTGATAATCAAGCTTCAGCTGCCTGAATTGCAGGCCGGGCCTCTCATCTTGAGCTCAGCTGAAGAGCTTCTTTAATTAACCATTATAGCACAGATGTTATTGATTTTTTCCCCCAAATCTGGTTGAAACATCATTGTGCTGGATCATCGCCAAGGCTAAGGCCTCAATTTTTTGTGTGCTGCTTTTTACTCCTTCTGCATACCTTATTAGTCTCTATGTCTGTTAAGTGCAAGCCATAGTATTAACTCAGAAAATATGAAATTGATTTTTAGCCTTGCAGCCCTGATCGAAGGGTTTCTAATTTGGAATCTAAAAACCTTGAGCTGTTCGGGGGCCATGGGACGACATGCTTTGTAGAAGTCAGATCATGGCCTCTTCCCGTTTGTTTCACACTTTTCATGCGGTACGAAGTCTGCAGAATAAAACAGCTTGAGAATAAGAATATCATGTACAACTGACATACTATGGCACATTTCTACAACAAGGCAACCCTTTTTGGAAGTTAGCCAGCTTGGGATATTTCATTGGCTATAAATTAACAGAGATTTACAACACAATCTTATGCATGTCTACTCAGAAGTAAGTCCCATTGCATTCAATGGGACTTACACTCAGGTAAGTGTGTGTAGTATTGCAGACTTAATACTTGATCGATCCCATGATCACAGGGTACTCAAAACAGTGTTATGAACCATGTCTCAAGTTAAGCCAAATATGAGCTGCTAAGATGAAGCATGAGTTCCAAAACTGGCATAAAGCCACATTTGGTGCTAGGGGTTTTCTTAAGAACAAGCAGAACCAAACAATACAATCAAAAAAACCAATTCTATATGTCAGTGTCAGGATGCTGCACCAGAAGCCAGTTGCCAAGATCCACAGAGCTACTTTAGGTGTGCATAAGGGTGCTTCCAGACAAAAGGTTCCTAGTGCTACCAGTTCGAAGGCATTGTGTAGCTATTCCATCGTTTCTTCCTTAACAGATTTTTTTTCTGGTAAGAAAAAAGATGGAAGAAGCAGTGGATAAACACGGAAGGGCTACAAATGGAAGACGATGTCATCTAGAATACACACACACACCGTAAAATTTCATGAATGAGGCAGTGTGACTGCATAAGAAAAGTCTCATCTGGAAGCACCTGTGAGAAGTGGGGAGCAGCGGGCAGGGTGGGCGTGGCTCTGTTGGGCATGCCCAGAGGGACTGTAATGCTTTTTTCTTTGAAATGAAGCCCCCCTCAATTCCAAAAGTAGCTTGCCATGACACATGGGTTATTGCTATTCAAGAAACACACACCCCAAACCACCATGGGCGCTTCATATGTTATTGTTCTGTTTTACCTTGCTCAAATCTTGCATGAGAACGAGCTTATTAATTGTCCCTGGAGGTGCAGGCAGCGTGTGTTCTCCTTTGGGTAACAGTCACTACTGTACTCTATAGTAGTCCTATGCAGTGCAGTGGGTTTCTTCCAGAGCCAATAGCTTGCAGGTATCATCTTTGAATCCAAGCCAGGTTATGAACAGACATATAACCTGTGAAAAAGAAAAAAAAAAACCTCAAATATCTCCCAACTGAGCTATAGGTGGGCTGCAAATTGGCAAATGAGGTTCAATGGCAGCAAGTGAAAAGTGACATGCATTGGTGGGAAATATTCTGACCTCACGTGTTTGGTTTAGTTTAGTGAGCTTCGTTTAATTTAATATTTATACCATAACTTTCTATTAAAATGGCCAAAGCAGCCTGCAATGAAATTAATTCAATATAAAAAAATTGACAATAAAATTATACACTGGGTTAAACAGAAAACACTCCATGTTGCAGTTCAGTTTCCTAATTTTGAGCAGATTTTCATGGGAAATCACTCACCAATTTGAATATTAATGTGCGTTTATCAAATGTTATCAATGTCTCACTTTAAATCAGGTTTAAAAGCCAAGAGGTTTTAAAATTAAAATTAATTGTAGCAAGTGATTTATCAGCATATATCAAACTGAATTTAAAACAGTTTCGGGAGGGACCATGGCCCAGTGGTCGAGCACCTGCTTGGCATGCAGAAGGTCCCCGGATCAATCTCTGGCCTCTCCAGGTAGGGCTAAGAAGGAATCCTGCCTGAAATGCTGGAGAGCCACTGTCAGTCAGTGCCTACGATCAGGGCTTTTTTTCTGGTGGAACTCACCGGAACTGAGTTCCAGCACCTTTTCTTCTATTAACTGCATTACAATTTAATCGCCATCTACTCCCGAGGAAATATAATCCAAGAGTTCCGGTACCCTTTTCTCCAGAAAAAAAGCACTGCCGACGATACTCGGCTAGATGGACCAATGTTCTGACTCAGTAAAAGGCAGCTTCCTGTGTTCTAATAGGCATATCAGAGTTGCAAAATACATAAAATTAAACAAGTGCCAAAACACCTGAGTGTTTCACTCATAACTGCACTGCATTGTGGGTATTCTAATTTTCAGGCTGGTTAAACAGTCACCACACATCCAAAACCAGCACTTGAAGCCACTTTCCTTCAGCAGTGCAGTGGGATCCTCACACAATCACACCCACCCCCGCCCCCCTCAATGTCTAAGGACAATCATGCCCTGTGTAAAGGATAGGCCCTATTTTGCTTGGTGCATTGGCATAGAAACTACTTATGTTACATCCTGGTTATGAAAATTGACTATCCAGCAGCAACAGTGTTGGACTAAATGAAAAGGCTTCAGAATGCAACACATCTTGGAACATAAACAATTTCCTTGAAGAAAGTAAGCCAAAGGCTGCAGGCAAGGGTTAATTTCAGAAAAAATCAATCAGGTTTTGGCAACTCACTGATAGAAGCAGGAAAACTTGCAATCTCTCAGCTGTACGACTGTCTGATTAGTTCCTCACTGTAGAAGAACTGATCGGGCCCATGCTCAGTTACAGGAAAGTCAGCCCTGCAAGATGATGCTAAAAGTGTGGTGGGAACAGCAGAATAACTGTTGTAGTAAACCAGAAACTGTTTATTTAGGTACAAGATTTTCTGGAAGAATCTAGGGTACAACCTTATCAATGCACATTTAACAGAAACCCCATATTTGGTTGCCTGCCTCTCTCAGCTTGCCCTTCATCTAGCTCAGAATCCTAGCAAAGATAAGGTGGCAACCAACTGCTGCATGAAAGCAGTATGTATATACCGTATACTGAAAGGCAACTGCTGCAAACCTGTTGCAAAACTGATTCGATTTAGCAGTGCTGCGATGAGGCATTCTGTCTTTTTAGCCCTTGTTTTCAAAATTCTGTTGCTGCATTTTTAGATCTTTGCACTGCTGCTGGCTTTTATCTTGGATACTACTTTGGTTTTATTCTGTTTTAAACTTAGTTTTGTATTATGTTTACTATGTTACTGCATTTTATGGTTTTAAGCTTTGTCTTGTAAACTGCCCAGAGAGCTTCAGCTAATGGGTGGTATAGAAATGTAATAAATAAGTAAAGCATTACTGAACAAGAGCCGCGTACAAGAACGAAAGGAAATCCAGGGGGAGGAAAGGAAATCAGGCCACTGCTCAGAAGGACAGGCTTTGGGTAGCAGAATAAAAACATTTGCCAGACAGAGGGTGTAGTAGGTAGGAAGAGGAAGTTATACATGGGTCAAGGGGCCTACAGCCAATCATACAAGGGAAGAATGGAACAAGGTAAGGGGATGTTGAAGCTATCAAGGAAAAGTAGAGTGGCTACTTTTCCACTGCATTGAGCAGGGAGTTGGACTCGATGGTCTTATAGGCCCCTTCCAACTCTATATATTCTATTATTCTACTTACATATCGCAAGAAAGAAAGAAATGCCTCACCAAACAGGACACAGATTTGCATGAAATTTGGATATGCTAATATATATGTCAAAGCACATTTAGAACTAATTACAATAAAATAAATTTCAGCAATGTGGAGAGACTGACTAGGTGACCTCTGTGTGTGGTCACATGCCAACTGTTGATGGGCAGCTTCAAGGCCCCTGCTCTCCCTTCTTATGTATCTTTTAATCGGACTTGGGCCAGAGAGCCCTTTAAATTGGGGACTGTGCTCTGTAAAGTAGGTCACCAGGGCACTCTAGGAAGAAGTAGTTGTAGAGTGAGCAGGCCTTGTTTGAGGACAGTGGTGCAGTCAGGGTAGAGGGCGCTGGGCAGCTGGGCAGTGCCCCACTCAGCAAAATGAGCAGGAAGGCCCCAAATGCATCAGGGGTGGGTTACCACAGTTTGAAGTACCGGTAAGTGAATTATCATATTGGATAATAATAATAATAATAATAATAATAATAATAATAATAATAATAATAATAATAATAATAATATAATAAGACCATTAACTAAAGTACTTTTCCAGAAGGGGGGAAAGTTCTATGCTATCAGTGTAGGAAAAGAATAGTTCCCCTTTTTGGCATCTTTAGGACTAATTTAGTTTTAAAATTAATTAATCATTCATTCATTTGTTCGTTCACAATTAGCTCACTTGGTTCCAAATCCTGTGGGTGGCTTAAATGCAGGTGTGCTAATTCATGATGTTTGTGGTGCATAGCATCATTCTAATAGTAAACTCAGGTACTCTGAGATGCTGCTAAACGAGGGCTTTTGTGAAACAAGAGGGAGGTTTCAGCATGCTTGTGGGAACCCCAGTTTTTTCCAGAAGGAAAAAAAAAACCTTGAGGGACTGAATGAAGGCTGAGCGTGCTTAGTGGCTACAGAATGTTTTGTCTCTGTTGTGTGTGTGGAATGGAGCATCCTGCAGGAACACATACCTGGCTGGCTGGATCATTGAACAGGAACACTCAACACTACAATGTTTTATTGCAAGTCCCACTTGTGACACTCTAATTCCAAACATGTGCCCCAGGATATATTGATTAACTGAATTAATTCTTTAAACCTGGTGAATCAACATTTCATTTGAACTGCGGGAAACATGGTTGTGGCCAAGTTTGCAAGTCTGACATCTTGATTCTAAGGACAATTGCCTGGAAGCAAGTCTAATTGATTTCTACAGAACTGTTTTTATGCCATGGTTATGTTATGTTCTTCTTTCCAAACAAGTATGCATAGGATTGCTGGTTTGTTACCTTAACATCCTCTCTCTGCATTCTTCTTCAAATATGTCTGTGTACAGGTGTTGGACTCAAGGGCTAAGGCCACAAACCTATACAGACTTACCTGGGAGTAAGTCCCATTGAACTCAGCAGGACTTTCTTCCAAGTAGATATGCACAGGATTGCATTGTAAGACGATCACAGTGGATCTTAACATTTCTGATAAGATTTCTGTGAGTTTAGTGATATGTCATTTCAACATAATTTGAGGATTTAAAAATGCAGCAATAGTGCCTCTTGACCTTTAAAAAAAATCACACAGAGCAAACAGTGGAGGAAAATGTTTATTTACACTGCTAAATCCCCCATTCCTTCCTAGACCCGGTAGTTCTTTTTACAACAGGGAACTCATGCATGTCGCTTTCATTCTTCAAACAAGAGCCAGACAGGCTACTTGAACTGAAGAAACAGTGACCTCCAGTCTATCCTATGCTTGAGCGATAAACAACAACGGAGCCCTCTTGACAAACTCTGACATGAAGAGTGGAATCTTGCCGCTCAATATGTCTGCCGAACATAAGTTAGAAAAAGAAAAGATCATCTTGTAAACAATTAATTAATGTTTGCCATGAATTATCATTTTTTACTTCCTCCTCGAGAGGCTCGAAGGGAATAAAAAAACGCATTTTTGCAGGTGGTGGCATTCAAAGGAAGGGCAATCAAATGTTTGAGAGCCGTGGCACAGCGCTTTGAGTCTCTAACAGTGAATGATGCTAGGATTAGAGCGCAGCAGGGGGTTGAGGGCTTCAGGTGTGAAGCTTAATGTTTGTGATCAGCAAAAAAAAAAAATGTCTTGAATTTATCTAAACTGCTCTTCTGCTAACAGTACTTCTAGCACATAAATGTTCTGAAAGTGGCAAGTGTTCTCATTGCTCTTCTAAGGCAAACATGATCTGCATTTGAAAGGCGCATCCCTCTTGCCTAATTTAGAATGTGCATCACAAAGAGTTAGATGATGACCCCAAAACAGATCTCTCTCTCTCTCTCTCTCTCCTTCTTTCTACAGGCATGTAATTCATAATAGTTCCTATTGGATAGGTTATATGGATAAATAGATATAAATAGATATAGATATATATTATCAAAGCTGAACACTTTCAGGTCTCTATGTGGCACTCTTCCCCTGATTTCTATACAGTACACTTGTACAGCTCCACACTTTCTACAGAGTTCCCAGAAATAACGGTTTATAATGTAACTAAATTCTCATCTAGCATCTTTTCAGCTTACATGTTATTCAGAAGTCCTTGTCTTAAGAACTGCATTCCTGTTCATAGGACGTTTGTGCCATTTCGCACTCATGGATCTCCCTTGCGCACATGTGCGCCCACACACCTCCGTGTTTACTTAGTTAATTATAATAAGAAATTCTTAGATGGGGCAGTGTATCAAAATGGTCCTAAATATATATGATATGATTCACACGTTTGCTACTAATGCTTGAACCTCTTGCCAGATAGACTCCGTTCATTCCAATGGAGGGGCAACCCTGTGCGTGCATCCTTTTGTGCAAGTGGACCTGCTCCTGCCATTGAAGTTAATGGTGGTTTGCACTCTGTATGCACACCAGAAAATATATTATTGGGCTCTTGATCAGGAACTTTGGCTGTAATCCATGAAACAATTAGACCAAAGTACTTGCACACACTTCAGTCTAATTTAAGTGTAAGAAAACTGGCCTGTTAGATGGAACAAGCATGGAAATAAAATACAGGCATTTCACCCCTCTGCTGGATGGATGATTACCAGGAAAAAAATATTGTGAGGACACTGAAGTTCCTAATGTTGTAGCATTACTCATGAATTCCACTTGATCCAACCACAAAATAAGTGTTGAAATAAATCCCATTGATTTCATTTGGATCTATATCCAAGTTGGTGTGTTTGCGACGATAGGCTGGACGCATTGAGAAATGGGGTCTGGCATGCTGATCCTAAACCTTTACACCAGTGTTCTCCAACCTTGGGTCCCCAGATGTTTTTGGCCTACAACTCCCAGCATGCCCCAGCCAGCATATGCTGGCTGGGGCATGCTGGGAGTTGTAGGCCAAAAACATCTGGGGACCCAAGGTTGGAGAACACTGCTTTACACACATGGTTCGACCAGTGGTACTATTATAACATCCTTGTGATGCCAATTTATTATCATGTTTTCTAGTGCTGCACTGATGTAGCTCTTGGTATATCCCATCTTAAAATGCTTATGTGCTAGCAGTGCAACACTTAGCATCAAGCAGTGATCCTCAGTTTCCAGCAATGTTTGGACTGTTTGTCACTGTTCGATATGACCTAATGCTCCAGTCTGCGCAGTAACTTCCCTTGATAATAACCACGTGGATGTCTGTGCATTGTGCCAATTGGTAATCTGGATTCCTGCTTTCTAAGAAGAAAATGACATTGGCACACTGCTGCTCAGATAATTTATTTGCAAGTCATCATAATTGACACCAGTGGAACTTCCAATTAAGCTGCATAAAATGCTATGCACGCTTACCTGGGAGTAAATTTCATTGAACTCAATGGGGCTTATTTTTGATTAGACATGTATAGGATTATACTGTAAGGGTGCTATCCTATGCATGTTTAGACAGAAAAAATTCCGACAACTCCCAGCATTCCTCAGCCAGCCATGGCTGGCTGGAGAATGCTGGGAGTTGTAGGACTTTTCTGTCTAAACATGCAGAGGATTGCACCCTAAATGGACTTGGCATTGCAGCTGAAGGTAGCCGCTTAGTGATGATACTGTTCAGTATCTGAAGAGCAAGAATTTCAACAATTACCCTAAGGACACATGGTTGAAAATGTTAGGGATGCTTGAGCAATTTGATCTTTGCAAATTCCTATATGAAATGACCTTATTCGCACCTTTTTGACTAATGTCCAAATCAAAATTTAGTGATTCACTGGATTTCTCACTTCTGCAAACATTTTTTTATTAATAATTCATTCATTCATTCATTATATGTTTATACCGCCCAATAGCCAAGGCTCTCTGGGCAGTTCACAAAAATCAAAACCATAAAATACAGCATTATAAAACCTTTAAAAGTTATTGCAACACAGTTCTCAGCAGACAGTTTTAAACATATCAAAATATGACCTGAAATACCATTTTGAGAGAAAATGCACATTTAAATATGTATTAAGCTACTTATTTTGAATACGTATTTTGTGAGGATTGTTAAAAATAGCAGATAAATGTGGAAAAGGAACAGAACTGAATTACGGGTAAAATAAATGCAAAAGTTACATGGTTTGGAAGTTCAAGTTCACCCATCCCTAGAATATGTACCACTGAATGGTTCTTCACATTGGGATTTCAGTCACTAACAGCACAACGCCATGCATGTCTTCTCAGAAGTAAGTCCCATTGATTTCAGTGGGGCTTACTCCCAGGTAAGTGTTGCATTGGTTTATGACCAAAAATAAAATATTATTATTACAGGTAAGTGTGCATAGGATTGCTGCCTAACAGTGTAATCCTATATGTGTCTGCTCAGAAGTAAGTCCCATTGAATTCAACGGGGCTTGCTTCCATGTAAGTATAGGATTGCAGCCTTAACATGCTTTGGTAATTGTACCCAATGCACTAATTTTCAGACTTCCAATGTTACATTTTCACTATTTTTAAAGCAAAAAGGATATATCTATATCTATCTATCGATAGATAGATTGATAGATATCTGATGGAAGGAGTATGTCCTCTCCTCCTATTTTCCAGTTGCTAATATTCATTTTTTAAAACTCCAATAATGGGACCCCTTCAGCAGAAGACCCTGTGATGATTTGGTTTCCCGTGAAATTGGCAAGTGGCTTTTGCCGCGACTTAGCCGCCATCCCACGATTGTGCCGGAGCCTGGCTGCAGCCAGAGAACAAAGCTGTGCTGGGCCCTGGGACTTGCCCTTGCCAGTCAGCTGCTGTTTGAACTAAGCCCTGACTGCAAAATCAAAAGTGGCCCAAAGAAAGCTGTAAACAGTGTGCAATGAGGCTTCTGCAGGCAGCTGATGCCTCATTTGGGGTGACATGTTGTGGCTGATGAGTGTGGATGATGTGGGGTTTTCGGTAAGTGCCTCATCAGTATCCTCATCATGATCGTGTTGCTCAGCCACGGCGTGTGCCCTGACTTGATTGTAATTGCTTGAATCTGCTCCTGCTGCTCGGGAGCGCACAGTAATATGCAATAAAACAGCAAGAAGCGAATGTTAACCATCTGAGTTCTGACACGGCTGTTTTGCAGTTCAGGCGCTCCAGAGAGATGGAGAGGTGGTTGGGTAGATCTCATCTACTGTCCTTTTTTAGAAGCGTCTCTCTACAGCGCCTGCACTGTATACATCTAATGTGCATGCATGTGAAAATATTTAATGCATTCATATAGCCACAAGCATTTAAAAAGACTGAAAACAACGTCAAGGTACTTTCCCTTTGGGGCTTTCTTTGTGAAGTAAAGTGGGATCTTTAGGCCAATTCATTTCAAATCTATTGTATTTGTTTATGTTTTGCCTGATCAACTACGGTACTATTTATGATGATGCTGTCTCAGGACACAATACCCTATAAATCCATGGGTAAAATCTAGTGTAAGTCCTATTTAGAATAGACCCATTGAAATGGATGGGACTTAAGTTAGGCAGGACTAACTTCAGAGCCAGTGTGGTGTAGTGGTTAGTGTTAGACTGGGACTTGGGAGATCCAGGTTCTTGTCCCCACTTGGTTCATGAAGCTCACTGGGTGACTTTGGGCCAGTCACTGACTCTCAGCCTAAGCTACCTTACAGGGTTGTTGTGAGGATAAAATAGAGAGGAGGAGGACCATGTAAGCTGCCTTGGGTTCCTTGCAAGAGGAAAAGGTCAGGATATACCCGTAAATGTAATAAATAAATTACTTAAGTCCATTAATTTCTATAGGTCTACTACTCTAAGTAGGACATATGTTGGATTTTACCTGGTAAGTGCAGCATTTCCCCTGGACTTCCATGTCGTCACCCACCAAGGTTTTACATGCATGGTTACTCAGAACTATGTCCTAGTGTGTTCAGGGGACTTTCCCAGGTAAGTGTGTCTAAGACTCCAGCCTACTTGGGAATAGGTTCCAAAGAACTCAGTGTAGGACTTGTTTCCAAGTGTACATTATTATGTGAGTGGGATTAAGGCTGCAATCCTATACACATCTAGGAGTAAGCCTCATTGAACTCTATGGGATGCACTTCTGAGTTGACGTGTATAGGATTATGTGGTAATTCTTTTTAAAGTATAAGAATTTATTTCTCTCTCTCTAATTTCTTTGGATCAAATACACTTTGAAGCAAAGGTCCTGTGAATGTGTTTCTTCTCCCCCTCACCTTCTTCTTCTTCTTCTTCTTCTTCTTCTTCTTCTTCTTCTGGCAAAGTGTCTACAGAACAAGAATGCATTCCTCATTGTTGCCAGCTGTAAAAAAGTGAATACCATGCTAGGGATCATTAGGAAAGGGACTGAAAATAAAATTGCTGATATCATAATTCATATATATATATATATATATATATATATATAATCTCAAATGTACAGTGCAACCACACTTGGAATACTGTGCACAGTTCTGGTCACCATATATATATAATATATTACAAATGTACAGTGTGACCACACTTGCAATACTTTCACAGTTCTGGTTGCCACACCTCAAAAAGGATATTGTAGAGCAAGAAAAGGGCAAACCAAATAATCCAGGGGCCAGAGCAACTTCCCAATGAGGACAAGTCACAACATTTAGGGTTTTTTTATTTCAAAGCAAGGGAGGGGGGGGACATGATAGAAGATTATAAAATTGTGCATGGTGTGGAGAAAGTGGAAAAGGAGACGCTTTTCTCCCTCTCTCATAATTCTAGAGCCTGGGGTTGTCCCATGAAGCTGAATGGTGGGCAATTCAGGACAGACAAAAGGAAGCCCTTCTTCACACCATGTATAGTCAAACTACAGAATTTGCTACCATAAAATGTGGTGATGGCTACTAATTAAGATGGCTTTAAAAGGGGATTAGACAACTTCCTGGAGAATAAGGCTACCTATGAGTCTTGATGGCTGTATGCTACCTTCAATCTTACTCGGTCACGAGTGATCGCCTGATGATGGATGGATGCTACCTTCAGGATCAGAGGATCTGAACACCACTAGTTGGAGAACAACCGCAGGAGAGAGCTATTGCCCTCATCTCCTGCTTGTGGGCTTTTGTGGGAAGCAGGAAGCTGGACTAAATAGGCCTTTGATCTGATCCAGCACAACTCTTCTTATGTTCTGGAAAGGTTTCAAACAACAACAACAAACAAACAAAAAACCTCTGTGGCTCCTGCAACAGTTCCTGTTTCTGATTGGTGACAGTCGGCCAATTTGGAGTGAGAAAATGATGGAAGGAGAAAGGGTTAAATGCCCTTTTCTCCCACCCTGACCCCCACTGCTTTTCCCTCCTAAAGCTGCTATTCCTTTAAAAATGGCTGCTGTGCTGCATTACTAGCCCCCCCCCCCAGTCATCACCTGTACAAACAGGTAAAGACAACAGATATGAGGGGGAAGGTATGTGACAATATTCCTGTCTTTAGCTCTTGCATTGCTGATTCCCCAATAAACAGCTGGCACAGGAGGGACGAGCCTGAGCAGGATCATGATGTGGAGGGAGGGGGTCTTTGGCCTTTGCCCCTGCCAATTTGAATGGAGGGCCCCCGCACCTGTTATTTGCAATAGGGGAAGGTTCCCATTTGTGCCAATGGGTGCTTTTCCCCCATTGCACATAGCAGGTATAGGCCCCCCGATTTGGACTGGGGCCAAGACGTGGGCAACCGCCCCTTCTCCACAGTCCTGAACCAGTTCACCCTCCGTGCCAGCTATTTATGGGGGCGGGCGGGGGAGAATCAGCCATTCAAGATGTGGATAATGTCGTGCCAGGTTTGGCCTTGACAAAGGCAGAGTGTGGGCGTGAGAGGTAGACTTCATCCAGCATCTCAGGGTATTACTCAGACAGTATAATTGTTTAAACAGAAAAGTATAAAGCTGTGGCCGAGCGTTTTTCTACACAATCGCGGAAAGCATGACATAAATGCCAGTACACTTGCGAGCAACTTGGTGCAGACAATAGCAAACTATTATGTGCATACATATTTATTTGCTGGATTTGTATACTTCCCAACTGGCAAATGCCTTTGGGGTGGTTCACAATCATAAAAAAACAAAAACAACCCCCCCCCAATAAAATAACTAAACAAAAATTCAGCAATAAAATTATCAAAGTAATACAATATTAAACATTAAAAATATGAAGGAGCCAGCAGTAAAATTAATCATCTGCCCAACAATTAAAGAGCAAATGCCTACTGGAAGAAGAAGGCTTTAGCCTAGCATCTAAATGTATACAGTGAAGACACCCAGTGGATCTCCCTGGGAAGGGCATTACACAGATGGGAGGGGGGGCACTACAGAGAAGGCTCTGTCCCTGGTAGCCACCCATCACACCACTGTGGGCGGTGGCACCCAGAGAAGACCCTCTGAAGACGATCTTAGCAATTGGGCCAGAACATGCGGGAGGCGGTGCTCCTTCAGATAGACCGACCCTTAGCAGTTTAGGGCTTTAAAAGTCAGCACCAACACACAACACTCTCATTGGTTTTAAATTTCTGGCCCATTTTTTTTTGCTGTTTAAAAGGCCTACAACTCCCAGCATGCCCCACTGCCCCAGCCAGCTACGCTGGGAGTTGTAGGCCTTTTTTCTGTCTAAACTTGCATAGGATTGCACCCTAAATTATCTTAGTGATTGTTAATTGGTTTGAACATTATTGTAAGTCTCCTTGGGGGCCTTTGTTAGGACTACAATGTGCTTATAAATAAATAAAATCAATACGTAACTGCTAAGCATCCACACTGGGATACATCTCGGTACCTGACAGATGGTCAGTTCTTTAAACTTTGACAATAGCAATCACCTGCTTGAAGGGCTGACTCCCTGAATGCAGCCCTTTCCCCTCTCCATTGCTGGATGATGGGTGTCTTTATTTATTTATTCATCAAAAATATAGTGTATTTCTGCTAGTACAGTCAAGGCCATTCATGGTTTAAAACAATGGCTTCAAGTGCAACAGGCACAATACAAATAGAAAGGAGACAGGGAGAGAAGAGGAAAACAAGCAAATTCAGGTTCCACTGCCACTGCAGGTGATATTTCTGGGAAGGGAGGAGCCAAAATGGCCCTTTGCTCTCTCTCCCTCTGATGCAGCCAGGGGAATGGTTGCAGATGGAGACCGTTCTGGAAGTGGAAGAACTAAATACAGCTGGATAACAATAGAGTTGGCTGATGGAGTGGTCCTGTTACAAGTAGTGCAAAGACTGCTCATGCTTAGCCAGGGATGTTGAAGAGTCCTTGGTCTCAAGTCACGAGTCGAGTCACGAGTTTTGGACCCGAGTCCGAGTCCTTAGTCCAAAATGGTGACTCACGAGTCACAAGTCATTCCCAAAGCTGACTCCACGAGTCCCTATTAAAATCAATGGGTTTTTTTCCCAACAAAATAAGCTACTTCAGATGTGTGGTTTAAATAAATTCTAGGCACAAGTGTGCCTTTTTATTTCAAAACTCTGCAACTGATTTTGGCAAGAACAGACCAGGCAGACAAACCCAAAATAACCAGGCAGGCAGAGGAGGCAGGGAACCCCAAAGCAGTCAGGCAGAGGCCTTTGTCTTGGACAATTCAACTGTTGAACTGGTCAAGAAAAGACCAGGCAGGCAGAGGCCTTTGTCTTGGACAATTCAAACTGTGGAACTGGTCAAGAAGAGACCAGGCAGGCAGAGGAGGCAGGGAACCCCAAAACAGGCAGGCAGAGGCAGCCAAACCCAAAATGTCTGAAAGGTTGCATTTTAGAAAAATGATTTTAAAAAATAAACTTGCTGTACTTCCTAAAACCTATCCATGTTGCATTTGAGGAACACGATTTTTTCTAAATGTTTGGCCCCCATTCTGGAACAGTGAGATCTCATCACAATTCCACCCTCGCTGAACACCCGCTCCACTGGTGATGAACTTGCTGGAACCAGAAACACACTCAGAGCAGCCACACAGAGTAATCTCAGGTCCTTCTTCTGCCTGTCCCAAGTACGCAACACATCAATCAAAATAAATCTTGACACACTGTTGGGGCTGCACTCCTGGTAGCCGTCCATAGTGGGCGAGCAGCGGCACCTCGCTTCTATGCGCTCTTCGCCGGCAATCACGCTCCTCTCCACTCCTTCTGGCACAGCCCAGGGATGTTGAAGAGTCCTTGGTCTTGAGTCCCGAATCGAGTCCCGAGTCGAGTCTCGAGTCCCATTAAAAATATTGGGACTCGAGTCTGAGTCGAGTCAGAGGGGGGACTCAGTCCGACTCACGAGTCGAGTCCCCGAGTCCGAGTCCCCATCCCTGTGCTTAGCAGATGTGGTTGGCTTAGCTCAAGGCCATAATGCAACCATCAACTGCCTTGAGTGCCGTTTTTGCTGGAAAGGTGCGATATACATTAAATAAATAAATAATATGACAGATGTTTATTTATTTATGTATTACATTTATACCCCGCCTTTTTCCCTGCAAGGAACCCAAGGCGGCTTACATAATCCTCCTCCTCCTCTTCTCCATTTTATCCTCACAACAACCCTGTGAGGTAGGTTAGGTGGAGTCAGTGACTGGCCCAAAGTCACCCAGTGAGTTTCATGGCCGAGCGGGGACTAGAACCCAGATCTCCCGAGTCCCAGTCCAACACTCTCACCACTGCGCCACACTGGCTCTTCTTTTTTTCAATGTGCAGCTTTTCAAAACCTGATCCTGTTCCACTTGAATCAGTAGCAGCTTTGCCATTCATTTAAATTATTTCATAATTATGCACATGAAATTTCAATATCTGACAGGATATTTGTTACATAGAAGGGATAATGCATTTATACTTGCCAAAGCTATTGACATGGAGTCAACTGCCAGTTACCCATAATCGTTTTTCAGGATGCAATCCTGTGCACATTTACTCAGTATTATCAACACACTCCTATGCATATTTACTTTGTGGGGCTTACTTCAGATACATGTGCATAGGATTGCAGCCTTGGTATTCCTGAGTTCAGTAGTACTACTTACTCCAAATATTTAAGAATAGAATGGCAGTTTTTCACTAAGACTGCAGTTCTGTACTTATATATTTTAGAGTAAGTAGTACTATTAATTTTAGTACTACTGGTGTTCCCTTTTTATAAACAACTTTAAACAGTGGAAGCATGGAATGGAATGGCCAAATCACAATGTACTCTTCTCCCTTGTTGATAATGATGGCTGGGCAAGGTATCTGTGACTCCCAATGGCCTAAATTCCTTGCTAAAATTCTAAGAATGATGACTAGCAGAATAGAATGTTCTAGATTCTTTTCCCAGGGTGTCTGTTCAGGGTGTCTGTGTGCCTGTGACATACTAGCTCCACAATTTATGCCCAGTATATAATTAAAACAAATAGCTGCTTGAATAATTTTCCGTTGGCTATCAGGGTTATGTTCCCTGTACTCTTCTTTCTATGTTGGAGGTTCCAATAAGCAGGGACCAGGAAGTCTGAGCATATAACACCAATTTTGGCTGCCTTGCATTGGCTGCCTGTATGTTTCTGAGCCCGATTCAAGGTGCTGGTTTTAACCTATAAAGCCTTACACAGCTCAGGATCACAATACCTGATGGAGCACCCGTCCCAACCTGAACTTACCTAGACACTGTGATCAACATCAGAGCCCTTCCTCTGAGTGAGGCTCAGAACGTGGCAACAAGGGAAAGGGCCTTCTCAGTGGTGGCCCCCCAACTGTGGAATGCTCTCCCCACTGAGGTTTGCTTGGCGCCAACACTGTCATCTTTTCAGCACCTGGTTAAGATTGTCCTCTATTCCCAGACATTTGATGGCATATGATGGGGCATTTATGTCAGTTGTTTTTTTCAGATCCAGTATCTTGTAAATGTTTTATCTGTTTAATATTTTTTAATGTTGTATGTTAAAGATTTTATATTTATTTACTTATTTACTTATTTATTTTATTTCTAGATCACCCATCTAGCCGGTAACCCGGCTACTCTGGGCGATGTACAATATAAAATTAAACAAAACAGAATAAAATACTCTTAAAACAGTATAAAATTTTAAAATCCTAACCCACCCCATATTCCCGCCTGAAATACCATGTTTTTAATGAACGGCAGAAGCTCATCAAGGAGGGGGCATGGCGGAAGTCACACTGGAGAAAGAGTTCCACAGCTTGGGGGCTGCCACAGAAAAGGCCCTCTTCCTAGCTCCCACCAGCCTGGCTGCTCCGGCTGATGGGACAAGGAGAAGGCCGTCCATGGCAGATCTTGTTGAGCGGCCTGTTTGATGTTGCTGGAGGCGCTCCTTGAGATAAACTGGACTGGAGCCGTGTAGGGTTTTAAAGGTCAAAACCAACACCTTGAATTCGACTCGGCAAACAACTGGTAGCCAGTGCAGCTCCTTGAGCACCAGAGTGATGAGATCACGTCGACGGCTGCCTTTAATGAGGCGAGCCGCCGCGTTCTGTACCAGCTGTAACTTCCAAACCGTCTTCCAGGGTAACCCCACATAGAGTGCATTACAGTAGTCTAGGCGAGAGGAGACCATGGCATGCACCACTATTATGTCTTATTATCTTGTATTGTGATGTGTACTTTTTTGTGAATTGCCCAGAGAGCTTCAGCTATTGGGCAGTCTAGAGAGGAGGAGGAGGAGGAGGAGGAGGAGGAGGAGGAAGAGGAAGAGGAAGAGGAAGAGGAAGAGGAAGAGGAAGAGGAAGAGGAAGAGGAAGAGGAAGAGGAAGAGGAAGAGGAAGAGGAAGAGGAGGAAGAGAAGAGTATTGTTATATATTTAAAACTTTTCACACCACTTTGGAAGTTTTTATGAAAAGTGATATAGATGTTTTTTTTAAAAAAATAACATAAATAAAACCTGGCAGAGCTGCTGACCAGGTGTAATAACAGTAGGGCAACATGGATGAATGGATCTGTCAATCTTAGTGTCACCAAGATTGCCATTTTTTTTTAGATCAAGCTTGTTCCACCCTGTTTCTGAATGAGCTTACGATCCACCCCCCAAAAAAATCTGTACAAAATTCTTATGCATTTGTAATAATGTACAATAATTTTTAATGTACACATTTTGACATATATGCATTTTTGGATACCCATTGACTAAAGCATGTTTGTGAGCATTTTGGAAATGTATGCATTTTTCAAATGCACACATGTTTGCTTTGTTTGGTGGAACCCATTAGCCCTGTTCAGGTGTTCTGAACCTCAATAGGGCAAATGCAGGAGGAGGAGGAGTGCAACGGCCCTGCCTCTCCCTCGTCACATACTCCCCTCTACACATGGAGGCTGATTGTCTGAAGAGAAGAGCCTCCTGTATCTATGGAGGCTCTCTGTGCAAGCCAGAATGTGGATTTTTCAGCACCGGAGAACCAAGAAGTGACATGACAGGTCTCCCGTTGTGTCACTTCCGGCTTTACGAAAATGCTTGTTCGAGAGGCAACCAGAGGGACGAGCGGGGGGGGGGTGCTCGCCAGAACTCGCGAGCACCCCGAGAGCCAGGCGGGGTGCTCGTGGTGTGGCATGGCTGGGCGTAGTGGCCGGGCGGTGCGGTGGCCGCCCGCCGGGACGCACTGCGAGCACCCCACCTGGCTCTCGGGGTGCTCGCAAGCTCCGGCAAGCACCCCCCACTGCTTGTCCCTCTGCTCGCCTCCCCGACGAGCATTTTCATAAAACCGGGGGCTCTGGCAGCCGGGCACCGTGCGGCCCAGTTCTTAACAGGCCACGGACCGGGACCGGTCCACGGCCTGGGGGTTGGGGACCCCTGCCCTAGAAGACCAACGAACCGACACACTCTGTGAAGATGGAGACTTTATTAGAAAAAGATAAAGGTTAGGCAGTGTAAGGTCTCCAGTAGGCTAAATACAGATAAAAATCCCTTCTACAAAAGAAGAAGGGCTAAAACAAGGGTTGGAGGAAAGGGATGAGGTAGGAAAGTGTAGGGGGAAAGGGAAGGAGATAAAAAGGGACACTAAAAGGGAATCCAATCAAACCCCCAATCACACCTCCTATCCTCAGATGACTGAAAACCTCCCAGATCAGACCTAGCTAAAATAGCTACCCTACCCACCTTGGCCACCAAGCAAGAACTCCAAAGACTGGGACCCCAAGGAGAACAACCCCTCCCCTCTAACTCGACTCTTATACTTTTTACAGGCAAGCCATCTCAAGCTCGGCCCCAACCAATCCCTGCCTTCCACCCAAACAGACCCACCCCTAGCCCAGCTGTGGGCACTTTCTCAGGCTTCTCCCAATTAGCCGCAGCCTTGGGCCTCAGCATAGCCAGATAACCGTTACTCCCAGGTGTTATAGATAATTGCCTGTCATCTAGTTCCCAGGCTGGAACAAGGACACAGAATAAAGAAAATAACATGGAAAGGAAGCTGCTTAACCTACCTGCCGCCATGTTCTTTCTTCACAAGCATGACATCTTTGTTGATCTCCCCTCCCCCAGCGATCCCCTATGCCCCCACCCAATCTGTTCCTGAAGAACTGAAACAGTGGGGCAGATGATACTGGGGACTGCAGAGGGAGGGGGAAATTGGCAAAGATTCCCTCCACCCCTTTCTGCCAGCAGGGGTGTTCTGAGTGGAACTCCACTCAGGGAATGCTCCTACTGGTGGAAAAGAAGCTGGGCTTAACCCATTGATTCATTTGCTGAGGAAATCCAGCACATTGCAAAGAATTCTGTCAGCACGGTCAAGGGCACGCTTCCTGTTCATGTATGGCACTAACTAACCAGGCCTCTTAGGCATTTCATTGTCCTGTGTGATCTAAGAATGTGACCCAGAACACACCCTATTGCTCTCCTACAGCTGCACTCCTGGATGAAGTCTCCTTTTAGCCATGGACACTCTATACCCAATGTCTAAATATTCCACAGTTTAGCAGATGCGTGTCTTTGAGAACATGGGCAAGTTTGTTCACATGTCTGTAAAGACAGCACATTCAGTAACAGGTTATGTATAAAGTACACGGCTGAAATTCTCAACACACAATTGAATATACATATATTGAACCTACATAAAACAGACCTGTTGGACTTCTTCCAAGTAAATACGTTTCTAGGGATGGGTTGTGAAAACCAAGTTAATTAGGGGTTAATTAGTCATCGTTTTCAATCAGTTTGTTACTATCTTGTATGATACAATCTAGGCTTAGAGTTTGAAGTGAATGAAATAGTTGTTCATAGTTCACAGATCATAGAGTTGGAAGGAGCCTACAAGGCCATCGGGTCCAACCCCCTGCTCAATGCAGGAAACTAGAGGAGGGGTTTCCCATCCAAGTAATAACCAGGCCTGACCCTGCTTAGCTTTCTTGATGCTGACAGAAGTACCCGGTAAGGAGAAGTAAATCAGCCAAAGTTTTGCCAGATATTTGAGGAACAAAAACTTTGCTCTCTCTTTGAGCCCAGTTTAAAAGTATGGGGGGGGGGAGGAAACCCAGAGGCAGTCGGACACATCATGTTTCACTGCTATGTTCCCTAAATGTGAACTAAATCTCCATCAATACAGGCTGGCCTATCTAAAGCAAATGGAGGGGGGTAATAGAAATCAGGGTAAGGAAACTGGAAACGTATCTCCAGAAGGACAAAGGGAATGCAAAATTAAATTCTTGATGTGAAAAGTGGGACAATGAAGCTTTCTGTCTGAGATACCTTTAGAGAGGAATTCAATTTCTTTGCTTTCTTTCTCTCTTGCTTTCTTTATTTTTTTTTAGAGAGATCTACTGTAAAAGCCTGAAAGCCTTTTATTATTTCTTATTTTCTTTTTCTTTTTAATATGTGGTATAAGTTCTATTTTTTTTTATTATTTTCCTTCCAATGTTAAAGCAGTTCCCATTTTTCTGTTTGTTTCAGACACCTAGCTGTGACCAACAATGCCTCCCATTGAATCACTTCTTTCATCTATTCAGCTTCTTTTATTCCCTTCATCTCATCTTCCCCTTCACCAGCTTACCTCTCATTAACCCTCAGGGTTCCAAACACATTGTATCTCTCTTAAAGATACATATTTTTTTATTCAGACATAAGCCATTTCTGCTTGGTGGATTCAGTTTCCATAATTCTCTAACACAATAGTTAAGTGCACAGTACAGACTCTTTACATTGCAATGAACAATAAGCCAAGATACTAATTTATACTGGCACATTGTATACTGCTCAATTGTATACCCCCTTTTTCCCTCCAGGTTAGGTAGTGCAAAGAAAATCTTTTCTTCTCCCAGCATAAAATATGTTTGAATGCATGTGTAGAAATATGCTCACCAATCAGTTTTGGCTAGCATACAAATCCCATTGTTTTCTGTATGTCACCATGGAGAGTGATATAGCTAAAGGTGAAAAATAGCATTATGGTATCATTTTAAACTTCAGGAATCAAATTAATACAGATTTTTTTTTTTATTGCTGCAAGGAAACCTTGAATTTTTTTTTAAAGTGGCTGTGAGTGCATGAGCTTTAAACTTTAATTGATTAATCAGATAGTTTAAACCTTTTAAATTCACTTTAAAAGCATCACAAATGAATTGGGGAATACATTTTTTTGAAAGTTAATTATTCTTATTCTTATTATTTAATATAAATGCCTGTAAAACTGCAGATAGTAGACAGGCACCATCTTAGAAGAGGCGTTTCCTTTACTCTCACACATAGGAAAAAAATGCCTCTTCTAAAATGGCACTTGCTGAGACATATGCCTGTACCATCAAGACACAAAGTATGACTTTTCCTTTAAATTATTGTTTTAAAGAAATTCAAATTTATGCAAATTTACATGGTTAATAAATCTGTGAATTTGTAAAATCACCCCCTCTAATGGCAAGCTCGATTGGTGAGTGCCAACAGAAATGGAGACAAAATGAGGCATTGTGAAATGAGAGGGAAATATCAGCATGCTCAGGGTAACTCTGACGTTTGCAGAAATTCAAAGTAATCTATAAAAACATCAAACCTCAAAGGGACACACACACACACACACACACACGAACACGAACACACGAAGTAGCTCAATGTGTGTGGACTGAGAATGTCGGATGGAAAAGAAATGTGGACAACGGGTATGGGGAGAGAATGTAATGGCCTGCTGGAGAAAGGCATAAGGGCTACCTAGAACCCTGCTGGAGAAAGGCATGGGGGCTACCTAGAACCCTGAACAGAAACACTCCTGTTAGGAGTTGAGAATACATTACAAAATTTTGTTTTAGATCCCTCTTGTTCATTTCATTAATTAACGAAGATTAACTGAGTGATAGTCTTAGTAGTCTTAGATAGATACATTGTATGTATGTATGTAGGCATATATACATGCCTACATACATGCATACATACAACGTATCTATCTATCTATCTATCTATCTATCTATCTATCTATCTATCTGTCTATGTGTATGTCTGTTATATATGGTATAGTTAATGGTTGAAATGCAGAGACGGTGGACAATCACGAGGGAATGCTGACAATACCACATGCCTCTAGTTAACATCCAAAATTCTAGAGTTATACTAGCAAATGTTGACAATTACGATTAGGTGATTGTCCTCAGTGACCTGGATACCTTTAGACATTTATCAGGGATGGGGACTAGGACTCGAGGACTCGACTCGTGAGTCGGACTGAGTCCCCCCTCTGACTCGACTCGGACACATCTGAAGTAGCCTTATTTTGTTGGGAAAAAACCCCATTGATTTTAATAGGGACTCGTGGAGTCAGCTTTGGGAGTGACTTGTGACTCGTGAGTCACCATTTTGGACCAAGGACTCGGACTCGGACTCGGGTCCAAAGACTCATGACTCGACTCGTGACTCGAGACCAAGGACTCTTCAACATCCCTGATGTATTTACCAGATTCATGAGAGATTCTCATTGATCCCTTGCAATTCTCAACAGTCTGTGCATGTTGCATTTTCTTTATAACATATGTATATTTGGAATGACCTAACTTTCCTCATGTAAGTGTATCAATAATCCCATCAAAGCTGCAGCTATACACACTATGTCCAAGATCAAAATAATTTAGGTGTGCCCAAAGCTTTGGGTATGCTCAATGGGAATTTTTACTTTTTTCTTCAAACAGCAGATCCTGTGCTCTATTACATTCTGCCTTTGAAAGACCCCCTCAGTTTCAAAAGTGATTTGCCATGAAGCATGGTGGGTGGGCTGCTGTTTGAGAAACACGCCCCAAATCCCCTCAGGTATGTAGAACTAGTTGTACAGTTTGTTGGCTCTATGACAAACTCCCATTAAAATCAATGGGACTGTCATTAGTCTCTACTAAGTCTCATTCATTCCATTGCTTTCAATTGGACTTAATTGTGATTGACTTTTGCTGGATTGTTTTGCTTATTCAACTCTTACAGAGTCACACCTCAATGCAGGTTTTTATTTTATTTGTTATTTTTGCAAACAACAAAAAGAAAAAACAACAACCAAAAATCCAGATTACATATATCAAATTCAATACATTACAAATATAAAGTAACAATAAAATCAAATTAACTAAGAATACAAGCTTAATATCTAATATATATATTTTTAAAACTACTAGAAATATATTATCAGAAAGCAGGCAACTCATTAAAACTAGACCAATTTGCTTGAAAGTCCTCTTTGCTGTTCTATCAAAGAAAGCCCGATTTGAATGTTAAAAAAGAGCGCATATCAGCTATTCACAGTTGCAATTCAGGGGTAGATTTGTGCTTCCAGTGTTGTATAATAATTATCTTGGCTACTTCCCATTCTTGAGCAATCCATAGTGCTTGATATAAAGATAAATTACACTACAGATACTCCCTAAGAGAGCATCTTTAACAAACAATGATCTTTGTAAAGTCATATTAACTATTAGTAATGTACATTGAATTCAGATAATGCCTGAAGCCCAAGCCAAAATGGAACCCCTTTGGATTGTTTCTGGTGCTTCCTGAGGTGAAGTGGGCTTCCCTCTGAACGGATCAGAACTGAAGCTGGACCCCACATGAAGCTTCGGAAATGCAGTCTGTGTCCAAAAATAGCACCTTTTGGTTTTGATTCCCTGTCAATGCTGATGAGTGGGTGAGTGGGCGGGAGAATGGGAGAGAGTGTGGTTGAATGACAGGTGCCTCCATCTTCTAATCGTGGGTCATGTTTTACCAGGGCTTTCCAATCACTGTGCTTTGGGGGAGGGATTGTGAATTATGAACTGTGTCTCTTAGCTTCCTTGTTCTGTAGCAAGCAAGTAGAAAGCTGGAGGTTCTGTGCTGGGTTGGGCATGGGGTGGCTTCAGGTTCTGTTTGTTCATGATTTCAAAAATTCCTTTCTGTCCCCTTCTCAATTATTAAATCAGTCCTTTTCTTAGACTTTTTGCTTCAGTGAAAAATCTTTCTTTCCAAAGCCACCATATTTCATTGGTTTTTTTAAAAAAGCCTCAGACTGGTTTTCCATCATTATATCTCCCTACCCACTTCACCTAAACTTCTGAAACTTTGCAGGTTTCTTGCTTGGGGAAACCTCTATACAAACAAACAAAAACAAAAAAGGAGGGAGAGAAGGGGAAACAAATTACCCCACCAAACTTGAGGACAGTACATAATTTATTATATTATATTATATTATATTATATTATATTATATTATTTGTCGGAACTTTGCTGCCGCCCCACGTAGCAGAGATAGGAATTGTTGTGTGCAAGCTCAGAGAATAACGAGGAGACGTGAGCTCATCAGTAGAAACTTTTACTGAGGTTCTTCACGCATAGATTCATTACAATTTTCAGCTATACAGTTCAGTGCAAGGCTCCCCATGCACGGCGCAAAAAGCATAGAGTCAAAGACTAGTGGGGAGAGAATATTACAGCATATAACTCCTCCCCTCTCAACACTCTGTTTTATGACCTTGGGCACACTGCCCGACTTTAACAAGTTTCACTCCCAAACAGAACTTCTGTTCACAGGTGCTCTGCTATAGTCCTTTCTGCTCAAGGACACATTACATACTCTGACACCCCTCCTTGTCCGCAGACAGAAAGGGTTTTTTATTTTCCTTTATTAAAGATCACCATCCCTAGTTCTGAACATAGTTCTTTGAATCTTGGTCCAGGCAGTGGCTTAGTAAACATATCTGCTACATTTTGCTCTGTTGGACAATATATCAATTCAATGGTCTTTTTCTGCACATAATCACGAACATTGCAGTATTTCACAGCTATATGTTTTGTGAGCCCCTTTAAATACTCAGATTTTGCCATTGCAGAGCAGGCTTGATTATCACAGTACACGTGAACTGGTAATGCTACTTGTAAGCCTAGGTCTTTTAAAACCTGAATGAACCATGTGATTTCACCACATGCTTGTGATAATGCAGTATATTCAGCCTCACAACTTGAGCCAGCCACACTGGACTGCTTCTTTGATTTCCAGCTTATTAGTGAATCACCAACCTTTATTGCTATACCACTTACAGATTTCCGTGTGAGTGTACAGCTTCCCCAGTCAGAATCCACCCATACCTGTGGAACTTCAGCCTTCTTTGAATTCAATTTTAGACACACGTCTAAAGAACCTTTTAAATACCGTAACACTCTTTTTGCGGCATTCCAAGCTGTTACTGTGGGCTGTGCTGCATATCTACCCAAAATTCCAGCGCTTAAGGCCAAATCTGGCCTAGACCACTGTGCAAGATAAAGTAGACTTCCAACCAATGATTGATAACGTTCTTTGTCAGAGAAAAGTTCCTCTGACTCAGAAGAATGCAAAAAATCTGTTGTCATTGGGGTTTGTACACTTTTGCAATCAGCCATTCCATAAGACTCTAACAATTGGAGTATTTTATGCTTTTGGCTCAATAATATGTTACCATTGTCATCTTTGAGCACTTGAACCCCCAGATAATGGGACACTTCACCTAATGACTTCAAGAGAAAACTCTCTCCCAGTTGTCTGGCCAATTCTTGAATTTGTTCAATGTTGCTAGAAAAACAAAGTATATCATCAACAAAAGCAAGTAACATCATATAACTGGAACCTGAACCTCTAGTGTAAAGACACGGATCAGCAATGCCCTGCTGAAAATGCAACTGGATTAATTTGTCATTTAGACACTTATTCCATGCACGGGCAGATTGTTTTAATCCATACACTGCCCTGTGCAGTTTCCATACTACCCCAGCTTTTTCTTCAAATCCAGGGGCAGGATGCATATAAATTTCCTCTGTAAGATCTGCATTCAGATATGCTGTGGTAATATCAAAATGGTGAATTATGAGATCTTGCTGTGCAGCCAATGAGAGAACAAGTCTCATACTATCACTTTTTGCAGTTGGGGCAAAAACCTCATCATAATTCAAACCTTTAATTTGAGAAAAACCTTGAGCCACAAGTCTTGCTTTATAATTTTGTTCCCCATTCAGAGAGATTTTCCTTTTAAACACCCAGCGACTGCCCGTCACTTTTACACCAGGTGGTGCTACACATGGTGTATAAACCTCATTGCGCTGAAATGAAGTCATTTCAGCCTGCATGGCATCTTGCCATTTCTGTTTTTCTGGACCTGGTAATTCTAGTACTTGTGCATAAGTTTCTGGTTCACTAAATGTGACATTACATACTCGAATCCCAGTCACTACAAATCTCTCTGGTGGTACACCTTTTGTTGCTCGTTGGGATCTGCGAACGGCAGATTCAACATTCTCAGTTTGGCTGTCTTCCCCCCCACTCCCCCCTAGCCCCTCCTCATCTGAGCTAGTGGGGGTGGAATGTGTGTGTGCGTGGCTTCTCGAGCTGCCTTCTCCGTTGCTTTCACTTTCCGCCTCTTGCTGAGCTGCTGGCTCAGGCTTATCATGGATAGGCAATAGAACTTCAGGATTGGCATGAACTCTTTCCCATCCCTCCTCAACAAAAGTTGCATTTTGTGAGATAACAACCCTGTTATTTCTACAGAAAAACCTCCATGACTTTGAACCCTCTGTCCCAGAGTAACCCACAAAATGCAATCGTTGAGCTTTTGGTTCTCCTTTTCTCCTCTGTGCTTTGGGGATATGCACGTATGCAAAACTCCCCCAGACTCTCAAATGTTTTAAGTTAGGAGGTTTACCAAACAACCTTGTGTAAGGGATATCATTTATAGCTGTTGTCCAAGTTCTATTACATAAGTAATTTGCTGCTAAGAATGATTCTCCCCAGAATCTTGAATTAGATTCCAAACCAGCATCTTTTAACAGACAATCCTTAATTTTCTGTAATTCAGCAAGATGCCTCTCCACAGTTCCGTTCTGCCACGGAGAATATGCACAGGATTTTCTGTGCACAATACCTTGGGTACTGAGAAGTTGCTGGAACTGATGATTCATGAACTCAGTTCCCAAATCTGTTTGCAATTGCAACACATTTTGCTTAAACTGTCTCTGGACATAAGTCAGCCAACTTTTGAAAACAGAATAAACTTGATCTTTTTTCTTAAGTAAGTAAACCCAACCAAACCTAGTTCTGTCATCTAGGATCAAAAAAGCATATCTTGCCTCTCCCCAGCTCGGAGGAAAAGGGCCACATAAATCTGCATGCACTAACCCAAACAGTGTATCAGTCTGCCTGTCAGATTTACGGTTTATAGGCTGGATACGGGACTTTGCTTCTTTGCACACACCACAGTTCAAATATTTGTTACATTTGTTTGGTTGTAAGCCTTCACACTCTTTAGACATCTTTTGAATAGTGTTAAAATTTGGGTGCCCGAGTCGTCTATGAAAAAGGTGCGCATAGCGTGAATGTGGGGGGGGCATTAACGCTTGCTACAGCAGGGATGTCTCCTCCCTCAGTATTTTGGTTTAGTAATACATACAGACCATTAATTAACTCCCCTGAGGCAATTATTTTCCCTGCCTTTGACACAATGCCTCCTTCTTGTGAAAAACTGACATTATAACCATTTGCAATCAAAGAGGATACACTTAGCAGTGAGTAGTCTAAAGTAGGTACAAATAATACATCCTGCATTACATTGCTAAGATAATTAATTCTACAAGTCCCCTCCCCCAAGATAGGCGATTTATGGCCATCTGCCAATGCTATAGTCTTACTGTTTTTGTCCTTGGAGACAGGAGTAAACTTGACAAATTGTTCATATGAATTGCAAATAGTTCTTGAACTTCCACTGTCCAGAATCCAAGAGTCCGTGCCGAGTCTTCTGTCCAACTCCACAGCAGCCGAGAATAGAGTAGCTTTCTCCTCCTTCCTTTCCGACTGCATTCCTTTCTTCTCCCGGTCAGGCTTGGAAGTTAGTTTCACTTGACAATGTCGTCGAATATGTCCCGGTCTGCCACAACGATAGCATTTCCTCACGATGACCATAGCTCTTTCTGTTCCGTCTTCTCCAGCCTTCTGAGGTGTTATTTTTCCTTTGGTTGTGCCATTGCCACGTTTTCCCATACGGCCAGATGCAAGGTTGTTCTTAGCTGCTTCTTCCAGCTCTAACAGCCTTTTTGCCTCAGCTTCAATCAGACGTCCTGACAGGTATTCCATTGTAAGCTGATCCTCTGGCATGGCCTCAAGACTGGCCACTAAAATGTCCCAAGATGAATCAAGAGAAGAAATAACAATCTGGACCTGCTGGATTTCTTCTAATTGCTGGCCCCTTTCAGCAAGTTGAGCCAGTAATCCAGTGATCACTTGCAAGTGTTCAGATACTTTTTCTCCCTCTTGTAACTTTTTGTTATACAGTTGTCATGCCAGTACTATTTTAGTTCCAGCTGTGGTACGTACATGTATCCGCCTCAGTGTTGTCCACTGGCATTCTGCAGCTGTCTGAAGCCGTCTAACATACATTAATTGCGAATCTTCAAGCCCCAAAACAATTAAAGAGTGGGCTCTGTCCATCAGTCTCTGTTCCGCAGGACTAGGCGCTGCCGGAGGAGCATTCACTCCCACCTCCCATAAATCCTCTCTTTTCAGCAACATTCTCATTTTAAACTCCCATGAGAGATAGTTGCGGTTGTTAAGTCTCTCAACATACACACCGAGAGGTTGCTGAGGTGCTGCCATGACTTCAATATTGGGAGCAGGTTGTATCAGCTGTTCCTCACCTTCTTCCTCCTCTTCCTCAGACTTTATTCCGTCTGTATCGTCCTCCAGCTTTTTCCCGTGAGCCAGCCTTCTGGAGATATGAATGCAGCTAAACCACTGCTCCTCCAACTGTCTCACAAAGCAAATGGACTATCCTTGGTTGCAATGCACACCTCCTCACCAGGAAACACACCGTTGCGCAGCTGAAGAATCTGGGCCCATAACCTGTCGGAACTTTGCTGCCGCCCCACGTAGCAGAGATAGGAGTTGTTGTGTGCAAGCTCAGAGAATAACGAGGAGACGTGAGCTCATCAGTAGAAACTTTTACTGAGGTTCTTCACGCATAGATTCATTACAATTTTCAGCTATACAGTTCAGTGCAAGGCTCCCCATGCACGGCGCAAAAAGCATAGAGTCAAAGACTAGTGGGGAGAGAATATTACAGCATATAACTCCTCCCCTCTCAACACTCTGTTTTATGACCTTGGGCACACTGCCCGACTTTAACAAGTTTCACTCCCAAACAGAACTTCTGTTCACAGGTGCTCTGCTATAGTCCTTTCTGCTCAAGGACACATTACATACTCTGACAATATTATATTATATTATATTATATTATATTATATTATATTAATATCCCACCTTTTTTGCTGCAAGGAATCCAAGGCAGCTTACATAATCCTCATCCTCCTCTCCATTTAATCCTCACAACAACCCTGTGAGGTAGGTTAGGCTGAGAGTCAGTGACTGGCCCAAAGTCACCCAGTGAGCTTCATGGCTGAGTGGGGACTAGAACCCAGATCTCCTGAGTCCCAGTCCAACACTAACTGCTACACCACACTGGCTCTCAGTATGTACAGTGTATAATCTGTACATTTTATTTATTTATTTATTAGATTGGTATACCGCCCAACTAGCAAATGCCCTTGAGGCAGTATACAATCATAAAACCAAACAACAACAAAATAATAGCAGCAAAAATTGCAACAATAAGAGTATCAAAATAATACAATGTTAAACATTAAACATATTAAAAACATTGAGGAGCCAGCAGTAATATTAATAACCAAGCAACAGTTCAAAGATAAAATGCTTGCTAAAGAGGAAGGTCTTACCCTGACATCTAAATGTATACAATGAAGGCACTGTGTATACAATGGAGAATAATGGACTATCAAAATAATGGACTATCTCCATTTACTCTGGAGAACATCTGTACTGTTGTTTGCCCCATTAGAAACAAACAAATGTGATGTAGAAGTGTTATTTCACAGAAGAAGCTGTGTGTGTACCGTTCAAGTACTACAACAAGAAGAGTGTAATCCTATAGATGTCTACTGAAAAATAAGTTCCATTGAGTTCAATGGGCTTGGTCCAAGGTAAGTGGGATGTCCTGTTGAACTCAATGGGATTTACTTCTGTGTAGACATCTATAGGATGTTAGCAAGGAAGAATAGCTTTTCCCCCAGAGTTCAAAATTGCAATATCCCCCAAATGGAAACGCTGCCTCCATACATCTGGGCTCCATGTATCAAATGGGTAAAAACTATTGTATATTATGGCTTTCAACTCACATTCTATTAGCTACAAAAAGATTATTCTTCACTTGAGCCCACCTTTACACTCTTTGGTTAACCGTTATTTATTTATTTATTTATTATATTTTTAGCCTGCCCAATAAGGAAAAAGTTCTCTGACCAGATTGCATGATAAAGACAAAAACAAAAACGGTACACAGTAAAAACAAACAAGGAATAATTAGCTTCTAGGATTAATTTTGGAATTATATGGAACAATGGCAAAATCAAATTCTTTTGGAGGCTTTCCCTAGCCCATCCTCCTTTTTTGATTGTTAATGTTTCAGAAAATTCACAGATTTTGGCATTGCTGTTTACCGTACTTAAAAACATGTATCTGCAATCTGTCCAAATGGGGCCTGTGGCAAAAAAGTAAACAACAGAAACTTATCTTTAACTATCGATTCTGATGTAACAGGTTAGGAGCATAAGAAACTGCCTTATACTGAGTCAGGCCGCTGGTCCACCTAGCCCAGTATCATCTCACTAGCAGTGGTTCTCCAGGGTTTCAGGCCATACATGGAGATGTTGGGGGTTGAACCTGGGCCCATCCATATGCAAGGAAAGCATGTGCACCTCAGCTACAGAGCATGGGTGAAATCCAATGGGGTCCATCAACTGATGGAACAGCATCTGCCTGCGGTGTGGATTCCCACTCCCCCCTGCAGCTTCCCCAATCAGTTCAGGAGGGTTGGGGTGCAGAATTTGGAGGTATGCAAGGCGCTGTAGCAAGGAGGAGAGGACATGCACAATCGGAAGTCTGCTTGCACAACGCTGGATTTCACCCAGTATTTTCTTTACTGTCAACAGCTGGTGCACAGCAAAAACATCTGTGAAACAAAGATGTTGTAAAAGTGGACTTCATACTTTTTTTTTTTAAGGCTGGGGCTCCCCTTGCTATGGATCAGAACCTCCCCTAATATAAATTAATGTAGTATTATCTTTTATGCCAGTTGTGGAATGAGTGTGATGGCTTGTACAGAACTATTCTCCATGTACCTTTAGATCAGTCATTCAGGCCCCCGTTTGGTTGGAAAATTCAATCTGTTAAAACTCAGAGCAAAGCCTTTTTTGTGGTGGCCCCCAGCTTTGAAACTCCTTCCCTTAACAGCACCACAGCTGATCCCAGCATACGGGGTGGGGGTGGGGGTTGAAAGAGGATTTTAAAAAGAGAATAAAAAGCAAGCTTTTGGTTGAAGTGTTTTGCATGGTCCTGATTTATCGTATTGAGATAATCTGAGTGTATTAGGTAGATTTTATGTAGATTTTAATGTGTTTTTATGTATTGTGATTTTTAAGTCTACTATTTTTGGGTTGAATTTGTTGTAAGATGCTTTAGGAAGTCAATTATAAAGCAGATTGCATGTGATACACACACATAATGCAGATTGCATGTGATACACACACACACACACACACACACACACACTGACTCTCAGCCTAACCTACCTCACAGGGTTGTTGTGAGGATAAAATGGATAGGATGAGGAGGATTATGTAAGCTGCCTTGGGTTCCTTACAGGAAAAAAGGCGGGATATAAATATAATAAATAAATTAAATAAATTTATACACACACACACACACAGGCTGATGATGCTATTATTTTATTTGGTAAGAATAGCATTTGTATCCCTCCATGTAAGACAGAAAAACCTATATTTTGTCATGCCATTGGGATCTTTATTACCCTAATTAGCACTCATCAGCCTGGGATCATTTCATCTCTGGTTTATGTCCGCTGTTTACAGAAGTTTAGCTTTATGTTGCAGGAGGCTTAATTGTCTCATCAGGTTTACATGAGCTCATTTCTAAGTATCATGCCTGGGTCTATAACATCATGCATCTGCAGTAAGTGTGCATTTATTGAGCACGTACATCTTGAAACTTCACTGAAAGGGTTGGGGGAGACTTATACGTTATGGCAGATCTTGAATGCACATTTACTGTGAAATAAGTGAATAATAATACTAGGTTATTTTGGAAAGTGTTCTTTTATGCAATTGCTGCATTTTATACAATCACAAAATGGCAGCCCAACAGGTGGTCTTTTCATAGTGTTAAGTCACAACAATTGGAACAAAAAGGACACCAGAATCTAATGTTCTTCAGAATTTAAAAAGCTGTTCACTTCCTTTTGTGAATTTTCAGATTTAGCCATGTTCATTATTGTTGAGCCACCAATGCAAGACATTCTTTTTTGACATTTTGCCATAAATAGACACTGACTGAGGCTGACTAGCCAGCTAGCTGTTTTGTCACAGGCTAGCGGAAACGAGCCCGTTTAACAATGAGTAGGCACTCTTGGTTCTTCAATGGCTGAGGAAAGCACCAGTTTTGACATGCAGCAAATCTAGCAAAGTCTAGGATAACAAAAGAATATTTGACAAAGGATGAAGTTTCTTTTCCAATATTCCCCCCTCCCTGCCCAAAAGCAAGTATTTCATTCTGGCCTAATGAAGTTGCAAAGACAATTTGGTGTCACGTTGACAGCTCTTGAAGCTCTGAAAATATACTTGGGCATTGTGGCTTGAAGCATTCAAGCAGCAGCCTCCTTTGGGAGGGCCCATTATTTAAACAGCAATTATGAACCTCGTAATGGGGGTGGGCGTGGGTGGCGGTGGGAGGGTGGAATCACATACTTGTTTGTTAGATTTTTAGAATTGGAGAAAGTACCTTGTTACAGTGATTGTGCTGCCCAATCCTATGCAGGTTTCCTTAGAAGGAAATCCCACTGAGTGCTGTGGGCCTTACTCACAGCTAAGTTTATGCAGGAGTGTAGTGGCCTCAGCCCCATAAACAAGTGTCAGTAGATAGTCCCACTATCATAAGCCCTTTGACAGAGTTAAATTTACTTTTTCAAATATAAAGTCAACAGGCATAGATACCCTGAATGGATCTGCTTGAGGAAGAGGAATACCAATAGCGCAGAGATATAAGGAGCTTCTCTCAGTCAGAGAATAATTAATGTAGCCCAGACCAGTCAGCTTTACAAAAACTCTGTCAAGGTCTCAGCAACATTTCTGCTGCCCTTCTACCCGGAATCCTTTAACTGTTATTTAATTTTTTGAATTGATTTAGTATGTGTATGCCACTCTTCCACAAACAGGTTTCTGCACACAATAATAACTGCTACATCAAATCACATTTTGGACAAAGCAGCCAAAGCAATACAATAAAATTCAATCTCAAAAAGAAACAATCACAAAGCAGTTTAATAATAATAATAATAATAATAATAATAATAATAATAATAATACCACCACCACTTCAGTGACATAGTAATAGCAGTGACACAGTAATAACAATGGCTGGGCTACCTAGCAAAATATTCATGAATGACTATTCCAATAAAATGGCATTTCAGCAAGCAAATAAACAATATTTACTGCTCTCTCAATAATGATACCCAGTCCAACCTACTTGACAACTGAAAGCTGGGAGAAGGACCCTGGGCCTCTTATGTGCAAACCATACCTCCAGCATCAGAAGCAGTATGACTATGTGCGACAGTTGCTGGGGAACACAACCAGGAGGGTGCTATTCTACTCATGTCCTACTTGTGGACTTCCCACAGGGAGCTGGTAGGCGAACAGAAAGCTGAATGAGATGGATCCTTGGTCATATCCAGCATGGCTGTTCTTATGTTCATATGTTCTTCTGGAGCCATGGCTGGCCCAATACATTTTGCTGCCTGAGGCGAAGGACAAGATGGCGCCCCCTCCCATTCCATGTACAAAAGCCAGGGATGTTGAAGAGTCCTTGGTCTCGAGTCACGAGTCGAGTCACGAGTCTTTGGACCCGAGTCTCGAGTCCGAGTCCTTGGTCCAAAATGGTGACTCACAAGTCACGAGTCACAAGTCCCTCCCAAAGCTGACTCGAGTCCTTATTAAAATCAATGCATTTCCCCCCCAACAAAATAAGGCTATTTCAGATGTGTGGCTTAAATAAATTCTAGGCACAAGTGCGCCTTTTTATTTCAAAACTCTGCAACTGATTTTGGCAAGAACAGACCCGGCAGACAAACCCAAAATGTCTGAAAGGTTGCATTTTAGGAAAATGATTTTAAAAAATAAACTTGCTGTACTTCCTAAAACCTATCCATGTTGCATTTGAGGAACACGATTTTGGAACACGAGTCCTTGGTCTCGAGTCCCGAGTCGAGTCTTGAGTCCCATTAAAAATATTGGGACTCGAGTCTGACTCGAGTCAGAGGGGGGACTCAGTCCGACTCACGAGTCGAGTCCTCGAGTCCGAGTCCCCATCCCTGACAAAAGCTGACTGGGCTGGCAGTTGAAACTTTCTACACTGCTGGTAATGGGACAGCATCCTTCACTGCACCTGTAGATAGCAGGCTAGCTTAGGGGGGCATAAAGCAGGTCACATGGCAGACACAGCTCTCTCTTCCAACCCCTTGCGGCCCCCTCCCAGAATCTGCTACCTGAAGTGACCACCTCACTTTGCCTGATGGTAGGGCTGGCCCTGGTCTGAGCTACAGACCAGGAGTGGGCAACTTGTGGCCCTCCAGATGTTTTTGGCCTACAACTCCCATCATCCCTCACCACTGGCTAGGGCTGGTGGGAGTTATAGGCCAAAACATCTGGAGGGCCACAAGTTGCCCACCCCTGTTATAGTCCATCTGCTTTAAGGATTTCCAGGCATATATGCATACTACCCCAAAGATTTGTTACAGTGTGAATATAAACATGAGATAAGAGGCTGATGCAAATGAAAACAGTGTTTGAACAGACTAGAGGTCAATGTCTTTAGCTTGGACAGCGCCAAGATGCCAGGTGCTGATGCTTTTCCTCTGAGGCAACTGCAGACAGGTAGACAGACAGAGATATGTTCACACACACTATTGAACATGTGGGTTGGGATTCAAAGAACTGCATAACTAGTTCTCCATGCCCAAGGAACTTCGGGCTTGTGTTTCTAAAATCGCAGCCCCCACCCTACCTCCGCTCCACATGGCAAACTGCTTTTGAAATTGAAGGGACTTTCAAAAACAGTTTGCGATATGTGTGAGTGAGGGGCACTTCAGCTGTTCAAAGGGGGTGGGGAATAAAATAAATCCTACTGGGTATGCCCAAGCACAAGTAGCTCTTTGGATCTCCGCCGTGGTGTCTGTCTAAGGACATGGCAGGAACTGGGACAGAGTGGGCAGGACAACAGAACTGGAAGGTATTTGAAACCACAGAGCCACTGCTTGCTAACATGCTAACGCATGGCCAGATACAGGTTTGAGGAAGCCCTTGGCAAAGTGCCTTCTGGTGGGCCCCTGGCAGCAGTGTTGGGCAGCTATAAGTTGCCATTTTAAATTGCCAACATAACATTGCTCTGAGGCATTGTGGAAAACTAAGGTAGCATGCACACCCTTTAATTTCCCACAATGCCCTGGAGTGGTGCAATCTTGGGCACATTGTGGAAAATTTAAAATGGACCCAGCCACCTACTGTGGGCCCCCCCAGGCAGACATTAAGGCTGTTGAGTCTTTGCAGGGCAATGGGGCCCTCCAGAGGATGCCATGTGCTAATGTCAGGCCTAGTCAGATGGGATCCCTGCTTTGCAGAGCCATAGAGCTGATCCATTGGTTCTATTCCTGGTGAAAAGGAGTAACAGGAGGGACCTACAGTAAAGTTTTGGTGTGCGTCTCCTTGATCACACAACGGCTTCTCAAAAAGATGAGCCCAAACATTTATTAGTAGGAACACAGCATGTAATACCTATTGTGTAATTATGCCCCTGTTTTAATAAACTTAACCATATAACCCGCTGCTTAAGAACAATGATAACTTTATGAAATAGCTCCATTCAGCATTTCCTAGGCATGCATTAAATTACACCTTTGTGTAATTCGAGAAATATTCATATAACCATATTTTTATTTTATTTATTTTATTATATTTGTTAATCACCCATCTGGCCGGCCACCCGGCCACTCTATGAACTGGGGGGGGGGGGGACACAACCATATGAACTGGGGGGGGCAACAATCCCCCCAAACCTCACTGTTTAATTAATGAAGCTGGCTATGCTTTTGCCAAAGTCTTGAGATGATAAAAAAGCTTCTGCCAGATTCATGAAAGGCTTTACTTATTTCATGAATTATGCAAAGACATTACTGATTCCATGACTTAGGCAGAGACTGACTCTGTTCAATTCATACAGAAGCCTGCTTGTTTCATAAACTGAGCAAATCTGTTGCCCAGTTTGTAAACACACAGACACACAAGACAGACTGCTTCAAATAGACAATTTCATGAGTCAGGGAGAGATAGTGACATGTAACAAATGCAGTAATATTTTACTTACTGTGTGAATAAAGCAATTTCAGAAATTTGGCAAAACATTATAGGGTTGGATCCAGATTTAGTCATACTCAGAGTAGACCTATTCATGACTAACTGAAGTCCCATTGATTTAAATGCATTTGAGGGACTAGCTAGATCTGGTCTGAAGCCTCAAGGTGGTTTTGAAATTTACTAGCTAGTAAAAGCCTCCACGAAATGACTGAGCAGTGAAGATAACCCAGAATGCTGCCTGCTCTGACCACACCATCATAAATCAGAAGAACATAAGAGCCGTGCTGGATCAGACCAAAGGCCTATCTAGTTCAGCATTCTGTTCACTCAGTGGCCAACCAGCTGCCTGTGGGAAGCCCACAGCAGAAAATCAGGCTCTGCTGTGGAGCAGAAGAGTTGCTTACACTTGCTCCATGTGGAAGAAAAAATCATTACATTTGGGAAATAGAATTTAGGGTTGAACAGAGACTTGGACCCGTACCTTCTGTACATGTTCATTACAAACACATTTAGCTTAATAGCCTTGCAGGTAAAGGGTGGTGGCGGTGGCGGGCGGTATGCTTAATCAGAAGTCTTAAGAAATGGACATGGAGTCAGATGGTAACTTGATTTAAGAACATAAGAAGAACCATAGTGGATCAGACCAAGGGTCCATCCAGCCATAATCAAGCTCCTTGATAATCAGTAGAGACTCCAATCCAATTCTGGCCATGCACAATTAGAAACTTACATGCCCATCTGCCAGTGTGGCGTGGTGGTGAGAGTGTTGGACTGGGACTCGGGAGATCCGGGTTCTAGTCCCCGCTCAGTCATGAAACTCACTGGGTGACTTTGGGCCAGTCACTGACTGTCAGCATAACCTAACCTCACAGGGTTGTTGTGAGGATAAAATGGAAAGGAGGAGGATTATGTAAGCTGCCTTGGGTTCCTTGCAGGAAAAAAGGCGGGGCATAAATATAATAAATAAATAAAGGCATGCTCCTCCAAGCTCCAGTTCAGTGGAGCTTGGAGGAGCATGTTGATGCTGACAGGGATCCAGGCTCACTTCTGCATCTACATTGGCTACCCATAAGGGGTTGGATCCAGAGTTCTCAAGAACGGAACTCCATTCATGGGATATACCCACTGAAGGAAGGGAGGGGGCTATTTTCACCAATTCCTCCTTCCCCTTGCTGTTCCCTGTGCCCAACGAAAAGCTGCTCTAGACCGTTGGAGGACCCTGCTGAATAGTGTGGGAGGTGGTGGTGGGGCTGCAGGGGGAAGGGGGAATCCGTGAAAATTGCCTTCCCTCCCTTCGTCTAGTGGGAGGCTCCGCTGGATCTGTCCCTTCTGCAAACGGACAGAGTATTTCCATTTGTGGAAGGGACACCTTGGATCCAATCAATTGACTGTATAGCTGATCATATATTTCAGAGGCAGGCAACTTTGGGAGGTCCAGGGTGCCTCCCAAACAGGGTTTCACCCCTCTGGACTCCCGTGTGGGTCACACTCCTGCTGCCATCAGTGGCCCTGTGCAGATTTCTGTGGGGCAGCAGCGGTGGTGGCAACCCTCGCCCCCCACGAAACACGATTTGCTGGCGATATTTTGGACACTGCCATGAATTTCTGCAATACCGCAACAGCAGGGGTGGGGGTGGCTGTGGGGCTGTATTGGGAGCAGAGGGGACCGCACATTGCCTGATATATTTACTTATTATAGTTACGTAACACGAGAATCCAAACAATGCTTGAATTACAGTAGCCAAGATGGAGGCTTAAAGAAATTAACAAGCCTCACCCTTGATTCCTCCAAGGTTTTACCCAAACTATGACCTTCTAAAAAAAAAAAGCATAGCTTAGGGTAGTGTTCTCCAACCTTGGGTCCCCAGATGTTTTTTGGCGTACAACTCCCAGCATGCCCCAGCCAGCATAGCTGGCTGGGGCATGCTGGGAGTTGTAGGCCAAAAACATCTGGGGACCCAAGGTTGGAGAACACTGGCTTAGGGGATGTCACAAAAGGTAAGGTGGTCAGGACCGCTCTGTCCCCTGTCATTCTAGCCCAGAACACAGGCAGATCTGGGTAGGTCACGGTGACCTGAGTAAGCAAAGCAGTGCAAAGCTGGAAATCAGACTGCCCTCCTCAGCCAGGCACATTACCACAGAGAGATATGGGGGGGAGGGTGTATAACTTTGGGGTGGGGACTTGAATAGAGGTAGGGGATCCAAGTCATGACCAAGTCAGTAACCTTCTAAATTAGTAAGGGGGACATCTCAAAGAGCAGGAGAGTCTGATGACCAACCCCATCATCTGAGCACTGGATTCATAAGTAAAACCCTGAAATGAATGACAAAAACGCTTGACCCTGGTGGAGCCCAGTTTCCACCCATTGTTACATACATGCACAGAGAAGAGTATAATTCTCATTTAGAGCAGAAATGTGTTTGCAGCAGCTGATTTAGCCTGGCTGCAAGTTTAAGATGCTGTAATAACAGAGAACATATTGTGGGATGGGTAAATAGGCCATAAAGCAGATGAACAATCAGCAGACAAATATATTGATAAATAATTTACTTGTCTTCATTGTGGGTTTTCTTCACAAATCTATTTTAATCTCCCAAGCAAATGCATCGTTCATGCCATTGTTACGTTCCCCTCCATTTGGCATTGAATAAAAATCAGTACAATGATAGTATAAGCGGCATGCAAATAGTTATCAACAGTAGACCATCTGTATTGGACAGAAATCTCTGCCTCAATTAGGTGGTCATAAAAAGCAAAACAGATGTGGATGAATCAGCAGGAGGGGAGAAAAGAGAGTTGGACTGAATGCTGATGTTTGTTGTTCGCATACAGACCTTTTCAATAACCGGAGATGGGTAAATTACACTAATTAACCTTTAAGAATTAGATGATTTCTAAATAATAGGTCTTAAACAATGCCTGTTCTTTTCATTGTAGCTCTAAGTGTTTTGTCCATGACAAAGCACAGTTTCATTTGAAGATTGACAAAGGTGATTACCTAACTCTCGCTCTCTTCCCTTGCCAATTACTTTATGCCATGCCCACACCCACCTCTCCCGGGAGGACAACAACTCTGAGGCCTCTGGAAACGGTAATGAGGAGGTGAAATTCAAATACTCTTCTTAGTTCTTGGACTGGGAAGAGATGAAGGAAGACTCTTTTCCATGCAGGAAGTTTGTTAACTACTGTTGGAATGGACTAGATCTCACTAGCAAAGGGTACTTTGGCTGTATGAAGCAGAGTGGGACCCTGTTTCCCAGTCACAGTGCAGTTTGTAGAAATGACCTGTGACGTAAGGAGCCAGAGCCAACAATGCAGAATTAATTGGCCCCTTGAACAAGCACTGGAGGCTGGTGGCTCCAATGTCAGTGGGGCGGTCTGGGTTTTAGTCTGAACTTTAAAGGAGATATCCATGGTGCTGGACCATATCCATGGTGCTGGACGCAGGCCTGTGGCTCACGCTGGCTCAGCTTGTCTGAGCGTGGGTCAGGCCTGGTTAATAATAATAATAATAATTATTATTATTACTTGGTTATTACTTGGATGGGAGACCCCTCCTCTAGTTTCCTGCATTGAGCATGGGGTTGGACTCGATAGCCTTGTAGGCTCCTTCCAACTCTGTAATCTATGAAATCTATATCCCCTATACTAGTGTTCTCCAATCTTGGGTCCCCAGATGTTTTTGGCCTACAACTCCCAGCTACGCTGGCTGGGGCATGCTGGGAGTTGTAGGCAGGGCCGGTGCTACCATTAGGCCAACTAGGCAGCTGCCTAGGGCGCAGGGCTAAAGAGGGCGCCAGAAACGCCTTGAAAAAAATACAGTGCTCTCAAGTGGGAAGGGGGGGCGCTAAATATCTGATCTTACCTAGGGCACCAAACTGCCTTGCACCGGTCCTGGTTGTAGGCCAAAAACATCTGGGGACCCAAGGTTGGAGAACACTGCCCTATACCCAAAGTAGGTTCAGCACCATGGACAGCACCTTAAAAGTTCAGACTACAACCCAAAGCGGATACACTGGCCCACTGATACTGGAGCCCCCAGCCTACACTGAGAACAAGTCATTCCTCGTTCTGAGCTCCCACTTAGCCAGCTTGATGATCTCATAGATCCCTGTACCATGCACCATGACTATGCTTTCTCAAAGGAACACCTTCCATGCTGCAATTTAGCCATATTGGGCTGGCTAGATTGGATCACATGTCTGCAGAAATGCGTCCTGCTTCAGCAAGTACATTTCTGCACATGGTTCTGTGGTACACACAAGGATGTTCAATAGAATGCTGCAAAGGATGAGAAGTCTGCATCTAGCATTGCCCCAATAGGATCCCCATAGTTGGCAACCTAGGAGCTTATCAGGATGATGAAGTAAAAATGGTTAATATGATTTTAGCTTAGAAAATAAGTCTGGTTGCTCAGGCATTTTTGGATATGTAATATACACCACCACCATGCCCGAGCTAGATAAAAGTTAAATCAACCTAATATAGCATTATCAGGCATAGTACTGAGTAGTACATAGGACTGCTCTCATGTTTTAGATTGTTCCATTGCAAGGAGCTTTCCATTTCTTAGGATCCAGACTCAGCTTAGTCCTCACTAAATACTGATGAAATAACTGATAAGGAAATTGCAAATTGTGATAAAATGTCCTAGTTTCCAGGATTGTACATATCAGTTTTTCATTCAATTTCAGATGTGGAGCTATCTTGGAAAATGCAGAAATGCCAATATAGCAGCCATGTAAAAATGGCAGCCTTTTTGTTGTGGTTTTTCTTTTATGTATTTAAATCTTCCCATATCATATATGAGAGTGAGTATAACATTGTTTCTGTGGTTTTTGAGGTTGAGGAATCAATGTTTGAACATGAAAATGCATTCTAATTAAAACAGAAGCAGGTTTCTTTATACCCTTAATGTACTATGTATACATCTATCCATGCAGCAATATAGGCAAAAGAAGCTACACATGATGGCTTATTGTTACATGTGAGCCAGGTCAATATATGATTAGATTGAACTTGCTAAAATAGTGAGAGGTAAAAATGCTTATACAAGTTAGTCATTGTGATAGTAGAAGGCATTAAAGGTACATATTGGGCAAATTCACACGTCACGACAACTCACCCTGTCAACAAGCCACGGTGGGTTGGTTGTTGTGTGAACAACCTGCGGTGTGCCCGACAAATGATCAGGCTCACCATGGGTTGGCTGGGGCATGCTGGGAGTTGTAGGCCAAAAACAAACTTGTTCGCCCCTTCCCTCCCCCTCCTTCCCCCTCAGTCCTTTCATGGGTATCCCAGGGGTCACCGTGTCAGGACTGACTTGTCTCCCCCTCCCTGCTGTGATTGCAACCATTTTCAGCTGCCCACAGCTTTTTGTCCCTTTATCCTCCCCCCCCCCCCGGAGATCGCAAAGTCCGGCTTGATAGCCGGCTTTCACAATCCCTGTTTTGACAGCCACTGACAGTCCCTACAAAGTGCCCAAGTGGGACCTTGGGAGGGGCTGTCCATGGTTGCCAACCTTTTATTATTATTATTTTGGGGGGACCCCCAAATGTGCACCAATCTAAGCTGGCTGTCAAGCCAGACTTCATGATCTTGGAGGCGGGGGGGGGAGAGAATGGTAAAGGGACAAAAAGCCGTGGTGAGCCAAAAACGGCTCATGATCCTGGTGGGGAGGGCAGCAAGCCAGTGCCAGCCACCCCCAAGTGCTGCTGGCACTGACGGGTGCTCGGGCAAGCTTGGCAAGAGCGGTAAGGAGGTTTTGCCACTCTTGCCACGTGGCTCACTCGCCGATTCCCAGTACCCGCATGGGGTCAGTTGCCCGGGTTCAGATGACACGGCAACCCGTCATGGGTACAACAAACCCTGCAACAACCCATGGGTTGCCCTCAAACAAGCCACCCTGCAGGAATTGGTCTGGGTTCACATGACGCAACAACCCATCATGGGTAGCAACCCACGATGGGTTGTCATGCGAACCCAGTCATTATATGTAACTCCCTAAATTAGAATATAATGTGCAATAATATGGCATGTATTTAAAATATATACAGCCATGCCTTGGATTGAGAGCATAATTCGTTCCGGAAACGTGCTTGTAATCCAAAACACTCTTGTATCAAAACGAAATCCCCCCCAAAAAATTTGTACAGAGATTTTTAATTTAAGTCGTACTACAGTACTTGTATTGCAAGACGTCGCTTGTATATCAAGTAATAAATAAATAAATAAATATTTAAAAATTTGCTTGTCTTGCAAAATGCTCTCAGACCAAGTTACTTGCAATCCAAGGTATTACTGTATACAGTTTTCAGATCAATAGAATTGGTATAGGTATATGAGCATAGATATATGTGTATCAGAGCTCACCTGGCAGCAGCACCCAGGAGTCAAATCAGAGGTAAGAGGTAGGAGGTCAAGCCAGGAATCAGAACTGAGTGAGGGGTGAGAGCCAGAGAACAACCCAGAGCCAGTAAAGAACAGGGCAGAGAGCATGGCAGCAGAGCCTTCCTCCAGTTACCATGTTGGTATCTCTCAGTCTCATTGCAAGAGTTTCTGTTTTGACGTCTCTAGCACCTTTCATGAACTAGGACACAGCACACCTGCACAGCAGTCTGTCCATCTGTGACAGTCAGCTGGAAGCGGATAGTTTGCCGCATGTCAATTTTTAAACATCTATTTCACATTATGCTTGTCAATCTGCCTACCTCTTTAGTTTCTATTCCAGATTATTTGCTTAGCATTTAGGAGTGCAAACTCCTCAGTGGTAGTGCAATTCCTTAATTAAAACCAAACAAAGAGATCACTTATGATTTATTAAGGGAAAAATCTATTACTGTTCTAAACAGTGTTAGACAGAATACTGAATGCCTCAAGCTTCCTGAACCACTCATATTTCCTGCTGATGTGAGGGCTGTTCAAAAAGGCACTTCACTTTTTGGTTTATTTATTAAAATCCCGCACTTGGCTATAAGAAATTAGCCTCCTAGAGATGAACCACTCCTTTCAGGGAAGAACGTACAGAGAAAGCAGACATTCCAGAATAAGACAATAAAATAAGCCCAACCAATGTGTTACATCGGCTTTCTGGATATAGTATTTGGGAGATATTTTTTAATGATTTTAAAAATTGATCTGGCTTCTCATGGTATGACTTTTACAAAGTAACTTCTAATTTATGTGGTTGTGTGGGGTTATTATGGAGTTATACGAATGTGAACAAAAGGTATTGTTTGTAAAATCTGACCAAATCCTGACCAAACAGGAACAGTGACTGAATGCTTTTTTACACTTACATACACGCAACTACATTACAAGGAAGAGAGCTGACTTTACTTATATCTGTGAAATGTTCTGTCCTGTAGTTCAGGATGTGAAATTCTACCATGTTCTTGCTGTTCTGTTACAGAGATCAGAACTAGTCCTTCCATTTCCAGGCATCAAAGCAGACACTTGAAGAGGGAATAAGTAATTATCCTCTTCTCTCCCGTCCTCTCCCCCCCCCCCCATGAGCATTGAGTCACTTGTGTAGATTCAAATAGAGGATACCATTGTATCCAGAGTGGAGAACTTTCTCATTCACTCTGATTTAGAGAGACACCTCTAGTAGACCTGTTTATAGGTACTAACAGGAAAGCCTATAGTTTGTAACAGTCTTAAAATGGAGTGCAGGAGATGTGCAGACTTAATTAGAGTCGTCTGCGCCAGCTGAAAAATCCTTTGTGTATTAACTGCAGAAATGATTGGCAGATATGGTATGTTATTTATATACTCGTGAATACCAGAGGGATCCTAACCTCCACCAATAGTGGGGTTGGTGGGGGTGGGGTGGGGGTCCCCCTTTGCTGGCAGAGAGAAATTCCAGTAGCATTAATGTGTGCATCGACCCTGAAGGCCCCATTTACTCTTAGGGAAAGCTTGGTGGGCATAATTCTACTACTGGTGATACGTCACCCAATGAAGCACCCCATGGGCTGACGGCGGGACAAAGACAGCTTTGGATCTGCTGGAGCCAAAGCCGCTCCATTTCCCTGACAGCAGACCAGATGTGCCCCTCAGATACACCTACAAATCCCTTCATGGCTTGGGTCCACAGTACCTAAAGGGCCGCCTCTTCCCATATGTTCCTGCCCGTGCCCTGAGATTGTCATCTGAGGCCCTGATCTCAGTGCCCCCCCACTGCATTTCAGTGGGTAGCTACTCATGAGTGGGTGTTTTTTTTTTACGGTGGCCCCCAAATTGTGGAATGCCCTCCCTAGTGAGGTCCGCTTGGCACCTACTTTGTTGACTTTTTGATGCCAAAGACCTTTTTATTCTCCCAGGCCATTTAAACCACTGCTTGCTTTACTTTTTAATATGTGCATTGCTGCATTTTAAAATCATCTTCTGTGTTGTTAGCTGCTCAGTTATTTATCTTTTTTAAATGCTGGATTTTTGATGTTGCTTTTAAAGTAATACTTTAAATCCGATTGGAGGAGGATCTTTCCCGCTTTCGAACGGGATTAAAGACTTATCTTTTTAGTCAGCCAGAATGAGTGGTTGGGCTAATGTGGTGGTTGCTGGGATTTGATACTGCATAGTAAGTGGTTGGTGTTGATTATTTTACTGTATTGTTATGTTTACTGTATATGTTTTTGTCCCGCCCTTTGGTATAAGGGGCGTTATAAATAAACGTTTATTATTATTATTATTATTATTATTATTATTATTATTATTTTATCATTGGTTTTTATCATTGGTTGCATTGTTTTGCTTTTATTGTGTATGTTTTCCTGAGAGTTCTGGCTGTAGGGCAACCCATAAATTGAATTATCATCATCATCATCATCACCACCACCACCACCATCATCTTCTTAATGATAATTATTGAATAATAATAATAATAATAATAATAATAATAATAATAATAATATCCACCTGGAGCTGGTGTAGCTAATCCCCCCATTGCTTTCAATGGGGGAATTTAAAAAACCTACGGTGGCAAAAAGTATGGCAAGGCCCCCCAACACACACACACATATGCACACATGCGCACGCGCACCCCCCTCCTGTTCTGTCCTGCATGAACCAGAGGATCTGCCGCCTCATTCCCTCTGCCCCAAACTCACTTAGGATTGTTCTGCCAGTTAATTTATGAATCAGGTTAATTGATTCTTCCTCCCCCACCCTGCTGCTGAATTGTTAGTGATTTAGCAACATGCAATTCACACACAGTGTGAATTGCATTTATGTATGAGAAAGACCTGATCCTGTTTTGAGTTGCATTGCATTTTTTAAAAATCATTTCCTGGTCATATTTTTTTCTATGGATTTTAATTTTTCGTACTTGAAGATTTATTTTTTTAATGGCTGTATTATCTGCTTCTCAACTCAACTGAATTCACAAAGCAGTGAACAATATTAAACACCACCACAAATATACGAAAACATCCAAGGAAAGATACAAATGAAACCAGTAGCATGATCGTAGCAGTGGGGAGAATAATACAAGCCAAACAAAACTCTACCATATTTGGAGGCTTAAGGCCTGCTAAATCCTAATAGCTCATCTAAATGGGCCAAGCTCTTGAAGCTGGTGAATCACAAGCAGTAATGTATTCTATAAATGTGGCACAGCAACAGAGTGTGCTTGCTCTATAAATTGTTGAAGACAATCTAAGTACCAAAGAAGGCAGCTCTCAGAATAGAGATTCCTTGGGGGTACATATGGGAATAGGCACTCTCTTGGGTATCCTAGACTTGGGATGGGAATTTTGTTTGGTGCTTTGTTTGTTTGTTTGTTAAGAACTTAACCTAACTTGAAAATTTCTCCATAAATGGTGTGGAAAGCATTTGAGATTAAAAGCGCAATGCTATGCATGTTTAGACAGAAAAGAGTCCTACAACTCCCAGCATTCCACAGCCAGCATGGCTGGCTTGGGAATATTGGGACCTGTAGGACTTTTTTTCTGACTTAACATGCATAGCGTTGCACCCTAAAAAAAGTTGAATGTGGGAGAAACTGTGTGAAAGTTGCTAAAAGTCTGGGTTTGAATCACTGGGTGGGTTCACACATCATAACAACCCACCCTGGCAATAAGTACCGGTGGGTGGGTTGTTCTGTGAACCACTCACAGTGCACCTGACAGACGATCGGGCTCACTGAGGGTTGTTTGCTTCCTCCCCCTCAGTCCTCCAGGTCATATCCCAGGGAACACTGTGGCAAGACTGAGTCATATATCTCTCCCTGCCACGATCAAGAACCATTTTCGGCTCCCCATGGATTTTTTTGCACTTTAAACTTTTTTTCCTGGCTAGCTGTCAAAACTCTGGGTTACCTTTAAAGGGGGCTTTTGATAGGGCAATGGGTGGTTTTGGACTGAGACATATGGCTGTCAGCTAGCTGTCAAAACTCCTTTTCCCCAGAAAAAGCGGAAAGCACTTTTGCACTTTTCTGAGCACCTAGAGTCTCAGGAAAAGGTGACAAATGTGCATCACCCTGAGGGCTGTCAAGCTGGGGGGGGGGGGAAGGTTGAGATCTTGCAGTGAAGGGGTGTAAATCACACCACCCCCTTTTCGTGAGCAAAGATAACTCGCACTGTTGGTTTCTCTTGACAACTCGCCTTTTGACAGCTGTCAAGAGAAATCAAAGGGAGGAAAATCTATTTGGATCCACTTTGGGGCAATGTCCAGGGTTGATACCTGCTGCACCTTGGCAGCAGGCACTCCCCAGGACATTGTCCTAGCTGAGGCTTCAAATTCTTGCACTCATGTAACTGCAAAAGTCAACAGTTGCACAAGTGCAGCTAAAAAATAAAAATAATAATACAAACCTATTTGCACAATTTTTTTTTTAAAAAGGTTTTGCCAGGCACTGACAGCCCCTCCAAGGTGCCACTCGGGCACTTGGGAGGGGCTGTCAGTGGCTGTCAAAACAGGGATCACAAAAGACGGCTGTCAAGAAAAAACTTTTTTTAAAATTGAAAATGCAAAAAGCCGTGGGGAGCTGAAAACTGCTCTTGAACATGGCAGGGAGGGCAGCAAGCCAGTGCCAGCCACCCCCAAGTGCAGCTTGGGCACTTGTAGGGTGGCTGGCCCTGGTGGTGGCCAGGGCAAGCTCGGGAAGAGTGGCAAAGTTTTGCTGCTCTTGCCAAGCAAGTCACTGGCCGCTGGAATTTACCCATGGTGGGATTGGGTTTGAATGACATGACAACCCACCATGGGTGGACTTCCGGTGAAGGATTAAGGGCGATCTGAAGTCTTCGCGTCGAGTGAAGAAACAACACGGCTGTAACCGGCAATTAGCCAGCCAAACCTCCCTTGATCAAAGGGGATGATCATGAGATAAGCCTAATGAACCTTAAGGATCATTTTAATGGGTGTCTTTCCGTCGAACAATGGTTTTGACAGAATCCTTGGGCATGATCTCAGGTGAAGGAAATTACGAGCTTGCAGCCGTGTCTGGAGCCCTGAATGGTCACTAAAGTTCGTCAATCCTCATTTCTCAAGATTTATGGATCTTATCTGATTGTGAATTAAGAGAGGTCTTCTCCACAACAGAGTGACACTGCTTATGGTGAGTTACAATCTTTTTTCCAGGACTATAGAAAGAAAAAAAGGGGGGGATATTTTATATTTAAGTACTATGGGTGAAGCAGGGATGGGGACTCGGACTCCAGGACTTGACTCGTGAGTCGGACTGAGTCCCCCCTCTGACTCGAGTCCCAATATTTTTAATGGGACTCAAGATTCGACTTGGGACTCGAGACCAAGGACTCTTCAACATCCCTGGGCTGTGCCAGAAGCAGCGGAGAGAAGTGCGATCGCCGGCGAAGATTTTATTTTTTAACATCATTTTCCTAAAATGCAACCTTTCAGACATTTGGGGTTTGGCTGCCTCTGCCTGCCTGTTTGGGGTTCCCTGCCTCCTCTGCCTGCCTGGTCTCTTCTTAACCAGTGCAGTTCCATAGTGTGAATTGTCCAAGACAAAGGCCTCTGCCTGCCTGCTTTGGGGTTCCCTGCCTCCTCTGCCTGCCTGGTTATTTTGAGTTTGTCTGCCTGGTCTGTTCTTGTCAAAATCAGTTGCAGAGTTTTGAAATAAAAAGGCACACTTGTGCCTAGAATTTATTTAAGCCACACATCTGAAGTAGCCTTATTTTGTTGGGAAAACCCCCCATTGATTTTAATAGGGACTCGTGGAGTCAGCTTTGGGAGTGACTCGGGACTTGGGACTTGTGAGTCACCATTTTGGACCAAGGACTTGGACTCGGACTCGGGTCCAAAGACTCGTGACTCGACTCGTGACTCGAGACCAAGGACTCTTCAACATCCCTGGGGTGAAGCCTGACAAGGAGAAGTCGTACAAGTAAGCTTTTTTCTTCTTCTTTTAAAAATGGGATAGAGTTTTTCCAATTTCCCTATTTTTAACTACTACATTTCTGGCATAAGTGTAAATAGGAGAAAAGTTGTTAGATAGACCGCTGTGGGACTGGTTTCTCTGTATGCCAACAAGCTGTCGGGGTGGAATGTAAACAGAGTTAAGATTAAAAGGTGACTTCTAGACTTTATTGAACATGGCAGATACCACCAGGAAGGGAGCCAAAGCTGGCAGAAAAGGCTCATTAGACATATCAGCAGAAAAAACAGTAAAAACGGTTACACCTGAACTGCTTTATGATTTAATTGAATGTATGGGCAATAAATTAGAAAACAGAATGGATGCTTTTGAAAATAAATTGGAGGAGAGGCTTGTAAAGAATAAATTGGAAATGTCACAGGAGTTTAAAAAATTGGAGAGCAGTTTTAAGCAGATATCTGGAGAGGTGAAACAGATCAATGACAAGGTGGTAACTTGAGAAAATGAATCAATAACATTCAATAGAGAACTTGAGAGAGAAAGAGATTACCTGGCCTTACAGGAACTGAAACACAAAGAATATTGTTAGCAATTTAGAGATATTCCAGAATCTGAGGAGGATATTAGAGAGAGAATTATTAAAATTTTGGCAAACTTTTTGGAGTGGGAAGAGGAAGATATGGAATCAGAAATTGATAAAGTTTTATAGAGTAAACTCTACATTTCCCAGAACCAGAGGAGTCCCAAGAGATACACTGGTCCACTTTGTCAGAAAGAAAATAAGGGATCAAGTTTTCCAACAACATTTTATTACAAAAATGAAAGTGGATGACAAGGATATAATTGTGCTGAAATAAATTACTATTAGGATTCTACATAAGAGAAAAGAATATGTCTCTTTGACTGAAAAGTTAAAACAGAAAAAGATTTATTTTTGATGGGATATTCCAGAAGGTGTGATTTTTACCTTCAGGGATCAGAGATATAAGTTGAATTCAGTGCAAAAAGCAAGAAAGTTTTTTTAAAAATTTAAAAGAGAACTGGAAGAAGAGGTGGCATTGGGTGCCACAGGTATGGATTAAATCTTTTAAAACTTTTCTTTTTCTTACTTTCCCCCCTTTTAATTTTTCAATTTGATTATGGATTACAAATGTTTGATATGGAACATTAATGGAGTAAATGCTCCACAAAAGAGGGGAAAAAAATCATTATTTGAAAAAATTAAAACATGATATTATTTGTTTACAAGAGACTCATATTAAGAAAAAAGATACAAAGCATTTGGTTTATAAGACTTTGGGTGAAGAATTTATTTCAGCAAGTATAAAAAAGAAAAATGGAGTTGTTTTGTACATTAACCTCCTTTTAAAGCCAGAACTTGTATTGTCTGATGATCATGGCAGATTTGTGGGAGTACAAGTTATTTTACATGGTTCTAAGACTTTGGTATTGGGAATGTATGCTCCTAACAAAGACAGAGAAATGTTTTACAAAAGACTCATGGATTGTCTAACATATTTATCTTATGACAGTTGGTGTTTGATGGGTGATTTGATAGGACCTCCAAGAAAAACATTAAGAGTTGTCAAGGTAAACTCCCAAAAAGCTTTTTTGAATTGATGGACAACTTGGGGTTGGTTGATTTGTGGAGGCAGAAAAATGGCAATGCAACGGAATATACTTATTTTTCAGAAAGGCATAGATCATTTTCAAGAATAGACATGATTTTGACATCTAGAGACTTTGCTACTAAGGTTTCTAAAATAGATTTCCCACCTAAGGCTTTTTCAGATCATAACCATGTGACTATGATTTATAAAAGAAAAGTTAGTACTTTTAGATGGAGATTAAATTAAACATTATTACAGAATACAGATCTTGCTGAAGAGTGTAAAAGGAAATTAAAAGAATTCTTTTAAACTAACCTAAATAAGGGTACAGACCTGAGAATGCTTTGGGATGCAAGTAAAGCTTATATCAGAGGTTATTTTATACAATACAATACCCAACTTAAGAGAAAGAGGCAAGAGAAAGCACGAAAGACTTTGGAGGAGAAAAAAAGAAAAGAAGAACTAAAGAGCTCTCCTGGAAATATAAATACTCTTAATCAAATTAAGATTTTACAGCAACAACTATCTTTGTCTACAATAAGATAAATGGAAATAAAATTGAATTACATGAAACAAAGGAACTTTGAATTTGCAAATAAACCAGGGAGATGGTTGGCTTGGCTTATAACGTGAGAAAAGAAAGAGAAAAGAAAATGATATTAAAAATACAAGAGGGTGATATTGTCTTCATAGAATCATAGAAAAGTAGAGTTGGAAGGGGCCTACAAGGCCATCGAGTCCAACCCCTTTTCAATGCAGGAATCCAGGTCAAAGCATCCCTGACAGTCTAGCTGCACCTTGAATGCCTCTAGAGTAGGAGAGCCCACCACCTCCCTAGGTAGTTGATTCCATTGTCTTATTGCTCTGACAGTCAGGAAATTTTTCCTGATGTTTAGGTGGAATCTAGGTTCCCGTTACTTGAGCCCATTATTCCGTGTCCTGCAAACTGGGATGATTGAGAAGAGATCCTGGCCCTCCTCTGTGTGACATCCCTTCAAGTACTGGAAGAGTGTGATCATATCTCCCCTCAGTCTCCTCTTCTGAAGGCTAACCATGCCCAGTTCTTTCAGTCTCTCCTCATAGGGCCTTGTTTCCAGTCCCTTTATCATCCTTGTTGCCCGCCTCTGAACCCTCTCCAGTTTGTCTACATCCTTCTTAAAGTGTGGTGCCCAGAACTGGATGCAGTACTCAAGATGAGGCCTAACCAGTGCTGAGTAAAGGGGAATTATCACTTCATGCGATTTGAACACTATACTTCTATTAATGCAGTCCAAAATAGCATTTACCTTCTTTGCAGCCACATCGCATTGCTGGCTCATATTCAGTTTGTGATTTACCACAATTCCAAGATCCTTCTCACTTGTGGTATTGTTGAGCCAAGTGTCCCCCATTCTGTAACTCTGCATTTGGTTTCCTCTCCCTAGGTGCAGCACTTGGCATTTATCCCTATTAAATTTCATTCTGTTGTTTTCGGCCCAGCGCTCCAGCCTATCGAGGTCACTTTGAATTTTGTTTCTTTCTTCCATAGTATTAGCTGTTTCACCCAACTTTGTGTCATCTGCAAATTTGATAAGCATTCCCTGTACCTCCTCATCCAAGTCATTAATAAAATTGTTGAAGAGCACTGGGCCCAGGACCGAGCCCTGTGGTACCCCGCTCATTACCTCTCCCCAGTTTGAGAAGGAACCATTGATAAGCACTCTTTGAGTCCGATTCTGTAGCCAATTGTGGATCCACCTGATAGTTGTTCCATCCAGCAACTTAACAGATAATAAGGTGATACAAAAAGTATTTTATCAGTATTACTCGAATCTATATCAAGGCTATGATGTTCCATTAGAAAGAATGGATGAATACATTAAAAAACAAACGTTATCTAGAATTACAGAGGACCAGAGACAAATTAGGAATGGTCCTATAACAAGAGAATTGGTGGATGCTATAAAAAAGATTCAACCAGGAAAGGTTCCTGGACCAGATGGACTTCCAGGCATATATTATAAGAGTTTTGAGAATGAACTTTTACAGCCTTTACAAAATACGATGAACTCTATTCTACATGGAGGGGAAATGCCTGAGACATGGAAAGAGGCAAATATAGCAGTAATACCTAAAGATGATTTGACTCTTACAAGAAATTACAGACCAATATCACTACTGAATAATGACTAAAGTTGTTTACAATGATATTGGCTGAAAGGCTTAAAAGAATACTTCAAGAAATTATTCACGAGGATCAAACTGCGTGTTTGTTTGTTTTTACCAAAAAGACAGTTGAGAGACAATGTTAGAACCGTTCTGGATATTTTGGAATATTTGGAAAAACATAATGAAAAACAAGCTGCATTGATTTCCTTAGATGCAGAGAAAGCCTTCAACAATTTGAACTGGATTTTCCTATTTAAGGTTTTGGAGGATATGGACTTTGGGGGAAACTTTATAAAATGGATAAAATAGATTTATAGTTCACAAACTGCACGAATAATTATTAATGGAGACTTGACAAAACCATGTGAAATACAAAGAGGATCAAGAGAAGGTTGTCCGCTGTCACCTTTATTGTTTATTTTTGTTCTGGAAATATTGAACAGAGATATAAGGCAAGATGAAAGAATTGAGGTGTAAAGATTAAAAAAGAGTTTTACAAGTTGAGAGTCCTTGCGGATGATTTGGTGTTGATCTTGGAAGACCCTCTAAAGGGAATTGAAACTTTAATGGGTAAATTAACTGAAGGAGTTTGGTGCAGTAGCGGATTTTAAGGTTAATAAATCAAAGACAAAGATATTAACAAAATAAATATGAAAACTAGTGACCAAAAAAAGCTGTCTAATAAAACTGGTTTTAATATTGAAAAGAAGATAAAATATTTCGGTATCACTTTGACAAATATGAATTGTATGTTGTTTCAAAATAATTATGTTAAGACTTGGAATGAAATTAAAAAAGATTTATTAAGATAGGACAAAGTTCAGTTGTCACTTTTGGGAAGGATAGCTAGAATTAAGTCAAATGTTTTACCTAGAATACTATTTCTGTTTCGGACAATTCCTGTTTTGAAAAGAGCCTCGCCATTTAAACAATGGCTGAAAGATATATCAAAATTTATATGGCATGGGGGGAAAACCCACGAGTTAAATATAAGATATTACAGGGTGCAAAGGAAAGAGGAGGATTGGGTCTACCTACCTGATTTGAAACTATATTTTGCAGTGTGTTGCTTAGTTTGGATGAAGGAATGGATGTTGCTGGAAAATAGCAGACTATTGGAGTTAGAAGGTTGTGAATTGAGATTTGGGTGGCATAGATATTTGTGGTATAACACAGTTAAGGTTAATGCTGAATTTAATAATCATTATGTTAGACGTGCCATTTTGAGAATATGGATTAAATATTAACCTAGATTTTGCCAGAAAATACCACTGTGGCTATCAGCACAAGAAGCACATTACAGACGAGAAATGGCAAGTGCATACAATTGATTGACATATCATGATTTCTTAGATTTTTTTCAAGGTGAATATAAAATAAAATCAAGAGATTTGATAAAAGAAGGTTATATATGTCAATGGTTTTCTTATTTACAATTCCTAGAAAGGTTTAAAGTAGATAAAAGGCTTTTATGATTTTGAACAAAGTAAGGCTGAATTTGAAAGGGAATTATGTGCAAATGATGACCATGTTATTGCTAAAATGTATAAACTCTTGTTGAAACTTGAGACAGAAGATGAACAAGTGAAGGAATGTATGATAAAATGGGGCCAAAACTTTGGACATATTTTAATGGAGCAGTGGGAAAATATGTGGTTAAAAGGTCTGAAATTTCCTTTATGCTCTAGTGTTAAAGAGAACTTTTATAAGATGATGTATTGTTGGCATATGACTCTGGAGAAATTGGCTAAAATGTATAATGGTACCTCGGAGGTGTGTTGGAAATGTGAACAACAAGTAGGTACATTTTACCATATGTGGTAAGAAAGACAAATTATTTTGGGTACAAATACATTCAATAATTCAAAAGATTTTAAAGATTAATATACAATTGAAACCAGTTGTTTCTTTTTGGGAATAATGGATAATCAGTTGGAAAGAAGTTATGTAACTTTATTTTTATATATGATAACGGAAGCAAGGTTATTGTACGCACAAAAATGGAAATGTTCAACATTACCTTCTATAGAAGAATGGTTGGTGAAGATGCTGGAGTTGGTGGAGATGGCTAAACTTACGTCATTAATTAGAGAAAAGTCAACATCTAATTGACTTTTTTCAGAGTTTAGAAAAAAATGAAGTGTATACTTGCGGGTTTGATAAGAAAAATTTTGGACAATGTAAAAAAAATCTTTGTAATTATAGAGTAAGAGAGAATATTGTTACTTACATGTACTTGTGGAGAAAATCGGAAGTCCATTTTGTTGTTTGTTTTGTATTGTTTGTTTTTGTGTGTGTTCTTAATAATAATTTAAAAAAAACAACCCACCATGGGTAATAAAAACCAATTACAACAGCCCATGGGTTCTCAGGGTGTCTTGTTTAAAAAAAACCAAGCCACTGTAGGTAAACTGGTCTGGGTTCGGATGATGCAACAACAAACCATGGCTTGCTGCCCATGGTGGGTTGTTGTGTCGTGCGAACCAGGTCACTGTATATTTAACCATGCTTCTGGTTCTGAATTAGGGTTGCCACCTCTTTTTTCTGACAGGCTCATCTTTTTTTCAAACAAGTCCAGTGGCCCATATAGAAGCACCGCTGGACGTGACTGGCAGTGGCGGTAGCGGTCAGCGCAAGATCATGGACCAGGGACAATGAGAGAGGGTGGCAGAACTAGGGCATGACAGGGTAGCTAGACAGGCAGATCAGCTAAAGAACCCTCCCAGAGCTATCTGGGTTATTCAGGTTGATAAGCCTTTGGGGTTGGCCATGTTAACAAGTTCACCATCCTTGTGGGAATCAGTAGTCACTATAAACTCGAGCTTAGGGATTGAGATTTTATTATATTAAGCAGTATATAAGTATCACTAATAAATATATTAACCAGGCAATGATCTTTCCACAAGAAAGATCAATTGCTGATTTCCCCACCTTCATGGACAACCCATCACCTGTTCACAGAGTAAAAGGCCAGTTCAAGAGTGTGATCCATGATATACATGGTACTGGACACACATTGGAAAAGGTTTATAGTTATCATGGCGGCCATGACCTCAAACCATGTCTATTAATGCTGCAGCAGTGTGGAAATGGTGGTCTCCTTGAACATAAGCCTGGCAACACCACATCTTAGACACCTGCATCAGCTCAAGACATGGAGCATGTTAGGCATCCCTTCGGTTAGTTTCTCATGGAGACATAGTAGGCATGCCGCACCCCCATTAGGGGACTGCCATCAAATGACTGTTATTGGGGTTACAGGCCCCTCTGTGATCCACTTCTGGGGCAGATGCACAAAGAGAGATGCAGTAGGTGTCTCAACTGTGAGCCTGCTTGGCCCAGGAACAACCTGGTTTGAATGGGTTTGTGCCCATGGCTGTGCTTTTCTGTTCTAAAGAGGAGGTGGGTGAAGATGCCAAGAGAACTTCACAGGAGCAGGGAAGAAGGGTTGAGGACATACAGGAGCTCCCTGCTCCCTTACAGCCTGATATTTATCAATGCTTACAGCCTGCTGATGATCTGTTTAAGAGCTGCACTGGTCAGTGGGACTCTAACCCCTTAACAGAAACATACTTGTTCACTCCCCATTTTAATCATAACATATCTTAATATAGGCCTGTTTTTATCACATGAATGCTAGCCTCACCTGCTAGGAGAGCCCCAGTAGCTCAGACTAGTGTGGATGCAGTAGAAAAGTGAACTTTTCAGTTTGGCTCAGGCCCCCTACCCCAAGTCATTTCCTGCAAATCTGTGTGTCTGTGATAAACCTGAGTATGTTAGTTATGAGCACTAATATGTGGCCTGCTTAAGCCATTTAAATAAGTACAACACTCCACTTGGGAGATGGCACAATCACCTGCATTATTTAAGCCATGGTGGGTTGTGGCCCGTGCCGGAGGCCATTTTGAATATTCAACCCCCAGAGGGGGGTTGCCATGGTTTGTCGTGTCATCCAAACTTGGGTGGCAGGGGTTGTTTGAGGGTTAAACAACCCTCAAATAACCCATGGTCTGTTGTAGGGTTACTGGAGGGTTGAATATTCAAAATGGCTGCCAGCACACACAGCAATCCATCGTGGCTTAAGTAAGTGATCATGCAAACCCAATCATTGAGAGATGATCTGTTACCCTCCATCAGGAGACCCCTCATTCCATTAAATACACCATCAAATTTCAGTTACTGCAAGGCTTCTTTATTTTTCTGCATATCTGTCTTATTTATTTCTCAAAGTTACATGAATTATATGAACAATCACATTTCACATAACAGTGTTTGGATAGAACTATATTTCAAGAGACATTCTTCTGATACATACAAAATGTACGGTTATTTTTACGCAGCAAAGCTAAAGTTTTTTTTAATAAACAATTCTACAGATCCTCCTTTCCAACAGAAGGGAAGAGATATTTACAATGTCACTTCCACAACATTCTTCATTTTGAAGAAACAAAGAAGTTCACTTAATCTAGGTTTCCAGTAAGAATTAGACGAGTTCATATATGTATTGTTTAGTTTCCTTACCATAGTGCCTAGATAAACAGTACTCAGACAGTCTAAAGGAGTTAAGTACACATGAAAGCATGATGAAGTCACATTGCAGTATTCAAAGAAGCTGATCAACCACCTTGGGCCTCCCTTCATTTGTTTTTCTCAGCAATGTTTGCTTAAGTGCATTGATCTTCTCATCAAGTTCAGCCAAAGAAAAGTTCTGTCATTCAGGGGGGGGAAGAGTTTAACAGCTTGGATTTATTGCAAAAACATTTAGCACAGCTTACATATTAAAAAATGATTACAGATCAGTAGCAATCCCAAGAAATGTTCAGGTATGACAGTTTTTTCCCTCTCCCCTTCCCTCATGTGCCAATTTCAGCACTTGTATAGTACTAGTTACTTTAAACCACAGTTTCCCTTTACAGCAGAAACAGGAAACTGTGGTTTAATCTTGAACTCCAGACCATGATATAAATCCTGGCTTCTTATGGTAGTCTGGAGTCTGATATTAAAGCAGTTTAAAAAGTAAGCTGTGGTTTAAAATAGCCGTAATACAAGTAGTGAAATTGGCTTGTGAGACGAAAGGGGGGAGTGCATGGGTATGATGCTCATTCCCAGCTTAATAAACCATGATTAAGCTGCAATTTTTACATCTGAACTGTCCCTATGACTATACTGGGGTAATTATAATGAAAGTTCCAAATATTTCAACGCTAAAATAATAATATTTTGAGAGAAAAAAGTTATGATCAATTCAATTTACTAAGAAACTGTTGAGCAAAGTTGTGATATTGTGAACTGAGATCCAGTTAGCATCTTACAGAGCAATCCTATACATGTCTAATCAGAAGTAAGCCCCAATGAGTCCAATAGGGTTTACTCTCAGGTAAGTATGTACCGGATTGCAGTTTTAGAGGATATTGAAAGACAGATATTTCAGTTTAAAAAAAACCAACCAAAAAACTTCACTAAATGAAATCCTGTCTTAGGACAGATTCAAATGTTTGTGGAATGCCATGGAAATGCCACCAAAAATCACTTCTCCATGATCAGGGCTCTACAACAGCTATGCAAATGTTAGATTCTGCTTTCCATGTGGGTTAGCTAGACTGTGAGAGAAGTAAACACGCCAGCACTGTTGGTCACAGGGAAATGTGGTGCTTCCCATTCAAACCAGCAGTCTGAGGAACATATTCAAATACTCCCCAGGTGCCTGGAGCCATATTTATGGAAGAAGCAACTTTTGGAAAAGACCACACTTCTGTGCAAGCATGAGTGTCGAGCCCAAGGTTATGAAACATGGTTTATTTGGACAATTATAGGGATTGCCCAGGTTTCAGCCAGTAGTGTGTTTGCACAACTGAGACTAGTGCACCAATTGTGCCTGTTCCTAGCAATGCCTGATCTGGCTACGGTCACGTGTCTTAGTTACATCCCACTTGGGCTATAAATGTGTTCAGAATCTTCAGCTGGTCCAGAATGTTGCAACAGGCTGTTGACTAGGGCCTCTGACTCCCTTGTTACAACAGCTTCACTGGATATTGTGTTACTGAACACAATTTAAAGTGCTGGTTACAACCTATGTAGCCCTACACAGCTTGGAACTGAGCTACCTGAAAGACTGCATTCTCCCAAAGGGACCTGCCTGGGCTTTCAGACCTTCTGGGGAGGCCTACCTCTGTACTAGGTTAACACAAAGAGAATATGGTGGTGGTGGGGTGGGGGGAGATGTCTACTCCAGACTAAACAAGTTGGAGATACAGCTCTTTACCCCACAGATTGGGGACAGAGGAGGAATAACTCTGAATTTGTACTTGCAAACACATACAACTCAAAAGCACTCACTTGGTTTTGTTGGATTTTCCTTCTTTTGCCAGACAAATTCTATTAAAGAAAAACCACAAATAAATTGAAATATAACTCAAGCAGAGCTATTACTATTATTGTATCTGTAATACAAAGTATTCTCTAAGAACAAGACATGCTTTTCTCCATCACTAATGAAAGAGGTGGAAAGCCAGAGCCCACCCATCATATAAGGGCTGTAAAAATGTTCAGCATGTATGAGGAAAATATTTATACCAGGGATATCCCCGTTAACTCTGGTGGTGGCTATGGATGATTTCCCCGAAAATGTAAGACAGAGTTTGGAGGGTAGTTTTTTAGGGATGTACCCGAGTAGCCCGGCAGTCACAGGAGCAAGGCCCGAACTGGGCCTGCTCATGTCCGCTGGGCTGCTCGGCCACCCGCGCGGGCTTACCTGCAGGCTCTCCGGCTCTGCGGAGAGCCTACCTCCCCGTCCGCTGGTCCCGTCGCGTCACTTCCGGCGTGGAGGAAGTGATGCGACGGGACCCTGCTCTGTCGCGCTGGACCCCTGCGCTCTGTTTTTGGCTGGGGAAACCAGGGCAACAGGGCTGTTTAAGCCCTGTTTCCTCCCGCCAAAACAGAGCGCGGGCGGGGGTCCAGCGTGCCGGAGCAGTGGCTCCAGCGGCGGCGCGCAGGACCAGGTAGGCGGCGGGGGGGGGGCGTGCGCAGGGGGTTTCTCCAGCGGCGGCTCGAACATGAGCAGAATGCTCCGCGCTGCTCTGAAGAGCGAGATTGGGCCGCCGCCGCTCGCAGGGGGCCGAGCCCGGAGCGAGCCTCCAGCCGACTCCAGGCTTGGCCCCACCACTAGGAAAGGTTACTAAATTAATGGATTGGGTGGAAAAGATGGAGACTAGAGAACAAATAATTGAAGCGGTTGGAAGAAAAAGTATTTCATGGTTAAATTTAATGAAGTTCATTTATTCATTCATTCATTTCATTTCTATACCACCCCACAGCCGAAGCTCTCTGGGCGGTTCATAACAGTTTGTGCATAAAAACAACAAAACATACAAAATAGTTAAAATATTAAAAGCCAAATTTAAAAACACAGTTTAAAATAACAATTCTGAAGTTAATAAAACTAAGCCTCCAGGTGACAATCACCCCCGTGCTATTTTGAGCTCTTAACTATTGAATGCCTTGGCATATAGAGGGAAGTCTTAACCTGGCGCCGAAAAGATAGTAAGGTTGGCGCCAGGCGGGTCTCAGTCGGGAACTTATTCCATAATTGGGGGCTACCACTGAAAATGCCCTCCTCCTTGTTGCCACCAACCGAGCCTCTCTTGGAGGTGGCAGTCGGAGGAGGGCCCCAGATGTTGAGCGTAGTGTCTAGGTAGATTGCGGTTGGGAGAGACGTTCCATCAGGTATTGTGGACCTAAACCGTGTAGGGCTTTATAGGTTAGAACCAGCACCTTGAATTCAGCTTGGAAGCATATTGGCAGCCAGTGCAAACAGGCCAGAACCGGTGTAATGTGCTCGGACCTTCTGGTCCCCACAATAAGCCTGGCTGCCGCATTTTGCACAAGCTGCAGCTTTCAAACAGTCTTCAAAGGCAGCCCCACGTAGAGTGCATTGCAGTAGTCTAGTCTAGAGATCACCAGAGCGTAAATTACTGAGACCAGGCTATCCCTGTCCAGATAGGGGCGTAGCTGGGCCACCAGCCAAAGCTGGTAGAAGGCACTCCTTGCCACTGAGGCCACTTGAGCCTCAAGTGACAAAGATGACTCCGGGAGCACCCCCAAGCTATGAACCTGCTGTTTCAAAGGGAGTGCAAACCCATCCAGAACAGGTTGAACACCCTCCATCCGGTCAAAGGAACCACCCACTAACAGCATCTCAGTCTTGTCTGGATTGAGCCTCAGTTTGTTAGCCCTCATCTAGTCCATTGTCGCAGCCAGGCACCGGTTCAGCACATCCACAGCCTCACCTGCTGAAGATGAAAAGGAGAAATAGAGCTGCGTGTCATCAGCGTACTGATGGCAACGCACTCCAAAACTCTGGATGACCCCACTCAGCGGTTTCATGTAGATATTAAATAGCATGGGGGATAAGACTGACCCCTGAGGAACCCCGTACTGGAGAGTCCATGGGGCCGAGCAACATTCCCCAAGCACCACCCTCTGGAGCCGGCCATCCAAGTAGGAGCGGAACCACTGCAATGCAGTGCCCCCCACCCCCAACTCAGACAGCTGCTCCAGAAGGATACCATGGTCAATGGTATCGAAAGCCTGCCGAGAGATCCAGGAGTATCAACAGGGTCGCACTCCCCCCGTCTCTCTCCCAACATAGGTCATCATACAGGGCGACCAAAGCTGTTTCCGTGCCAAAACCAGGCCTGAACCCCGACTGAAATTGGCTACAGAATCGGACTCAAAGAGTGCTTATCAATGGTTCCTTCTCAAACTGGGGAGAGGTAACGAGCGGGGTACCACAGGGCTCGGTCCTGGGCCCGGTGCTCTTCAACATTTTTATTAATGACTTGGATGAGGAGGTGCAGGGAATGCTTATCAAATTTGCAGATGACACGAAGTTGGGTGGAACAGCTAATACTCTGGAAGACAGAGACAAAATTCAAAGCGACCTCGATAGGCTGGAGCGCTGGGCCAAAAACAACAGAATGAAATTTAATAGGGATAAATGCCAAGTGCTGCACCTAGGGAGAGGAAACCAAATGCAGAGTTACAGAATGGGGGACACTTGGCTCAACAATACTACAAGTGAGAAGGATCTTGGAATTGTGGTAGATCACAAACTGAATATGAGCCAGCAATGCGATGTGGCTGCAAAGAAGGCAAATGCTATTTTGGGCTGCATTAATAGAAGTGTAGCTTCCAAATCGCGGGAAGTGATAATTCCCCTTTATTCGGCACTGGTTAGGCCTCATCTTGAGTACTGCGTCCAGTTCTGGGCACCACACTTTAAGAAGGACATAGACAAACTGGAGAGGGTTCAGAGGAGGGCAACAAGGATGATAAAGGGACTGGAAACAAGGCCCTATGAGGAGAGACTGAAAGAACTGGGCATGTTTAGCCTTCAGAAGAGGAGACTGAGGGGAGATATGATCGCACTCTTCCAGTACTTGAAGGGTTGTCACACAGAGGAGGGCCAGGATCTCTTCTCGATCATCCCAGTTTGCAGGACACGGAATAATGGGTTCAAGTAATGGGAACCTAGATTCCACCTAAACATCAGGAAAAATTTCCTGACTGTCAGAGCAATAAGACAATGGAACCAACTACCTAGGGAGGTGGTGGGATCTCCCAATCCGGAGGCATTCAAGGTGCAGCTGGACAGCCATCTGTCGGGGATGCTTTGACCTGATTCCTGCACTGAGCAGGGGGTTGGACTTGGTGGCCTTGTAGGCCCCTTCCAACTCTACTTTTCTATGATTCTAGATCTTCCGGGTCCAGAGAGGGTTTATTCAGGAGTGGTCTCACCACCGCCTGTTTCCTGGTGGCATGGGACCACTCCCTCTCGCAAGGAGGCATTGATCACCTCTCTGGCCCAGCTGGCCGTTCCCTCTCTGCTAGTTTTTATAAGCCAAGAGGGGCAAGGATCCAGAACATATGTGGTTGCTCGAACCCGTCCAAGCACCGTGTCAACATCCTTGAGCTGTACCAACTGAAACTCATCCAAAATAACTAGACCAGGCTGTGCTCTGGGTACCTCTCCTGATTCTACTGCTATAACATTGGAGTCTAAGTCCCTGCGGATGCAAGATATTTTTTCCTGGAAGTGCCTAGCGAATATATTGCAGTGGGCATGAGATGGGTCGATGATGTCCCTGGGGCCAGCGTATAACAGGCCCCGGACGACCCTAAAGAGCTCCTCTGGGCGGCAAAGAGATGATTGGATAGAGGCAGTGAGATGTTGTCTCTTTGCCACCCTCACTGCCTCTAGGTATAACTGGCTATAGGCACGTACCAGGGCTCAATTGCATTCAGTAGGAGTTTTCCTCCACCTGCTCTCAAGCCGTCTCCTGTTTTGCTTCATCACTCACAGCTCTGGGGTATACCACGGAGCCGTACGAGCTCTACTACAGAGAGGGAGCCAGGAGCGATTGTGTCAACCGCCCAGGTCATCTCTCTATTCCAGAGATCAACCAGGGATTCGACAGGACCGCCAGCCATATCAGCCGGAAACCCCCTCAAGGGCCCTCTGGAAACCATCCGGATCCATCAGCCTCCGGGGGCGGACCATCTTAATAGGTCCCCCACCCTTGCAGAGGGGGAAAGCTGCCGTTAGCCTAAGTCTCAGCAGGTAGTGATCTGAACATGACAAGGGGACCAATTTAAAGTCCCCCACCTTCAGATCACCATCTCCATGCTCGGCTGAAAAAACCAGGTCTAGAGTGTGCCCTGCTACATGAGTTGGGCCGATGACATGTTGGGACAGTCCCATGGTTGTCATGGAGTCCATGAATTCCTGAGCCACACCAGACAAGGTGCCCTCAGCATGGATGTTAACATTGTTAGGTTTTGCATAGGCAGAACGAGATTACCACCTGACATCAGGATTATCACCTGACATGGAGGTTGTCTCTTGAGATGAAGTACACAAGGCTCCGGTCACCAGACATAGTCTCAAGGTGATATGACTCAGCAGCCTTGGACAGGTTAGCAGTCAACATGTTGATGAATAGGTTATACAACTGGTGTGAGTAATATCCTATTTATAGGTACAGGGTCTGTGGTATAAAGACTGACACACTTGTTGACAGCCTCACTCTCCTCGCTCTCTCTTCTCGTCTTGCTCGTCTCACTCGACTTGTCTCTTGTTCTGGACTTCACTTCATCTAGCCTTACCACTGGGGTATTGGATTTGTATCTGCAATGATGTAGTGAGTAAGAGATGCATTGTTTGCCTTAATCCCATGTAATTGGGTCTTACAAATAAACTCTTTAATCTTTATTAACTGCTGTTATCTCCTCCTTCCGTCTGCATGACTGGGACTGAGGGTCACTGGCTAGGGAAGCTTTTGAACCCGGGTCAGTCCAGCTCTCACAAACATCCCCCAGGACCAACAGCCTGGGGGACCTCAGCATTGCCAGCAAGACCACCTCCGTCAGCTCAGCCAGGGAGTCTGTTGAGCAGTGGGGTGGGCAGTACACCAACAGAATCCCTAATCTGTCCCGCTGGCCCAACACAAGGTGCAAACACTCCAGACCAGTAGTCAGATGGACAGGGAGCCTGGAGAGAGAGATAGAATTTCTATAGACTACGGCAAACCCCCCTCCCCAGGTCTACCCTGATGCTGCACCAAGTACCCCAGTAGGCAAAGCTGGGAGAGACAGACTCCTCTCTGTTCTCCCACCCAGGTCTCGGTAATGCATGCCAGATTGGCTGCCTCATCCACTATTAAATTGTGGATGCGGGAGGTTTTATTTTGCACTGATCTGGCATTTAGAAGCAGCATCCGGAGACCCGAGGGCAGTCTGATAGGGCAACTACCAAACCTGTGGGTGCGAGGAGGACCGGAACATGGCACAGCCATTAAGTGTCTGGGCCGTGTTCCCCTTACCTGGCTAGTCCTCCTCCCAATGCCATATCTCCCTCTACCCATCACTACACTAATCGGGGGGCCCACAGAACCCCCCACTTGGCCCCATGACTCCCCTCCAAGGCACATGCTCAGGCCCTAGACAGGGAAAAACAATTCCCTCCACCAAGGCCACCGAACAACGAATAGCAGTTTAGGGGTGTGGCCCTTGCCCTTGTGGCGACCCCCTTTGGTGTCCTCTCCTTTGGGGCTATCGCCGCCGGGGCGTTCGCCGCTCTGGGCTGGCAGATAAGGGCCTGCGGAGCGTCAAGCAAGCCCAGAGGGCAGGCGTCCTAATCAGGCAGGCCTGGGGGAGCCGCCCTCCTCTTGCTGGCAGTGGAGCTTCTCTCAGGAAAGGGGCCCCAATCCAGCCAGCAGCAGCGTCAGCCAAGACAGAAGGCTGACGAGGTGGTAAGGCAGCAGTTAGAGCAGTGGTTGAAGAAATGGAAGAGGAGAACTGAGTATAAAAGGGATTTAACTAAATTTGAAATGATTGTTATGTCTAGAGAAGGTATCTCTAGAGGTCTGTCCAAAATTAGCATTGTTATCAATAACGGAGAAATTTCTTTGCAACCAAAATACGAAGGAATTAATTGTAAACTTGTTAACTGCGGCTAGGCTAATAATAGCGAGGAAATGGAAAGTACATGTTTTCCTAATAACTGACAGGTATAAGGAAGTTTGGGATGTAACCCTAAATGATAAACTAACTTGTAGTATCAAATGCAAAAAAGGACTGTTAAAGAAGAATAATTTTAAGGATATATGGAATCAATTACTAGATTATGTATTAATAAAGGGGAAGGGGAGCATGCCTTGTCAGGATATGTTATATTTTTGGAATTTGGAATTCATTTGATCAAGGGAATGGAAGTATATAAATTGGTCCCTTGGAGGGTAGGGGGGTGCACTTTATGATTTATTGTATGTTGTTTATGTTATGTTTTTGTGCTATTCTTGTATTTTGTTATATTTTGTCTTGAAAAAGTAAGTAATTTTTAAAAAAAATAAAAATAAAAATGAGAAGGTATTGAAGGGGATGCGTCAACAAGAGGTATCACAAAGGATCTATATATAATTATTCAAAAAGCACAAGAGCAAAAGGATCATTTTAAGACAGTTTGGGATATTGAATTTGAGGAGGAGATTTTGAAGGAGGGTTGGAAGAGTATTTGGGATAGACGTATTCTGAGAGTTATGTCAATAAGGATAAAGGAAAACTTTTACAAATTGATTTGGAGAAGGTATTTAACTCCAGTAAGATTAAACCGAATAGATAAGAATTGCTCCGTATTGTGTTGGAGAGGATGTCAAGAAATAGATACGTATGCTCATATGTGGTGGAGTTGTAAAAACATACTGGAATTGTGATAAAAGGTTTTTTTGGAAATTAATTTGGAGGTCTGCCCAAAATTAGCACTGCTTTCAATAACAGAGAAAGTTATGTGTTCTAAAAATATGAAGGAATTAATTGTAAATTTGTTAACAGCGGCTAGGTTAATGATTGTGAGGAAATGGAAGGTTCAGCATGAATTTCTAATTACTGCCTGGTATAAGGAGATAAGGGATATAGCTCTTAATGATAAATTGACTTATAGTATTAAATGTAAAAAGGGACAGCTATAGATAAATAATTTTAAGGATATTTGGGGTGAGTTTCTAGATTATATGTTAATAAAGGGGAAAGGGAGTATGCCTTGTCAGGATACGTTATATTTTTGGAATACGGAACAGTAATGGTTTAATGGGATGGAAGCATATCAACTGGTCCCTAGGAGGGTGGGGGGTGCACTTTATGATTTATTGTATGTAGTTTTAGTTCAAATTTTGTGTTATGGTTGTATTTTGTTATATTTTGTTTGGGGAAAATTAAATAAAATTTAAAATGACAAAAAAAGAAAAAAAGAAAAAGAAAAAATGTTCAGCATTTGATTTCTTCCTCATGTAACACTCCCTCTCACTCTAATTCTGATGGGGCCCTACATGGGCAGGAAGGGGCTTCCATGCACATGCTTCTCTCACTGGATGGAGAAGAATACGCACAAATGAGTTATCCACATGTGACTCCCCTTTTTGATCCAACAGTTGGGACTGTGTACATGAAATCCTGATCAGTGGCATTTTAACCTTCTTGAAATGATCCTACGCATGTAGCCCTGGCTGCTGTGTGTATATGTGCCCTTTTGGATTGGGGCAACTGCCTGTAAAAAAGCAAGCAAATCAAGGAGAAGGATTCTAGCCTGGTTTTCTCCCCAACGTGCTATTTTCACATGCAGGGAATTCTTTTTAACATGAAGGAGAATTCAAATATGCACTCCATACCCTGCTGCCTGCCAACCTACATTCTCAAGTGACAAAAGTCTAAGCAGACCTGTATCACATGTGTAGCTTCCCCACGCCCCACCCCATGAATAGATCAGTCCTGAAAGAGAAAATCTTTGCACCTATCTAAGAGGAAAAGTCTGTAGAAACAGTTTCAGGATGCAATCCTATGCATGGTTTAAGACAGAAAAAAGCCCCACAACTCCCATGCTGGCTGGAGAATGCTGGGAATTGTAGGACTTTTTTCTGTCTAAACATGCATAAGATTGCACCCTAAAAAGCTAATCCATTTCCCCAAAACAGTGCTCCATGAGTTCTCCAGCGTATACATAGAACTTATGTACTGCTGGTAGCCCAATTGTTCTTGATGGAGATCATCATTCAGAGCCATCCCTTCCAATGAATTACCTAACAAGACAGACTTGAAAACCCTGTGCCTAGAACAACATTGCTTGGCTTGAACGATTGTATTTTTATTTACTCAGGACCGGTGCAGGGCAGTTTGGCGCCCTAGGCTAAATTATATTTAGCGCCCCCCCCTCTCGTGCCGTGGGGGGGGGCTCCGGAAAGCAGCCCTGCTCTGCAACCTCCCGCCGCCGCCTGCCACCGGACCCCCCCTCCGCACGCTGCCGCTGCCGCCCCCCACCTACCTTCCCACGCCTCCTCCGAAAAGGGACCCCCGCGCTCTGTTTTTGGCCGGGGGAAACCAGAGCAACAGGGCTGTTTAAGCCCTGTTGCCCTGGTTCCTCCCGCCAAAACAGAGCGCGGGCGGGGCTCCGGAAACAGCGCGGAGAAGGTAGGTGTCGGGGGGGGAGGCGGCGCGGAGGCGAAGCGAAGCGAGGCGAGGTGGGGGGAGGCGGCACGGAGGCGAGGCGAGGCGGGAGGCGGCGCGGAGGCGAGGCAAGGGGGGGGAGGCGCCCAGGCTCGGCCCCACCACTACTCCGGGCGCAATCCCCCGCACTGACCTGGCTTTCTCGGTGAGGCAGGCGGGCAGGGCAGGAGCGCGCCGGCAGCGAAGAGGAGCGCAGCAGTTCTGCGCCCTCTTCCGCTACGCGCCCTAGGCAACAGCCTAGTTGGCCTAGCGGTTGCGCCGGCCCTGTATTTACTATAGACAAAGATACACACACACCTCTCTTCAGGATATGCCTAGACTTAAAAGTTACTCACCACAGAGTGAAAATATTCAGGAGACATCCCTTCCAATTCAAGAATTTTATCTTCAAGCTTTTTTATCCTTTGATAAATATCTTTTGGCACTGGTCCACCTGTATTACAATATTTTAAAAAAACAAAAAACAAAAATCAGAACAAGCATCAGGAAAGCAAACACTACTAGATTCATTTATTTTTTTAAGGAAAAAGGAAATTTCAATACAGTCTTTTAAGAATAATCTTCTAAGCAAGATGGGAACACAGTGGAAGACAACTATGACAACAACACACACCACAAAATAGCAACGCTTTGGTATCAAGTCCTGTTGAGATTTCCAGCAAGACGGAATACTTAAGTCCTGCTTAGAAGGTCTCCTACATATATTCCAGTTCAGATGCAGGATTTGAAAGAAATCTGTTTAGTATTTTGCTTTGAAGTCTGTCCTGTCTCAGAAAAATTAATGGAATTAATAGCTTCTCTGCACTGATTAGGCACTTTGTTGCACTTATTTATTGTTGCTGGTTACAGTCTTCTTCCTGTGTCCCTACTTCCTACTTCAAAATTTTGTAGGTGTACTGTACCGAAAGTGAAGCATGAGGAGCAGGGCATATAAGATGCATAGATTTAGATTTACAGACTATCCCCAAGAGCCGAGGTGGGAAATAGTAGTTCTCTTCTTTACAAGAACCTCATCAATTAAATATTCCTTCCCTTTTACAGATTGCAAACCAAGGCTGGTAGTGACTTTGCTAGGCTGCCCAGCAAGCTGACAGAAGAGATGCATTTATTTATTTACATTTATTAATCGCCCATCTGGCCAGCAACCGGCCACCCTGGGCGATGTGCATAGGATAAAAACAAGATAAAATACATTTAAAACAGTATAAATTTTTAAAAAAATCTTAACCCACCCCATATTCCCGCCTGAACAGCCAGGTTTTTAATGAGCAGCGGAAGCTCAGCAGAGAGGGGGCATGGCGGAGGTCACTCGGGAGAGAGTTCCACAGTACAAGGGTCGCCACAGAAAAGGCCCTCTTCCTCATCCCCACCAGTCTAGCTGCTCTGGCTGAAGGGACAAGGAGAAGGCTGTCTGTGGCAGGTCTTGTTGAGCGGCCTACTTGATGTTGCTGGAGACGCTCCTTGAGATAGACTGGACCAGAGCTGTATAGGGTTTTAAAGGTCAAAACCAACACCTTGAATTCAGCTCGGCAAGCAACTGGTAGCCAGTGCAGCTCCTTCAGCACTGGCGTGATGTGATCCCGCCGGCAGCTGCCTTTAACTAAGCGAGCCGCCGCGTTCTGTACCAGTTGTAGCTTCCGAACCGTCTTCAAGGGTAACCCCACGTAGAGCGCATTACAGTAGTCTAGGTGAGAGGAGACCAAGGCATGAACCACTGTGCATGTCTCCACAAACCAAGCCCAGCCTGCCCAGGCGATCCTTCTGGGAAGAGATGTAGAAAAACAATGGGTGGGCCAAACCAGGAGGAAAGCAAGGGTTTCACAATGCTTTTTCCATGAAGGAAACAACCCTCCAAGTGACAAGCTGGAAGGAGCCAGTCTCTTTCCAAGATTAGAGCAGAACAGAGAAAGAGGGTAACAGTTGCCATGTGGAATAATTTAAAGAGGCCTTTGTTTGACAACTATTAACATGTACACCAGGTCCTAGACTACCAGCTAAAGAGGAGTGTGCCCAATTTATCATTTGGCCCAAGTAAAAGTGTGTGTGTGTGTTGGATTGCAGTTTCAGTTTACTTTACAAGCCACTTGCAAAAGAGATTCCCAAGTAGAGAAACAAGTGCAATGCATAGTGCTTATACATCCCATGAATTAGACCTATCAGAATTAACAACTCTAATTCATTTCTCATCATTCTTCATCCCAGGAAACCTTTGGAATCCAAAAGCAAGACATATGACATAAGGGATGCTTTGAAGTTATGGGATACTTTGAATTTACACTTTTGCTGTTTCTGGTCACAATATAGAGTTACAATACAAACTCTCTACAAACCTGTTTGTAACCTTAAATGAGCTTCAATGTTCTGTAGTCTCTCTTCTATAGCTTGATTCCCACAGTCCCGAGGGAGGGTGTTTGCTTTATGACCGGACCCATGAGCACTTCCATTTCTAGTCTGAGGGCCATAGGTATTTACAACTCGAGAAACTAGGATTTTAAAAAGTACAAGAAGATTAATATTTACACACATGAAAGAAACAAGCAAGGATACCTGCCAAGAGAATACCTTTACAGTGCAAGTCCATGTATTTTACTCAGAAGTCCCACTATTTTCAATGTGAGTAACACTCACAAGTAAGCATTAACAAGATTGCTGCCTTAGTTACAGTATATAATGCTAGCAAATCTCAGCCTGTGTTTGTGTCTACTGTAAACTGCAATGCACCATATTTGACTGTAGTAGTGGCTAAACTGTTTGGTTCACTTTGTACGCTTCACACTTACTTTTCCCTACTGATGTTAGTACTCCTGCTCTTTGCAGACCTCATGCTGGGAAAAATAAATAGGACTATCCCATGCTCCTTTGCTTTGTTCTTTTCAGGTGTACTATAGGTGATTCTGCACTAGCCGAATACTCCTCCCATTATAAATTGCATGGCAGAACACACTTTCAGTATGGTAAATTAGCAACTATTAAGCACTAAATGCTTTTGAACTGTGTGTAGATTCTCAAGGAATCTGCAGTGCTCAGCTTAATAGATGTGACTCACCTGTTGTTCACCCCTAAGAACACCATCTAACAGGAGTACCAGACTCCCAAAGTAAACAATAAAAGAAGAGAGGGGGCAGCTTTCATGTGACTCCCTTGATAACCATTCTTGCTAGGATAACATTTCATGCTGCATCTATTTATTTATTTATTTATTATTAACAAAAAGCAGCTAGTCAGTGGTTTGTTGATTTAATTAAATCGTATATACCCCAGCTTTCCTCAACAAGCCCAACATTATAAGTTAAACCATAACTTAACTATTTTAAAAACAGTTTGACAACAATAAATGCATTAAATAAAGCAGTCATAACACACTAAGGCAGGAGAGAAAAAGAGATTTAAAAATATGAACAATCATCAAAAATATTTTAACCATAGCAATTAAAACCATTTCAAAAAGGGAATAACCAGTTATGGTCCCCAAAAGGACGGTCCTATGGAAGGGCATTAGGGGGAGGGCAAGGCGACATAGAAATAGGCGGCAACTTTCACCCCAAAGCCATTTTCTACTACCCATCACCTTTTGCTAAAATGCTGACAACCTAATAATAAGGATGTTTATTTCAAAGCAGGACCTGTTGAGTTCAATGGATTTATTTCCTAATAGGTATGCTTAGCTTTACAGCCAATGTAGCTGAACAAGTTGTTTGCCATTGGCTTGTAAAGTAAACTGAAACTGCAATCCAACACACACACACACACTTTTGGGAAAGTCTCACCCAACAGTTGGGTCCAGGTTATCTGAAGGACCACCTACACCCATATGAACCTGTCTGTGCTTTAAGATCATCTTCGGAGGCCCCACTTCCTGGCCTGCCACTAAGATCAATAAAGTTGGTGGGCACTAGAGAGAGGCCTCCTCAGTGGTGGCCCCTACTCTGTGAAATTTTCTCCAAGCTGGCTCCATCTGTGGCTGCCATTAAGAGGGCTTTAAAAACGTAATGTCTGTGCGTCCTATGGAGTGAATATAGTAAAAAAAAAATTTTTTTTTTTACTTTCCTCTGCTGGTCCGGAAGAGCGGAGGACTCCTGGGTGGGGCGGGGGAAGCCCCCACCTCTCAGCTGATTTTTTTTTTTTAAAAAAAAAAATTGTACCATACAGTAAGTGCGTCTTATGGTCCGGTGCGTCTTATGGAGCGAAAAATACGGTACCTACTCTCTCTGACATTTTAACTGAATTTTTGTAATAGTATTTGCTGCTGTTAAACATTTGAAATTGCATTCTAACTTAGTATTTTAAAACTGTTTAAAATTTTAAGGTGTTTTTATAACTATATATTGAATTTTACTGTTTTACATTGTAAGCTCCCTTGGGAAGACCAGTCTTGAAAAGTGGCTCAGAAATATATTAAAGAAATAAATACGCTCAGTGGGGACTTGCTCCTGAATAAAAATGCATTGATGCCTCAACTAAACAAATTAAGTTTAGATCAAGAACTTATTTAATGAAACTGACAGAGTGCTCTCTTGGCCATATGAATTGTCTCTTTTAAAAAAAATGTTTTAGGGAACAAAAATCCCTCATTAAATACAATAATAGTAGTACTTACCCTTCACATGACTTTTGAATCCTGGGTAAGGTGTGAACACTGCATCAGTCCTAGCACAGCTGTTTTCTAAGGAAGTTTTAAATAAGTGATCATTAGTGCAGTCATGTAAGAAGCCCATAATTCACTCCAAAGACTTGACAAAGCAGGCCCGTGACCTTAGCCTGGAATTTAGGTAGATGTGAGAAGAGAGAGTTTTCATGGAGATTTTAAAATCTTTTTCTACAAGATAAGGATTTTGTTTAAAGACTATAAAGTTTTTGTTTTTTTTAGCAACAAATTGGGAAGGAAAACCCCTTTTATACTACAGATCATAATATATACAAAAAATAAAATACAAACCCAACAATGAAATAACAGGAGAGGACAATAGGAGAATACTCTCTGGAATAAAGTAGTCTTCACTGATCACTGAAAGGCAAGAAGTGAGGGAACCAAGCCCACCACCAAAGGTGATCTGTTCCACAATCCAGTCACCACAACTGAGGCCATCTCTCTTGTGCCCATTCATCATCACTCAGATGGCAAGGGAACATGGGGGAAGGCCTCTGTGGCGGGACAGAATTCCTGGGCAGGTTAATACGGGATGACAAGATTCCGAATGTACTCTGGCCCCCAAGTTGTTTGGGGCTTTCAAAGTTCAAAGCCAGGCACTTGATGACTTAAGTGTGTTTTTATAGGGAACTTCCTAGTTCAGTGGCAGTATGTCACTGAATACCAATTTCGAAAGAGCAACAGCAAGAGAGGGCTTTTCGCTTTCAAGTCCTCTTGCAGGCTTCCAGAAGCATCTGGTTGCCATTTTGGGAAGCAGGATGCCAGGCTAGATGGACCTTTTATCTGATTCAGCACAGTTCTTCTTAAATTCTTTATCTCTTGTTCTGAATATAAGTTAATGATTCATGCTGATGACTCTGCAATGTCAATACAGTAATACCTTGGATTGCATGTAATCCAAAACACTCTTATATCAAAGCAAGTCTCTGGCGGGCATGAGCAGGGTCGATTTCGGTCCGCTACGCCCGCTCGAGGTGAGCGGTTACATCCCTACGACTACTTGTCTTGCAAGACGTCACTTGTTTATCAAGTCAACATTTATTTTAAAAAAATTGCTTGTCTTGCAAAACGCTCTCAGACCAAGTTACTTGCAATCCAAGGTATTACTGTATAACCAATCCTGTTATATTTCTAAAGGTAATGTGATGCCTCACCCCTCACCCCCACCTTGCGATTCGAACTCTCAGCTTTATTATGGTCAAATCCCACCTCCACATTCTCTTAATCTCCTCCGCTGCCACCAACCCCCTCCAAGGTAACCAACTCAGACCACTCCTTTTAGATATTTAAAAAGGAAACAAGTTTATTTATTTACAATCAAGGGTAGGGAAATAGATGTTATAGGATTCTAAACTTGATAAACTCCCTCTCTCTCTCACCCTGTCTCTCTCAGACAGCACAGTACCCAATACTCCCCCTCTCTCCCTAGACTCCACTCAGACTTCTCTCCTTCTCTCTCTCCCCCCCCCTCCAGACTCCACACACCACTCCCTCTTCTCCCTCAGACTCCTCTCTGCAACACACTCCTTTGAACAGCACCGCCCACTGTTTATATAACAGGCTTCACCCCTCCTTCTCACTCTCTCAGCCAATCAGCAGACATCCAACATTCTACACTCCTCTCACACTCCCCTCACATACTAACAGCTATAACGTTTTGCCCATGGGTAGGGGCATGAGAGTAATATTGAAAGATTTTGAATTAAGAGCCAATTGGCAAATTAAGGCGTAATCTTATACATATTTAGACAGGAAAAAGGCCTACAATTCCCAGCATGCCCCAGTCACCATGGCTGGCGCATGCTGGGAGTTGTAGGACTTTTTTTCTGGCTCCAGAAAATAACACTGGGTGATTGTGCCTCGGCTCTCTGGCAGTTGAACTGTGGGGTGCCACAGGGCACTATTCTGTCCCCAATGTTGTTTAACACTTATATAATGCTGTTGAGAGCAGTCATTAGGAGATTTGAGGCAAGGTGTTGTCAGAATACTGGTAACACTCAGCTCTATTTCTTTCTAGCATCTGAATTGGGAAAGGTTGTGCATGTTCTGAACTGGTGCCTAGATGCACTTATGGGCTGGATGAGGGCTAACAAATTGAAGCTGAATCCAGATAAGACAGAGACACTATAGGTGGGTGGTTCCCAAATCTGGGAAGTGGGTTGTTTGCCTGTTCTGGATGGCATTAGACTCCCTCTGAAGGAACAGCTACATAGTCTGACCTATGAGGGCCTTTGTTACTACCCTGCTGTTGTTCTTATAGTATTATAATGTTTAAAATGGTTTTAATAATTATTTATTGTTTTATCATTGGCTGTTATACTATAATGCTGTATTTTAATGTGAACCGCTTAGGGATTTGTATTTTAATAAATAAAAAATAAACAAATAAAAGCATGCTAAATTAGGTCACTTTCAGAAAATTTTCCAATGCAAACTAAAACTTTTGAGATGCAAATTACTCTAATTTTCCAGAAAATTTCAAAATTCAGACTTTTCTGGAAAACCCACATCACTAGAGGAAACTTTGCTTAAAAGCTGCTAGCTTCACTAGCACAAGAAGAAAAAAGATGATTGATGTCAAGTCTGCTTGAAGAGTTTGCTTGAAGTTTCAGCTAGAAACCTGAAGGTAAAAATAAGATTGGAGAACACTGGTTATACGACAGGTGAATTGTTTGTGGGTTTGGCCATTTATATACTGTGTGTATAGCTTCATGAGATATTCATCTGAGAACATCCTTATGTACTTCTTGCTTCCATAATTTCTCTTTATTATCTCCACTTATTTGTATATTTCTGCATCTAAGCATTCATCCTCTTAAAAATTAGGATCTTCACACAATCCTTCCTCATGCAGCTTGGTCTGCAGCACTAGTGTTTCTTCTGTAAGCTTCACTCATGTCTTGTGGTTTGCCTTATTTGTTAAAATGAAAGCTCAGCCGGGGGACAGTCACTTGTTTAGTCAATCTTCTCCTTTTCTTGACCATGTACATAAACATGGTCAATGGCCAGTGTGGCGTAGTGGTTAGAGTGTTGGACTGGGACTCGGGAGATCCGGCTTCTAGTCCCCGCTCAGCCATGAAGCTCACTGGGTGACTTTGGGCCAGTCACTGACTCTCAGCCTAACCTACCTCACAGGGTTGTTGTGAGGATAAAATGGAGAGGAGGAGGATTATGTAAGCTGCCTTGGGTTCCTTTCAGGAAAAAAGGCGGGGTATAAATATAATACAATAAATAAATAAATAAATAAATTTAACTAAAATGAACATCAGTGTTCTAAGATCAGCACCGATGCATATTGGCTTAAGAAAGTTGCACAACTTTTAATCTGTACAAAGCCAAAGTAAATTTTACTTCCTTGAGAGTAATCCACAAGTTTCAGGAGTCTTAGAGTAATCATTGAGACCAAGAACACATTATAATAACAGTCCCTTTTGTGGTATTTTTGGGTTAAAGCTATTTGCAAGAAATGCGATCAATAAGACATGAACTACTAAAAAAGCAGACTTCTGCACATGGACTTACAATAAGGGCCTTTATATTCATCATGAAGCAGGGCCCGCCAAGGACAGGCAACACCTCCCATCTATCCTCAGAATGCCCTTCCCCAATAAGTTTAATACTGAAAACTTGTACATGTCTACTCAGAAGTAAATGGGTATAGGATAACAGCCCGAGTCATATTCTTACTTAAGTGGTGCAGTCTACAAAATTAGTTACACTGCTTTATCCCACTACAGTCCATGAGAATACACCATAGTAGGAACCTTATATACTTGGAAGTAAGTTTCTTTGAGATCATGTGAACTAATGGATGTAGATCAAGGTGTTATAAACAGAACAGACACTACAAACAGAAATTCTCTACATTTTGCATAACTAATAACTTTTTCATTGTTAACTCTGCCTTTTAAGAAAAACTTTTAAAAGAGCTTGTTCAAAAATAAGTTCGGGGTAGAAGAATCATACTTAAAAGAATAAGCAAATTAAAGCTCAACTGGATAGCTACCTTGATTACAATCAATAACATTGCAAAATTCTCTGACGTTGTTTTCATTGATCTCAGCTTGTTTCCTTTCAATGAAGGCTGATATTCGTCTTTCAATCTGCAGGTAACAGAACAACTTGTATTTAGATTTCATTACTGCCATTCAAAATGAAAGAATGGTCTAGAATAGAGGGGGGAAATGGCCCAAGAGTTACTTACTTCAGCTTTCCCAGCTTTTATCTGAACTACTTCTGGGTCAAAATCAACATGAGCCTCTTTCAGGTTTGCAGAAGTTGAACCACAGGCTATGTGTTTCACTTCCACCTGCATGTCTTTATCTATTACATTTGAATTAGTCTCGCACTTTCTGCCTTCTGTCTTACTGGAATCATCAATGGGTACAGTGTTTTCATCTTTAATCAAAGACTGGAGGTTTTCTATAAATGGCTAGGCAAAATGGAAAAAAAGAGAAAGCAGACTCAAACTGACAAAACACTTTTTAAAAACTGGAATTTCTAAGACAAACTTCTGTAAAGACCATATGTTATCACCTTTGTGTATGTAATCCAAATCAAACTAGAATTAAAATATAGCATCTCTCAAGCGTCACTGCCCTTTTGATCAGTGCCTTTTACTAATCTGTGTGCGTGCGCGCGCGTGTGTGTGTGTGTGTGTGTGTGTGTGTGTGTGTGTGTATACACACTCTAGAGGGTCCAGACTATCTGAGCAAATCTGTCTGTTACTCATCTGTTTTGTACCAAATCAAAGCAGCAGCCTTTGGCACCAATGCCACTTAATTTACATGTCATTCAAATGCTTACTCAGAACATTAAGGCTTAAGTATTTTTTCTCCTTAACACAAGAGCCAAGACTCTCATTCTGTTAAAGCTCTTGCTTTAACACTACATCACTGGCAGCATCTCCACTTGAAACAGCAGCCACCCAAAATGCATGAAATAATACAAACACTGTGCGTTAGACTCATGCATCACCCAACACAGCCAATATTCAGAGAAGCAAAATAAATGCTCTTTATTGTCTCATCTTTTTCACATCTCATCTTTCTCATAATAAAAAAAACCTATTTCAGTTCTTTACATTTTTACACAGAAGCCAGGAAACAACAAAAGTAAGCTCACAAATTCTTCTTCTGTTACATTTTGAAAACACCTGCATTAAAAAGAGGCCAAATGACCCAGAAATAAAGAGTACTTCCAATACATGCAAACAACTGGAGCATTATGAAGTGATAACTATATCATCAATTCCTCTAACCCCATTCAATTGTGCTTGCCATGGAGCTGCAAAGTGAGGGTTCAACATTATTCCTATTAATAGAAATACTTCAGTTGGCACTATTTTTTTTTTTAGAGGAACAAATTGGTGACCTCAAACTACAATCTATCAGATTGAGAAACCATTACACAAGAGCCATTTTTGTGTGTGCTATTCAGCATGTTCTTCTGGGTTTTTTACCTTTAATTTATATATTACTTAGAATGGTGACAGTTAGAAATGTATACTACCGAAGCCCCACAAGAACAAACAGGAACTGAACAAACAGCATTCTCATTTTCCCAATAGAGCTTGCACAGGAGAGGTTGTTGACAGATTACACCTTATTTCAATAGCAGAGCAAATTGATTGATGTATTCTCATTAAGCACTATGGAGAAGTCACAAGGCTTGTGCTAGCAACTGATCCAAAAACAAAGAACATTAAGTATTGTGACTTAACATTAAAAAATGTCAAATGAAAATGATGTAACACAGCAACTGGTTACTTGACAAGATGAAACATTTAAACGTCTAAGAAGTTACTTTTTAAAATGTACTGGAAATATGGTTAATTGCAGACACACACACCAGGATGTATCATGCTGGGATAATGCCACTTCTTGATCCACTGAAAGCACTTCACGAACCGCAAAACTCACCCAACGCATGGAATCATTATCATAGCGTGACATACACCTGCCGTGTTATTGCTTAATTATAACCCACCACAGATGGAAATGTACTGCAGTTACAATGGAAGTGTAGAAATCAATGGGACTGCATTTGTACAATCTACTTACCCTACTTAGCTTGCACTGCTATTCCCACAACTCTTCTAATAACTGTTTTAAGGTAACAGCTTTAAGCCCTTTAGGAAGCACAGCGGAGCCTCAGATGTGCAATACAGTAAGTTGCACCATTTCCTTATACAGCAGTCCCAACATTGGAGTTGAGGTTTTTACATTTAAGGATTAATTTGAGTGACTAGGTTTCAAAAAAGTGCCCAATAAGAAACATTTACCTGTAAAACTGAAATATGCTGCTGCAGAGCAGTCAAGAGCAACATGGGCTGAAGTGGTGAGGCACCTTGAAGCTTGCTCCAGTCGAAGTTAATTTTCACCACATCTTCTCCAAGATTAAGCTTCAAAAGCCAAACAAACCATGTCACAAGAGGGCTCCAATGCAAAAGCCTTGTCAACCACATAAAAAGGCTACAATTTGAATGAGAATTTCCCTTCGGTCAAACATAAGAAGAACTCTGCTGGATCAGACCAATGGACCATCTACTAGTCCAACAGCTTGTCTCCCACAGTGACCAACCAGATTCTTATGGAAAGCCCACAAGCATACCTTAAAGGTATGGCTGTTGCTTCTCATTTGGCTGTTGCTTCTCATTTGGGAGATGCTGTATAGCCATCTTTACTATGGATAAATCTACCTATGAATTCTTAGTTAAGTTAGATAGCCATCTAGATAAGTTAGTGGCCATCATCACCACATCTTATAGCAGTGAATTCAATAAATTAACCAAGACCCCCCCATACACACACACACACACAAATACATTCAGAGAAGCTGCAATTCTAGGCAAACTTATTTGGCCGATAGCTGCACTGATTTCACTCAGATTTACTTCCAACAGATTGTACTTCTGATTTTTCTACTAGTAATTATTGGCATTTCGATTCTACGAACTTACCATCTGTTCGTAACCATAATTGCTTTGAGTAGGATTGTATAGCAGTGTCTATCCATCGTGGAATGGACATCACAGAGCTCCCTGCATACTCCCTCCCTCTGCTCCAGAGTAGATGGAAGGGGCATTAGGAGAGCACGGTGTGGAGAAAGGAATGGGGAAGTGCTGTTGTGCAAGCAGAAGTCTGCTTGCTAGACTTTGGGCTATAATCCTCAGCACAACTGTTTGAAAGTTTAATATCCATTTAATTAATGGCTCCTTCTTTAAAAAATAAAAGTACAGTCATGCCTTGGATTGAGAGCATAATTCGTTCCGGAAACATGCTTGTAATCCAAAACACTCTTATATCAAAACGAAATCCCCCCCAAAAAAATTGTACAGAGATTTTTAATTTAAGCAGTACTACAGTACCTGTATTGCAAGACGTCACTTGTATATCAAGTCAAAAAAAGTTAAATAAATATTTAAAATTTGCTTGTCTTGCAAAACACTCTCAAACCAAGTTACTTGCAATCCAAGGTATTACTCCAAGGTACTTAGGATTGCAACACGTTAACCTGCATCAGCTTGTGAAATCACTTTCATTTCATTTCATTTCATTTGTAAACCGCCCAGAGCACTTCAGCTATTCGGCAGTATAGAAATAATAATAATAATAATAATAATAATAATAATAATAATAATAATAATAATTATTATTATTATTATTATTATTATTTTTAATAATGACACACAGCTCTACCTCTGTTTCAAGTCCTCACCGAGGTTGGCCGTTGAGACCCTGTCCAAGTGCCTGGAGGCAGTAGCTGGCTGGATGGGAAGGAACATGCTGAAGCTGAACCCCGACAAGACCGAGGTACTTCTGGTGGGGGACAAGGGGAGGTTAGGGGATGTTGAATGGGGTACATCTGCCCCTGAAGGACCAGGTCCGCAGCTTGGGGGTCATCCTTGACTCCTAGCTGTCCATGGAGGCTCAAGTGTCCGCTGTGAGCCGGGCGGCGCTGTATCAACTCCATCTGATACGGCAGCTGCGCCCCTACCTTCCTAATAATCTGCTCCCATCAGTGGTTCATGCCTTGGTCTCCTCTCGCCTAGACTACTGTAATGCGCTCTACGTGGGGTTGCCCTTGAAGACGGTTCGGAAGCTACAGCTGGTACAGAACGCGGCGGCTCGCTTGGTTAAAGGCAGCCGCCGGCGGGACCACATCACGCCAGTGCTGAAAGATTTGCACTGGCTACCAGTTGCTTGCCGAGCCGAATTCAAGGTGTTGGTTTTGACCTTTAAAACCCTATACGGCTCCGGTCCAGGCTATCTCAAGGAGCGTCTCCAGCAACACCAAGTGGGCCGCTCAACAAGATCTGCCACGGACGGCCTTCTCCTTGTCCCGTCAGCCAGAGCAGCTAGACTGGTGGGGACAAGGAAGAGGGCCTTTTCTGTGGCGGCCCCCGTACTGTGGAACTCTCTCCCGAGTGACCTCCGCCATGCCCCCTCTCTGCTGAGCTTCCGCCGCTCATTAAAAACCTGGCTGTTCAGGCGGGAATATGGGGTGGGTTAAGATTTTAAAATTTTTATATGGTTTTAAATGTATTTTATTGTTTTTATTCTATGTACATCGCCCAGGGTGGCCGGTTGCCGGCCAGATGGGCGATTAATAAATGTAAATAATAAATAAATAAATAAATTACATTTCTGTACCGTCCAATAACCAAAGCTCTCTGGTTTACAAAGATTAAACCTTTAAAATACATTATAAAAAACATATACATATAAACATAGAACACAGAGACACACATATATCTAAAAACAATTTTAGACAATCAATAAAAAAAAATCAAGACCTGGTTAAAAATCTCATTGTATGCTGCCAAATTCCTGAGAGAAGGTCTTAACCTGGCACTGAAAAGATAACGTTGGCACCAGGTAGGCCTTGTTAGGGAGATCATTCCATAATTGAGGGGCCACAACCAAGAAGGCCCTCTCCCTTGTTTCCGCCTTACAAGCCTCCCTTGGAGGAGGCACCTGAAGGAGGACCTGAGATGGTGAATACAGTATGTGGGTAAGATTCATGTCGGGAGAGGCACTCCACCAGGTATTGTACGTCCGAGACATGTAAAGCCAGCACCTTGAATCAGGCTCGGAAGCCAGTGCAAGTGGAACAGAATCGGTGTTATATGTTCAGACCTTCTGGTCCCTGTTATCTATCTGGCACCTGCCTTTTGCACAAGCTGCAGCTTCTGAACTGTCTTCAAAGGCAGCCCCACATAGAGTGCATTGCTGTTTTCAAGCTTGGAGGTTACCAGAGCAGAGAAAACTGAAGCCTAGGATATCCCTGTCTAAATAGGGGCATAGCTGGGTCACCAACCAAAGTTGGTAGAAGGCACTATGTGCCACTGAGGCCTCCTGAGCCTCAAGTGACAAAGATGGCTCCAGGAGAAGCCCCAAATTATGAACTCGCTCTTTCAGGGGGAGTGTTACCCCATCCATAACAGGTTGAGCACCCTCCATCTGGTCAGAAGAACCACCCACTAACAGCATATTAGTCTTCTCTGGATTGAGTTTCAGTTTATTAGCCCTCATCCAGTCCATTGTCACAGCCAGGCACCAATCTAGCACATCCAGAGCCTCACCTGATGAAGATGAAAAGGAGAAATAGAGCTGCATGTCAGCAGCATACTGATGACAGCAAACTCTAAAACTCCAGATGAACGCACTTAACGGTTTCATGTAGATGTTAAATAGCACAGACCCCTGCAGAACCCCACACTGGAGAATCCACAGGGCTGAGCAATATTCCCCAAGCACCATCTTCTGGAGCTGACCATCCAAGCAGGAGCAGAATCACTGCAATTCAGTACCCCCAACTCCCAGCTCAGACAGTCACGCTAGATTCTAGAAGGATACCATGGCCGATGGTATCGAAAGTCACCGAGATATCAAGGAGAATCAACAAGGTCACACTCCCCCCATCTCTCTCCCAACATAGGTCATCATACAGGGCTACCAAGGCTGTTTCTGTGCCAAAACCCAGCCTCAACTGTGTTATTATTCATAATACAATATTGTTGTATTGATATTAATGATAATAATATTTATATTATTGAGTCATTATTAATAATATTGATAATACAAGCGAACAGTAAGTTCAAAGCAAAGGACTATGTTTTTGGTGGTCACAGCTCCCATGTAAAATGGTGGAAGTTGTGGATGCTTAGCACTTTGAACAAATACTACATATTCACCGCTGGAAAATGTGCTGGTTACATAGCCTGAAATAAAAGGTATACGGTAATTCACTTGAGGACTTATTTTGTATGCATTCCATTGGCAAAACAAACGAGAAATCTGCAAAAGAAAAGATGTACTTGCACAAATCTAATTCACCCTATTTCCCACAGATTTTTCTCTTGAATTATGCCCAATCTTTCTTGTGGAAGTTTGGTCAGGAGTAAATGAAAAATAATTGCTACATTTATAATTATCAGAGTTCTCCTAACTCAACAACCCGCCAAGCATGTTTACTCAGAAATTAGTTCCGCTGATTTCAATGGGATTCTGATCCACACATACAGCAGAGTGAGGTCAGAGAATCCTGAGTTGGTAGTGTGGACGTCAGACTGCATGTGCCAGGGATTCTAATTTTGAGTGTTCCCCCATGTTAAAAACACATTGCAAATTTTAAAAAAACCTAGCACTGCAGGGAGAAAGGTTCTAGCCTTCTACGGTACTTCCACACATGAAGATCCTCTACCTGCAGCCTGAAATGGTAGAGTCTACTTGTGACTCTCCTTTATGCCCTAACCTTTTATAATTATTATTATAATTATTATAATGATAACCTTTGCACCATTTTGTTTCAGTAAGACCCTTGATTCAGAATCTACTATACAGTCATGCCTTGGATTGAGAGCATAATTCGTTCCGGAAACATGCTTGTAATCTGAAACACTCTTATATCAAAACGAAATTCCCCCAAAAAAATTTGTACAGAGATTTTTAATTTAAGCCGTACTACAGTACTTGTATTGCAAGACGTTGCTTGTATATCAAGTAAAAAAAAATTAAATAAATATTTAAAAATTTGCTTGTCTTGCAAAACACTCTCAAACCAAGTTACTTGCAATCCAAGGTATTACTGTAGTTTGCATTCTGCAAGCACAAATATACATTCCTAGATGCCACTGGAAAATCCCATTCCAAGTCTGATTCAAGGGGAAGGGAACTCCCACATCCCACCACAGGTGGGCCTTGCTTTGCTCAGTGTTGGAGTGTGCTTGGTCTCTATTATGAGCATCAGTCTCTAAGTTTTGACTATTCAAAGTACGTGTCCCTTTCACACAAATCTGGGTGCCTTGGACTGTGTGACTACCAAGTTTCCCTAGAAGATTGGGAGGGAGCTGAGATAGGCAGCTGCAAATAGCTCTGCGCTATGCCTCCATTGTCCAGTGCTAATGGTGGCTATTTTCTATTTAAAATTAGAAATGTTAGTATTTGTTTTATTCTTCAGATGTAGAAAAATATTTCATGCAACAGTTCATTTTCAATTTCCTCTAATTCTCAATGTTAATTAAGATGCCATGCAGAATGGGAGGGATTTTTTTTAATCAAGTATTTTCATTGGTTTCCTTTTCCAGACTTACCTGGAAGTAATTCCAATTGAGTTCAGTGGGGCTTACTTCTGAATAGATATGTATAGGACTGCACCACCAGTTTTGAAAATTGCTTACAATTTTTATTGCAAATGAGATAATACTCTAACAATGTCATTTTAGAGATGGGGGGGGGGGGCTGATATATGGCCAAGGCCACAAAATAAATTCAAGACAGAGATGAAGACCTGTGCCCGCATTTCCAGAATCTAAATCCAATCATTTATATATTGGAGAAAGCATCCCTTCAAGTGGCCAATTAACTAGTTTCCATCCATTTAATTTCCATCCACTCGATATACTTTGGCAAAGACATATCGTGACACTGTTTAGTGACCGTGAGCAATTCTGCTTCCTTGATCAAACCACTATTGAATCTTTTAATTATCTGAAACTGCAACAGATCCTTTCAACATTGTAAAGGATTCTTGCAGCTTTTTTTCATCCTCTCCAACTTTTCAACTCACTTTTAAAATTTGGACACTAGAAGTGATACTACACTCCACCAGCCATCTTACCAGCAATGTAGCTAGAAGCAAACCATCTCTATTCTTGGATCAATATGTGCTTAACTTTAATTGAAATACATGTAAAGGCTCAAGGATACAAGAGAAGATTTTGAGGATGGGTGGGGCTGTGTTTGCCACACAGGTCGCCTAGCTTAATAGCATAAGCTTTTTGAGAGCTATTAGAATCTAAGCCTTAAAACAAGAGATCCTTATCCTTTCCAAGGGCAGGCTAGAAAATTTCAAACTTACATGTGTGGGTGTATGAATGTATGTATGCATATAAAAACCTGAAGCCACCTGTGAAGAAAGGTATTTACAAGATGTTGAGTTTCACATTTCCCCCCTCCCTTTCTCCCAATTTGGGGCTGAATCTTTCAACTACTTATATTTGTTATTCATTCCTGACAGAATAGTATCCCACAATTCACGATAATGGAGGACTATTAAAAAAGAAGGGTAAGTGAAGATAAGAATAAGTCCTGTATCAAATAGGTTAACAAATTTGTGAACTGACATTGCACATTGGTAACCATTCTGTTTAAACGAAAGAGAACAAGGTAGCGAAAACATCAAAGAAAACTACATTATTAGCTAAACAAAAGATGAAAGCAGCACATTACAGCAGACCCCAAAGCCAAAACATGTTACTTCCTATTGATTATGACTTGTATCCAATATTATCCTAACTTAAGTCCCATACATTTCAATGGGTCTACTCCAAGGAGGACTAACATTAGATACAACCGTACCACTATAAATAACCCCAGTGTAGCAGGAATTTTCACTAAAATCTATGGGAGTCACTTCCAAGTAACGGGTTTAGGATTGCGGTAGGAAGACTGGTAACCAGTGCAGGTACTGAGGTATGCTATGGTCGACTCAAGGCTCTAAAAGCGGGCCAAAATGTGAGTAAGCCTCATCTTTTACCCTCGTCGCCCGTCCTGCTCCCTGCCTGCCTCTTTCACACCGAATGTTTTCAGAGCTGCAGCGGGGCGGCAGATCGTCCCTTCTGCATCCCGCTCTCTCAACAAGCACGGCTACGGCTTCCCCCTGCCCACTAACCTGCCCCATCAACTTAGGCAACAAGCGCAGGCAGCCTCTCAGGATCTCTCGAACCGGCTCTTCAGAGGAGCCTCCCAGCGGGGCGGAGGCCTCGGGCGGATCCGAACCAGTCTTCCCCTCGGAGGCCATTACAGCCGCCCGAACCGAACACTACTAGTCACAGCAGGGGCCATGCCTCTCTTCCTCCGCCCCTCGCGTCTTGTCGCCCACAGATGACGGAGTAAGCCACTCCGTTCGAGTGGGTTCAGGAGTTCGTCCTTTCTCCCGCCCATACACATGACTGACGAGTGAAGCGGCCAATCGGCTATAGGTGGAAGAACGGAACTGTGAAGCTTCTGAGGCGCATCGCCTTTCCAGGCGCGGTGGCGGCTGCGCTCCGACCCGCTGCAAGGAGAGAGCGAGGAGCTCCTGGCGGTACGGAGCAGCCGCGCCGAGGCTTGCCAGACTTGGCTGCGCCGTAGCAAAGAATCTGGGAAAGGAAACGATGAAATGAAGCGCATATCCAAAATATCGTGCTGGCAGCCTGAGATGTTGTTGCTCAAAACAACAATAACGCCTGAGTGCAATTAACGTTGTTTGGTAGGTCCTAATAAAAATATTGCCTAACTGGATTTTGAATTTTTTCCCCTCAAGGGCCAGCATGATGAGGACAACAGCAGTAGCCGTGCTGGGCCATGAAAAAAAAAATCCAAAATCTTTATGGGAAATATTTGTATTAGGACCAGCCAGATCATCATCAGGCGATCTCTCGTGACCGAGTAAGATTGTCTTCCAGGATAAAAATTTACAAAAAGGAAATTTTAAAAGGAGGCAATTCTAAAGAAAAATTGTGTAGACTCTAGCGATGGGTCCGTAAGTGGCTGTGGAGGCCAATTCTAGATCCACACAGTTTCCCTCAGTGAGGACATAGGTTACCAGATGGAAGATGGTCCTGTAAAGGATTTGTTTGACGTGCTTTTCGCTTAGCACGTTTCTCCCTTTCACCTTGCACTTGGGCTTCTTCAAAGTCCATAGAACCTTTGTGAAAGGCCAACCTCCATTTAGATCGTTCATGGGCCAGAGCTTCCCAGTTTTTGATGTTTATATTGCATTTTTTTAGATTAGCCTTAAGAACATCTTTAAACCTCTTATACTGACCACCGATATTCCGCTTTCCATCCTTGATTGGGAATAAAGTAACTGCTTTGGGAGACGGCAGTCAGGCATTCGAACAACATGACCGGTCCACTGAAGTTGGCGTTGAAGGATCATTTTTTCAACGCTAGTAGTCTTTGCTTCTTCCAGTACACTGACATTTGTTCGCCTATCTTCCCAAGTAATTCGCAGGATTTTCCGGAGGCAACGTTGATGAAATCTTTGAAGGAGGTAGAAGTGACGTTTATAGATAGTCCATGTTTTGCAGGCATACAATAAAGTTGGCAATACAATGGCTTCATAAACCAGTGTTTTGGTCTTCTTACAAATATCCCAATCCTCGAACACTCTATGTTTCATTCGAGAAAACGCAGCACTTGCGGAGCTCAAACGATGCTGGATTTCACTGTCGATGTTAGCTGTAACAGAAAGATAGCTGCCAAGATAGAGAAAATGATCGACATTTTCCAGTATTGTCCCGCCAAGCTGGATAGATGGCATCATCAGAGGGTTAGCTTGCACTTGCTGATGAAGCACTTTGATTTTTTTGATGTTAAGTGAGAGACCAAGTTTTTTGTATGCTTCTGCAAAAGCATTTAGGATAGTTTGGAGATCATCCTCTGAATGTGCGGAGACCACATTATCATCAGCATACTGAAGTTCCACAACGGAGGTTGTAATTACCTTACTTTTTGCTTTCAGCCTGCTGAGATTAAAAAGCTTTCCATCTGTTCGATATATAATTCCCACACCAGTGGGAAGTTTCCCCTCGACAAGATGTAAAATCATGGCGATGAAAATAGCCAGATAACCTGATGATGATGATGTTACTTGCATTCGGGCAATTAATGTCACTTCTAGTTTGGCCCACCGATCTATAAATAATCATGGTTGCATTCCGAAGATGAAAAATAAACGCTTAGACTTGCATCTCAACACAAAGGTTGTTGCCCACATTTCTAAGGTTCATGAGATCCCACTCCCGAAAAACCACTTTGGTTTCTGTAGTGCAAACAGAGACTTGTACTGAAGGCTACGCAGCCACTGGGTCTTTGGCAACAGCAGCCTAACACTCCTGCCCACTTGCTCCTAAAAGAGAGGAGGTTAGTTTGGGGGCGATAGTGCTAGTCCAATGACCTTGGGCCAGAGGTGGTGTTAGGGGGTGGCCCACTAGGACTGGAGAACCGAATCTCTCATTTGGAGCCCCGAATCTCTGGGAGGCCGTCTGCCCCACCACCCTGCTGTCCATGGGCACTTGCTGAAATACAGGTACAGGGCCCTGAGGGATTAGCTGGCTTTTTGCCCAAATGTGCTTCACATATCCTGCTGCCCCCCCCCCCCCGAATCTGCCTGAGGTTTTTTTGTGAAATCAAATGCCCTCTGACCTGTCCATACATCCCATTTTACAAATAGGGGTGTCCTTAGGAGACAGGGTCCTTAAAAGACACACACACACATACACACACACGTACATTATAACATATGCAAATTAGCTTATGCAAATTTATGCTTTTTTCTTTTGTCCTGTGGGCCTGAGCCCTGGATCTTTTCGAAAACTAGCACCGCCCCTACCTTTGGGCTATCACTGGCCCAGCTTGAAGGCAAAAGGGGTGGGCCCAAAATACCAGCACATTTCAGTTTAAACCCTTTACTTCCAGTAACTAAGCCTTAGGAGAGGCATTTCAACCTTTTAGAATGGAGGCGGGGGCGGACTGCACAAAAGCCACAAAACCACCAAATGATCGCTGGTGGAGGGAAAGGGGGTTCTCCCAGGGGAAGGGGGCATAGCTGTCTGGAACACCCTAGAGGGCGAGATTAGGACCCCAACCCTGAGGTTCTTTATCTCTGTTCCAGATGGAGGGCTTCTAGCGCTACCAATCCAAAGATATTGTGCAGCTTTTCCATCTTTTCCTCCTTACCATTTTTTTCCCCTAGCAAGAAAAGAGATGGAAAAAGCAGTGGGAAAGCACAGCAGGTTACAAATGGAAGACGTCGTCATCTGGACTCTCAGTAAAATTCTGTGAACGAGGCAGGGTGATTGCCCAATAAAAGCCTCATCTAGAAGCACCCTTGGTTTCAAGTTGGATCTCTGCCCTGGGGAATGGGGCTGAGGCTTCCTTGACACTGGTGCTAGGAATCCATTGCTGGATCGGAGGTTCTGCTTTGAAGTGGCATTTATGATCTGGCTACAGGTCTTTTAACATTCCTTATTTAGGCTCTAGAGAACAGTAACTGGTCAGTGACTGTAATGTCTTCAGTTGCTTTCAGATGAAGATATCTGACATTCAGAAGATATTTGGTCCTGTCCTTTCTTAAAATAAGAACACTAAAACTTTTGTGTTGTTGTCCCTGGTTATTATTTGTTTGTGGCACATACTGATTTATCAGTAGCATATACAGTACTTTACTGGATGACACAGCTTTTTGTCCTTCTGACTGAAGCACACATAAATGAAAATAAAAATAAATCCCAGCTTAGCAAGACAGATGGAAGATGTGGAGAAAGCCCAAACACCAGTTGCACACACGCACACACACACACACAATTCCCTCAAGGGAGGGGGCGAGGGAGGAGGGATGAGATCACCGGGGAAGCAACCAGACAAGTCATCAGCCCCAACAAAGGAGGGCCTCGGCGGAAATCCACAAAAGTCCAGGAAGGACCATCAAGGACCATCAACGAGCAGCGCAGTCTCAAAGAGCTGCAAAGTACCCCTACGTCACCTTCTTGCCTGGGCAGGGATAAGCCCACCTGAAACAGAGGGGCAGGCATAAGCCCCCACCTGACCCAGAGGGCGGGGAGAGCGGGAAATCCGGGGTAGAAAACCCCTCTCCCTTCCGGTAGTTGGTTGTTGGGAACCACGGGTACGCCAGGGCCAGATCCACCTTAAGCAAGCCGTTCGGGTACACCAGTCTCAGCCACGCCGCGCGGATCGAGGGCTAGGTTGAAACTGACTAGAGTATTGTCTTTGGTCTGAGGACAGAGGCAAGGTTCGCTCTACTAGCCTGGGAGCCTTCTGATTGGGTAAGACGGGGGTCAGCTAAGGTTGTGTTGACTGTAAACGTATTCCTAGAAGACTGCTAGTTCCGACCTGCATTATTGTATAAACAAATAAAAAGCCTTATTTGGGCATACAAAGGGCTGTGGTTTTTCCTCTTGTACTCGAAAGCTGATACGAGCCGTATTGCTTTGCCGGTTAACCCTATAGTTGCCGAACTCACGCAAAGGATCCGGTTGCTGATCCTTCACATGGTGGCAGACGACGGGACAATTGGAAACCACATTTGACAGTCGGAACTAACAGGGCTTCGGGCAGGCTAGTAGATTGCTGGGGAGCGCTCAGATCAAAGAAAATGAATAACCTGAGCCAAGAGCAAGCGGAGCTAGTGAGCAGCCCAGAGACCCCAACCCAGACCTCCACAATGGAGTGGGTGGTGCGGCCGAAGACTGCAAGGCAAGAAGGGGGGGAGCCCCCTCATCATTGTTAGTAGGGCAGGAACCCAAGCAGTGGGGTAGCCCCAGCCTTACCAGTAGCGGCAGGAGGAGCGAGATGAGGGACCCTGAGGTAGAGGAAGACCTCGACAGAAGGGTTGCTGGCAGAGCCATGGGGGGAGGAGGGTTGGATGCCCTCTTTCCCCAACTCAATTGGCAGCAAGCCAGGGAGTTGATGCAGCATCAACAAGAAATGTGCCAGCAGCAACAAGTAGCGCTACAGATGCAGCTGGCCAGGCTGACCATGGGCACCGGACAAGGGGGAACCCCTGCACCCCAGGGTGGGGGTACCACGACCCCTAAATGGAACAGGAAGCAATTCCCCACCTACCAGTCGGGACAGGATGTGCTGATCTTTTTCACCCTGTTCGAGGCTGCCTGCCTGGAGCAGAGGGTGCCGGACAACTTAAAGGATGTCTGCCCTGAGGACTCAGGTCAGCGGGGAACTGGCTGATCTCCTGGGTATTCACACCCAAACTGCCCCCTTGGACTATGGGGCGTTCAAGGAAGCGGTGAGAGAGAGGTTTGCCCTCACCGCCAAGCATTGTCGCCGTAAATTTCGTTACGGACAGCCTACCCCAGGGGACACGTATGCCTCCTGGATGGCGCACCTGGGGCAGGTTTGGGACGCATGGATCGGGGCCACCAGGAAGACCACTTTGGCGGAGGTGCGGGAGCTCATGATTCAAGAGCAATTTTGTGCCACTATCCCGGAGGACTTAGCTACGGCGGTGAGGGATCGGGACCCCCCAAACTGTAGGGAAATGGGCAAGTTGGCCGACCAAATGGGACTGTATCGGCAGCCCAAAGGAACAAAGGGGGGCAACCTCAATCGTGGCGGGGCTAAGGGGAGCGTAGAAAAGGGCAACCCCAAACCTCGGGAGGGAGCCCTAGGCAAGCCCAAGGAAAGCCCCAGCACCAGTGGCTGTTTTTATTGCAAAGAACCGGGGCACCTCAAGAGGAACTGCCCCAAGCTCATCGCGAAGAACCGCCACGCCAAGACATCGCCTGGCAAGGTGGGGAGGATGCTTGCTCCAGAGTCCCGCGAACCGGAGGAGCACGAGGAGGATCAGCAGTCCAGCTCGTCCCTTGAGGAAGACGGGGAAGATGCAGCGCGGTCCCTGAGGAGCGGAGGACAGCATTCGCTGGGGGCCATCTCACAGGCATCATTGATGCGCATTGCCTCACCGGAGCAGCTGCGGTGGAGCCAGGACAAATTCTGTGAGTCCATCTCTGTAAACAATGTTTCCCATGTGGGGTATAGGGACACTGGGGCGGACATAACTGCTTTACCTCGGAGTAAGGTAAAGAAGAGACAGTTGCTAAAAGGGCGCACCTGTGCCATAAAGCCCTATAACTCTCCCAACATAGCCGTTCCCCTCGCCCGGGTCTGGGTCAAGTATAAGGGGTGGGATGGGGAGATGGATGTTATAGTGCATGGACAACAAGAATGGGGAATCATCATTGGGAACGACATTGCGTTCCGGGCTGCCCAGGTCAAGGTGGGGGTGGTGACCCGGCGTCGGGCCAAGCAAGCCCCTGCCCCTGCCCCGCAGCCTCCCAGGTCCCCGGTCCCCCCTCCCGGTCGCGGTAAAGTGGCCCCGGCAGAGGCAGCCAGCCGTCCCCCGCCGCTCCCCGCAGTTGTGGGGAGGAAGGAAGACCCCAGGGGGTTCGCGCCAATGGCCCGAGATTTTGGGACTCAGAAGGCGTTTCAAGAGGAGCAACAAAGCGACCCATCCCTCCAGGGATGTCGGGATCGGGCCAGTCAAGGGTCCGGGGTAGGGGACCAGTCCGAGCAGTTTTTGTGGGAGGCAGGAGCCCTCTACCGAGAATTCTGCCCAAGGACTGAACCGGGTCCCCAACCAAGAAAAAGACAATTAGTTGTGCCTGCGAGGTACCGCCAGGCTGTGCTACAGCTGGCCCACGATGTGGCGTGGGAGGTCACTTGGGACAGAAACGGACATTGGCCAGGGTGACAGAGGGGTTTTACTGGCCCATGGTGGCAAATGAAGTGCGGGAATATTGCCGGTCCTGCGATGTCTGCCAGCGGGTGGGGCATAACCGGGACCATCCGAAAGCCCCCCTGCAACCCCTACCCATTGTGGGCATCCCCTTTGAAAGGATAGGGATGGATATCGTGGGACCCTTGAATCCCCCCACCAAGACGGGGAAGAAGTTTATATTGACTGTTGTTGACTTTGCCACCCGGTATGCAGAGGCTTTTGCTTTAGCCTCCATCTCCGCCACCAGCCTGGCTAAGACTCTCCTCTCTCTTTTCGCCCGCCTAGGAATGCCCCACATGGTGGTTTCGGACTGCGGCACGGGATTCGTGTCCAAACTGTTTAAAAAAATGTGGGAACTGGGGTGTGTGGAGCACCTGACTTCGGTGCCATATCATCACGAGACCAATGGGTTGGTGGAACGTTTCAATCAGACTCTTGAAAAAATGATCAGGGCATATGCGGCTAAGCACCCTGGGACTTGGGACCAAGCCCTCCCCTACTTGTTGTTTGCCTACCGGGACTCCCCCCAAGAAAGCCTGGGATTCTCCCCCAACGAACTGATGTTTGGAAGGGAGCTCAGGGGACCTTTGGCTCTGTTACGGGCGGAATGGGAGGGGGTTGCCGCAGAAGCCTCCATGCCTGTGCATACTTTCATGCAGCACCTCCAGACTATCCTTCGGGAGGTGAGGGAGACGGCGCAGCAGCATCTCGAAGCAGCACAGCAGCGGCAGAGCGCGTGGTACAACAGGACGGCTGTGCCACGGACTTTTGAAGTGGGGGACCAGGTGTTGGTACTACGCCCCCAAAAGACGGACAAATTGTGCTTGAAGTGGGAGGGCCCAGGGACCGTGATTGGAAGGTCGGGGGAGGTAAATTATCAAGTGGCTTTCCCGGGACAGCCAGGGAGGCAAAAGGTATTCCATGTAAATATGCTAAAATTGTATGTGGGACGGGGAACGAAGGTGGAGGGAGTGCAGGAATGTGTGGAACAGGGAGACCCGGACGGAGGGTTGTTGGCCGAGTGGGGGGAAGGGGGAGGAATGGAGGAGATCAAACTGTCCCCCTCCCTGTCCGAACAGCAGCGGCAACAGATCACCCAGGTCTTAGAAGATTTCCAGCCCATGTTCTCGGACCGTCCGGGATGCACCACACTCATACAGCACACCATCGACACAGGGAATAGCCCCCCCATACAGTCCCTACCCTACCGAGCGGTAGGGCCCCATGCCCAAGTCGTCGCCGATGAAGTCCAAGCCATGCTGGACTTGGGGGTCATTGTCCCTAGCTCAAGCCCCTGGTCCTCCCCGATTGTGTTAGTAGCTAAGAAGGATGGGGGTGTCCGGTTCTGCGTGGACTACTGGAAAATAAATAAGGTGACCGTCCCTGACCCCTACCCCATTCCCAACATGGATGTGCTGTTGGAGAGGCTTGGGGGGGCCAAGTACATCACTACCCTGGATCTGACAAAGGGTTATTGGCAGGTCCCGCTCGATTCGGATGCTGCCCTGAAGTCTGCTTTTGTGACCCACCTGGGGTTGTTCCAATTCACCACCCTCCCTTTTGGGGTCCGCAATGGTCCGGCTACCTTCCAGAGGTTGGTAAACGGAATGCTAAATGGGCTGGGGGAGTTCGCCTGCGCGTATCTAGACGACATCGCCATTTTCAGTTCCACCTGGGAGCAGCATTTGCAACATGTCCGCCAGGTGTTTCAGAGGATTCAGGATGCAGGGCTGACGGTGAAGGCGAAGAAATGCCAGGTTGGGAGGGGGGAGGTGGAGTATCTGGGACACAAGGTAGGGGGAGGTAGTGTCAAGCCCCTAGAAGCCAAGATAGAGTCGGTGCGCACCTGGCCCCAACCCCAGACGAAAAAGCAGGTCCAAGCTTTTTTAGGGCTGGCTGGCTATTATCGTAAGTTCGTGCCCCATTTTAGCCAGCTAGCCGCCCCCCTGACTGACTTGTGCAAAAAACAGCAACCCGTTAAGGTCCAATGGTCAGCTGCTTGCCAGGCAGCATTTGAAGGACTGAAAGCCTGCCTGATGGCAGCCCCTGTGCTGCAAGCCCCAGACTTTGAAGCCCCTTTTGTTCTGCAGACAGATGCCTCGGAAGCGGGGATGGGAGCCGTCCTGCTGCAGGAACGGCCAGAGCAGGGGCTGTGCCCAGTCGCCTTTTTGAGTAAGAAACTTTTGCCTCAGGGAGCGGAACTTGGCCACTGTCGAGAAGGAGTGCCTAGCGATAGTGTGGGCAGTGACCAAGCTTCGCCCCTACCTGTGGGGCCGCCGGTTCCGGCTGCAGACCGACCATTCCCCCTTATGCTGGCTGGATAGGGTGAAAGGGTCCAACCAGAAGTTGTTGCGGTGGAGTTTGGCCCTACAGGATTTTGATTTTTCCGTAGAGCACATCAAGGGTAAGGACAACATCGTGGCCGATGGGTTGTCCCGGGCTTTCTCAGTAGAAAACAGTTAGATAGGGATTGGGGTGGTGGACCCCAATGCCATCTTTCCCCAAATGGGAGGGTGTGGAGAAAGCCCAAACACCAGTTGCACACACGCACACACACACAATTCCCTCAAGGGAGGGGGCGAGAGAGGAGGGATGAGATCACCGGGGAAGCAACCAGACAAGTCATCAGCCCCAACAAAGGAGGGCCTCGGCGGAGATCCACAAAAGTCCAGGAAGGACCATCAAGGACCATCAACGAGCAGCGCAGTCTCAAAGAGCTGCAAAGTACCCCTACGTCACCTTCTTGCCTGGGCAGGGATAAGCCCACCTGAAACAGAGGGGCAGGCATAAGCCCCCACCTGACCCAGAGGGCGGGGAGAGCGGGAAATCCGGGGTAGAAAACCCCTCTCCCTTCCGGTAGTTGGTTGTTGGGAACCACGGGTACGCCAGGGCCAGATCCACCTTAAGCAAGCCGTTCGGGTACACCAGTCTCAGCCACGCCGCGCGGATCGAGGGCTAGGTATACTCTGACTAGAGTATTGTCTTTGCTCTGAGGACAGAGGCAAGATTCACTCTACTAGCCTGGGAGCCTTCTGATTGGGTAAGACGGGGGTCAGCTAAGGTTGTGTTGACTGTAAACGTATTCCTAGAAGACTGCTAGTTCCGACCTGCATTATTGTATAAACAAATAAAAAGCCTTATTTGGGCATACAAAGGGCTGTGGTTTTTCCTCTTGTACTCGAAAGCCGATACGAGCCGTATTGCTTTGCCGGTTAACCCTATAGTTGCCGAACTCACGCAAAGGATCCGGTTGCTGATCCTTCACAGAAGAAATATTCAAAGGAATCATTTTATTCTAAATTCTCAAAATTTTCAAAACTAGGGCTGCAATCCTATGCAGAGTTTCATTAATTTATTTATTTCTATTATATTATAATTTTGCATTTCAGACAAATATTGTCTCCCAAAACTGCTCATATCAATGAGAGAGAGAGAGAGAGAGAGAGAGAGAGAGAGAGAAGCCCTTCCTTCAGGCTTACCCCCAAAAATACGCACAAGGGAATGGGAGTGGAGAGAAAAGAAAGAGGAGGGAGATCAGTTTGCTCAATGCCAGAACAAATTGGTGTGTTGTAAACAGGCGTTTATGTCCAGTTGGGGCCAGGTTGATCTGCCCTTGCTGGTGATCTTGCTTGGATAGAGGTGCTGCAACTTCAACTACCCCCACATTGACAGGATAAAAGTATGTTCCAGTCATGACAAAGAGGTTACATTTCTTAATGCCCTAAATGACTGTGCTCTAGAACAGTTGGTCATGGAACTGACCAAAGGGGAGGCGGCTCTGAATTTAATATGAAGTGGTGTCACCCAGGACCTAGTACGAGATGTAAATGTTGTTGAACCAATTGGAATCAGTGACCACAGTGCTATCAGATTTAATATATATTTAAGTCTTATTTGACTTCAAAAGAGGAAACTTCTCTAAAATGAGAGACCTGGTAAAAAGGAAGTTTAAAGGGGGAGTCAAGAGGGTTAAATCCCTTCAAAATGCTTGGTGGTTACTCAAAACCACCATAATAGAAGCTCAGTTAGAATGCAGACCACAGGATAGGAAAGGTAGCACAAAGTCCAAGAGGTCACCAGCATGGTTAACGAGCAAGGTCAAGGAAGCTATTAGAGAAAAGAAGGCTTAATTCAGAAAATGGAAGTCTTGCCCAAATGAGTTAAAGAAGTACTAAAGGAGGATAAGGAGATTGCAGAGAAGCTGAATGAATTCTTTTCATCTGTCTTCACTGCAGATGAGATACCTTTGCCTGAACTGATGTTTTCAGAAAGGGAGTCTGAGGAACTGAGGCAAATAGAGATGAAGTTCTCAACCTTATTGACAAATTGAAAGTTAAGAAATCACCAGGCCCAGATGATCTCCATCCTAAAGTTCTTAAAGAACTCAAATATGAAATTGCTGCTCTTCTAACAAAAATATGTAACATGTCCCTAAGATCAGCCTCTGTACGAGAGGACTGGAGAATGGCCAACGTAACACAAATTTTTAAAAGGGATCCAGCGGAGGATCTGGGAAATTACAGGCCAGTTAGCTTAACAGGTAAAATGGTTGAAAACATTAAAGATAAAATTAGGATGCATATAAGGATAAGGCTTGCTGAAAAAGAATCAACATGGCTTCCGCAAAGGTAAGTCCTGACTCACTAACCTTTTAGAGTTCTTTGAGAGTGTCAGTAAACATGTGGACAGGGGTGATCCAGTGGACTTCCAAAAGGCTTTTGACAAAGTACCTCATGAAAGACTCCACTCCTGAGCAAACTTAGCAGTCATGGAATAAGAAGAGAGGTCCTCTTATGGATCAGTAACTGCTTAAAGAACAGAAAGCAGAGAGTAGGAATAAATGGTAAATTCTCCAACTGGAGGGATGTAAGCAGTGGGATCTAGGGATGTGGCAAAATCGACGGGGGGGGGGGTTGAAGTGGGGGCAAACTCACCGCAATCGACCCCCCCCAAGCCCCACGTAATGTACCTTTCCCCGGCTCGGCTCACGTCCTTGTGAGACGAGCCAGGGAAAGGAAGTTCCTGGTCCCCGGTGCTACTCTTCCGGGTCCCCGGCGCTACGTATTTTACATAGAAAATGGAAAAACCACCTTAAAGCAGCTGCGATTTAAATAAGCGGGGCTTTAAGGTGGTTTCCCCTGTTTTCTACGTAAAATATGTAGCGCCAGGGACCCGGAAGAGTAGCACTGGGGACCCAGAAGTGCCACGAGAGGCTCAGCGACCGCATCAGCTGGCAGTCACCGAGCAGCACCGGAGGAACCGCGCGGTGGGGGAGATCAATGACTGCCCAGCACACGGACAAAGGGGTAAATCCACATCCCTAGCCCGGATCCCACAGGGATCTGTATTGGGACCAATGTTTTTCAACTTATTCATAAATGATCTGGAATTAGGATGAGCAGTGAAGTGGCCAAGTTTGCTGGCAACACCAAATTATTTGGGATGGTTAAAACATAAAGGGATTGCAAGGAGCTCCAAAAGGATCTCTCCAGATTTGGAGAATGGGCATCAAAATGGCAAATGCAGTTCAATGTAAGCAAGAAGTGATGCATGTTGGGGCAAAAAAATCCCAACTTCAAGTATAAGCTGACTGGATCAGAGCTAGCGGTGACTAAGAAAGAGATCTTGGGATTGTGGTGGACAGCTTGATGAAAATGTCAACCCAGTGCACAGCTGCTGTGAAAAAGGCAAACTCCATGTTGGGCATAATCAGGAAAGGAGTTGAAAATAAAACTGCCAGGATCATACTGCCCTTATACAAATCTATGGTGCGATCATGCATATAATACTGTGTACAGTTCTGGTCACTGCACTTAAAAGGATATTGGAAAAAGTGCAGAAAGAGGCAACTAAAACAATCAAGGGGCTGGAGCAACTCCCCTACAAGGAACAGTTACAACATCTGGGATTGTTTAGTTTAGAAAAAGGCGACTCAGGAAAAACATGATAGAGCTATATAAAATTATGCATGGTGTGGAGAAAGTGTATAGGGAGACATTTTTCTCCCTCTCTTATAATACTAGAACCTGGGGTCATCCCATGAAGCTGATTGGTGGGAAATTCAGGACAGATCAAAGGAAGTACTTCTTCACACTGCACATAGTTAAACTATGGAATTCACTTCCACAAGATGTAGTGTTGGCCTCCAATTTGGACAACTTTAAAAGGGGATTGGACAAATTCATGGAGGATAAGGCTATCCATGGCTACTAGTCCTGATGGCTATATGCTACCTCCAGTATCAGAGGCAGTATGCCTATGTACACCAGTTGCTGAGGAGCATGAGTGGGAGCGTGCTGTTGCACTCACAGCCTATATGTAGGCTTAGTTAATTATTTGTTTGTTTGTTACATTTAGATCCTGCCTTTCCCCCAAGGAGCCCAAGGCAGTGATCCTCCTCCTCTCCATTTTATCCTCAAACAACCCTGTGAGAGAGGTTAGGCTGAGAGTCAGTGACTGACCCAAGGTTACCCAGTGAGCGTCATGACCAAGTGGGGACAAGAACCCAGGTTTCTGAGTCCCAGTTCAACATTCTTACCATTGCACCTCATTGACTTCACACTAAAAACCACATGGTGGGTTTCCCACAGGCAGCTGGCTGGGGACTGTGTGAACAGAATGCTGGACTAAATGGACCCTTAGTCAGATCCAGCAAGGCTCTTCTTATGTTATGTTCTTAACTGAGCCAGCAGCCCTTGTTCCTCTGGCTCTGGGGTCTCCAACATGGTGCCTGTTGGGACTTGAAAAAGATGCTAGGAGAGGATATATTGTTGAATATTATCCTTCCTATCTCACGTTAGTGAAATCAGCAGAGTAGAGTCCTTTTCCAGCTTAAAAGAAGCTTAGATTTGGCTAGTGTTAGCCAGTTAGCATTTGGTAATCCAGGATGCCTTAAGGCAGACTGGATTTCCCTGGTTTTGCCCCCTTTTCTCTCCTGCAAAACAATAATCAGAGACACAGTCTTGTAAAAGTTAAAAGTAACATTTACTCACTCAGATTATGCAGTTTCATTCAGGCAGACTTAAAAGCGTTTCTTACAGTTGGTAAAGATTCATTTGGAATTACTTGGGGTCTGAACTTATGGAGTTCAGACCAGCAACTCTTGTTACATGCTGTTGTTCGTTTAACAACGTGGAGGCAACTCCATCACTCAGTGTCCCAGCAGGAAAGGAGAGCTGAGAGCTACGCCCACTTCCTGCTGAGGCACAGGTAATCATACCTGAGTATCTTCTAGGAAATCCACCTTAGAAGATACCAGTGTTCTTAACCATTTCATGCACCTAACTGGTGAAACATGAGCCATTGGTTTTGACTGCACTTTAAATATCCCACAGTGCCCATGGTCACTAATGTGCTCGCAGACACTTCTCTTGGCACCCGCCAGGCTCCTGTTGTGGCTTGTTTGAGATAGAGAAGGAGGATACAGGCCTGTGGCTTACGCTGGCTCAGCTTGTCTGAGTGTGGAAAGCTAAGCAGGGTCAGGCCTGGTTATTACTTGGATGGGTGACCCCTCTTCTAGTTTCCTGCATTGAGAAGGGGGTTGGACTTGATGGCCTTGTAGGCCCCTTCCAACTCTATGATCTATGAGATCTATGACACAGGGCAACCGAGCCAGAGTGTGTTTGGGGAGGGGCCGGGCACGTGTCCTCTGCAGCCTGGCCCAGCTGTGCTGCCTTGACAATCAACACCTGTTTAAAAGACAGGCCCCAAACACACTTCGGATGCTGGAAGCAATTGTTATTGCAACTCAACCATAGCCAGACACTCCTGCCAGACCCCGGACCGAGACTCGCGCTTTCTTGACTTCTGAGCAACCCTGACCACGCTTCAGCCTGCTCCTTCGCGGCTTCGTCTTATCTTGGCTTTGGCTTTCAACCTTGGACAACAGCTTATCTGTGGACCAGACTGATTTACCACAGCTCCCTTCCTTCCTGATTTTTATTTCTTAGGATTTTTAAATATTTTTTTAAGTGGGAGGCTGGCATGCTGCAAAGTGAAAGGATGCCCTTCAGCACCACCTTTATTAGGGTTCAAAAGAGTGTTTTTCTGTTTTAGAGCTCAGGCCCTCCATCTGTGTCTTGTACTTAGGTTCTCAGTCGAGTTACTTTTCTTTTAGTCTCACCAGTTTGCCTTCTGGTGTTTTGTGACCATGGCAGCCATTTTATGAATGGGCAAGCTGCCCGCCTCATGGCAACCATTGCAAGAGAATGTGAACAACACTTTCTCAAAATTCCAAATGTGCCCACCACCTCAAAAAGGTTGGGGACCCCTGCACTGGCTGTTGCCAGAGGCCAAAGTATGCTTCTCCTGACTTCTGCAGCCTAAAGGCAACTGGTAGTCCCACAGTTCCTCCATTAACACAGTGTAAGTCACCTTCAAAACGCAGGGGATTTCAAAATCAATTTACAAAATGGTATAGGAGGCTGCTAGGGGTGGGAGGGACAAAGGCCTGCTACTTAGTACGTGCAAGTCCTTCCCGTTGCTGAATTCTGCCTAGGTTGCAGCCATTGGTCAGGATCCAAAGAGCTACTGAAGTGCATATAATGTGGTTCTACCAGTGAACTTTTTTCTTTGAACAGCTGACTTCATGCTCTATCACAAACTTTTGAAACTCCCCACAATTGTGATCGGTTACTACTGTCCAAACTTTCCAGCAAAGAATTCCAAACTTTGCAATGAATAGAGTGATTCCTGTTAAACTTAGGAGGAATGGAGAAGTAAATCAAATGTCTCCAGAGCCAAAATGATCCACACAACCATTTTTTACATGAGCCAAGTCAATTTGAATTGATGTTTTCAATTGATTGGCATACTTCAAACGAATCATGTGAATGGTTCAGAATGCATCTAGGTTATGGCTCACCCTAGTTTTATTTATTTTATTTTTTTAGTGGGCTGAGCCAGGAAGGTGCGATACGATGTGGAAACTATCCATACAGATCATGTGATCAGACTTCAACATGTTAAAAAAAAAGTGTTGTGTGATTAATCCTCAGAGGAGAACCCAGTACTGCTCAAATTTTAAAAATAAAATTTAAAAAATCCTTGAACTTATGACTGGCTTTGTGAATGTTATACTGCTTTTATAGCTGAACAGTTCAATTTGACATTTCCTTTGTATCCGTTCTATTTTTATGCATGCAGTCCAAAAGATGGACATCTGACAGGCCATAATAGACTGCTCCTTTCCCAGGTATCGCCTGCTTGTTTCCTTTATCTGTGAATAGGAAATGGCTTAAAGGCACCTGTGTTATGAAGGTCCCAGGGGCAGCTGGCTGACTAGTGAATGCTTGATTATGTGTTAACATGCTTTGTCAGATATTGGCAGAATCTGTTCTCTTCTTTTGCCTTTTCAGCAAGGGTGCCATTGACAGACTGACTACCCATTTATAGAAATGTTGTCCATCAAACTGTGAGGAAGGACAATGGTGTTTTTCTGTGGCCAGTGACTGTGGGAAACTTTTCTTTGGCTATTCAGGCAATTTTTGTAGCTTGCTCTGAAGAGGAGAGACTGATGAGTGCAAAAAGTACAATTAAGCAAAGCCAGACTTCAATTGAAGGCTGTAGTGTAGTCTGCTGTTCTCAGTTTTTTATTTGCAAGGGGTGTGTGTGGAAATCTATGGTTTTTCACTTTGCTGTGTGGCATTCAGCGGGGGGCTATTACAATCCTAATTTTTTTTCCTGGACCACCTAATTCTAAGTAAAAATTAAATGTAATGAGAGCCACTTGGAGTTCTGAATATTTTAAAGCATAATTCCCACAGAAGGGATTTGACCTAAACTGCACTGAGCATCAGTTGGCTAATTATAGCTGCATTTATATTACAGCAGGTGTCAGATGCAGTCATCTCAATAAAGTCCACATAATACTCAGGAGGGAAAAAATAAGCTTTTCTTTGAATGTGGGTACTAATTTCTGCTAGGTGTCATACAAGCGCTGATACTTCTCCTTAGCAATAACAAGGACACCACAGCACTCAGAAATGCATTTTGCTTTTGGATAAATTGACACTGTAAAGCACTTGCTAGTCAGAGTTGGCAGATGTCAGTAGTTAATACTAGCATTGCAGAGGTTAGAATATAATGCAGAGAGTCTTATGTAAATACTTTTAGATGATGGGCCTAGTTTGGAGAAGGAGTCTGTGTTCCAGTTCACTTAACAAAATCTAAAGAGACTGTAGTAGAAGACCTTCATTTCCTTCAGATCTTCCTCTGTTTACAGAAGACCATCTTAGATCTTCCACACCTCAGGGGCAGATGCTGAGGACTGCTGTGAGAGACTTGGCAAACACTTGTGAATACAATTCACACTGACTCTTTCAAGTTACATACCAACTGTAGCTTGGCAGAAGTAAGGAGAGCAGCTGGTCTATGCCTCAAAACTGCAGCTATTTTGGGGAACCTCTTCAAACAACATATCGGCAGATATGTTGGTTCAGGTGTCCATGGGTTTGGGGAGGTAACACTACACAAAAACAAGTAAAATGAACAGTATAAAAAGTGGTGTAAGCAGGAAAAAACCCTCTTGCAAGAAGTGTTGGCTTATATCTTGTAGCTCCACCCCTTATTCCTCTGTCTATCTTGGCAGTGGCCCTTCCTTAAAGAAATGGCAAAGTGCCTTTCCTTAACTGCCAAGCAAATGCAGCCAATCTCCACATATTTGGAATGAAGAAGCAGCACTTCAAGATACCTCTCTTTCTAGAAATTTCTTTATTCATTACATGTATATCATAATCTCCAATTACCTGGAAAATGCCTAGACCAGTGTTCTCCAACCTTGGGTCCCCAGATGTTTTTGGCCTACAACTCCCAGCATGCCCCAGCCAGCTACGGGGCTGGCTGGGGCATGCTGGGAGTTGTAAGCCAAAAACATCTGGGGACCCAAGGTTGGAGAACACTGGCCTAGACCATCACGAAAATCCTTAAGGCCTCAGGCTTCTCACTTCGTCATGCAGAGTCCCGAATTCCCCTGCCTCCCGCAAGGACAAGCTGCTTAAAGAAGCCATGGGCAAAATTGCAGCTAAGCTTGCAGTTTTAGCTTAGCTGCAATTTTGCCCATGGCCCCTTTAAGATAGCTCTGCTTAGACTGGAACAGCCACAGTAAGCAGGGAGGGAACAGATGCTGTTAAGCTGGGAGGGCCAGGCGAGGATGTGTGTGCGCGCGCACGCATGCGTGCTCTACCTGCTGCCTCTGCTGCATGTTGCTGGGTGAAAGCCTGGACCGAGGGAGAGGTGAATGAGGGAATTTATCACATGATTCCTATCTTTATATTGCCAAAGATTTTATTTCCTAACAGAGCTGACTCTTTGCCTCTAACAGGTGAGTTTACAGTGTCAGAAGGAAATGCAATAAACTTCCCCTTCTCTCTGAAGCTCCATGTTTGGGGGTGTAGGGTGGGTGGGTAAGCTTCACCTGTTGAATATGTGCCAATCCTGACCATTTTAAAACAAAAAGAAAGAGATTGCCCTGCAAGCACTGATCCCCCCCTCATGAAAAACACCAGATATCAACAATTAAGGGTTTAAGTAAGGTAAAAAATATATACAAAAGCCACTTATAAAATATTATAAAATAATATATAATATAATAATGCAATAATTATAATATATAAGATTTTGTGTGTTTCCTCTAATAACATTTGTACTTGACCATGCCCTTTGGTTGCCTCGCCATATCCTTGGCCACACCCTCATGTTGCCTGGCCACACCCTCTTGATCACACCTTCATGTTGCTTAATCATACCTCTTACAAACACATCTATGTCCCTATTTTCATCTGTGAAATGTTCAAGGGTATGGTATATGCTACCTTTGCCCCAAGGAACTCAAGGTGGCATACATGGTTCTTTCCCCACAACCATTCTCTGATGTAGGTTAGGCTAAGAGATGTTAACTGGTACTAGATCAGCCAGTGACCTTCATGGCTGAGTGGGGTGTTGAATCTGGGACTCCACCACTCTAACCACCATGCTGGCCCACATCTCCCTTGACAGCAAGGGAACACAGTCTCCAATATAGATATTTTAAACTTTAGCTTATAGTTTATGATACTTCTGTATCACTGTTGTATATTATGCTGGATTCTGTGTTTGGCCATACACTTTCAACACAGAGTATAAAATACCACTAACATATAATATCTCTTAGACTATTCCATTATCTACTAAAAGCCAGCCCAAACAAGACTGTTTTATAGTCCTTCTGGAAACTCCTTAGGTTCAAACTTGGGTGAATTTCCAAGGATGAGGAATACCTTGAATAATTGTGGGTAAGCCACCAAGATTTTTTCCTGTATACTTTCATTATATGGAACTCATGCTTAAATGGTACAAGCTGGACCTGTAACAAAATGTTGCAGTGTATACTCATCACCTAGAAGGAGTATTCCTGTTCAGGGCTCCAGCCAACCATGCCCTCCTGTATAAACAGGCCATTCCACTTCTCCAGTTTTCTGGTGGTTTTCTTTTCCTGCTTACATTCAATTCTCCATGGCTACTAAGCATGCCTAATCCTCAATAGGCTACCTTTTTTTTTAAAAAAAAACATTTTTCACCCCTAGAAGAAGAAGAAGAAGAAGAAGAAGAAGAAGAAGAAGAAGGGGTTTTTTTTGTACTTATACAAATCTTGGGGTTCCCCCGAGCACACTGATACCTCGCTCTTGTTTCTCAGAGGGCCCACTTTGGTTCCATTCTTGTTGGCACTGAGTTCTTAAGTTCGGTATTACAAGGTGTGATAGGTAGTCCTCAGTGTTTGCATGCCCCCCAAAATTAAAAAATCAGTATGAAAAGGAGACCTTTGGGTGGGGATATGTTACCTGGTGGAGGAAAGAGTATCTTCTTTACCTCCTGTTTGAGGACACTTCTTTCCCCCTTGTGCTGCTTTAGTTCCATTATTACCGGTAATGGGATTCCCACCAACTGAGCATCAAGTTGGGAATGTGATGGTTTCACAAGGTCAGAGTGATAGCAGGAAGCATTGCTCTCACTCTGAATTGACTTTGTGAAGATTCCATGCAGCTTGTGTCAGTGTACAGGCAATGTTTGCAAAATAAAAATGACCCCTCCTTTTGGCCCAGACTTATAGTCTTCTTAATTAATGTGAGAGATTATAATAAAAAAATAAGGCAAAAGGCATTCTTCAAGGTATGTAGTGCCCAAGTTATTTAGGACCAAACTACAAATGATGTGGGAAACTTGTGATCAGAGCACCCAATTTTCTTTCATTCAAAACTGCTGTAGGAAGCTACGGTACTAATTTGTTGGGAAAGCATTGCTGGAGAAGGGGTCATTAACCCTTTCCTCCTAGACTATTTCCCTGGCTGAAGTTTCCCCTCATCCAGCTGCTATTAGTTCTGCTGGAGGGGAAAAAAGACAGGTATAATATCTGCCTTTTTTCTACCAGCATGACTCTAGGGGTGATCTTGGCTGGGGAAATGGCATCAGATGATGGGGGAAGATTAAATATCTTTGCCCAGCATCACTTGCTGAACAAAGTAGCAGCCCCCCACAGCTGCTCTGAAGTAAAGAAAAATGTGTTAGGAGATCTGATTATGGATCTCCCATGTCACATATTGTTTGGCCCTTTGTAGGTCTTCCAGAAATGTGTCCATCTGGAAGTGCAGACTCTTGGAAATTGGTGCAATGTGCTACTGGTAACTCAACACTGAATGAGATGTGCGCTGCCCCATTTTGCACTAGCTACAACATCTGGGCAGAAACCAGTGGCACATCGATACAGAGCAGATAACAGCAGCCTAGCCTCAAGGCTACAAGCCACAATGAAGCTCACTAAGTGCGTGCAGCCTTCTCATCAGATAAGAGCCACAGCCTGATCTTGTGCAAGTTTACTTAGAAGTAAATCTCACTCAGTTCAGCAGTGCTTATGCGAAGACACAGCCCTTTTCACTTTAGGACCACGCGCATAAACCCTTCTCAGGCCAAGCATCAACACTTGTAAACCTGAGGGGAGGGTCAAATGAAACCTTTCCCCTACTAATGAGGGAAAAGATTAATGCTGGTTATTAAGGATCTAGCTTAAATTTATGATGCTGTTGGTACAAAGGTGTGTGTGTAGATTTAAAAGTAAAGCAGGTAATAACGCCAAGCTGACACGTAGGATTTGGGTAGTTAACAAAATAAAAATAAGTTTATTTTAATTCTCAAAATCTTAGTTCCAGAAAATAAACCTGCCTACACCAAACACTTTGTAACTAACCTAACTCCCAAACTTCCAACTCTCCCCACACACTACAAACACTCTCCCATATCACACTAATTCCAACCACCTAAAACTCTCTAATCCAACTCCCATAACACTCAACTCACTTAAACCCACTGACATAAAAACCTAACTCCCTCAGACATCACTCAAACACTCCTTATATACTCCTCCCCCACCCTTTCCAATACATCACAAACCACACCCACTCGGTTCAACATTCTAGACACACTAAACATACTAATGCAGACATACACCAGGGAACTGAATTGTGGGGTTACGCCACAGCTTACTCTTAAGACAGCAAGCACAGGATCACAGCCCTAGTAAACATTGTATCTGTCCACTGCTTTAGCCTATGATGATTCCAGCAAGATGCCAAAGCTGCGAACCTCTGTGACCAGGATAGTACGAACGCCATACTAAGCTACTAAGGAATGGAAGAAAGGGGGGCACACTCTCCCACTGTATTTTTACCATTTTTCTGTGTGGTCAAAATTAGTTGAGGTTGCCTATCACAAAGCAATTCACAGACCAATCTCATGCTCCGTTCCAGGGCAAGCAGGTGACTGGGCAGTTTTGTGTTTTGCAATCAGTGTATTAAGTTCCTCAGTTACCTAGAGTGTTGATGTTTTAAGGTTCTGCACCCAGCTCGATCGATTGCCTACCAAATAACAGAAATGCCTCTGAAGCTAACATGAGTATTGCCTCTTTTCTGGTATTAGAGTCACCACAGTTGCCAGTAGGTTTTCAAAGCTGAAAGAAAATGTATTTGCTGAATGTGTGGCTTCCTGATGAAAGTGAGCAATTTCATGATCTTTACACTTTTCAGATATATTTTTTTCTTCCCATGCCATGTTCTTCAGCTAGCATTTGGGGGACTATGGAAAAATTACTGTACTGGGTCCGATGAACATCTCTCACTGTAGAGAATACCAGGTGCTCGAAACACCTGTCCTTAAGGATGAAGCCTCCCCCACCAATTCAGCATAAACGTGCAATGAAATTGATATAAGATTTGTTTAAGGAACTAAATGATCATACCTCCCTGTACCCTATGGTACATTAGCATGGGAGCTTTCCATAAAACTACACCTGCACACATATCTTTTGGATGCATTCTATATTTAATACCACAGTATTACCACAATAATATTGTGCAATACCACAGTTTTTCTGTCTTTTATTTTTTATTAGGAAACCTCATATCTCTTGGAGGGGACAAGAAAAGTTTCTTGTGTTAGAAATGCATGCATAGGCTCTGCTGGCAACACTCACGTGAGCATGAGGAAACCGAGCAAGGCAAATAACTTTGCAGACTGAAATAATGTTACATATTATGATCTTAAACTCAATTACTATAATACTTTGGTGAATATATTTTTAACAACAAATATTGGCTTTATTTTTTCTGATTTGTGCCATAATTTCAAGGTGATTTCTCTGATAACATGGAAGCCCTTCTACTTCCCCCCACCTCTATTCAAACCATATTCCAAGTGCCTATATACTATAGGTTATGTTAAAGGACATTTAAGAATCAGAATTCATTGCTGAACAAATTATATCTGCCTACATAACACACAGCAATTTTCATTAGGTGAACAGTGTAAGAGGCACAAGCTCAGAGTGGCCTTGACCAAGAGCACAATCATGTACGATCATACACTTTGTTTTAAAAGCTATCATATGTACAGTAAACTCAGAGTTTACTGTGTATTTCAAACATAACCCTCTATTTCTTTGATTTCCGTTTAGCTTTCTCCAAGGCACCTTCAGCTGAAAACCTTGTGGTATGCATGAAGCTCTTTTACAGTGAATCTAACAAAAATGTCCTACCCTCTTCTCCTCATTAATATTAAGTACCATATAGCAAAAAAAATAAAAAAAAAATGTTCATAGCAGCAAGTAAGAAATCTAGGTTAGAAATGCTGCCTTGAATGAAGCCTTTTGTGAGTGGAGTCATATTGTCACTATCCCCTGCCTCTGGGGTTTCCAATGTGCATGCCAGCCAGTTAATTTTTTTTTTTTTAAACAATCTTGAGAAATAAAATAAAAATCAGGAGGGCAGAGAGCTGGTGGATGCCAAGAGAGGTCACACGGGCGCCACATCAGAGAACCCAGTCTGTGGGCTTACCTGATCTTATGTTTGCTATTTTTCTCCTACTAGCTGAGAGATTACGGTATTACTACTTTTTTCCCCCTGCCCCATTGCTTTGATTCTTTGTTTTAGTGCTGCTGTTTTTGTAACGTATTCTTTTAATTTTAATTTCAGCGTTGTTTATTGTTTTGTATTTCTGTGGCTTGGTTTCTCTGTTGTGAACTGCTTTTTGTTTCACTTTTGAAAGAAAAAAATGCAGGATATACGTACAGTAAATAAAACAAATGGAGCTGCTGCTTGAGAAAGGGTGTGTAGGGTAACTCCTGGTATGATAGTTCTGACAAAAACAAAAAAATGTGGAGGTTCTGAGGTGAGGATTCTAAATCGATAATCTGCAAGTTCTTTTCACATGCAAATATCCAAGGGCATGGTCTGAAGGCACATGATGCAGCCACTTTGCTGAAACCAGGTTTTGCTCTTGTAGGGTGGCCAGATGCAAAAGAGGACAGGGCTCCTGCACCTTTGTGTAGAAGAGGGAAGCTCTACCTGCTGACATCCCTTCTAGATTTGGATACAGCTGCCCATAGGGGTCTTTGGGCAGTATCCAACAGGGCCGCTCCACCTCCACTTGTTCCATTGCACTTGTGGGACCCACCACTTACGCTAGAGGGCTTTTGCGCTTCTAAAAACAGCTCTGGAAATGAGTGGGAACAATAGTTTCTGTGAGCTCCCTTGACCTACCCTGTTCCAGAAATGAGTATTTGTGCTCATTTCAGGTTATTTTTAGAACTGCAAAAGCCCCGTTGCACAAGTGGTGGGTCCCACAAACATACAGGCACAATAGCATACTACCCTCAGTTTCCTGGCTCAGGCCGATTATCGGTGATTGGGGATGTGTGGCTCCTCCCCCCACCTTGCGTTTGCTGTTGTGCAATGTCAGGTTCGTTACCCAAAAAACATTTCTCATCCATGACTTGATCCTGGATGAGGGTGCGGACCTGGCATGTATTACGGAAACCTGGCTGGACGAGGCCGCTGCTCCAACTCTGGCGGCCTTGTGTCCGGCTGGTTTCTTGTATGCCCAGCAGCCAAGGGTTGGGGGATGGGGATGGGGAGTGGCTGTTATCTACCGGGAGTCCTTGGTCCTCACCAGACTCCCTCTCCGGGAGACCAGGTTTATTGAGTGCATGTACTGGAGGTTGGGTTCAAAGGGCAGCCTGGGGATTCTGCTCGTGTACCATCCACCTCGCTGTACTGACAGACTCCCTGCTTAAGGTGCTGGAGGTGGTATCCGATGTGCTTGTGCTGTCCCCCAGGCTAGTGGTGCTGGGGGACTTCAACGTGCATTCGGGGGCTGCCCTCACGGGGGCACCTCAGGACTTCATGGAGACCATGGCTTCCTGGGAGCTGCACCCTGTATTAACTGGGCCTACCCATGTAGCTGGTCAGGCACTGGACTTGGTTTTCATTTCTGGAGAAGGAGGAAATGATCTGGAAATCAGAGGCATGTCCACCACCCCCTTGTCATGGTCAGATCACTATCTGGTGGGGTTAAATTTCTCGGTGCCACAACCCCTCTGCAGGGGTGAGGGACCTGTTAGGATGGTCCGCCCCAGGCGTCTTATGGATCCGGATGGATTCCTGAACACACTTGCGGAATTGGAGCACACAAACGGTAGCTCGGTCGAGACCCTGGTGGACGATTGGAATGCTGCAATCACCAGGGCATTAGACCGAGTTGCCCCGAAGCACCCTCTTCGCCTAAACAGAGCTCACATGGCACCATGGTTCACTCCTTCGCTGTGAGCTCTGAAATGAGAGGTGAGAAGGCTAGAGCGCTGATGGCGTAAATCCTGCTCTGAAGACGATTGAACACAGATTAGAGCTGCATCTTCAGCCAGCAGGTGGCGGTGAAGGCAGCAAAAAAGAATTTCTATGCTGCCTCCATTCGTCTGCAGAGTGCTGCCCCAGGAGGCTGTTCCAAGTGGTCCGGAGTCTGGTCGGTTCAGTCGCTCCGGACACGATGGAACAGTTTAAAGCAGGGGTCTTAAAACTAAGGCCCGCGGGCTACATCCGGCCTGCCTTGCCTTTTTATCCGGCCCACCGGCCGATTGGCGGAAGCAGACTTTTTTTAACTTTTTCGCTTCAAGCGCCGATTCTTTTAATTCTTTTCCATAATATGGAAAAATTAGTGGTGGTGTTTTACCTCTTATGTATGAGCTGATGTAGCTAAGTCAGATTTCTAATGTTTCAAAAATGCTACTTTGGATTGAAGCAGAGTATGCTCATTTGTGTGATGGCAAAAACAAAAGTATATTCGTGTTAGGCATGAAACAATTGTGCAGCTATATATGTAAATACCACCAGCCCTGCCAGGAGTATTCATTAATATTCCCCCTTCTTCCCTCCCCATTCCTTTTTCCTTGTGTGTCGTGTCTTTTTAGATCGTAAGCCTGCGGGCAGGGACTGTCTTGTTAATTGCTGTAAACCGCCCAGAGAGCTTCGGCTATTGGGCGGTATAAAAATGAAATGAAATAAATAAATAAATAAATAAATAAATAAAATAACATTCCATTAAGGGGGGAAAAATTCACCCCAATCAATTAAAAAAAAAAGGACCCGGGTCCTTTTTTTTTACTTGATCCATTCGTTCATATTTTTTTCAAACTATAGTCCAGTCCCCCAACAGTCTGAGGGACAATGAACTGGCCCCCTGTTTAAAAAGTTTGAGGACCCCTAGTTTAAAGCCTCCCGTGAGGCTTTAGCAAAGTACTTCGCAGATAAAATTGATCGGATTAGGAGTGGGATTTTGTGCGTCGTGGACACAGGCAGTGAGCGGGAGGAGGCCAATGGCAGACCGGTTTTGTGGGATAGGTTCCAGCTTCTTACTTCTGATGAAGTGGACAAGGTGCTCTCATCTGTGAGGCCGACCACCTGCTTGCTTGATCCTTGCCCCCACATTATGGAACTCCCTCCCTAGTGACCTTCGCCATGCCCCCTCCGTGATGAGCTTCCGCCGTGTATTAAAAACATGGCTGTTCAGGCGGGAATATGGGGTGGGTTAGGTTTTTAATGAGAATTTTTTATATTGTTTTAATTGTTATATTTTATTGTGTTGTTGCTGTATTTTAATTGTACATCGCCCAGGGTGGCCGGGTGACCGGCCAGATGGGCGATTGATAAATATAATAAATAAATAAATAAATAAATTATGAGCTGCAGGGCGAGACTGGGTGAGGGGATCAGGGCGGTGGTGAATGCCTCCCTCGAGGAGAGAGTGATGCCACCAGCCCTTAAGGAAGCAGCAATAAGACCACTTCTGAAGAAGCCCTACTTAGATCCCCAAGATCTGAACATTTTCTGCCCAGTCTCCAATTTGCCATTTCTGGGCAAGGTGATTGAGCGAGTGGTGGGAGCTCAGTTGAAGGCACACTTGGATGAAGCCGATTACTTAGATCCAACCAAGTCGGGCTTCAGGCCTGGACATGGGACGGAGACGGCCTTGGTCGCCTTGGTGGATGATATGAGAAGGGCTTTGGATAGGGGCGAATGCTCCTTTCTAGTCCTCCTTGATCTCTCAGCAGCTTTTGATACCATTGACCACGGTATCCTCCTGGACCGCCTGGAGGGGTTGGGCATGCGTAGCGGTGGAAATAAGGCTGGGCACGCCATCTGAGCCTTATTTCGCCCCCTCCCCGCCTCGTTTTTTCGAGCGACGAACGATCCCCTTACCTTGCTCTCCGCGTTCGGACTGGGAAATGGGCCTCTGCGCAGGCGCAGATCGGTCCCGTCGCGTAATTTCCGGTCCCGGAGCGAGGAGCGTGGGCGGTTCTCCACCGGATCGAGCGGCTGGGGCGGCTCTCCGTGGAGTGCGTGAGCCACCCCGAAGAGGAGGTAAGGCCTTGCCGGGGGTGTTCTGCCTTGTTCTGCTCCGGCGAGGCTCGTTTGTACAACCCTATGAGGCACTGTATTGCAGTGAATCTGGTCCTTCCTCTCTGGAAGGTACCAGAGGGTAGTTCTTGGGGAGGAGGCTTCAGACCCTCGGCTGCTCACTTGTGGGGTGCCGCAGGGTTCCATCCTCTCCCTGATGTTATTTAACATCTACCTAAAGCCACTGGGAGCTATCATCAGGAGGTTTGGGGTGCGGTGTCATCAGTATGCGGATGACACGCAGCTCTACCTCTCTTTAAAGTCCTCACCGAGGTTGGCCGTTGAGACCCTGTCCAAGTGCCTGGAGGTAGTGGGTGGCTGGATGGGAAGGAACATGTTGAAACTGAACCCCGACAAGACCGAGGTACTTCTGGTGGGAGAGAAGGGGAGGTTAGGGGATGTTGACCTGGTGCTTCAGGGGTACATCTACCCCTGAAGGACCAGGTCTGCAGCTTGGGGGTCATTCTAGACTCCCAGCTGTCTATGGAGGCTCAGGTGTCAGCTGTGAGCCGGGCGGCGCTGTATCAACTCCATCTGATATGGCAGCTGCGCCCCTACCTTCCTAATCATCTGCTCCCATCAGTGGTTCATGCCTTGGTCTCCTCTCGCCTAGACTACTGTAATGCGCTCTATGTGGGGTTACCCTGGAAGACGGTTCGGAAGCTACAGCCGGTACAGAACGCAGCAGCTCGCCTGGTTAAAGGCAGCCACTGGCGGGATCACATCACTCCAGTGCTCAAGGAGCTGCACTGGCTACTAGTTGCTTGCCGAGCCCGAGTCGAATTCAAGGTGTTGGTTAAAACCCTATACGGCTCCGGTCCAGTCTATCTCAAGGAGCGTCTCCAGCAACACCAAGTGGGCCACTCAACAAGATCTGCCACAGACGGCCTTCTCCTTGTCCCTTCAGCCAGAGCAGCTAGACTGGTGGGGACTAGGAAGAGGGCCTTTTCTGTGGCGGCCCCCACACTGTGGAATTCTCTCCCTAGTGACCTCCGCCATGCCCCCTCTCTGCTGAGCTTCTGCCGCTCACTAAAAACATGGCTATTCAGGCGGGAATATGGGGTGGGTTAAGATTTTAAATGTTTATACTGTTTTAACTGTATTTTATATTTTATCATGTTGTATGTCGCCCAGAGTGGCTGGTTTGCCGGCCAGATGGGTGATTCAAAAATACAACAAATAAATAAATAAAGTTATGTTGGTATGTAAAGTAGAGTATTTCACTGGAATCTTAGAGAAAATTTAAATCAACTTGTGTTAAATCAAGTCTCAAAGTGTGAACATCATATTCTGCTCCTCTTGTATTTAGAGTTTTTCAGGTTGCCAATAATCTTCAACCAAGAAGTTACAATGCTAAAGTAGGACAAAAAAGTTCTGTATGGAAGGTGAGGAATGGACCAAAATGCCTTTGACATTGGCAAATTATTATTTTGTCTAAGGATGAATACAATGACTGGTGTTCACACTTTGGGACTTGATTCTGAAAGGTAATCTGTTCAAGTTGTAGGTGTATGCATATATGTATTTAATGCATTTATTTATAGAATTTTGAAGTGTTCACACTGTATGAATTTCTATTGTCCCATATAATGGTTAAAAACTTTTTTAAAAAAAGATTTTCAAAAATCTTACATGTGCTGAATTGCAGCTTCACTTATACCTTGAACATTCAGAGCTTAGTATCAATGACTATTATTAATTAGATACACAATTAAACCCAGCAATACAGTAATTGATACTTCAGTCTAAGTAATATGTGATATAAAAATGGCTTATAGTGAAATCCTATGCATGTTTACTCAGAAGTAAATCCCACTGTGTTCTTTGGGGCTTACTCTGAGGTAAATGTGCATAGGATAGCCATCATCATCAGGCGATCACTCGTGACCGAGTAAGATTGTCTTCCAGGATAAAAATGTACAAAAAGGAGATTTTAAAAGGAGGAAATTCTAAAGAAAATTGTGTAGACTCTAGTGATGGGTCCGTAAGTGACTGTGGAGGCCAATCCTAGATCCACACAGCTTCCCACAGTGAGGACACAGGTTACCAGATGGAAGGTGGTCCTGTAAAGGATTCATTTGACGTGCTTTTCGCTTAGCACGTTTCTCCCTTTCACCTTGCACTCGGGCTTCTTCAAAGTCCATAGAACCTCTGTGAAAGGCCAACCTCCAGTTAGATCGTTCACGGGCCAGAGCTTCCCAGTTTTCGATGTTTATATTGCATTTTTTTAGATTAGCCTTATGAACATCTTTAAACCTCTTATATTGACCACCGATATTCCGCTTTCCATCCTTGAGTTGGGAATAAAGTAACTGCTTTAGGAGACGGCAGTCAGGCATTCGAACAACATGACCGGTCCACTGAAGTTGGCGTTGAAGGATCATTTTTTCAACACTAGTAGTCTTTGCTTCTTCCAGTACACTGACATTTGTTCGCCTATCTTCCCAAGTAATTGCAGGATTTTCCGGAGGCAACGTTGATGAACCCTACATAACAATGTGAGCCTCTACCAGTGTAATGATTACTAATCTTATACATGTCTACTCAGAAGTAAGTGCCATTGAGTTCAATGGGGCTTACTCCCATGTACTTGGGTATAGGATTGCAGCCTAAATGTGGATTTACAGCAGTAAATAACTTCTGCTTTGAGCTTATTAAGTTTTACAGCGTGAACTGCTGTAGAATGCATTCTAGTTGGACTGATTGTGGCACAATTCTTTAGGAAGTGGTTGTCCACAGACTAGTGTCCACAGGCCCTAGTAATTAAGGCATGGGTACAAATACCAGCCAAGACAGAGGCTGTTTGGTGGCCTTGGATAAGTAACACAACAGTGACCTACCCATAAGGATTTATTACATAATATTTTGCATTTTAAATATCTCATGGTTAATTTAATAATTCAATCATTACTTTTTAAAATTATTTTTTATTGATAGTATCTTACTCTGCCATTTTAAAATATATGAACATACTGTTGTTCCAGAACATCACATTATTCTTTTTTTACATACAATTCTTTACACATCTCTGTCCAACGTATATAACTTTTAAATGAACAAATATTCTAGACCTGTTTAATGCTATCTGAATTGTTGTTTTTAAAAGTCTATGGCATCTACTTCATTTCCCTCATTATTCTTATCCTCAAAGAAATCCAGAAGTTAGTGAAGCATGACCATTCATTCCTGAGAGACGGCATTGGCTATCCTTAATCAAGCTGTGCTTTTCTAAATGTCTCCATTTAATCTCCTAAAATGCTTTTTAAGACCTCTCCCCCCTGCTACAAAGGAATCAAAACTAAATGGTCTGTAATTTCCTGAAGTGTTCCCAGATCCTATCTTAAATAATGACATTAGGTTGGCCACTTTCCAGCCATCAGGTCGTTCCTGAATGCAATGACTTTGTAAAACCTCTGCTGAATCTTGGATAAACTCTCCCCTACTGTCTGCTACAAACTTGGATATAGGTTGCTTGACGATGTGTATTCCATGGAATTGATTCCTAACTCTGCTGTGTTATACAATGCAAGATTTTTTAAAAAATTAACAAATGATTGTTATACCAATACGTTCCAGAATTTAGCAGAATATATTTTATGACTGACATATTAAAAATTGTCAGCCTTGATCTCTTATCTCATATATATATATATATATATATCAGTTTCTTCAAAGTACACTGCAAAATTAATCGAGAAGAATTAATAGATTTTTAAAATATATATATATTAAACATACAATTTAGTCAGTCAATATAGTGGGCAGTATCCAACTGAGCCATTCCATTAGCACAAATGACTGGCGGAAACTAGTTTCTGAACTATGCTTATGAGGAAAATCCAACTAGTATGTTTGTGTAAGCGTGGTTGCGCAAATGCAGTTGTGCAAGCAGTTGTGCAATCGCTTGCACAACCAGATGCACAAGCATAATCTGCTACTGGTTGAGCAATGGAAAAATTCAGCAGAGTTCCACTAGCACTATTTGAATTTGCAGAATGGCATCATTGGATATTGCTCAGTATTCCCTTTATATGTTTTCAAAATTCGATACAAATGCTACCAAGAGCAGGTAATTCACATGTACATATGTGATAGTGTGGGACAATGAGATTGGGGCATTTCTCAGGTGCACTGGGAGACATGGAAATGATGGTGTAAAAGTTTAAACTAACTATGCAGTGTATACATAGCCTCGTTTTGAGCTGGCTTATTGCTTGTAATTCATTAATTTTAATGTGAAAAAAATATCAATGATTTATTTCTATTGTAAATGTGCCAAGAAAGGTTCCTGCCAGGGATCTGTACAGAAAACAGATGAAAACAATTGAGGGAGTGATGGAAACATAATAATTAAGTTAGCCATCACAGTATAACCATTATCCCTCAGTATTTTGGTCTCTCAAATCTAACACCATTTAAAAAAACCAAATTCTGACTTCTGTGTAACATTGAGATGTTAGCCTATGGAGATGTTCAGTACACATGTGAAGTTGGGGGAGGGGTTCATGATTGTGGAAGGAGCCCCCTTCCCTTTGCATGCATCAATATGTTGGTCAAATTTGGTGCATAGTGGCCTACATGCATGGGCAGGAATTGCATGAGTGGTGCACACAAATAGGGTGTACCAATGAGGTAATTACCATCTATGTGCATAGGTCACTGTCTGACCAACACATGGAAGTTGGGCATGCAGTGTGGGTGAGGCCAATAATACAATCATAGGCTTGGATCCTAACTTCTGTCTCCAGGACTAGGGATGGACAAATATGTCTAATTTGGTTTCTCTCAGTTTCTCATTTTTCCAGTTCAGTTTGTCCCAAACATTGACATTTTTTTAAAAAAATGCATGAAACTTCATAAGTATTTTTGTGCACATTTCTCCAAATACATGCATTTTTATATGCATTTCCCCTAATATACACACTATTTGCAAGCAATTTTACAAATATAATGCATTTGTAAATGTTATTTCCCCCAATATATGCATTTTTTGATAATAGAAGAACTCCATTGCAAAATCTGGAGAAGTGCTAATTTTGAAGGATAACTGGGTTTCAGTTTTCATACTGGTTCAAAAATGTGAAATAAGGTTAATTTCTCCCCCATCCCTACGGGCCAGAACGGAGCTCCATTCACAATATGGGATATTTCCTCCTCCCCTTCACTCTGCATCTTCCTGTGCCTCCCAACAATATTCCCTTCCCCTGGAAGAGAATGGCATGTGGCATGAAGGGCTGCAGCAGAAAGGAAGCATTGCTGAAAATCAGAAAGTTCCCCCTTGCACAAATATGGAATCCATTACCACAAGATGGAGTGATAGCCACCAACTTGGACAGCTTTGAAAGAGGATTAGACAAATTCCTGGAGGATAAGACCAGCAGTGGCTAGTAGTCTTGATGGCTATATATTACCTCCAGCCTTTGAATACCAATATCTTGGAAACACGTGTAGGAGTTTGGTATTGCACACATGTCCTACTTGTGGGCTTTCCATAGGCATCTGGTTGGCCACTGTGTGAACAGGATGCTGGACAAGATGAACCTTTGGTCTAATTCAGCACAGCTCTTCTTATGTTCTTACCTTTGGATCCAAGTCATAATTCCCCTACTTAACCCATAGAGTAGACCATCTGCACAGAGCTGTTTCCTTCTTTAAAACATTTCCCAAGTATTACTAACTCTGGTAACAGATTTTGATCACAATCCAATCCAATCATGCATTTTCAGGACTGATGGATTTCAGGGGAATGTCACAGCATCGAAATCAGTGAGAGCACAAACTTTGGCTGGATCATGCCCTGTATTTGTTCTTAGCAGGACACCTATACACCATGATGGGTTTACATATGTCATAAAGTACAAGAGTCCCCAAGTTAGACTAGTATGTGCCACATACCAGATTCAGCCTATCCCGCAAACCCACAGATTTATTTTATTTTATTTATTTATTTATTACATTTATACCCCACCTTTTTTCCTGCAAGGAACCCAAGGCGGCTTACATAATCCTCCTCTCCATTTTTATCCTCACAAAAACCCTGTGAGGTAGGTTAGGTAGGTTAGATGTCTAGATCCACCGCAGGGTGAAGCACGTGTGGGACCTAGCAGCATTTGGGGGCTCCAAGGACTGAGTGCAATCACTTGCAGTAGGTCTGATAATGGAATCCAGCACCAAGGCTGTCGTCTGTTCACTTAAAGTTATACAGTTTTGAACAGATGGCCAACAGGAGACTAAAACAGAGCATTGCCTCTTTGCTTTACTGGCTGCTTGCCCCAAAACATAAAAACTTGCCTGGCTGGGACATTTTGTGGCCAGTTGACAACCTTATAGACTGCATTCTATTGCTGAATCTGGACTCTCTGCCTTTCCATGTGAGTTAATTTGTATTAATCTGTATTTATTCACTATTCAGCACTGTCACAAGCCTAAAGCAAGAGACTGGCAGAAAGGTCCCGCTTCAATTAACTAATTAGGTATCTCATCCTGATCATAAATGAACATTATTGACTCCCTTGTACTGATTGTTGAACCACTGTAAATTAATTATCTTGTTGGAATTTCCTTTGGTTATAATCTGCTACTATCAGACGTTATTAAGAGAGAATGGGATGCACAGTGGGAAATCTTTGTAGGTTTAAAATGAGCATGGTCATCCTAGGGATCTCCAATTAAGAAGGCTATTGTATGGCAGATATATTTTGTTTGTGCTCTAATGTGATAAGCTAATCACTAATTACCATAGTAGCGGGAAGTATGTGCTTTGTGCTACAAGATCATCACAGAAACATAAACTATTAATAAGAATATAGTATCCGTTTCTATTACCATTGGAGTTCCCAATAATGTCAGCGGAGGCAGAGGCATTCCTAATAACAAAATAATTTAATATCAAACTGTGGAGAAAGCCTAACACAAGTCTGCACACACACACACAGTCTTCGCCCAAGGGAGGGGGCAAGGGAGGGGGGATGAAGTCACAGGAGAAGTAGCCAGACAGACCGTCATCCCCAACAAAGAAGAGTCTCGGTGGAGATCCACAAAACCAAGGAAGGACCATCAAGAACCATCAAACTATCAGGGCAGTCTCAAAGAGCTGTAAAGTACCAGTACGTCACCTTCTTCCCAGGCAGGAATAAGCCCACCTGATACGAAGGGGCAGGCATAAGCCCCCACCTGACCTGGAGGGTGGGGAGAGCGGGAACTCGGGTAGAAAACCCCTCTCCCTTCCGGTAAAGGGTTGTTGGGAACCCAGGGTACTTCGGGGCCAGATTCGTCCTCCAAGCGGCAGCCGGAGTAAGCCACTCTCATCCCCGGATCGGCCGACCCGGAGCCAGGCTGAAACTGACTAGCGTAAAGTCTCTGATCTGAGGCAACTGACCTAGATTCAATTCGCTAGCCTAAGAGCCTGTTTCATTGATGAACGCAGGGGTCAACTAAGATTGTGTTGACATTGTAGTATTCCTGGAAAGCTGTTAGTTCCGCTCTGTGTTTTGTGTAAACAAATAAAAGCCTTATTTGGTCATTTAAAGGGCTTTGGTTTCCTCTTGTGTGCGAAAGCCTCTCAGGTGGTCGCCAGCGCTCGTCCGGGCTGTAGCTCAGTGCCGGTTAACCCGTTAAGCGCCGAACTCACGCATAGGATCCAGGTGGTGATCCTTCACACAAACATATATAACTTTGTTATAAATTTAAATTATGACAGAGAAGTCTTTCTTATTCAATACTGGGTATTCCATACTAAATTTAAATATCAGAATTTAATGATTTTTGTACTTTCTTTAAAACTACATTCCAGCTACCTGGTGTGAATATCACATCTATCTATCTATCTATCTATCTATAGAAATTATTAGATAAAAAAACGTTTTTATGGTCTTTTCCGTAGTCTTCTGTTTTCTGAGTCATAAGGTCCTAAACTTCAGTCAGTGATCTGGTTTTAGTGTACAATTTGCTGGGGTTGCAGGCTGCCGCCATTCTACAGTTACTTGTTAGTTGTTAGGTTAACTTTTGGTTGCTTAACCCATGATTAACCCATAGTGTCACGGAGCAACCTCTAATTGGGTCAATTGGACCATGCCGCACGCCATAGCAAATGCACAGTTTGCTGTATATCTCTCTGTCTCTCAAACTACAAGTCTTGTTTTTAATTACACAAGCATACCTTCTCTGGGTGAGCAACTCACTGTTCAGAATGTGTCCTGTTCTGCTGTAATACTGCTTCTGATTGGCTCCAGAAAACCTCACAAGATCTCGACAATAGGTACAGTAATACCTTGGATTGCAAGTAACTTGGTTTGAGAGCGTTTTGCAAGACAAGCAAATGTTTAAATATTTATTTATTTATTTTTTACTTGATATACAAGCGACGTCTTGCAATACAAGTACTGTAGTATGGCTTAAATTAAAAATCTCTGTACAATTTTTTTGGGGGGGATTTCGTTTTGATATAAGAGTGTTTTGGATTACAAGCACGTTTCCGGAACGAATTATGCTCTCAATCCAAGGCATGACTGTACATAGATACAGAGAAATATCTTTTCATAAATATCCTCAAGTATGATATAAAATTAGCCCCATTCCCCATCCCCTTATGGTAAGGAGGTTGTAGCCTAGGCCCTTGGACCTCCCATGCTTGGGCTCTGTATCCATGATGTCATTAGAGACCAGAGACACAGGGCGCAATCTTATACCCTCCAACATTTCACAGATGAAAATAGGGACACACATGTGAATTTGTAAGAGGTATGGTTAAGCAACATGAAGGTGCGATCAAGAGGGTGTGGCCAGGCAACACGAGGGCGTGGCCAAGGGTATAGCCACCCATCCCAGGATGCTCTAACTGTTTAAGGGCTCTGACCACTCTGAAGCCACTTTGATCTCCAGACCCATGATGATGATTGCTGTTGTTGTCATTATTATTATTGTACCATCAATGTGCATGGTGCTTTACTGAGTATAAGAGAACAGTTCCCTGCCCCAAAGAGCTTACAATCTAAAATGTAATATAGAGGCGACAACAAATGGTAGGAAAGGGTAAACCGGGGAGGAATATGCCATTATTTCAGCCAAACATAACTTTCAGCCTACTTTCCCCACATTGTGCAGGAAACTCCTTGTTTTAAAGAACTTTGGGGCCCAGATAGTTTTCTCATCCATCCTTCCAGTACTTGGAAGAGGCATAGAAAGGGAAAGAAAAATACTCCAAGTGAATGACTGGCTACGAAGGTGGTGCCGACGTGAGGGATTTGGATTCTGGGACCACTGGCTACACTTCCTGGAAGATGGACTGCTGGCAAAGGATGGGTTGCATCTCACAAGGACTGGGAAGAATGTGTTTGGCCACAGCATGAGGAAGTTAATCAGGAGGGCTTTAAACTGAATCCAACAGGGGAGGGAGACATAAACTCGGGGGTACCATTGGAAGAAGGCCTCTGTGCCACAACGGAGAGAACAGCTCCAGCGGTGCCCAATGGTAGTCTACCACAAAATGTAGGGAAAAAGTCGGACTATAAAGCACATAGTCTTCGATGTCTCTATACTAATGCCCAGAGTATGGGCAACAAACAGGACGAATTTGAACTCTTGATACATGAGGGCAAATATAACTTGATAGGGATAACTGAAACCTGGTGGGATGACTCCCATGGCTGGAATACAGCAATTGAAGGGTATAACTTGTTCAAAAGGAACAGAAGCAACAGAAAGGGAGGTGGAGTCGCGCTGTATGTTAAAGATACGTATCTCTGCACAGAGATACAGGAAGAGGAGCTTGGCAGCCCCATTGAGAGCATCTGGGTTAAAATAAAGGGAGCAAAGGATAAGACGAACATGGCGGTTGGAGTCTACTACTGACCACCCAATCAAGGAGAAGACGAGGATGAAACTTTTGAAAAGCAAATTGCAAATGTTTCAAGGAGGCATGATGTGGTAGTAATGGGTGACTTCAATTTCCCTGATATCTGTTGGGAGACTTATTCAGGCAAACATGGCCCCTCCAAGAAATTCCTGAGTTGTGCTGCTGATAACTTCCTCCTACAGAAAGTGGAGGAAGGAACTAGAGGATCGGATATCCTTGACCTGATTCTAACCAACAGAGACGAGTTAGTGGATAAAGTGGCAGTTTTGGGAACTCTGGAAGAAAGTGGCCATGTTACACTTGAGTTCTTGATTCTAAGGGGAGCAAAAGCTGAGTGTAGCCAAACACGTACCCTGGATTTTAGGAAAGCCAATTTTAACAAACTCAGAACAATGATAAATAAGATCCCATGGCAAGCGACTCTAATGAGAAAAGGAGCCCAGGATGGGTGAGAGTTTTTAAAAAAGGAAATTTTAAAGGCACAATTGCAAACAATTCCCACAAGGAAAAAAGGCAGAGTGCAACAGAAGAAGCCAATGTGGCTTCATAATAAACTCAAAGATGACCTGAAAACAAAAAAGGACATGTATAGGAAGTGGAAGGAAGGACGGGCTACAAGGGAAGAGTACAGGCAGGTAGCACAGAACTGCAGGAATAGTGTCAGGAAGGCTAAAGCTGAGAATGAGCTAAGGTTAGCGAGGGATGCTAAACACAACAAGAAAGCTTTCTTCAGATACATGCACAGTAAAAGACAGAGGAAAGAAATGGTGGTTCAACTACGCGATGAGGATGGCAAATTGATAACAGAAGACAAAGAAAAGGCAGAAGTGTTCAATTCCTACTTCGGCTCGGTCTTCTCCCAAAAGAGGGTCTATGACCCCCCTGGCAAACCTGAAGTGCAGACTATAGGGGCGGGATTGAGATTGATAGGCAAATGGTCAAGGAGCACCTGATTACTCTGAATGAGTTTAAATCTCCAGGGCCTGATTAACTGCATCCTAGAGTAATAAAGGAACTGGCAGAAGAACTCTCAGAACCACTGTCTATTATCTTTGAGAAATCATGGAGGACAGGTGACGTGCCAGATGACTGGAGGAGGGCAAATGTTGTTCCCATCTTCAAAAAGGGCAAGAAGGAGGAACCTGGGAACTATAGGCCACTCATTCTGACATCAATCCCGGGGAAAATTTTGGAGCAGATTATAAAGAAGTCAGTCTGCAAGCACCTTGAAAACAATGCAGTGATTACTAGAAGCCAGCATGGATTTGTCAAGAACAAATCCTGTCAGACTAATCTGATCTCATTTTTTGATCGGGTAACCTCCCTTATGGACTGTGGGAATGCTGTGGACAGGGCCGGCGCTACCACTAGGCAGACCCAGGCGGCTGCCTAGGGCGCGTGGCGGAAGAGGGCGCAGAAATGCTGCGCTCCTTCCTCGCCGCCGGCGCGCTCCTGCCCCGCCTGGCCGCCTCGCCGACAAAGGCACCGGTCCGCAACCACCAGGTCTGTGCGGGGGGGATTGCGGGCGCCGGGCGGGCTCACGGTCGCGCTCGGCTTTCCTCTGCGCCCGGAGCTAGGCCGGGTCAGGAGCGCGTGCGGAGCCGCCGCCGCCGCCGGCGACCGGTAGGCAGTGGGGAAAGCGGCTGCTAGAGGAGGCAGCCGGCGGGCGGGCGGGGGGGGGGCGCTGGGCAAGCAGGCATTTCCCGGCTGCTTTGCTCCGGAGCCCTCCCCCCCCGCACGAGAGGGGTGGTGCTAAATATAAGCCAGCCTAGGGCGCCAAACTGCCCTGCACCGGTCCTGGCTGTGGACATCATATATCTGGACTTCAGCAAAGCTTTCGACAAAGTGCCTCATGATATCCTGATTAGCAAGCTAGCTAAAAGTGGGCTAGATGGAACAACTATCAGGTGGATCCACAATTGGCTACAGAATCGGACTCAAAGAGTGCTTATCAATGGTTCCTTCTCAAACTGGGGAGAGGTAATGAGCGGGGTACCACAGGGCTAGGTCCTGGGCCCGGTGCTCTTCAACATTTTTATTAATGACTTGGATGAGGAGGTACAGGGAATGCTTATCAAATTTGCAGATGACACAAAGTTGGGTGGAACAGCTAATACTCTGGAAGACAGAAACAAAATTCAAAGCGACCTCGATAGGCTGGAGCGCTGGGCCAAAAACAACAGAATGAAATTTAATAGGGATAAATGCCAAGTGCTGCACCTAGGGAGAGGAAACCAAATGCAGAGTTACAGAATGGGGGACACTTGGCTCAACAATACTACAAGTGAGAAGGATCTTGGAATTGTGGTAGATCACAAACTGAATATGAGCCAGCAATGCGATGTGGCTGCAAAGAAGGCAAATGCTATTTTGGGCTGCATTAATAGAAGTGTAGCTTCCAAATCGCGGGAAGTGATAATTCCCCTTTACTCGGCACTGGTTAGGCCTCATCTTGAGTACTGCGTCCAGTTCTGGGCACCACACTTTAAGAAGGACATAGACAAACTGGAGAGGGTTCAGAGGAGGGCAACAAGGATGATAAAGGGACTGGAAACAAGGCCCTATGAGGAGAGACTGAAAGAACTGGGCATGTTTAGCCTTCAGAAGAGGAGACTGAGGGGAGATATGATCGCACTCTTCCAGTACTTGAAGGGATGTCACACAGAGGAGGGCCAGGATCTCTTCTCGATCATCCCAGTTTGCAGGACACGGAATAATGGGCTCAAGTTACAGGAACCTAGATTCCACCTAAACATCAGGAAAAAAATTCTGACTGTTAGAGCAATAAGACAATGGAATCAACTACCTATGGAGGTGGTCTGGAGGCATTCAAGGTGCAACTGGACAATCATCTGTCAGGGATGCTTTGACCTGGATCCCTGCACTGAGCAGGGGGTTGGACTCGATGGCCTTGTAGGCCCCTTCCAACTCTACTTTTCTATGATTCTATGATTCTAAGATCTCTCTCCCATTTTAAAAATGGATCCCTCTGTGGTGGCTTTGTTCTCATTAGTAGTTTGCCAAAGAAATAATAATATGTAACATTTAGATATCTCTGAGTGTGCAAAGTGGTTCACAGGCCCACGCTGCAAGCTCCTATTTTCTCCACTCAGAAAAAAACATGTGGCCTCTTATTAAGAAACAAGAACAACAACACTGAGGTTGAACAATAATGCCAGAATTATTATTTGGCCTGAGGTAAAAGAAGTCATTAAGAGGCTTGTAGCACCAACAGTGTCTCTTGAGTCCTTAAGAATTGTCACTAAGCAGTCTTTTGAAAACTCCAAAGTAAATATTAGTATTCCCTTATGTGCAAAATATCCCTTTAATAAATTACTTGTTTAAGGCATGGCTAGCTGGGGAATGCTGGGAGTTGTAGGACTTTTTTTCTGCCTAAACATGCATAGGATTGTGCCTCTAGTGTTGGTTCCCATTTCACGCCTAAGCCTCTTATACCAGGTGGTTTTAAAGTATCCTAACATAATTGGTGATAGTGGAAAAAGATATCAGCACCATGGCTTATACCTGTAGGCATATTCAAAGATGTCTCTTTAGCAGTTTGGAAGCCATCTATCTGCCTGATTGGACTAAATGTTCGTCCAATCACACATAGCAGAACTATGCATGATTGGATTATTTACTTTAGTGTAAGCGCACACAGCCCCTATTTGGATTGGGACCAAGGTGATCCAGGTGGGGGGTTTCAAGCTTTCCTGCTCCCATTTTTATCTCCAAATTCCACCCCCCCATGGGGGGGATTAAAAAACAGAAAAAATCTCCACTGATTCCAATGAAGTTTTGTTTTGTTTTTTAAAAAACCATTGTGGGGTGGTGAAGGTGGACTTTTGTGATGGAAGGGGGAAAGCTTAGATAGATCTGCCTCCCTCCCTCCAAATTGGGGTTACACAATCTTATACTAAAGTAAATGATCCAGTCACTGGATATCTCTGCTAGGTGTGATTGGATGAATGTTTCATTTGGCCCCCAGACCTTCAAATAATAATAATAATAATAATAATAATAATAATAATAATAATAATAATTATTATTATTATTATTATTATTATTATTATTATTATTATTATTCCCCCTTCTTCCCTCCCCATTCCTTTTTCCTTGTGTGTCGTGTCTTTTTAGATTGTAAGCCTGCGGGCAGGGACTGTCTTGTTAATTGTTGTAAACCGCCCAGAGAGCTTCGGCTATTGGGCGGTATAAAAATGAAATAAATAAATAAATAAATAAAATATAAGCAGTCTTTGCCTTTTAAACATCTTGAAGGGATCATTTTATTTGCAGGCTTTTCCCTCCATTCATCCTCATGAAATGCAAGCACCGTAATTAAAGTAAAACTGCTGCAACTTAGAAACCCAAAACAGATTTAGTATCTCCTATTAAATGCAGCTTTGCAAGGGGGAAAGATACTTGTTTTTCCCTGGCAACAAACAAATATATGTTGATATTTAACACACCTTTCCTCGTGGCCTGCACGCTCACGCCTCCCCCACTGCCCCTGGAAATCCCTTCTTCTCGCTTTGCCCTCGCAACCAACCAGACCGCAAGCCAAGCTGCGCACACGCAGAGCTTTTCACCTCAACACAACGACGTTGAAGGGGAACGACTCCTCCCACCCACTCCGGTTTCAAAAACCATTAAGAGAAGTGGGAAAGAAGGGCTGGTCCTCAGCGGGAGGGGGTGTTCAAGGTGCCTGAATGGAAGGGAAGCGAGTGAGCCGGCAGGTGGGCTCAGTGTGGACAACCCAGTGGCGCGTCAGGCCCCCCCTCTCTGTCAGTCAATTAGTCCGATTGCGTGGCTGGGGAGGCAGCGCAGCGGCTGCCACCTCCGGGAAAATTCGGACAGGGTGAGAAGCTGGCATGGCTGAACTGTGTGCGGGACTGTCCTGCCATTTTTGGGACAGTTGGAGGGTCCTATGCAATATCCTATGGCTGCCAGACAGCATCCAGACAGCCACAGGATAAGTTGGAGTCCCAGCTCCGACCTCCGAAACTCGCTCTGAGGTCGGAGCTGGGACTCCGAACTCGGGGCACCCTCCCTCCACCCTCGCAGCTGGCGCAGAAAGAACCGTGCCGGTTGTGGCTCCTCCGAGGTCGCAGGAGTGACCTCAGAAACAGAGTTTTATGGGCTGGGAGGGAAGGCAGGGAGAGAAGGAGTCAGGCTCTGGCAGCATACGCGGTATCCTGGTGGCGCCTTGGCCTCCGTTCCTCACACTCTGGGGCAAAACACTTAGATGGCCGAAATCAGCCGTCTAAGTGCTTTGTAGGGCAGGAGGAGCACGGGGATGACCTTCCCCTCCATGCTCCTTCCGCCCTTCATAGGATGCCTGTAATCCTCTGAGTTCAGAGGGCTTCAGGCAGCCTCATTGGATTGTACTGAGAGTTGCCTTGTCTTGTGTTTCATCAGTTTGTGGCTTATTTTATCAGCTGTATTTTAAAAAAATAAATCTTTTTGAGATCTTCCCTGCTGTACCATAAAAGCCGAGAATCCCCCGCGTAGTCTTTGCAGGGGCTGGGGTGGGGAAATCTGGTAAATAGAAGGAAGGCCAACTCCTTCCCCTTTCAGCAATATCTTCCCATTTTGTGTACCGTTTGTTCTTTTAAAAATTAATTTTCTTGAAAGATGTGCACTCATCCCGTCTGTCATGCTGAAGTGCGCATCTCTCCTGATATTTTTTTTTTTTAAGCAGCAAACATAAATCTCCCCATGGCAAGGATATTTAGCTGTTGACTTTGGATTGGGAGTTTGCAGAACTACCCTGCTAAGGCTAAAAATGTGATAGCAATACATTTGTACTGATCGTCCGGATAAGCTCCTTTATACCTGTCTTTCTTCCCTTTGAAACTGTTTACATTTTACCACAATCATAGTTTGCCTTATCAAAGTCTCGGCAGGTGGGCAATCATCAGTGAGATATACTGCGAATACACTGTGGCTGATGTATCTAAATGGAACCTGCACTTATAGCCAGACCTGTCAATAACCTTAGCACTATTACTGAAGATAGCTTCTCTCTCAAGATTAGTTTCTTTTTGCAAAGATTATTCAGTGCCCTATGCACAAACAACAGCAGACATCATTGCTCTTTATTTCTCACCTCTGCTTTCCACAGAGGAATGTGTTTCTTTTATTGTTGTTATTCCTTATTTGTAAGGGCAATGAAGAATAGCCCAGTCTTTCTCACAAAACGGATAATAGCAAGGTTAGTGCATTTTGAGTTTAAAGTACTCTGTATTAGTAATCTAATTAATTTTCAGTGCAGGTCTGTAAGGCAAGCAAAGAAGTGTCACCTCCTTTTAGAAGCAAGGGAATCCGAAACAGTGTGTTTATTATCTATGATGAGTGCCGGGTTAGGACTGGAAGACCTTGGTTCAAATCCCCACTCAACCGCTACATTTGCTGGATGGCTTTGAGCCAGTCACTGGCTCTCAACCTAGCCTCACAGGGTTGTTGTGAGGATAAAATAGGAGGGAACTTTGTATACCACCTTGAGCTCATTGGAAGAAAGGTGGAATATAAATTTAAGATATACATGAATACATGCATACAAACATATGAATTAGCTTAACAGAGCAGTGTGGAGGCAACACCACTTCCTGAGCACTCCTGGTTTGCATTGGCCAGGGCAGAAGATGGAGGGGAGCTCCAATGGGAGATATTTACTTGGTCTGGTGCAGTTTCCAGCTGTTTGCAACATGTCGGGGGAATGAGAGAAACTAGGATCTTGTGGATCCTCAGCTGGCCCTAACATCCCTCAAACTGCCCTGTTTTTGGCCCCACCACTGGCAGAGCACCAATGGTGGGGCAGCTACAGGGGTGGAAAGGTCCATCACCATCCAGGGAGGATCTCCACAGTTGGTCTTTTCTCACCTCCAGTGTGTACTGCAGCATGCAGTAGTCCCTCAGCAGCCTTCCCAAGGGGCATAGGATTTCTGCCTTAATTCCAGAGGTGTTGTCTTCTTTCAGTATATTTCCCACTGAAATAATCCTGGAAGTATCTGTATGGGTAAAGCTATTTGTTCAAACCACAAAGTAACCAGTATTGGACCCTGCCCCATCATTTTGGAGTCCCTCCCCATGTCCGGTTTTCTACCACAGCTCAGTCACTCTCCTGTCCCTTCTCCCTTCTGAGGGGGTGGGGCTTAGGGGAAGGGAGTGGCTTCAGAGAGGTGGAGGAGCCTCACCTGAGGCTCCGCAGGCCAGACAGGGCAGCCTGATAGGCCAAATTTGCCCTGCGAGCTGGAGGTTCTCCATCCTTCTTTTGTAAGAATTTTTATAAAAAACCTAAAGATGTTTTTATAAAAACCTAAAGATATAATATCTTTTATAAAAACCTAAAGATAAAATATGTCTATAAGAATTAAAGAGAATTTTTATAAGCTAATTTGGAGATGGTATTTGACTCCAGTGAGATTAAATAGAATAGATAATAAATGTTCTCCAATGTGTTGGCAAGGATGTCAGGAGTTGGGTACATATGCTCATATGTGGTGGAGTTGTAAAAATGTAATGGATTTTTGGAAAATGATTTTTGAGGAAATATCAGAAATTGTTGGAGCTGATTTAGAGGTTTGTCCTAAACTAGCTTTGCTATCAATAACGGAAAAGGTGATCGGTCCTCAAAATGTTAAAGAATTAATTATAAACTTGTTAACGGCAGGTAGACTAATGATAGCAAGGAAATGGAAAATTCAGCAAGTTTTCACTATTACTGATTGGTATAAAGAAGTATGGGATATGGCATTGAATGATATGTTGACTTGTAATATCAAATGCAAAAGGGGTCAATTAAAGAAAAATATTTTCAAGGATATTTGGGGTTTATTTCTGGAATATGTGTTAAAAAGGGGGAAAGGGAGTTTACCCTGTCAAGATATGTTGTATTTTTGGAATAATGAACAATTATAGAGTTATTGTATTATTTGGTCCCATGGTGATGGGAGCACTATATTAGTTATATGTGTGTGTTATTTTCTTTGTATTGTTTAAAAATTTAAATAAAAAATATTTACAAAAAAACAACAACAAAAAAACAAAACAAAAAAACCTAAAGATGTTATATTCAAGAGAAGATGCAAAGGTTTAAAAGATATCCCGGGCAACTTAGGGGGTGGGGAGGGGGAAATCAGAGATTAGCTGTGCAATCCTGAACATGCCTAATCAAAAGTAAGCACCGTTGAGTGCAATGGGACTTACTCCCAAGTAAACATGCTGGAAAAAAAATCAGTGAAATGATTCAGAGAAACTAAATTGGTGGAGTGGGCATTTCTCCTTGAATTACTGGGTCAATTTCATTAATTTCTGGTCAAATCACTATTTCTTCCCAGCCCTAATTTCTGGATGATATATCCTTCCCCACTCAACTTTCAAACAGCCTTTGAGACTGAGATTTCTTTGGCAGTCTTAGTCTATGATGTTTACCTGGGGATCAATGTGGAAATTCCTTTTGTTCAATCTTCTGAACCCCTCAGTGGTCTTGGATATAGTAGATCACTAAATTCTGTTAAATTAGCTGGTGGGTATCCAGGGGACAGCTTTCCTATGTCTCTTGTAATTTCCTGAGTGTGGAAGAGAAACTGTGTTTTGTCATTGTGGGAGCTTTGATGTGTGCCACAAGGACTAGTCTTTTGACCTTTTGTCATTCAAGCTCTGTATAAAGCCACTGGGTGAGGTGACTTATTCTCATTATGCTAATCTCACCCAGCTCTGTATCTCAGTACCAACAAGTCAACAAGCAGCAAATCTCTGTCCTGAACTTTTGTCTGGAAGGCCATAGTCAAGTGAATAAGAAATTTGATTGAAAATTAATCCAGACAAATCACAACTAATAATATTGGTGACAGAACCAAGTGCTCTTGCAAAAGTAGATTTACTGGTCATAATAGTTTTATTGCCCCTGAAATATTATGTTTGCAGTTTGGAGTGTTCCTGGATCAGGAACTAGTTTGGAGTTCCCAGATGGGGTGCTGTAACACAAAGGGCTGGTTATCATTTACAGCTTAAATGCCAGCAGTTTACCTTTATGGAAAATTGAGGTCTGAAGACCATAATTTATGACTGTGTGATATATCTAGGATTGACTGCTGCAGTTTACTGTATGTTGGGCTGTCCTTGAAGATTATTTGGAGACTTCAGATAGTGCAGATTACTACAGTCCACCTGCTAATTGGAGCAGGGATATGAGGTCTTATTCAATTAGCTTTGTCACAACTGCACTCGCTATTGATTAGTTTCTGGGTGCGATTTCAAGGTGCTGATTTTAATCTAGAAAACCTTACACAGTCTGGGTCCTACATGTCTGAGACAGCGCTTCTATCTATGCCGACTTCATGTCCATTAAAGTCTTCTGAGGAGGCAGCTGTGTTCACAGTTCCCCCATTTGGGGAAGAATTTGTTAGGGAATAGATCGCCAGCCTCTCTAATGGAGCCGCAACTAGTGAGATCTGCCTGACCCTGTTCCCAAATGCTTTTAGAAGGCTGTGAGAGCTTTGTTGTCCGGTAGGCCTGTCAGAATGGATTGAAGTGTGCACCTGACTATATCTAAGCATTGTTAATGGTAGAAAAAAATATGGATATAGATGTACAAATACATAAATAGAAGTTGTCAAGAAATCCATTTCCTTGTTAAGATTTAGCTGCCTGAAAGGAAGCTCCATTTTGTGAGGAGGGGCCTGCATGCATTCATTAAAACACCTGTGTTTTAACACATGCTCTTGCCAAATTAGACTGAAAGATGTCAGCTGGGCTGTGGTGAGAGCTCTTCACCTCCCCTCCTGGAAGCTGAGGGTGTTATTCAGCCCACTAGTGATTGGCCAAAGAGGCTTGTCTCTGAGGAAATTATTCAGCCAGGTAGTGTTTGGCTCAGGAAGTTTATCTCCGAAAAAACTAATCTGCTAGTTATTATTTTTAAATTTGCACCTATACATATAATTTTGCACATGTGTATGTTATGCAAATTGGTACTCTCTTTTTTGGTTATGGTTTTCCTCTCTTTTGGCAATGTGTAAATGGTCACCCTGTGTCATGGAGATGCCTTTTTCCTGCTAGAAGAATGTACCATGCAGTAGTACAGCTAGCTAGGGTTCATATGTTTTTATTCAGTTGTAATATTTCCTAGAGGGCAAAATCTAGTTCCCTTGAAAAGCTGACCTGTACATGCAAGGCAAAATGCATTACACTAATGCTTCCCTGACTACTTGGCGTTGCTGTTTTACCAGGCGTTATGATCCTTAATCAGTGGAATCGTGCAGCTGCATGTCGATATTCAGCAAAAGTGCTTAATAAAAATCATTTAATTTTAAATTACAAGAACGCAACTCTAACTCTAACTCTAAAGATAGTAAATACACTGCAATGGGGAAGGTATTATTTGATACATTGCAATGGGCAAAGGTAGAGGTTTAAAAATAAAAGCTTCCTTCATTTACTTCAAAAAGCACAAGGCTTGTTTCCTTTAGTACAAACCATGTTCTAATGCTTTGATTCCATGCAATGATAAATTAATCTATCATGTGCTTTTAAGCTGTAAATATAAAGTACTTAAATCTAGAGCTGTGCACAAATGGCCTCTCAAAATTCTCTACCCTATTTGTGGGCACAGAAATGGGGGGGACGGGACAATTTCACCAAATTTCTCCAGGGAGAGGAGAAATTCTCAACAGTTTCTCACAGGTAGGGTTCATCATTGGCAGGGGTTTTAGCACAGCTTCTTCTTCTTTTCATAAGGCTTTTGGGTGTGTGTGTGGGTGTGTGTGTGTGCTGAAACAGCATCAACTGTGTTGGCAGTCTTGCTCCTATTTTGCATCTTCCATAATGCAGGTGTGAGGAGAGACAGGGTTACGTATGTCTAGCTCCAGGGAAGAGGTGAAAATTTTCTTCCCTTATGAAGGAGGCTTCCATTGTTCTGCCTCATTCTCAGGGTATTTTAAAATTTATTTTTGTGGTGTTTTTGAGCTTACCTAATCACTGCTAGCTTCCCAGGCTGCCTATGCTTCCTGATCTGAAAAGGCCTCCTGGGAAGAATTACCTTATGATGTCTTCTCTTGGGCTTTAATTGAAGTGTGGGAAGTTGAGGAGGCTACAGGCTACCAGAGAGATGATTGTGCAATGAAAGACAGGACACTTGCGCACATTCTTAGGCCACCTTCTAAGTAAGGTAAGCGCAAGAAACCCAAACCCAACCCATGATAATTTCTCTGAAATTTTCTTCACCATTGAATTTCTTTTCGAAAGCAATTTCTTTTCTATCAAATTGGATGAGAATGGCCAAAACAAACAAACAAACAAACAAAAAAACCCTGGGAGAAATTTTTGGCACGAGGCTCAGGCGCCAGGTGAAGACCTTTTTATTTACCCAACATTTTAATGGTTAGATTTTTATTCCCATTTTTATTATCACTGCTGTACCTCCGGTCTGATTCATCTGGCTGCTTTGTTTTATTATTTTGTATTATATTGTATTTGTATTTCTATTTTAATGATATTTTTGGTTTAAAGATTGTTTTTATCCTGTTTTTCTTGTAAACCACCCAGGGTGCCTTTGGGCTGATGGGTGGTAAATAAATATATATATATTTTTTTAAAAGATGGAATTTTCCAAAGTAAGAAACTAGTATGAAGGAGGGCTGGTCATTCACATATTTTTTAATAGGGCTATGCTGGAACTATTCAACCATCTTTTTTCTCGTGTTCTTGGCTTTATTTCCCCCCCCTCCCCACTTCAACATTTTCATGTATCTTCAATTGAAATTCCTGTTTGCCAAGTAATCTATTTAATTTAATTTAGGGTACAATCTTATGATCCTTGGGAGAGCACCCCAGGGGCCATGGGATACTCTCCTTCAGTGGGCAGAGAGGGAGGTCTGCCTGCAGAGAAGGAAGTCTGCCCATGTAGGACCTCCCAGGATGGTGGCAGAATTTTCTGCTGCCGTGGCTGCCTTGCTTTAGCGTGAGCCAAAGCGGGGTGTTCCAGGGGCGTGTCAGAGAAGGATGGGGGAGGCTTTGAACCGACTGGATGCAAACACCTCTCCTCTCCTGAACACACGCCTGGAGCAGGGTGGGTGGGGACTAGACCAGCTCTGAAGCTGACACTGTCATTTTCCCTCCCAGTGAAACCATTGGGAAACCATCACATTACAGTGACTCTCACTTCTACAAATTGATTCCTTGAACTTCCAATATTGTTTAGGTAGAAGGAGGTGAAACCTATTCTTAAATGATGGGAGTTTGATGTAATGATCTAAACAATGGCTGCTGTGCACTTGTGGACAAAAATTTACAACACGCACTGAATGGCACAATGGGGGAAACAACAATACCTCTGTACAGCTTTGAAGAGAATGTATCCTTGGAGAGCACTCTTGTGATAACCTGAGATCCCAAGATCCCAATGAAGAGCCTGTAGCACTACGGAAACTGCAGTGGGGGTGGGGAGTGGGATGAGGAAAGTGCAGCCATTTTTCAACTGGACTTTTGCTGAAAACTTTGCCCCTTTGAATGATGGATTTTCATATTGAAAACAAGATGTTGTGAACCAGCACTGGTCTGGTTTGGCAGTTGGTGATCTAACTGCTAGTGTTGCTTTATAATGTATTGTTTTTCATTTTCAGTTGGTTCAGTATAATTTTCAATCAAAGTTTGTTGAAATGGGTGGCCTGGCACTGTTAGGGAAAGTGCTGGGTGAAACAGCTGCACCAACTGTTGCCATATTCATTTTTCTCAGAATGCCTCTGACATAGGGCCCAGAAGGATTCTGGGAGAAACCAAGACTGTAGCGGCTGCAGCTGTTTTACCTGGTGCTTCTCTTATCAGGATTGGGCCCTAAAATGTTATATATATATATATATATATATATATATATGTTTAAGAAGTCCAAAGGGATGCTGGAATTGGCCCCATGGACCCCACCATTTGCCCCATGACAGTAAATAGGCATAGGATTGCACTGTAAGTGTTATGTTTCATTTGACCCAGATCCTTCAGTTTTCAGTTTGTTGCTGCTCCTGAACTTTCATCCCTTCAATCGTTTTTAGCATTTTCCTCTTATTGACAAAAAAAAAAAAAGACTCTTCAAACAAAAGTACACAACTTTAAATGTGAAATTACTGCTAATTCTCTTCCAGTAGTTAATTCATATTACGCTATTTATTGTGCTGATGAATAGGCCAAGCAACTGCTGCCCTGCTGCCCTCCTCCCCTGTCCGCCAGAACAGGAGCGGTATTACATCGCAAGCAACCTCCTGTGTTCAGACCTCGCTGACTCTCATTTGTGTTCCGATCCCTCCAACTCCAAGTAAGGGCACTCCAGTGCCTATTCTTGTTGGTTCTCTCCCCAGAAATAAAAAATGACAGCTCCTGTGAAGGAGGCAATACTGCAGTGAGCTACATGGGAGAACAATGCCATGCATAAGTAGCTGAACCTTGAAGGGAATCTCTATTGAGTTGAAATACAATAGAAGAGGCTAATTCAATTAGCAATTGATGCCTGTTGCTTGAACAAACTTAAACTGCATTTTTGTGAGAGCAAGATTTTTTTTTAAGCCACTGACTGAACAGGTTGACAATATAAGAAGTTTGAACCTGTATAATAAAAAATAAAGAAGAAAGAAAAATGCAGAGCAACATCTCAGCTCTGTTTAGCTGAGTTTTTCGAAGTTCTTCTTTGATTCCTTGAGTTGTATAGAATTATTTCATGACTCCCAAGTCTTAGGCTGCAATCCTATACCCACTTACCGGGGAGTACGCCCTATTGAACTCAATGGAACTTAGTTCTGAGTAGACGATATGGGATTATGCTGTTAGACTGCACTTCCACTTCTACATATATAAGACATCTGCTGTATGAAGACAGATGAGAAGTACTGTGTTACAATAAAGCAGGGATGGGGAATTTGTGGCCCTCCAGATGCTGGACTGCAGCTCTGATCACCCATCACCATTGGCTATCCTGGCTTGGGCTGATGGGAGTTGTGGTCCAACAACATCTGGAAGGCCATACATACCCCACCCCTGCCATAAAGACTGTTTTCATCTCTGAATATTCTTGCCACTGGGTCAAATCATTTTTTCCTTTTACAATATATCAGTTACATTAAAATGTTTAATTCTGGGTTGGATCCACTGCGCTGCCAGAAGTAGACTTCCTCACCCGCTCCAAGCCCCTGAAGATGCTACAGAGAGAGTCAGGAGACCCTGCTGAATGGAGTGAGCTGTGGTGTGGGGGGGGGGGAGAAAGGGGATCCCTCAAAATCAGGCAGGGGGACTTCCTGCAAAACAGAGCCCTTCCTCTTGCAGAAGGTGCCTTCCTCTCATAGAAGGCAGATCCTGGGCCCATCCCTATTCACGTGCCACAATCCGATGAGACAGATACATGATTGGAAGCAGGTTTCTGTTCACAGATCTGCATTTTGGCTCTGCCAAAAGAGTGCTATGGATAGGGGGAGGACCTGGGGCACATGCGTAGCACACTTCTGAAGATGATGATCACTGAAAGTGTTCAAGCTCATTGTTCAGCCAAGTGCCTCCTCATAGCAGTACTCGTATAATGACCTGCTAACATAGGCATATCAGCCTCTAAGGTGCAGAACCTCTTTGAGCCAGAGGGCCAAATTCCATTTGGGAGAAGCTCTCAGGGGCCACATTCCTGTGGTGGGTGGGGCTAAAGGCAGAAGGGGCGGGGGCTAAAGGCAGAAGGGGCGGGGGCTAAAGGCAGAAGGGGCGGGGGCTAAAGGCAAGTGCGGTGAGGCCAAAAATACGTGTGTGCCTGCTCAGTCTGCTGTCCAGGTGCTGCTGATGGACAACTTCTCTCCCTTCCTGCTCTCCCTTCCTAGGATTCTTTTATGTTTAAACCTGACTTGGACTGGACAGCCCTTCAAATAGAAGACACCTTCAAACAGTGGACTGTCCTCTGGCAGCCCTTGAAACAGAGGACTGCCCTCTGTAAAGTAGGACACCTGGCCACTCCACCTCACAATGAAACGGGTGCGTAGGGAATGCCTCCTTCTTCCTGCATCCTGAGCAGATGAAATGCTTGTAATCTAGAAAAGAAAGAACCTGCTGCTTCTCCAGGCTACTTTGATCACAGAGGGGAGGCTGGTGACGCCTGTGTCACTGGGGCTCTTCATCCATTGCAGCTTTTATTCTGAACTTTATAGGAGCTATCCATGGTGCTGTACTCCAGCCCCAAAATAGGTTCACACACCCCCATGGAGCACCATGGATAGCTCCTATAAAGCTCAGAATAGAAGCTGCAACGGATGAAGAGCCCCAGTGACACAGGCGTCACCAGCCTCTCAGTTTACCCGATCATCTTCCACTTCACAGTAATGCAGATGTAATACCGGTGTGGTACATTCCTTATATTTTCAATCTGTTATACTTTTAATAATTGAGCGCAGCGTGTATGCATGACTAAATGTTTAATTTGTTTGTTAGACTTATATCCTGCTTTTCAACCTTCGTGTCCTCAAAGTGGCTTAGACGGGGTGAAATCCAAGGTTGCATCAGTGCAACATCCCCCTCTCCTCCCCCTGCCCCCCAACCAGCCACAGCAGGTTATGAGGACATGAGGGTCGGCTGCAAGGGGGAGGGGGAATTGCCCCCTCCCTGTTCTACTGACAGAAGCTGTTGTGTTGGTGGGAGGGGTTAATTGTATACCACACCCATACAATTTTAACTACTTCCTACTCACACACACAAATTCCCAATATCTTTGCCCTATGGGTTATGATCCTTCCACAGCCCATTCCACCCCAACATCATATAACTATCCCTCCATCACCATTTTGTAACTGAAAGCAAGCACACACCATTATCCCACACAGGCCTGTGGCTCACGCTGGCTCAGCTTGTCTGAGCGTGGAAAGCTAAGCAGGGTCAGGCCTGGCTATTACTTGGATGGGAGACCCCTCCTCTAGTTTCCTGCATTGAGCAGGGGGCTGGACTCGATGGCCTTGTAGGCCCCTTCCAACTCTATGATCCTATGATATCCTATGATATCCCCTCAGTTCCAAAGCACTATTGCCAAACACAGTTACATGTTCTCAAGCAGTCAGTATCATTCCCCCCCGCCCACTCCAGAGTTCTCTTAATGCCTCAGGAGCCAAAGCAGAGAGGAACCATTTTCTGTTCAGTCTCAGGTGTTCTCCACTGGTAGATGTGGAATGACTTTGCCTGGATAGTGGATTCTTCCTCAAGGCTCCCCGAGGGGAGGAAGGAACAGGGGCAGTTTGCCCTGGGCCCCCACAAAGCAAGCGGCCCCTATGCATAATTATGTTTATTATTTATTTATTTATTTATTTATTTATTTATTATTATATTCAGTGCTTTTTTTCTGGAGAAAAGGGTACCGGAACTCTTGGATTACATTTCCTCGGGAGTAGATGAGGTTAAATTGTAATGCAATTAATAGAAGAAAAGGTGCTGGAACTCAGTTCCGGTGAGTTCCACCAGAAAAAAAGCCCTGATTATATTTATACCCCATCTTTTTTCCTGCAAGGAACCCAAGGTGGCTTACATAATCCTCCTCCTATTTTTATTTTATCCTCACAACAACCCTGTGAGGTAGGTTAGGCTGAGAGTCAGTGACTGGCCCAAAGTCACCCAGTGTGTTTCATGGCCGAGCGGGGACTAGAACCCGGATCTCCCGAGTCCCAGTCCAACACTCTCACCACTGTGCCTCACTGGCTCTATGTTTGAAACAGAATCATGCTAATTAGAGACTGAGATTATTAAAGAATTGGTGTGCATACAGTGTGAATTATTTTTACTCCTTTGCTTAAACTTAAATGGTAAAATGCATCCTTCAGAGGCTGGGGGTGGGTTGGGGTGCTTATTAGCTAGGCCTGCACAACTGTAGAGTAGTCTGTCTAAACCAACTGGTAAGGTAAAAATCCTTCTTTATGTCTGGGCAGCAACATACCCTCCAACATTTCACAGATGAAAATAGGGACACACGTGAATTTGTAAGAGGTATAGTTAAGCAACATGAAGGTGTGATCAAAAGGGTGTGGTCAGGCAACCAAAGGGCATGGTCAAGTACAAAAGTTATTAGAGGAAACACACAAAATCTTATATATTATCATTACAGGCAGTCCCCAGGTTACAAATGAGTTCCATTCTTAAGAATGTCTTTAAGTGGAATTTGTATTTAAGTCGGAACAGCATAGCGTTCTATGTGTTAAAATTGGCATTTACACAAATTGTGTAAATTATGCAAATTGTGTAGTATACACAATTGTATACTCTATGTATTCTATGTAAATGACATCACACCAGGTAACCCAGAAGTCCGTTCTTAAGTATAGGTTGTCTGTAAGTCGGACATTCTTAACTCGGGGCCTTCCTGTATTACATTATTATATATTATTTTATAATATTTTATAAGTGGCTTTTGTAATATTTTTTTACCTTACTTAAACCCTTAATTGTTGATATCTGGTGTTTTTCATGGGGGGGGGGTGTCAGTGAATGCAGGGCAATCTCTTTCTTTTTGTTTTAAAATTGTCGGGATTGGCACAAATTCAACAGGTGAAACTTACCCACCCTCCCTCCACCCCCAAACATGGAGCTTCAGAGAGAAAGGGAAGTTTCTTGCATTTCCTTCTGACACTGTACCTCACCTGTTAGAGGCAGAGTCAGCTCTGTTAGGAAATAAAATCTTTGGAGAAGAAGATTGGAAGTCCATTTTAGTTTTGTTTGTTGTTGGTCATGTATGTGTTTGTTTGTTTGTTTGTTATTATGATTATTAAAAATTCTTTTAAAAAATAAAATCTTTGGCAATATAAAGATAGGAATCATGTGATAAATTCCCTCATTCACCTCTCCTTCAGTCCAGGCTTTCACCCAGCTAATCCCTTCCCCACAGCAACGTGCAGCAGAGGCAGAGCATGTGTGCGCATGCACACACACACCCTCGCCTGGCCCTCCCAGCTTAGCCACATCGGTTACCTCCCTGCTTACTGCAGCTGTTCAAGCCTAAGCATAGCTATCTTAAAGGGGCCATAGCTGTAATTTTGCCCATGGCCCCTTTAAGTAGCTTGCAGTTGCAGGAGGCAGGGGAATTTGGGACTCTGCATGACAAAGTGAGAAGCTGTGATGGCTTAAGGGTTTTCATGATGGTCCCTGCATTTTCGGGGCAATTGGAGACAATACAGCAATAGAAATAAGATTGGTCACAGGCAAGCTTATGACTGGCTCAGGATTTGTTGTAAATTTCTGTTGTAGTCATCACAGAGAAAGGCCTAGGTGTGGTGTGAAGCCAGGCCTTAAGTGGAGAAGCTAGAAGGCCAGCAGGCAAGCCACCACCGGAAGACCTGTAAGACGCTGAGCGAGCCGCAGGAAACTGAAAGGAGAGTGCAACTCTGCCAAAACCGGTTTTGAATTTGGAGCAGGTATTTGGAGAGGTGCAAGTGCAACCCAGTTGCTATTCCCTTTCCCCTGTATAAGAAAAATGAAGCACATCTATCAGTCCAGGGCAACCACGATAAAAGAGACAAAGGAGAAAAAAGCTCAGGGTGCAAAGGAGAGGCAGACATGGATCAGTTTGGATGGCTATTGAAAGGAAATAAAGAAGTTGGAAGTGAGACAGGGGATTTAGCAGAGGCACATCACTTGCAGGGGATAAGGAATACTCTGATTATTAAAATGTCACAAACAAAGCAGGCAGTGTAGTAGGAGAATGTGAAAATGAGTCAGGTGGTTTGGTGGTGCAAGCTGAAGTGGACATAGCATCAGATGAGAAAAATGAAACAATTGATCATCTGGTTTCTAGATCTGCTCATGAGCTTTAGTAAACGTTATCTAATGATGCAGCCACCTGGGGATGAGATCTAATTGTGTCCAAGAGGGTCCACCACCCAAACCTGCAAGCTTCTCACATGATTTCCTCAAACATTAATCCCCTACATCTGTTTTCTACAAGACTCTGCCTTGACTGTTTTACAAAATCAGGGAAGACTCAGATCTGTATACCTCTGGAGGAGCCCTGGGCACTGCACTTGAGTTTCTCAACTGGATTTATGGCAAAGGTCTAGAATCTGTGTCCTTCAGATATGCATTTGCTTGAGAATGCTCATTGCCTTGCTGGTCTTTGTTGCATCTACACACTTTTATTTATTTATTTCATTTTTATACCGCCCAATAGCCGAAGCTCTCTGGGCGGTTTACAACAAGACAGTCCCTGCCCGCAGGCTTACAATCTAAGCTTAAACTTAAACTTTTAGTAAGTTTAAGATCATTAAGAACTACCTGTGATCCGGGAGGATAGGCTGAACCATGTTATCATACTCTCAATGGAGAAAGCAATTACACTTGATGATGCAACTGATGACTTTGTATCCCTGAAGGCAAGAAAGAAATACTTTTCTTAGCTGTAATTCCCCTTGCATGTGCCTAAGCAAAGTGCTTCAAACTTTGCTCTTCTTATTTTGTTCTTTACTTCCTAATTCTGTGGCATAAGTTTAATAAATGCTTCACTTGCTGTTACCTTGTCTCTTAGGTAAATGCTGCCAATACTCCCTTCCTATGGAAAAGCCCCCTTGTTTCCAGGGCAAGGAAGAGCTGCATGTGAGATTTCTATTTATTGCATGTGGTCTGTGCATGCAAGAATTCTCACATGTGCCCCCCCAGCTTTGTACCCTAATTCATGGCTTCTTGTAGCCCCCCCCCAAAAGCATTGCACCTCTCCCAGTCCCAATTAAACCATCTGAGTGGCCCTGTTCCTCCTGGGGCTATAGATAGCTTTACAGCACAATCCTAGGCATATTTACTCAGACATAAGTCTCACTTCAGTGGGGTGTACTCCTAAGTAACTATGCGGAGTGGTCTAGTGGTCAATTTTGAAGTGCAGATGCTCATCATGACAATCCCCACAGCCACACACCCCAAGGAGAGTCCAAAAATGCAGGCAGTTGTGTTGATCCATATCAATAAACCAGTTCTAGCAGTTTTGTCTCCACCATTAGCAGGTCCTTTGTAAAGCTAATGGGTCTTAATTTCCCATTCAAGACCAAGCCACCTCAAAATACTTTAGTGAAGACACAACATACAGTATTGTTGTTGGGAAATTCATTTCACCCCAGCTATTGTGAGGATTGCAGCTAAGCTCAGAGGGATCAGGGAATTCTGAGTTGGGTGGCTGATGACCTCAACGTCCCTGTTAATAAAAAAGTGCCAGCGCGGCATCCCTGCAAGCTCTGGTTCCACTACGCCACTGACTATGCATAGGATCATAGCCTGATGTCTCAGGAGCCAAATCAGAGAGGAGCCAGGTGCTGTACAATGGTGGGGAGGGATACCTAGCACTAATAGGAAAGTCAGGTGTACTGGACAGATGGGGATGATTAAGACCTGCCCTGATAGAGTTATAATAAGCATTTTAGAATCACAGGTAATTAATATTAACCTCTGGTATTAATAGGTATTTATTTCCACAATTATGGTTCCAAGTCTGTGCTGGCAAAACTTCAGTGCCGCTAGAGTTTCCCACAGAGGAACTTGGATCCCCTGGGACTTTTTTGAAATTAGTGCAGTGACATAGCCTAACAATCATGCAGCTCCCCCCCCCCCTCCAAAAGCACCACATTTACACCATTTGATCATTTTCAGATATTGGGGCATGTGATCTTTCTAGAAATTTGGTGTAAATTGTTGTGAACTGCCCAGAGAGCTTTGGCTATGGGGTGATATAGAAATGAAATAATAATAATAATAATAATAATAATAATAATAATAATAATAATAGTAGTAGTAGTAGTTGTAGTTGTAGTAGTTGTAGTTGTTGTTGTAGTTGTTGTTGTTATTTGGTGCCTTAATGTTACAGTGTTGATGTGAAAAGTTGGGCTACGCTGCCACACTAAATGGAGACAACTTACCAATTAAGTCCATTTCAACTATTTTCATCATCAATTAAACACATCTCGTTAAGGTGAGTTAACAACCCAGTTACTCTAACAAATGTCAGCCCTCATTTTAGAGCAGGGTCCTGAGAACAAACCCTGAGAAATAAGTAAAAACTATCCTTATTTCCTTAGGAAAATGTTATTTGATCATTTCTAGAAATGCCTCTTTATCATGAACCATTTTTCCCCTCCAACATTGCTCTAATCCAGTTTTGCTTATCTCAAGTTAAAGTTTACATTTGTCTATGTGAACTCCTGACAGAAGTATAATCCTACCAATAAAATGCCTTTTAAAGGATTGCAGCCATTCTTGTCTTTACCCCTTGTCATTAATGGGCAAATGACTAATTTATTTCCTATTAGAATTTATATGGTTTGCCGCAATTAAGATAAAAAGCATAATTGCAGACAAACCCAGGGCAGTATTTAAATCACTTCCTTGTTGACAACATATTTCTCCTCCTTAAAAGTGAATGTCTCTGAAATTTGATTTGTGCAGAACCCTTGCGGACTCCTCGTTTGACTGCACTGCACCTGTCACCTGTGTACTAGCATTCTGCTTAAGGATCAATTTACATAACCTCATTTAATGGGTTCATAAATCATACCCATTAAGCCCAGCTAACAGGAACCAAGGGTTCTAATTTATGCTGCCTTTCATAGCAGAAAATTGGGAGGCTGGAGCCTGTGGATAAAGAACCCAGGTCTTGCCTTTGATTGTTGATTGTGATGGTAAATGTATGGATGATGAGAACAGATTTTCACTTTATTGATTCCCTGCCAAAGCACAGCATGCTTTATTGTGAAAGGGGGCCTTCTGGCAGCAGTGCTAAAAGTGGCAGTTGTTTAGGAGCCCTTTGCCAAGATGACATCTAAGACAATACAGACTGGTAAATACTAAAATAATATCAAACTGAAATGCTAGCCTTTTTTTTTTTTAGGAGCCCTCCCAAACAATCATAAAATCAGTGATGTTTTCTCCAAAATTAAAGATCTATCTTGATGATACATAGGAAGCAACATTAATATATGGAATTAAATCAGAACCCTTTTGCATTTTATTTATTTATTTTGTGCTGAAAATTATATTGCCCTCAAATCTATTCAAACACTGGAAACACATCTTAAGGATAAATATAAACCCAGAGCTGTTTGTCCAGTCATGTTTCAGTTTTGGTCTTGCTCATTGCTGAAGTATAATAAAAGTTGTCATTTTCTATCCCTCGGTTCATGATATTATGTGTGACGCTGGCCCTCTGCCCAGAAACATGTCCATGTATTTAGTCCCGTCTGAAATCGATTAGAATATCTGGACCAATGTGGCTTTTTTTCCCTTCAGGATTTTGATCTCTATTGATGGTTCTTTAGGAAATGAACCATACCTGTAGTGAAAGATAGTCTCTTTGAATTACCTCTGAGCAATGAAAACATAATTCATAAGATCACTTGTCAGAAGGGGAAATTTACAGTTTTCAGCCCAGCCTTATACTATTAGAGAAAGGAGGGTCAGCCTAGTAGCATGATAGAGCAGCCTTCCCCGACCTGGTACCTCCAGATGTGTTGTACTATAGCTCCCATAATTCCTATCACATCGCGCTGTCTGTGGATGATGAGAGTAATAGTACAACACATCTGGAAGGCACCAGGTAGGAGAAGGCAGCGGTAGACACTTAGACATTGACATTAAACCATACGTGTTTGTAGGATGCAGCCAACTTCATCAGACGCATGGAACAGAGTTTTCTTTACCTTCAGTGTCCCCAGGCAACAACTTGGTCCCACATGGAAATTTCTTTTTGAAAATACATCATTAGGATTTATGGATATCAAAATACATCATTAGGATTTATGTTCTCTAAAACATATTAGGGTACCAGAAATTGCGACAAGGAGTAATGTTCAGATGTGTGATAAACCAAACTCCTTCATTCACCAGGGATGTGTGTTCCTCAATGCTCGTTGTAAGGGCAGTTCCCCCCCCCCATTCTAAAATGTTGAAATGCCTCTCCTAAGGCGTAGTTACTGGCAGTAAGAGCTTTAAGATAAAATATGCTGGTGTTTTTGGAAATTGGGGCCTCACCCCATTTGCCTTTATTTTATTTAATAATAATAATAATACTTATATACCACTTAATATAGTAAAATCTCTATGCAGTTAACATATAAATATTAAAAATCATATTAAAATATACTACGAAAAACAATTTCAGCTACAATAACAATAAAAAGCAATACAAGGAACAGTGAGATAAAGCATTGTATGATTAATTGCAATTAACTACAAGTCAGAGAAAGCCTGGGTGAACAAGTGCATGTTCAGGAGATGTTTAAAACATACCACATTTTCTGCCTCCTGAACTGCATGGGGGAGGATGTTCCAGAGGCTGGGCGCCATCACTGAGAAGGACCACCTTTGAGATATTTCGTGGTTGGTTGCAGAATGACCAGCAGCAAGGCCTCCTCTGAAGATAAAGGTAAGACTGGGTATATATAGGAGCAGGTGGGCTGTTAGGTATCATGAACCCAAGTTGTTTAAGGCTTTGTCTGTCATCAACATAACCTTGAACATGGCTCGGTAGTTAATAGGCAGCCAGTGCAGTTCTTTCAACACAGGGGTAATGTGAACATGACTGGGTGTCCCACTGAGCACCCTTGCTGCTGCATTCTGCACCAGCTGCAGCTTGTGAACCAGATGCAAGGGCAGCCCCACAGAGAGAGCATTACAGTAATCTAATTGCAAGGTAACCAGTGCATGAACTACAGTGGCTAGGTTATTCCTATCCAGGAATGAGCGTAGTTGTCGTATCAACCTCCAGTGACACAGACAGAACACGGAGCACCCCCAAACTACGTATCTGCTCTTTCAGAGGGAGTACAACCCCATCGAAGTCCCATCCACCACTGGAACGCAGCCCCCAAAAGCTTGGAATCAATGCAGATGGTGGGTTTTGTGTGTGTTTTTTTAACCTGCTCGCTGGGGGGGGGGGATTGGAATTTCAGGATGAAAATGGGAGAGGGGAAAGCTTAAATCCCCGCTGCCAGAGTGCCATGGTCCCAATCCGAATCACAGCCACATGTGCTTACATTGAGGTCATTAATCTAATCATCCATAGCTCTGCTATGTGTAATTTGAAAAACATATAATTTGGCTTACTAGGTGGCTTCGCTCTCCACATAATCTACCCCACAGGGTTATTGTGAAGATAAAATGGGTGGTAGTGAGGAGAGAGCCGTGCACATCACCTTTGGCTCCTTGGAGAAAGGACATGATAAACATGTAATTAATTAATAAATTGTTCATGTCCTTAACTACTATACTACGTCAGCTCTGTCTGCAATGGGAAGAAAATAAGTACTTTAGCGATTACATTTGGCTGTTGTGTGCTGTTTTTAGAGCTGCTAAATGTGGCTGTATGTAAACAATGCTGACGGAACGCTATATATTAAATGTTCATAGAAGTGCCAGTGTAAGAAACGCAGATGTAGTATCTGACATTATTTGGCCCTACAGTAATATTATTTGTGTTGATGAAAGGGCATAACTTGCATTTCCAACTGGAAACATGTATCTCTTTGATAGATGAATTGTAATGGGAGCCTGAAAGAGAGTAGGTTCATACAAAACGATTTGTTTTCACTTGTAATATAAATAAGATTTCAGCTGAAGCTCGCAGAGGTGAAAAGCTTTTAACCTTGTTTCGGTTTTCAACATCTCCTGTGCTGATAACATACTTAGCTGTTGTATTCCCATCTGCTATTTTGTTGTCTTCAAGATTTTTGACAAAGTGAACCCTGAAGGCAATAACGCTATTTTTCTTAATAACCAACAACTTAGATTAAATCCAATTTATAGAGCAGTCCTATAGGCATCGAGCCCGTAGGGCAGAGCATTCTGACATTGGTCAACTCCAACAACCCAACACCCTGCTGGCCAGATCCAGGCAGGACAGGAGGAACAATGGAGGCATTTCCACTTTTATAGCTAGATGGGCCACTGAGCCCATTTAGCTTGGTCACCTGCCAGTGGGTGGAGATGGGGACAGAGGATCTTGTGGATCCAGTCGATCGATGGCCTCTCCTCTCTCCTCCCTGCCCACCAGCATGCCCCCTTTCTATCTTTCCCATTCTTGTCTGAGGTTGCACTAGCGACCTTGGAAGACGAGCCACCGCGGAGCTTTCCATGGGGATGACGATGGGGAGTGGGGGGGGGGAATCTCCACTCAGATTCCCTCCCACCAGGTCATAGCTCTGTCTACAGCAGTGTTCTCCAGCCTTGGGTCCCCAGATGTTTTTGGCCTACAACTCCCAGCATGCCCCAGCCAGCGTAGGTGGCTGGGCCATGGTGGGAGTTGTAGGCCAAAAACATCTGGGGACCCAAGGTTGGAGAACACTGGTCTACAGCCTCAGCAGGAGGAAGGGGGGACCCACCATTGCTCTGTTAGTCCCTGTAAAACCAATGAAGGAAAGGGACGATTCTCACAACTGGCTTTTGTATTTGAGATCCAAATGAGCTGATTTCCCCCCAAGTGGAATTTGTGTGTTGAGCTGGTTTCCTGCATGCACGGTTCAACAGATGGTTTATCCAGATCATGACTAGCCAGGTCTTGATTCTGTCCATATTACGAAAATCTTTCAGGATCTCACAAACTGTGACTGGCAAGCTGTGTGCTAGCCTGGTTTCTCACAAACTGAATGCTTCTGTTTCCACAGGGATTGCCATGTTAGCCTGTTGCGGCAAAAATCACAGTCTTGTGGCACCTTAAAGACCGGCAGATTTATTCTGGCATACGCTTTCGTGGACACTGTCCACTTCATCAGATTCATGGAACGCTAACCTCAAATTTACCCTCAGATTTATATACACATGATTGGGGGCAAGGGGTGTGTGTTAGAGGTAAACTGTGCAGTCAGAGTGAATTTTTATTACACTACATATGTTAATCAGCTCACCATGCCAATGATGGCTGTATTTGCACCCAACAATGTTTTGTGAATGCATATGTCCCTGTCAAAAAAAACAACAACAACATGGGTAGCCCTGTTTAAAAAAAAAACCTTTTAAAAGGAACCGGAGTTTTGACAGCTAGCTGTCAAACCTCCATGCTCCCGTAAAAGGGAGTGGCTCACACTTTTCCACTTTCCTGAGCACCTAGAATCTCAGGAAAGGGTGGGAAAGTGGGAGGAATTTGTCAAAAAACCCGTAGAGGATCTTGCCATGAAGGGGGTGATCTACTGGCCACCCCCTTTCACAAGCAAAGATCACTCATTGTGGCTTTAGTTTCTCTTGACCGCTTTTCAAGAGAAGGCAAAGTGAAAAATAAAGCTGTGTGCAGCCTCTCTGGGTCAATGCCCATGGTGGGTGCCTGCTGCACTTTGAGAGCAGATACCTCCTCCCAGGATATTGCCCAAGTGAGGCTTGCCATTTTGGCCCTGCGCACATGCGCATTTGTGCAATTTGTCCAACTAAAAAATCAATTTAAAATGTTCGAAAATATTTGCACAAATTTTGTGCGCTAAAAAAAAAAGGCATGGTGACAGACCAGTGACAGTCCCTCCAATGTGCTGCTTGGGCATTTTGAAGGGGCTGTCACTTTCTGTCAAATCGGAGATCACAAGAAGCAATCTCCGAAAGGGAAAGAAATGGTAAAAGGTGGGGGGAAAGCCGCAGCAAGCACAAAAGGGCTCGCACAATTGCAGTGGGGGGCTGGCAGACAAGTCGGTCCTGCCATGGAGTCCCCTGGAATAACCACAAGAGGACCAAGGGGAAGCAGGTGGGGACAACCCACGGTGAGTCTGATGGTCTGTTGGGGACACTGTGAATTGTTTCATGAACAACCCACCCTGTGTAGCTTATTTGAACCCGCCCTCTTTGTTGCCTTTGAATGTATCATGCAATAACCAAACTTGGGTTATTGATTTTCCCCCTCATATGTGAATGTGACTGATCTGGGGGGAAGAAATAATAGAGGTACTCCTTCCCACGCCCATTGGCCATCTAGGTGGTATACTGGAAGCATGGCCTAGGCCAGAAGTGGGCAGAAAATAGATCTCCAGATGTTTGGGACTTCAACTCCCAGCATTCCTGATCACTGGTCCGGCTAGCAGGGACTTCTGGGAGTTGAAGTCCAAAACATCTGGAGATCTACATATTGCCTACCCCTGGCCCAGGCAAGCCTTCCTCAACCTGGTGCCCACCAGATGTATTGGATTACAACTCCATCAACCCCAACCAGCATGGCAATTTGCCATGCTGGCTGAGGATGATGGGTGTTATAGTCCAAGACATCTAGAGCATCCCAGGTTGAGGAAGGCCAGCCTAGGCAAACATCATAATACTTAGAGAACTATCACTTGGATATGTGTGTGCACGTGCGTGTGCGCATGTGTGTGATTGTGTGTTTAGCAATGCAACAATTTTGTTCATAAATCTGAAATTGTTTTGCATATTATAGTAACATTATCTGTGTTGTGCTAGCACTTGTGATAGAATAATATATTGCATTGTTTTATAATAACAATCATATAGTAATTATGAAAGAAAAGGAAAAGGTTTGTAATAGTGTATAGAACATTTTCCCTCAGGGATCTGTACTGGGACCAATGCTTTTCAACTTGTTAATAAATTATCTGGAACTACGAGTGAGCCGTGAGGTGGCTAAATTTGCTGATGACACCAAATTATTTAGGGTGATTAAAACAAAAAGGGATTGTGAGGAGTTCCAAAAGGATGCCTCCAAACTGGGAGAAGGGGCATCAAAATGGCAAATGCGGTTAAATGTAAGCAAGTGTAAAGTGATGCATGTTGTGGCAAACCCCCCCAATTTTCCATATACCGAGGAGATCTGAACTAGCGGTGACTGATCAAGAAAAAGATCTTGGGGTTGTGGTGCTGGATCCAAGCTAGTGTTCTGCATAGTTAGCATCTTACATTTCTGGAATAAGAGAATCAAAATATTAATTTTTCTCATCACATTGTTTTGCCTTCTCTCATCAACCTCTCCCCAATTTTATGGGATATTTCCTAAAACAGCTGTCTTTTTAAAAAGTATTTTATTATGGAATTTTTAAATGAATATAATATGAAGATATCTTATCACAAATATATCAAAAAGATATTTACAACATCTTAAATAAATGAGTTGCATCTTTAGAAGACCATGCCTTATTTTGCCAGTATTCACTATTCAATTGTGGAAGATTTTCCAGGTTTTGAATTGCATAACTGAATTGAATAGGTTATGAGCCACATCAAAAGGATGAACCACTTTGAGAACCATTATGGTTGGAAAGTGGTATACAAATAATATAAATGAATAAATGGGTCATTTTAGTCTCTGGTGCATTGCTAGTGTGGCGTAGTGGTTAGAGTGTTGGACTGGGACCTGGGAGATCCGGGTTCTAGTCCCCGCTCGGCCATGAAACTCACTGGGTGACTTTGGGCCAGTCACTGACTCTCGGCCTAACCTACGTCACAGGGTTGTTGTGAGGATACAATGGAGAGGAGGATTATGTAAGACGCCTTGGGTTCCTTTCAGGAAAAAAGGCGGGGTATAAATATAATAAATAAATAAATAACCTGGACCCTAAAAGGTGGGGTATAAATATAATAAATAAATAAATAAATAACCTAGAGCCTAGCTGTATAGAGCTTTATAGGTCATAGCCAGTGAAAGCTGCTGTAACAAAGGAGTTGTATGCTCCCTGTAGCCATCCCCAGTCAGCAGTCTGGCAGCAGCTCTTTGAACCAGCTTAAGTTTCCAGACACTCTTCAGAGGCAGCCCCACGTAGAGCGCGTTACAGTAATCCAAACGGGATGTTACTAAGGCATGTGTCATTGTGGCCAAATCAAACATCTCCAGGAACGGGCACACCTGGTGCACTAGCAAATGCACTCCTGGCCACCGCCGAAACCTGGGCAATCTTTCTCTTTTCCCTTCTTCACCTTGCTCTTCTCTCTAAGGGTCAGTTTAGACATTCAGCAGACTCAAATAGTAAAATTATTCCTGCGCTGTACCATAACACTGTATGGGGTGGGTGGGTTGGTTGCATAACTGATCTGAACTGCACGGAGAGAGAGAAATCCCCCTGCATATAGAAAAATAGGAAAGTCTAACCTACGGTAACCTTCTCCTTGACTTGCTATTTTTCTATGTGCAGGGGTATTTTTTTTTTAAATATTACATTCAAATATGCAGCCTGCACATAGAAGGCCTAGACCCTTGTTCCTGCTATATTATTCTACCTATATAGAGTTTTTAATAGGGGGGAACATTCAAACATGTGTGACCCCCTCACCTGCAGCTGAAGAAATACATTCCAGGAAAAGACTTGCCACTTTATTTATTTATTTATTATATTTTTTCCTGCAAGGAACCCAAGGTGGCTTACATAATCCTCCTCCTCCTCCTCTCCATTTTATCTGCACAACAACCCTGTGTGGTAGGTTTTGTTGAATATAAAATGAGACGGTCAGAGTTTAAACCCTCTGCACACTGACCAGTATAGTGTTCACACTAAATAAATGAGCAATACTACCTGCATCCCATGTATGTAAAAAGAAATTTGAGTTTCAAATGCCATGTTATCAATAAAAAAATAGATAGTGAATTGCCTCCTGCTGTTTGTCACAAGCAACTGTTTGTGTCTAGTAAGTGCCAAGCATTATAAATGAGTTTATTAACTTCCAAAATTTGCCAAGAAAAGAGAAGTTGATGACTAAAACCAGTAATGACTATTTTCTGTTCTCCCCCCACCACAAACACATTTCAAGTATGACCATTAATTATAATATCAATAGACTGTAGATAGGCAAAACAGACTCATGTTAGGACAACGTTTCATTTGTAACTGTTTTGTATATATCATAAATCTCTAATATTGGGCTATTGTCACACATGATGAATTATTGTAAGCATGTCAGCACATAGTGGAAGTCAAGTACATTCAAACACTACTCAGTCAGAATTGAATTTGGCATGATAGTCTCATAAAAGGGGACTCAATTGAGAGTTTCCACTTGCCTGCTCTAAACTTGTCACTCGTAGGTGCTAAAGAGCTTGTTGTGTTGGTTTAATTAGTCAACAAATCGGTCCTTACTTGATTGCATGGTCGTATCACATATGTTAACACTTCAGCGTTTGATGGAGATATTAACAAGTAACAAGAGTCTCTTGGTCTATGGACTTTAAAGAAGAGAAGCTCTTATTTCATTTGGCCCTGCCAATATTTATTAGATCATGCAGTCAGCAGGCTGCCAGTGAGAGAAAGACAACACAAACATTTTTCAGGGTTATGCTCATCTGTATCCAAAAGGAGGGTCACTAGACAATCGATTGTAGAAGAGCATAAGTAAGATAAGTGTTCTCTGCCACAGCTTACAAATTCATTATTTGATACAGTTTGCTGCAGACCACCTCTCAGCTTTTGTCACTTAAAGATAATTTATGACAAGAACAGAGAGGTTCTTGAAAACGCTATAGCAACTAGAGCTGAATGATGCCACTCCGGCATTAGATGCATAGTCACCAGAGGCCAGGAGAAAGGAAGTTTGCATTTGTATGAAAAACCACGCGAGTTAAGCATTCATCAAGGTTGGATAAAATATTCCTATTAATTGTCACTGGAAGATTAAATGGGGGGGGGGAGTTCCATAATTAAAATGGCTTATTCCCAGCAATGGAGTGAGGAGAAGAAAAAGAAAAAAGTTGGTCCTCTGTAGGTTTGCAAAAAGGCTCATTTATTCGGGATTTGTATAGCAGCAGACAAAAGAGGAGTGCATACTTTACAGCATCCATTCTCTTGGCCCCCTTTTGGGAATAGCTTTTTATCTGTGCTGCAATAACCAAGTCTACAAGCCATGTACTGTAATAGAAGAGAGTGGGTTACACATGTGGGAAACCTGATTTTTCGTTTTCAGCAGCTCATGTGCAAAGTTGGTTCTCAAACTGTACGGCAGGCTGCCCTTGGAGGCTGAGGGGTACCGGGAGGGAAGAGGGGAAAGTTCTATGGAAGATCGGATCCAAAGAGACCTGGTACCAGCCTTCTTCCTCCATCAACCCAGACATGGGTAGATTGAATGCCTTCTAGCACTGGACCCTCACCGATCCCCATTGGATGTGTGGGAGCGACTGCACCCTTACTGCTCCATCATCCTTCCCTATGCGATTTGAGAGGAAGGGAGTCCAGAAAGAGCTGCTGCTTTGTTATACCGTTTCTCTGTGTGTGGCTTCAGGATCCGTGATACTCTGCCCTAATTCCTCTCCTAATGCCAGTATGGGACTATTACCACTATCCTGGTCATTGCATGCGGCAGCAGGCTGTATTGCGCACAAGGTCCTCTGCACCACAGATTACTGTTGCTCAGTTATGCAGGGCCAGAAGACAATCGAAGTTTAGAAGGAGGGCCTGAGCTCAACAAGCTTGAAACATTGCTGTAGAGTGGCATGAAACATTTTATCAGGCTGGTAAAATAATTATTGTTATGTAACAAGTATATATTATTTACTTATTTTATTTATTTATTATTACATTTATAGCTCATCTTTTTTTCCTCTTGCAAGGAACCAATTGTCCTCCTCCTCTTCATTATTGTCACAACAACCCTGTGAGGTAGGTTAGGCTGAGAGTCAGTGGCTGGGCCCAAAGTCACCCAGTGAGTGTCATGGCCAAGTGGGAACTAGAACCTGGGTCTCCCCAGGCCAATCTCTAACCATCACACCACACAATGGCTGTGTGATGGGATTATTTTTCTGTGTCTTAAGGAATTTATTTATTTATTATTCATTTATTTATTTCATTTTTATACTGCCCAATAGCTGAAGCTCTCTGGGTGGTTTACAGCAATTAACAAGACAGTCCCTGCCCGCAGGCTTACAATCTAAAAAGACACGACACACAAGGGAAAAGGCATGGGGAGGGAAGAAGGGGAATATTAATTAATATTTCTGGCAGGGCTGGTGGAATGGCCCTGCACTCCCTCTCTTCTCCCTCTGCACAGCCTGCTGGAATGGCTGCTGGTGGTGACAGTAGAGGGAGGAGGAGCTGTCATGAGGGCGGCCTTTCAGCAGGGCTGGTGGAATGGCCCTGCGCTCCCTCTCATCTCCCTCCTCTCAGCCTGCTGGAATGGCATAGGGTGCTAATTCAGAATATTTCCTAATGGTAGATTAGTGTTATATGTGGCATGAGGGATCTGCAACAGAAGGTGTACCGTGGAGTGCTCCTGTGCAGGGTTTCGGCCAGCTAGCCAAGCTCTTTTCCATGATGCTCCATTACCAAGTGGGAACTAGAACCTGGGTCTCCCCAGGCCAATCTCTAACCACCACACCACACAATGGCTAAGTGGTTTTCCTTCTCCCCCACAACTGCAACAGATTAGGTGTTCTGTTACCACTGAGCATGCTCAGTCCTCATTAGGCTGTTTGCAGGGAGAGTTCCCCCCACCCTGGGATTTGTTCTAACTTTGTTGTGTGTGTTTTTGTCCTTCTGCAAAATGTGGGGCTCCCCATGCCTGCTGATACCTCCCTCATGTGTGTGGATGGTGCTGTTTTGGCTACAGAAGGATTGGCACTTGAAGAATGAGTTCACTATTAGACAGGTGAAAATCAGGATTATGGGGTATGATAAATGGCAAGGAAACCATTAAAGCTTGTTTGGGGCCCAAGCCTCTAAAACATAAGGCCCTCGAGCCAACTGTGACCTCCTTCCTGACCAATTGTGGCCCACTAGAAGAATTCCAAATACCGTATCTATTGTTTGTGGCCTCTTTCCATCTCCTTTTGTGACATCTACGGCAGTGATCTTCACTATTTTTCAAGCAGGAGCCACTTTGCCTCCATGCCCTGCTGCCAAGGCCACTCCCAGTGGAAGTCCACATCGCTCTCTCTCAGGGATGGGGACTCGGACTCGAGGACTCGACTTGTGAGTCGGACTGAGTCCCCCTCTGACTCGACCTCGAGTTCCAATATTTTTAATGGGACTCGAGACTCGACTCGGGACTCGAGACCAAGGACTCTTCAACATCCCTGGGCTGTGCCAGAAGGAGTGGAGAGGAGCGTGATTGCCGGCGAAGAGCGCATGGAAGCGAGGTGTGCCGCTGCTCGGCCACTATGGACGGCTATCAGGAGTGCAGCCCCAACAGTGTGTCAAGATTTATTTTGATTGATGTGTTGCGTACTTGGGAGAGGCAGAAGAAAGACCTGAGATTACTCTGTGCGGCTGCTCTGAGTGTGTTTCTGGTTCCAGCAAGTTCATCACCAGTGGAGCAGGTGTTCAGTGAGGGTGGAATTGTGATGAGATCTCACCGTTCCAGAATGGGGGCCAAACATTTAGAAAAAATCATGTTCCTCAAATGCAACATGGATAAGTTTTAGGAAGTACAGCAAGTTTATTTTTTAAAATCATTTTTCTAAAATGCAACCTTTCAGACATTTTGGGTTTGGCTGCCTCTGCCTGCCTGTCTGGGGTTCCCAGCCTCCTCTGCCTGCCTGGTCTCTTCTTGACCAGTTCAACAGTTGAATTGTCCAAGACAAAGGCCTCTGCCTGCCTGCTTTGGGGTTCCCTGCCTCCTCTGCCTGCCTGGTTATTTTGGGTTTTTCTGCCTGGTCTGTTCTTGCCAAAATCAGTTGCAGAGTTTTGAAATAAAAAGGCCCACTTGTGCCTAGAATTTATTTAAACCACACATCTGAAGTAGCCTTATTGGGGGAAAACCCCATTGATTTTAATAGGGACTCGTGGAGTCAGCTTTGGGAGTGACTCGTGACTCATGAGCAGTGCTTTTTTTCTGGAGAAAAAGGTACCGGAACTCTTGGATTACATTTCCTCGGGAGTAGATGGCGATTAAATTGTAATGCAATTAATAGAAGAAAAGGTGCTGGAACTCAGTTCCGGTGAGTTCCACCAGAAAAAAAGCCCTGCTCATGAGTCACCATTTTGGACCAAGTACTCGGACTCGGACTCGGGTCCAAAGACTCGTGACTCGAGACCAAGGACTCTTCAACATCCCTGCTCTCTCTCGACCGCACATCCAGTTTCCCCACCTCCAGCAGCTGCACAGTGCATCACTGCAGTTAGCCAATCACATCGCTCTTTGCCTCTTGGGCTCCTCCTCCACCACGGCAAAGTGGCTGTTTGCTCCTGCATTTTCCTCTTCCCCCCTGCCCCAGTCACCTTATAGCTGATGAGTGGCAGGTCTCCTGACTCCCCACCCCCGAAGTCTCCTCTGGTAGCCCAGATTCCAGCAGCTGGCCCACGGCTAAAGCAAACAAGGAAAAGCTAGAGAGCCTCTGCTGAGAGTAAGCAACTATTGCAAAGAAAGAGAGAAAAAGACGGTGAAAGAGGGAGGCAGAGAGCCGTACTTACATCAAAAGTGTGAGCAGGCTTAGTGTTTATTGGATTGCACATAGACATATGCTGTACAGCTTGACAGGCAATTGGTTTTGAGTTTTTTCTTCCCTGTACAGTAATACCTTGGATTGCAAGTAACTTGGTTTGAGAGCGTTTTGCAAGACAAGCAAATTTTTAAATATTTATTTAATTTTTTTTTTACTTGATATACAAGCGACGTCTTGCAATACAAGTACTGTAGTACGGCTTAAATTAAAAATCTCTGTACAAATTTTTTGGGGGGGATTTCGTTTTGATATAAGAGTGTTTTGGATTACAAGCACGTTTCCGGAACGAATTATGCTCTCAGTCCAAGGCATGACTGTATCTCATTGCTTCTATAAAAATAAAATACATTAATACACAAAATGTAAAAGTGTGATTAGGGACAGGAGTACACCTACTGTACATTGCGTTCTCAGCATTGCTCCTCCTCTTTGGGGAGCGGATGCTTTTTTGGCAGGGCGGGGGAGCAAAACATCTCTAGAGAAGTCATCTTGTGATTCTTTTTTCCCACACAAGCTTTGAGAGAAATGGTGGGTAATAAATGGTACTTCCTCTGTTAAACTGAAAGATTTGAGAGATGGCTCTTTGATATCTTTTGAGCAGAATGATTGTCCAAAAAAGAAAAAAAAACTAGTGAACAAGCAGAACTTCTATTTGAGGAATTGTGTTCCTACTTGGTAATAAGCCCCATTACTTCAAAGAAAATATGCATAAGATTGCACTGCATGACTGTGTGTGAATAGAATCAAGAGGAAAATATCCAAAGGTTCTGTAGACAATTAGTTTTTTATCAACTACAGCAGCAGAAGTTGGGTGTCATAAAAGGGCAGCAAGCCCATATAGCAAGTTATTTAATTTCTATATTTTTACTGGCCGGGATGAGGAGAGGTGCTTGTGGGATTTTCTACAACGTGCCAAAATAACTTACTTGGTCTGGGGTACTATGCACCTTGACTTCATCGTATGGGTGGGCACCATTGCTGCTCTACCTCAGGCAGCAAAATGTCTTGGGCCTGCCCTGTTTAGGGAAACCATGACAGTTAAACTGGCATAAAAGCAGCTTAACTGTGTCTGTAGTGTAGATATGCCGTAATAGGAATAAAACACAAGAGTACATGAAATATTCTATGAAGTTTAACAATATACAGTATGAAATACAAAGGATTTTTCTGATTTTATTACTTTAGAGAGCAATCTATTTCCTATTAATGTCAATCTCAAAACTCAGTTTTTACTTGATCTGGATGTCATTGTGACTATTTTTATATTGCCGTGTCCAGCATTATTACCATGTGTTCTAAATCTTTTGTGTTGGATATGTCATTCTAAGGACAAATATGGTTTGAGTCATTAGCTCTGTGTGTTTGCAAGTACCTTTATAATACACTATCATTTCTGGTACTTTCCCCTCCTGATTTCCTGATTTCTCACCACCCCCAGAGTTTTGACATTTTGGTTTTATTAAAGATGTTCTCCACCATTAATTCTATTTGTTAAATGTTTTTAATTATGTGATAGTGCTAGCTGCGTGCGTACACCCCATTACGTTTGAATTATTAGCCATATCTAAGGAGATGATAGAACATGCTGTACAAGTGGGATTAGAGGAGAGAGAGCAAAATGGAGTAAGCAACTACAAGGAATTTCAGTTGGCATTTTGGACCATCTTGATCTACAATTTTTCAATTGTGATGAAAGAAACCCTGGGCTGAAACGTAGAGATTTCTTTCAGCCCATGTTTTTGTTATGCTGAATTATATTATACTGTTACAGATGCTGGTTGACTGTCTTTTATTAAGCTGATCAATGGCTAGTGGTCAGAAATTAACAACTGGTGTTTCATCAAGGGGAGCTTAAGCCAGGAGATGTTCTCATGATAGTTAGTCATCTATCAACCTCACCATTATCCTCATCAGTGGAATTTTTTATATTGTTTTAATTATTATATTTTATTGTTTTGCTGTATTTTAATTGTACATCGCCCAGGGTGGCCGGGTGACCGGCCAGATGGGCGATTGATAAATATAATAAATAAATAAATAAATAAATTTATATGCCACTTTTTCATGGTAAGCCATGCTCAAAGCAGCTTACACCATCAGAAGAGTTTAGATCCACCTTCCCCAACATGGTGCCCTCCAGCTATGTTGGACTGGATTCCCTGGCTGGGAATGATTCATAGATTCATAGATCATAGAGTTGGAAGGGGCCTACAAGGCCATCGAGTCCAACCCCCCTGCTCAGAGCAGGAAACTAGAGGAGGGGTCTCCCATCCAAGTAATAACCAGGCCTGACCCTGCTTAGCTTTCCACGCTCAGACAAGCTGAGTGAGTCCAATACATAACAATAAATAAATACATCTGCAGGGCAACAGTTTGCGGAAGGCTGGCTTACTTAATAAAATATAACATTTCAAAATGATTCACTAGCAATTATAAGACAAAATTTAAATAATCATATAAATATTAAGAAATATACATTAAGATTAAACAATCCACTGATCATTCATACTATGGCCTAACAACAGAAAGATCATCCAAACAGTAGCAAAAGCAATACGTCTTATCAAAGAGTAAATGTCTCCCTGAGGATGCTGGGAGTTCTGGTCCCACATATCTGGAGGGCACTAGGTTGGAGACAGCTGTAGTAAGGAGTTAGTTAGACCTATTGAAGCCAGTGGGAGTCAATTTCCAGTACAAACCCCTATCAGATCCCTCTGCAAGCCACTGAGTGCTCTTTCCTTCTGGATTAATACACTAACTAGGTTCAGACAACATGATAACCCACACTCAGGGCTGAGTAAGGGTTGTCGTTGAACCGTGGGTTGTCGTCTGAACCCAGCTGAGATAAGAAACCATGGTGAACAACCCACAGTTCACAGCCCAATGGGTTCTCTTCGTGGGTTGGTTGTGGTTAAGAAGCCATGGCTTGTTAGTGCAGGTGGGTTCAGACAACACGATAACCCACGTTTCAGCAACAACCCACACTCAACCCATAGTCAACCCCTGGGTTATCATGTTGCCTGAACCCAGTCATTGCGGATAACCATCAGTCCCCACCATGGTCTTTAGGCCATTGTCCCCATGATCCACTCTGGCTGTGTGCAGGCCTAGCTGTGGGGTTACAGAGTGGCAAGGGAAAGGCGCTGTGTGTGTAGCCAGTGATAACTTCCTCCTTATTAGTACAGTACTACTTAATGGTAGTTCAGTACTAAATTTTGAAGTGCAGGCGCTCATCATTACAGCCCCAATGACCATACCCCAAGGACAACCCAAAATGCAGGCAGCTGTGTTGATCCATTATAGATAGATACCCACAAAGAAAATCAGTCCATAGCATACTAGCTAATTTGTTAGGATCAGCTGAAAAAAGTGCCAGAGCTCTGGGACCCAGTGTTCCCACTCCACTACACCATGGCTTCTTTATCAGAGGGGAGGGGGGCATTGCTCAATGGCAGAGCACCCATCTTGCATGCAAAAGGTCCTGAGTTTCATCCCTGGTATCTCCAGGTGAGACTGGGAAAGACTCCTGTGTAAACCCCTGGAGAGCCACTGCCAGTCAGTGTGTAGGCAACAATGAGCTAGATCAAGTGTGGGGAACCTATGACCCTCCAGATCTTGTTGGACTACTGTGAAGGATTGAGGCCTACCCAGGCTTGAGTTAGGTTGAAGCCTGAAGGCCCAAATATCTCCTGATGGGAGGGAGCATTTGTGACTTTGGGGGTGCCACAAGGGCAAGGGCCACCCCCCTAACACTGCTACTTGTTGCTCGGTGCCCTTGGTGGGGGGGATTGTGTTTCCATGTCTAGGGCCATGTCTAGGTCTTGGAGGGGAGTCATGGGGCCAAGTGGGGGGTTCTGTGGGGGCCCGAATTAGTGTAGTGATGGGTAGAGGGAGATATGGCATTGGGAGGAGGACTAGCCAGGTAAGGGGAACATGGCCCAGACACTTAATGGCTGTGCCTTGTTCCGGTCCTCCTCGCACCCGCAGGTTTGGTGGTTGCCCTATCAGCCTGCCCTCAGGTCTCTGGATGCTGCTTCTAAATGCCAGATTGGTGCAAAATAAAACCTCCCTCATCCACGATTTAATACTGGATGAGGCGGCCGATCTGGCATGCATTATCGAGACCTGGGTGGGAGAACAGGGAGGAGTTAGTCTCTCCCAGCTTTGCCCACTGGGGTACTTGGTGCAGCATCAGGGTAGACCTGAGGGCCGGGGAGGGGGCATTGCCGTGGTCTATAGGAATTCTCTCTCTCTCTCCAGGCTCCCTGTCTGTCTAACTACTGGTCTGGAGTGTTTGCGCCTTTTGTTGGGCCAGCGGGACAGATTAGGGATTCTGTTGGTGTACCGCCCACCCCACTGCTCAACAGACTCCCTGGCTGAGCTGACGGAGGTGGTCTCATTGGCGATGCTGAGGTCCCCCAGGCTGTTGGTCCTGGGGCAGTGATGGCGAACCTTTTTGAGCCCGAGTGCCCAAACTGCAACACAAAACCAACTTAGGTATTTATTTCAAAGTGCCAACACTGCAATTAAACCTGAATACCGAGGTTTTAGTTTTAGAAAAACAACTCATACAATTGTCTGAACTAATTAACATCTTTTGTCTTAAAAGAAAAACACAATAACAGAGCTTTCAATGATACAAACAGTTTTTTGTTGGGAAAAAAATCAACTCAAAATTATTATAGTACTACATTGTACACATAGCCTGAAGGGAATTTATACAAACTTTTTAAATAATTAGGCACATGTATTTTTGGATAAGGGATTCTCAACTTGTAATATGATTATATGCCAGACTGAAATTGTATGGGGCAAGCTTTCCCCCAGGTCCTTTCCCTGCTTCTACAGGTGTCGGATTAGTAAAAGTAAAAGTAAAAGTCAACCTGTACTGTACTAGGATGAGCAAGATAAACAAGAAAACTAAACGTGCTTAACACATTTAAACACTTTATGCCTTGGACTGCAAACACTGCATGAGGTAAAAGTTTGCATTGGGCATGCTTTTGCACAATTAATGTGATTTTTGCTATTGCATGCATGCTGATAATTTGCCAAACCTTGGCTCCTACTCTGTTAGTTTGAGAGCAACACATGCAGCACTCAGGTCAACTGTTAGGGCTTTACATCCAAGCCATGCTCTGCATCATTCTTCAAAATCTTTTAAATGTGATAACAATGTAGAAAAGAATTCTGTAACAGGAATTCTAGAATAAAATCATTCTGTTCCACACTGTGAGAAAGAACAAAATCATTAGTGTTTTGCAGAAGGGGACAGTCTTTTCACGATCTGGTGACCAATGGCTCGAGTGCCCACAGAGAGGTCCCTGCGTGCCAGCTGTGGCACCCGTGCCATAGGTTCGCCATCACTGCAATAGGAAGACCTCTAGCAATAGACAATAGACCCTAGCAATAGACAGACCTCTTCCTAGACAGACCTACCATACTTCCTATTGCTGTCGTGTCTAGTAGTTCATTCTCCCCTTTGCCCTGTACATCAAGGGTAGGGCTTCTAGGATCCCCCTGTTGGCTACAGCATGGGCTGTCCCAAGAGAATCACAACACACCTTTACTCTCCCCCTCACTCTCTCTCTGTCTCTGCCACTTCCCGATTGGACGCACTCCTAATTCTGTGCATAAAATTGCACCCACATATTTATTTATTTAATTATTTATTTATTTATATTTGTTAATCGCCCATCTGGCCAGCCACCCGGCCACCCTGGGCGATGTACAATCAAAACAACACAACAAAACATGATAATTAAAACAGTATAAAAAAATCTTTTAAAATCCTAACACACCCCATATTCCCGCCTGAAATACCATGTTTTTAATGCGCGACGGAAGCTCATCATGGAGGGGGCATGGCGAAGGTCACTAGGGAGGGAGTTCCATAACTTGGGGGCCACCACAGAGAAGGCCCTCTTCCTAGTCCCCACAAGCCTGGCTGCTCTGGCTGATGGGATAAGGAGAAGGCCGTCCCTGGCAGATCTTGTTGAGTGGCCTATTTGATGCTGCTGGAGGCGCTCTTTGAGATAAACTGGGCTGGAGCCGTGTAGGGTTTTAAAGGTCAAAACCAACACCTTGAATTCAGCTTGGCAAGCAACTGGTAGCCAGTGCAGCTCCTTCAGCACTGGCGTGATGTGATGCAGATGAATAACAATATGTGATGCACAGATGCAGATGATTAACAATAAAAAATGGGGTATAAATATTCACAGCAGAAGTGGCACTTGTGATATGTGCATTATGTTTGTATTTATCCATTGGGTCAAGAAGGCTTCCCAAGTGCAGGTGATTAAAAGAATGGATCAATGGGCCCAGTATTTCAGTTAGATTCCATTGGTGTGGGATCCCATGGGGAACCACACGGCAAATTCCGATAACCAAGTGTTTTTGCTTAAAACTGAAGGTTGTGCAATAAGGTTCCTACTTCCTACAGTGTTTCTTCTTATGTGTGATCATTCTTTTGTATTCAGAAGAGCACTTTGCCTTCCAGTGTCCTACTGTGGGAGCATTACAATAAGGAGAGTGGCTGGACGGAGCTGGCTTGGCAGGGAGCCTCTCCACTGGGAGTGGGTCAGCTAATTTTGTTGTAGCTCTGAATAGGATATTACCAGCTCCTCTGGGGAATTAAAAGGTATATTAATGTCTGATCCTCCAGTTAAAATTGTGTCTAAGTATGTAACACTTTAAAAATCTGTCTTGGGCCCTTGATTCAAGTACCACATCTTCCATTACGAAGGTGAGATTTATCTCTTTACAGTGTCACAAATCTTCATTTTAAGCTGCGTAGGATCACAAGTTATCAGACAAGAAGTGCGTCACTGATCTAGGATGTGTCACTGATCTAGGATTGAACATTGTCCTTCTTGAACCCCACACCACGGGGACTCGAAGTAGCAATAAATATAGAGGAAAGGGGAAAATTCTTCTGTTAGTCTCTTTTGTGACTTTTACAAAGTTGTAATATAATAGACTACATTTAGGCTATTCTCAACATTTCATGCTGGAAGTACAATACTCTGGGCATTTCTGAAGTACCAGGCATGAGGATCTGAACAATAGTTTACTCCTTTCATTCTTTATATTTTATCATGTAATTATGTTAGATTATTATGCATTCATATATCATTCCCTCTATTTCCAGTATTCAGGTTGTGTTGTTGCTTCTCTAGACAAAAAAGCATAATCCATGCACAAGAGGAAGGTATTTGGTAGGATTGGGTTTTGCAGAAGTGCAAAAAATATTTAGGAAAAGAACCCTCTAAGTGTGTATGTGTGTGGGGTGTGTGTGTGTGTGTGTGTGTGTGTGTGTGAACACAACAAAAACAGTCAGATTCTCAGTGGCCAAGGTTTGCTGACTGGCTGTTGGGCTGGGAAATGGAATGGCTGGAATCCTGAACAGCAGCATGCTACACTGTAGCATTTTGTTGCAGGTACCACTTGTTCAAACTATGATCTACCCCACTATCCCCGCATTCTCATGATTTAGTGAGACACGATAGACCAAGTCACAGTTCAATTCCAATTAAATCAGTTGAAGCATAGGGACATGGGAAGCTGCCTTAGACTGAGTCAGACCCTTGGTTCATCAAGCCCAGTATTGTCGACCCTGACTGCCAGCGGCTCTCCGGGGTTTCAGGCAGTTTTTCCAGCCTGACCCGGAGATGCCTGGGATTGAACCTGGGACCTTCTGCATGCAAAGCGTGCACTCTGCCACTGAACTACAGCCCCTCCCCTAAACATAAGAAATGCTAGAACTCCACCCCTCTATCAGTTTACACCTTAATAGTCCCTGAAAGCCAGACCACATCGGAAGACCTTACAACTGGGTTTAGCTGCCTAGCTCAGCCTGGAAAGTAAGCACTGTAGACTTCGATGTAATTGAGGAAAAGAAGATTCAACACTCTCTCTCTTTCTCTCTTCTCTCTCTCTCTCCCTATATATAACTGCCTTTCCTTTTTTTTACTAGGCCTACAGTTTGGCCTTGATGAAGTTATCCCAGTCGAAGCAGGCCCACCCACCCATTCCCCATCATCACCAGGGCCATCCCAAGACATTTTGCTGCCTGCGACAGACAAGATGCTCCCTCCCCATTCAATGTACAGAAATATCTTACTTCAGCATCGGTGAGGGGACAGTGTCTTCCATTGCACCTGAGAGGAGCAGGCCAGCTTAGGGGATGCAGGGTAGGCCGCCTGGCACACACATCCCTGTCCTCCAACACCTTGCTGCCCCACCTGCCAAAGCATCTGCTGCCTGAGGCGGCTGCCTTACTTTGCTTAATGGTAGGGCTGGCCCTGCTGTGCACCCAGATGCTCTGTCTCTGCAATCCATACAAAGAGAAGAGATGCACTGCAGAAAGATCCTTCTAAAGCAAAGAGATGATTATTCTTGATGCAAACTGGTGAAGAAGACGTATTGCAGGGCGAGGCCCTGCGGTCAGGTGTTGGTTATATAGAGATCGTGAGAAATTGTAAGGCTACAAGGGACTGTGCATTATGCAGCAACCCTGTCACAAGCTCTACTGGTTAATGTGAAGGCAGGGAGGCAATCAGCAGGCAGGAGTGGGGGTGTTTAACCCTTTCCAGCCCCACTGACTTTCCTGTGCAGATCGCTTCTTCTGCTTTTGTAGCTCAGTGGTGTCTCTGTGTGTATGTATAATCAGTTTTTTTAAAAATGGCCAAAGAGGAGCTGCAAGGGAGAATTATTAGGCACAGGAGAGATTTAGCACCCCCATCCCAATTCTCCACTGAAAATGGTCCCCACCCTTGCATTAGGGTTAGGAGGCAACCTGACATTGGGGGGACCTTCTGCTCCTCAACGTGTAGTCCCACCCTCTGAAAGAAATGTTAAATCAGTTTTCTCATTAACCTTTCTCCAACTGTCATGAGTTGCATTAAGTCAGTGATTTGTCCCCTGTGTCATCAAGTTAACTGCTGACATTAGGCCAGGTGGAGTCATGTTGGGGATAATCCCAAGATTAAGCCAAGATGATCACTGCAGTTGCAGAGCCATCGATGGAGCTTCTTGAACCCAGTTATAGTACAAAGAACTTCTGGGTATTTCTCACTCAGTTGGAAATGGATGCCAATTTCTTAAGGCAAGGAAGATAAAGCAACCGGACATCCTGATACTCCCCTGGCACAGAAACGTTTTAGCCATTCATTAAAAGTGGTCTTCTATAAAGGAATTTTCTCTCTCTTTCTCTTTTGGATTGGCCAGAGACTCAGAGACAGACAGAAATAAGCTTCCATTCTTCCATTTGATAGCCAGACGCTGCCAGTTGTTGCTAGGGCGGTCATGCTGTTAAATTAGGTCTAATGAAGGAGTAATTGCTTTAGGTATAGTGAACCATTTGAAAGAAAACAAGGATTCTAATTGATTTGCAATTTGTTTGGCACATTGCTTTGTCTGGGGCTATTGATTAGTCTTCTGGATTTCACTCTGCATGTGTTTCCCTTTATTAAGGGAATAACAGGTTACTGATTACTTTCCTTCTGGGTTTAATGTAGCAGTTAATGTCTACTTTGTTCTTGTGTCATGTCACAGGCAAGGAAGGAATAATATGCAAGTGGGTGGCCCTTTGCTAAGAAACTCCCCTGCTGCTTAGGGCTGTGTACTCTAAGATGGACTGAAAAGCAGATCAAGAGAAAGGGTTAGAATAGCAGGACTCACAAGTTACAGCCTGAGTCAGATGAGACCCAGGCCAGCAACTTAGCTTTCCTTCACAGTCAAAGCACACCATTGGTAAGGAACAGTTGGTGGTAGATTTGCACTTGTGGTATTTGACTGTGTGTGCACGTATGTATGTGTATGTAGCAGCGCTGCCCAATTAAATTGAAAGAAGTTTATATATTACTAAAACCACAATATAGGTGTCCAAAGGATGCCTATACTGAGATAACTCACAATTAGAACCAAAAGCTACCTCTCTTTGTTAGGCCTTCTGCAATATTTTATCTTAAAATCCCTATTACAATAACACTGCAAAGCAAAAATGGGTTCAGAAATAAACAAGCACACTCTCAATCTCAGCTCCTTTCAGATATATAGCGATAGAGATAGATAGATAGACAGACAGACAGACAGACAGACAGATAAATAGAGGACTAGAGGTAGACCTCACTGAAGTGACTAACTCACTCAGATATCAAAATTGTTTGGGTTTTAGAATGTTGTAATTTGATACACACATAGCCTAAGACTTCCTGATTACTAGCAAGGTCTGGAAAGATGTGTATGGACACGCCTCCAAAAACACCAAAGTAGCTCTGCTATGCCCATGCTATCTAGAAATCTGAAATTTTGTAGATATGTAACCCAAGACACCTTGGTTTCAAAAAAGTCTGAAATGGGACATGTTCCCATCTATAATAGTAGACAGTACAGTAGTTCTAGTACAGAGCCCTGCTCCCACCAACCCTACGCATACATGGTGGAATGTTAAGCTGGTGAGCCATCACCTCTTACCACACTTGAATAATCCTTGGTGGGTTTCCAGGGGCAGCTAGGAATGAATTTTTCCTTGCAGGATGCGAGATGTATCTACTACTATCTGTGTTATGTACAGTATTGTTGTTGCTGTTGATCCCAAGGTATTCACACAGTTTCAGTTATGTTTGTGTAAAGGATGAACATCACCATATCTGCCTCCAAATATATTATTGTGCGGGGAGGGCGCGCAATAAAAAAAAAATCAATTAATTTCATCATGAGGATGATGAGATAAACCAGAAAACTCTGCAGGCTCAGGTAAAAGAGCAACTTAATATCATGTCACTGTTTAGCAATGCTTGAGAAGTGATTTCTTGTGAGAACAGGATAGGTAAGTCTGCTGGAGCAAGTGTAGATGCTGCACTAAGGTCCCATTCTGTGCAGAGAGAGTTGGAAAGACACTTCTATATTTTTCCACTTGCCATAAACTTCTTTCATGGCTGGAGGACTACTGCAGGGGTTGCATTGCTGTTTCCCAGCTCTGCAGAAATAAGCAGCTCATTGAATCAAGGCTGCACAAGGCACAGCTACAGCACATGGGGAAGGGGAGAATGGTGGTACAGGAGCATAGGAAACTGTCTTATACTAAATCGAACTAGATTTTTTTCCCCCCATCCTAAAAGGTTGAAATGCCTCTCCTAAAGCTTAGTTACTGGCAGGAAGAACTTTTAAACCAAATTATGCTGGTATTTTTGGTATTTTGGTACCTCCCCTTCAGCCCCACCCAACACTGGAATGCAGCCCCCCCCCCCAATCTCTGAAATGGAATTCAGCCCTCAGGATGAAAGAGGTTCAACACCCCTGGACTACTCTAACTGACAGCAGCTGTATGGGGCCTCAGGCACAAGCCTTTCACATCACCTGCAACCTGGTCCTTCAAACTGGAGATGGGAACCTGTGTTGTTCTGCATGCACAGCATGAGTGCTTCACCACTGAGCGATGGTATGTCAGGAATGTTGTGAATTGTAGACCAAAACTTCTGGAGGGCACCAGGTTGGAGAAGACTGCTCTAGAGAGTGTTCTCACCAATGTTTCCAAGATGAAGGAAATCATTCTAGGATAAATCATATGAAGTTGTCAATGTTACAAGGGCAGTGATGCCATAAAATATCCAATATATTTTTAAAACCAAAGTATTGTGTTTGTGCATTTGGGGTTTTTTTCCTCTTGTTCCTAGGTGTTTTTTTTCATCCTGTTTTTCGTCCAAGTAAAGTTTTGTTGAAGTTCATGATGCTTCTTGAATATAACACCCTTCTGCATTAGTGCTGTTCAATTCCCAGGATCTTCTATCACTCTGTGTAAGCTTCTAAATGTCATGGAATGTGATGCTAAGCAACAAAGTGCACACACATGGAAAGTGCACAGGTGTGTTGTAATGGCACATGCTATGCGCGTGAATTACAACCACAAACTGCTGTGCAGTTCTCTCCACCCCCTAGAAAAATTCCTGTGGATGTCCATGGCCCCAGTTATAGAACTTTTCTACACAAGGCATTTATTATGTGCTCATGATTCCTTACTCATGGTTATTTTTTTACTCATGGTTGTTGTTTATGGGTTCTTTAGATGACGTTGTGATCCTCCAGTTTCACTTCTGTTTTTTCAGAGCACTTTCCTGGGCTTTTTTTAGAGTGGGGGAAATGGAGTATTATTTCTGAAAGCAAAAAATGGTATTTTCCTACTTGTGTAATTGTGATATTCTACTATACCACAGTGCCACCTACAGGTTATGTAGCAGAAGAGCAGGAAAGGGAAAGCTCTTTGTGTAGAGCTCAGATCTCAATTGCACAACATAACTGAAAGGAGATACATTGATTAACAGCCTCGTGTAGCAAAGCTGATAGTTAGGCAAAGTTATCTCACAACCCACCATCCCCAGAGGTTCTCAAAGTGTGTTTATTCCAAATAGAAAAGAGCACCTTTTAGCATCTTTTCAGGAGATGCTAATTCACTATACTCATAATGCAGTCCTTGCATTAAAGGCAAAGGGATTCTTTCCCAACCTTCAATTATAATAGGATCACAGGATTTTGAATGCGATTAGCCCATAAACACAGTCTTGTTTTCCTTATTATGAGTATATTTTTTCTGAATGTTTTGAACTATGTTGAAAAAAAGGATTATGTGAGGAAGCTCGGGTTGAACTAAGAAAATATTTTAAATGAAGGGCTTTTGTTCCTATCCATCACAGCAGTAACAGGTTAAGTGCCTCTAACTTATTGCACTTTGCTATTGTCTGAACCCCTTGCTAAGTGTTCAGGATCATGTGCGGTATCTATTTCTCTTCACTGCAAAGTCATTAGCTGCAGCAGTATACGTTCTTTTGCAGTTCACAAATTGAGATTATAACATTCAGCACAATGTATTGTATAGTAGTAATCAAATCACTATTATATGTAAAATGAAGTCTTAATAATATCTTGGGTACATAATTTATCTGTTCTGCAAATAGAATTCGGAGGGAAAATGTAGGCTTCTCTGTTCATTTAAAATGAAAACTTTCTTTCAATTGTGTCAGATTGTATTCCTTTGTGTTTCCTGTCAGAGGTGAAAGTGATGGGGGCTCTGGAGGCTTACAATGCAGAGGCACCTGTGTCAAGCACCATTAGCTTTAGTAGGGATCCAGGCCGGATTAATATACATCTGCATTAATCATGATACTAAATCAAGTTGGGTGGTTGTGCCCATTTCCAACACAACTGTGCTTATTTTGCCTACCCTTAAGTTCTAATTCTTAATTAAGTTCTGGATTTTTCACTGATGGTACTTTTATCATTTCATTGCCATCTACCCTCACCTTTTATCATTTCCTCTCCTCTACACCATGTGCATATACCGTATTGTTCCGAGTATAGGCCACACTTCCCCCCCCCTAATGTAAGGCTTTAAACTAGGGGTGCGGCCTAAAATCGGAATGTTGCCACCCCAAAAAAGTACCGCCCCGCGCCTGGGGGAAGACTCAAGCGGCTGGAGACTGCCCCCAGCAGCGGCCGCCGCTCGAGCGCCTGGGGGAAGACACGAACGGCCGGAGACTGCCCCCAGCAGCGGCCACTGCTCAGGGAAGCGGCCGCCGCGGAGACACCGCCGCTCGCGCACCTGGGGGAAAACTCGAGCGGCCGGAGACTGCCCCCAGCAGCGGCCACCGCTCACGGAAGTTTTAAAAAGTTAAAAAAAGTTAAAAATTTAGTTTTTTAAAAATAGCACTAAACTTTAAGGGTGCGGCTTATAATCAGGAGCAGCCTATACTCGGAACAATACGGTACATACCAATTGAGAATAACCCTTCATGCATCTGATGAAATGGACTCTAGGCCATGAATACGTATTTTATTTATTTATTGTATTTATATCCCACCTTTTTTCCTGCAAGGAACCCAAGGCGGCTTACATAATTCTCCTCCTCCTCTCCATTTCATCCTCACAACAACTCTATGAGGTAGGTTAGGCTGAGAGTCAGTGACTGGCCAGTGACCTTCATGGCTGAGTGGGGACTAGAACCCGGATCTCCCGAGTCCCAGTCCAACACTCTAACCACTATGCCACACTGGCTCTCACACTGGCTTATGTCAGAAAACAATTGTTAGTCTTTAAAGTACTACAAGAGTCTTTGTTGTTTTTGGAGTAAAGATACGTTTTTTTTTAGATGTTTCTCAAAGTGGGGGACTTGTTCCTTTTGGGGCCAAATCTCTTGAGTTGTTCCCCAGATAGTCAATATTTTGCTTTGTTTTTTAAAACTATTGTGGCTGCCCTAACATTTAAATACGAAGTTCAAACTACTGAGGTTGTGAAAATTATTCCAATACTTTCAAGACTTGATGATTAAATTGTTGGGGTACTTTGGAATTACTAGCACTTTATGAGTTTCAGCTACAATTAGTAGCAAAATAGTTCACAAGTCCAGAATTGAATGGGAAAGCCTTTACAGGCACCAAAAATTCTCTTTTTCCAAATATCCCATTGTATTCCCTGTTTTATCACACTCTTGATTGCCACTGTGGATTTACCCATACTCATGTAGTAAAGGGATATTAGAAGATATACCCTTTTACCATTATTTGATGGAATGCATTACTTACTGGTTACCATAGGATGGCTAAAGGATATAAAGAGGATAACTCTTTTCTTCTCTTGAGCATTGTTTCAGGCCCATGGCATTTATAGTCTGTGAGCTTGCCCTACTGGCCTCAGCTGCAAAGGCATTCTTTTGATTGGTCATTCACAGTTCCCCTTCTATTGGTCATTGTCCAGTATATAAAGCCTCAAGAGGCAGCAGTTATCTACTGAATGAGCCAGTTACCTGGCTTATCTAGTCCTGCTGTGAAGAAAGCAAAAATGAACTGGCTGCTTTGCATTGGTACATTTTGGTACACAATAGCAATATACGTATATTCATCTGCCTCGGCAAATACCTGTTTGAGTGTACTTCCCCTGAAACGTTTGCTTAAGCTCTTTGCCTTGCTAGTAAATCTGTTCATTTTTAAGTATTGCATCTCTGATTTAAAATGAACAGATTGAACACGCACCGCAACAAGCCATCACAACCAGAAAACATACGGGGACTCCTATGGGCACACAGAACTCCATCTTCTGCCTTCTTTTCTATCCATTTGTGTACAGATCAGAGTGCACAGAGCGTGAAGCATTTGAAATTCTAACTTTATTTCTTTATTTATTACATGTCTGTATCACCCAATAGCCAAGGCTCTCTGGGTGGTTCACAAAACGTAATGCACAGAGCATTTCTAATATTGTAGACAGCATTTCATGACACAGAGAACAGGGAAGCTACTGCGTACTCCAGAGCTCAGTACACACATCAGAGCCCTCTGAAAATTCCAGTTGTGCCTAATTAACTGCCAAATCTTCCAAGACAAGTGAGCCCTGGCTGGCAATGATGGTTGGGTTGGTAGGGGAGATGGAAGTTATTTAAATGTGTAGTAGGAGTAGCCATGTGGGGGCTGCTTTAAAGTGCCTTTGTCTGATCTGCTAGTATCTGTGTAGGTTTAATTGCCTTTTGTGCTCTTGTCTGTCACAAACGGTGGGTGGGGGCTGTCATACCGTTTCCCTTGAACAGGATCGGGTGCATGACAGCATTCATTCTTTGCCCTTTCCACCCTGCCCCCAAGTCCACACTTTTACAGCTACACTGGGGACTTGTCAGTTATCCATTGGTCCAAGTTTCCTAGAGGTCTTGGCCATAAGAACAGGGGTGGGCAACTCCAGACGTTTTGGCCCACAACTCCCATCAGCCTTAGCCAGCATAGCCAATGGTATGGGATGATGGGAGTTGTAGGCCAAAAAACAGGAAAGGACACGGAGGCTAACGTGCATCCAATGCCTACCCCTCTATTAGTGGTTGAGACCTGGCCTTGGAAATTCAGGGGAGATTTCCAATTGGCTGGACATGGAGTGTGTTCCCCATTCCTCCTTGCTTCTTTGTTCTGAAGAACATGGGCCTGGGTTTGGGTTAGGAACACAGTAAGCTGCCTTTATACTGAGTGAGACCATGGGTCTAGCCAGACCAGCATTATTGACACCGACTGGCAGCAGCTCTCTAGGGTTTCAGGCAGGATTCCTTCCCAGCCCTACCTGGAGATGACAGGGATTGAACCTGGGACCTTCTGCATGTAAAGCAGGTGCTCTATCACACTGAGCTATGGAGGGCCGTGGCTTGGTGGATGTGCCTCCCCAATCTTGGAACCAGTTGAATTTGATTTCTAGAACTTTGTAACTATGCAGGTGTTGTTGTTTTTTTTAAAAATATTTGTATATATTGCCTTGTCTCAATGTTTACCATCTTGACATGATTTTTCTTTTAGCCAGTTCTAGAACGATTTTCTGACTTTTACATTTTAAAGTGACGTGACCTCCAGTTTTCATGGCAATAAATACTTTCTTCTATTTTAATAGCAATACCGTACCATTCAGATATATACTCGTTGAAATCTACCTGCATTAACCAATTTTCTTTGTTTACACTACTGATAGACAGACCTGTGCAGGGATGGCGTGCCAAAGGTGCGGGGGGGGGGATGCAAAATTATAAGAGAATGTAGGGCATCATTACCAGCCAGAAACAGGTGAATCAATTGCAAGAGATAAAATTCAAAGCTGTGAAAACTTTTGAACATTTGTGGGGAAACCAGCTGCAACTGCAAGGTGAAGAGATTCAATGGTGGGGAGACCACTGTGCTACCACATTCCCATTGGAGGGGCCGTGGCTCAGTGGTAGAGCACATGCTTTGCATGCAGAAGGTACCAGGTTCATTTCCTGGCATCACCAAGCAGCGCTGGAAAAAATCCTGAAATCCTGGAGAAACACTGCCGATCAGTGTTGTCAATACGACATGGGCATCCACTCATAGAGGCAAGACAGTGCAACTGCACCCCCCTGGATTCCAGTCATGACGTCATTCTGAAGATGGCTACCAGAGCAAATCAATGGACCATAAATGATATATTATGCAAAACACATATTCCTTTTAAATGTATTACTTTGTCTGAAGTATTAGCTAAAAGAGAAGCATTTTGGATCCATAAATTGAAATACATGTCTCCCACAGATTTGAATGAAAAATTGGACCTAGCTGTTTTTCTGTAAATATTCATCTTATAATCATCTTGGCCTTGATATCACCGAGTGTCCCTCAATATCAGTTGGACCCCCTTTTCCCCCCTTAATGGGATATTTTATTACATTAATGTAGTTATCTGTGATTGTGACCCACAAAATTTATTCTATCTCTTTAAATACCATGCAAGTGTAACTGCAGCCGATCTGGATTTTGTTATATAATGTTACCTGGCGGCATTCTTTCATGAACAGCCAGGGATTACCTCTCATGCTCACAACCTTTTGTTTCTCCAGGCTGGTTGTAAAGGTTGATCTTGAATACTTTTGATAATTCCTTGCAATATCATGCAGAAAGGCTCTATATGATTGTAACTAGCTGTGAATTATAATGGTGTGGTTTCTTACTTCGCTATTTCAAGAAAATTAGGAATATATATATTCCCTTGAAACAGCACAGTCTTTGGCAAGTAGTTTTACTGAAGCACTTTTGTATCTTTGAAGCTCTCAGGTAATAGTAAATCACACGAGTGACTCTTAAAACAGTTTGCTTCAGGTTGGTGAAGCAATTCGTCACTTTATTTCCTTATGTTATATAAAGTTCCAGAGGCCTGTAGGTTGTTGTACAAAAGATTCTTAGATGCTACTGGGAGGGGGGGGGGATGATCCACTGCCCTCTGTGCTTGATGATGCACATAAGCCTCTGGACACAGAGGCTTACATGCATCCAATGCAGAGCACAAGGTGCAGCGGCGGCGAACTCTGCCGCCACTGCACCTCACGCCCTGCATTTCATCTAGGCAGCCGTCTAGAGATGAAGCCCTGTGGAGGGGGAGGGAAGGAGGCTGGGGCACCGTTTGGACACTGCATAAGCCCTTGGCCCCAGCCTCGCCCCCCGCCCGCATGCCCCTTTTCCTCCTCCCAGAGGCTGATTCCCGACCTCGGAGAGGCAGCCGGCAGAGTTCTTTCCATGCCGGCTGCGAGGAGGGTGGGGCGGGGCCTCAGCATTAGGCATCCCAGCTCCAAGCTGGGACTCCAAATTATCCTATGCCCCCCCCAGACAATGTTGGGAGGCCATAGGATTGCACACAAAACAAAGTTATATTCTTAAGTTATTCCTCATTCCTTTAGCCTGTTTTCGACCCAGAAACATTACATGGTCACAGAAGTGGAGAATGAGAAATTCTCCACTTAACCGGCAGCAGTTTCCTGGCTGTACTGCTACGAAGAGAAGAGAAGCACCTTTGGGAGCCATACCCAGAGAAAGAAATAGGCCTGTGTGTAAGTGCTTATTAAACAGGAGTGATCTTTGAAGATATTTATTTATTTATTTATTTATTTATATTTATACCCCGCCTTTTTTCCTGCAAGGAACCCAAGGCAGCTTACCTAATCCTCCTCCTCCTCTCCATTTTATCCTCACAACAACCCTGTGAGGTAGGGTAGGCTGAGAGTCAGTGACTGGCCCAAAGTCACCCAGTGAGTTTCGTGGTTGAGCGGGGACTAGAACCCGGATCTCCCGAGTCCCAGTCCAACACTCTAACCACTACTAACCACCACTACTAACCACCACTCTAACCACTACGCCACACTGGCTCGTAACAAATATGGATGTGTTACAACCCCCATCAAGCCTGCCGTTATCAGGGGATATTGCAGATAACTGGAAAAGGTTTAGACAAAGATTTGAACTCTACCCAGCAGCAATAGTAGCAGAAGAGAAGACTGATAAGATCAAATCCTCCATTTTTCATCAGGTGGTGGGAGAGGAGGCACTGGACATTTATAATAACTTGGGGCTTGCTGAAGGAGAAAATATGAAACTCGAAGTAATACGTAGTAAGTTCGAAGAATACCGCATGCCTAAAAAAATGGAACTTTTGAAAGAAATAAGTTATTTACATGCATGCAAAAAGCAGATCAAACACTGGATCAATATGTAACAGAATTTAGAAGACTGAGACTGAGTCATTTTTGTGTCATTTTGGTGAGAATTGATCTGTGGTATCAGAGATACACTGGGTTCACATGACACAACAACCCATCATGGGATTGTCATGTTTGTTGGCATTTTTTAAATGTCACACCTTTTCTGGTTCTGGTGCTGTGTGCACTTTTGTATCTTACCAGTCAAAAAACTCCCATTGCCCAGTCAGAACCCCTTTTTAAAGGAACCCAGAGTTTTGATAGCTAGCTGTCAAAGTTCTCAAAACTCCTTTTTCCCTTGAAAAGGTGGGTGCACTTTTGCACCTTTCGAAGCACCTAGAGGCTCGGGGAAAAATAAAAACTGTGCACCAGCATGTGGACTAGCTGGAGGCAGGGGGAGAGATGAGGATCTTTTTTGTGTGCAAAGATCCCTCATGCCTTTGGTTTCTCTTGACAGCTTGTCTTTTGACAGCTGTCAAGAGAAACCAAAAGGGGGAGGGACAATTTGGAGCTTCTTCTGGGCAATGTCCAGGGTTGGTACCTGCTGCACCTTGGCAGCAGGCACCCCCCAGGACATTGCCCCAGCCGAGGCGTCAAATTCCCACACTCGCAGTTTTGCAGTTGCACAAGTGCAACTTTTTTTTTTAAATAAAATAAAATAAAAGTGCATTTTTGTGCAAATACGTTTGCACATTTTTAAAAAAAGAGGTTCTAACTGTGAGAGCTGGACTGACCCGGGTTCAAAAGCTCCCCTAGCCAATGACCCTCAGTCCCAGTCACGCAGGCGGAAGGAGGAGATAACAGCAGTTAATAAAGATTAAAGAGTTTATTTGTAAGACCCAATTACATGGGATTAAGGCAATCAATGCATCTCTACTCACTACATCATTGCAGACTCAAAACCAATACCCCAGTGGTAAGACTAGATGAAGTGAAGTCCAGAACAAGTCGAGACGAGAGTGTGAAGAGGAGAACAAGTGAAGCTATCAGCAAGTGTGCTAGCTTTATACCACCTATAAATAGGATATTACTCACCCCAGTTGTATAACCTATTCATCAACATGTTGATTCCAAAATCTGTCCAAGGTTGCTGAGTCATATCACCTCGAGACTATGTCTCATGACCAGAGACCTTGTATACTTGAACTCAAGAGACACCCACCAAGTCAGGTGATAATCCCGATGTCAGGTGGTAATCTCGTTCTGCCTATGCAAAACCCAACATCCCCCTGCTTTTGCATTTGTGCAGAACGTGGTTATTTACCTCATACAACAGCAACAGCTTTGTTGACATCTGATGCTGTTCCTTCATCTATGGACTTTGATAAAAAAAAACTTCTGCAGGAATGACTTTACCTGCCAGAAATTTGAACCACCATCAAATCACTTCTGATGTATCCTTCCTTATGACACAGTTTTATTTGCAAACCCAAAACGTTGTGTATTGCTATCTGCCTGCAGCATAGCAATCCTGCCTTGGTTTCCTGAAAAAACTGTAATAGGTTTTTCACATCAATCTCAGCATCATTTAAACATTTTTTACAATTTAAACTATTTAAACAAATGCAATAACTATTCAAGCTTTACAATAGCATAATAGCACAATACATAATACAATGTATTCAGTTCAATTTCAGTTGAACTCCAACCTTTAGATGATTGTTTCTTACAAAATCAATCAAACAAAGTATGGTTATAAAAATAACAAACTTCAGGTGTGTTCTTGTTGTTCTTACTATCACAACCACAACTGGCATTTCTGTGAATCTGTAAGCCACCTGTGCTCTGACTTGTAAATCTTAGTCTGAAGTGTGATGTTCCCTCCAGATAACACTCAACTCCTTTTCAGAGCTCTCCAAGCATGTCCTGTTGGTCTAACAGTCTGCCTATCACACTGACAGCAATACCTGGCCTTGTTGCTTGTACAGTAAAGCTCAACAGCCCAATGCTTCTGTGTAGCATTCAAACTGCTTTTCCATCAGCATGTGCTTGAAAATCCTCAATTATTTGGAGTCTCTCACTGAGTTAACTATCTCCAAAATTCTCAATCACATCCATGATGTTTCTCTGGTTTGTTGCAGTAAGATACTGCCCTCTTGGTTCTCTTTCCCTCAACCTCTATTTACAAATAAACAGTTGATCCACCAACAAGCAGTTTCATTTCAATGAAATTCCAAACCCTGGATCAATTATATCATATTGCTTTTATCTGTCCAGAAAAAACAATAGATCATCCATCTAAACAAAGTACATACAGTCTATGTCCTTGTTCCTCCTGTTTAACAAACAAACATTGATCTGCCTCTCTGTGCAAATCTCAATTCAGCAATGTTTGAGTTCAAAACAGAATTCCAGCCTTCAGCTGATTTCTAGCTTTTTCTACAGAAAAATATTCTCAGACAGTTTTCCAATTTAAAGACTTCCTCTCATTTAAAATGCTTATGTTCCAATATTTCAACTGTGAAATATTCATACATCTTCTCCACATTCTTAAACATCAGTCTAACTGTTTCCAAAGCAAATTGTTGTTGCACTCATCTCATGATTATCCTGCTCCTTTTACTGAGCAAAATCACAAGCAACCAATCTTGCTATTTGTCATATTTAACCTTTTCAAATCTGGTTAGTTTTCACCTAAAAATCTATTTGGTAACAATGAGTTCCATGGACTGCTGTTTGTTTCCCCAGCTTCCATGTTTTGTTCTTTATCCAAAGAATTCAACTCAGCTTGCATAGCTTGAAGCTATGGTTTAGCTTCCTTAACAGACAATTTTTCACCTCTTTGAAATTTTGAAGTTTCAAATGGCTTTTCCTTCAAATTCATCCTGATATCTCACAGGTTGTTTGACTCACCTGTTCCTTACCTCATCAGTTATCAGGTTCTTGTTCCAATGAACTTTGCACCAATGATGAACAATCATTTGTTTAGCCTCCTCTAAACCAAATGTGTATCAAAGTTTGTCAAATTTACCTGACTGTCTTTCAGCAAATGCTTTTCTATTCTGACTCTGAGCTTGATGCATCCCCTGCATTAACAGAATTAATTTTGAAAAATGATCTCACATTTTCATTCAGCATTATACTCAACACTTCTAGATAATCTCACTATCCAAGTGTTGTTCATGTGAAACACAATATTCTCATTTCTAGAAAAATCTCATGTAAGCTCCCTTACAGATTTCTTCTAACTTTGAGGTGTATGTACCTACATATCAGATCCAAGATCCTGAAATGTTTCTCCAGAAGATTCTTCCTTCTACACTACTTTCTATAAGGTGTACAGTTCAATCACAGAACTAAAACTTCTATCACTTCTTCTGAGTGTTTGTTTACTCTTCTACACAATCCATGTGTTCAATGTCACATCCTGTTAGAAAGTCATCAAAACATGCACTGAATTGAACTTCCCTATATCTCAAAAGAAATAGGTAACATGGGTAATATGCTTGTTTCCCACCCAAGCACAAAACACCTTGACTCTGTTCAATACTCCAGTTTTCTATCTAACATGTACACAACCTGTACTTAGTGTATTGATCAATTAACATCATGAAATAACGTGCTTTTCCTTTAAAGACCATCAGAGTATCCACAAAATCACCAAGAACAAATTGAAATGAACTGGTTTTTCAGCTTGCCTTCCAGTTTACCTGTTGAAGCTAGCATCCCTTGTTTATGTGCACAAAATTACCTTTCATGTGAAAATTACAATTTCCCAATGCTTTCCCCACCAGCAGTTTGCATTTTCTTTCACAGGCCTGTGAATCTAAATGATCAAACATCATGTGATATGCATGCATGTACATGTCATACATATAAGCATTTAACCTTTTATAGTTGCATCAGTACAACTTTCCATTTCTTTATTACACCATTACAGTATGAAAGAAATAATCCATCTCTTAGCTTTGCCATATAAACATACCTAATTATTCAGTATTTTACATTTTGCTACAGAAAAAACCAATATACTCAAGTCATATATACATTCAGTACATTTCCTGACATTTCAAAGAGCATATATTACACTTTCTTGAATCCAAGTTATCCAACTTTCAAGAAATACAGTTTCAAAAACATGATTGTCAAACTCCTGACCATTTCATAGTCCTCTTCTTGCTTATTTATGTCCAACACAGAAAGCTTCGTTGAAACAATCCACTGCTTCTGTCCACACACAAAATAATGTCTTTCTTGTTATGTCTTGGGTTAAAACACAAAGTTTTTCCCATCAGCAGCACCCCTGCTGATTTCAAGCTCCTTCTTCTGTGATCCCACATGAAGAAAATGAAGAACAGCTTCTCATTTTAAGCACAGCTTTCTCTGTTCAAAACTGCCGCGCTGTTTTTCTCCTGCTGTTTTAAAACCACGCCTCCGCTGGTTTGATACAGCCTCCCGTGTAGTATCAGGTTTCCCAAGATACGTTCCTGTCACACGTGACTTTGCTTTGCTGCGACACAACGCTCCAGACGCTTTACCCACGTCAGACGTAATCCACGCATTTGTAATCCAAGCCACTAGTTGATACAATGCAAAAGATAGCTGATCCGCTGCTGAGTGAAGCAAACTGTAAATGAAATATGATCCTCCTGCTGTAGCCTTGACTCAAATGAGTAGACACAGAGCCTCCTGGAGATTATTTCCTTGCCCGATACAGCTCCTTGACAATCACTCCAGCAAGCTGTGGAAAACGAAATCCTTGTGTCCAGCGTTGTTCACCTTTCAGCCTAGTAGCTGCCCGAACCGGCACCTCCGTTCCAGCTTCTTTCAAAACGAAAAATCCTTCGTCTCTCTGTCTCTGCATTCTTCATTTGTGCTGCATTCCAAGCCGCTGTTATCAGCTCTAGCAACATTGCCTTCCCCGGTTTATTTACAAACCTGTTCTTACAAATAGTAAACATTTCTCTTAACTCTATAACTGCCGAATTTCTCCGAACTGCGTCTCTGGGCTTATCTGCCCATCTGAGATAACCATCAGATCCTAATCTGGGCCCGTAACCAGATGTGAGAGCTGGACTGACCCGGGTTCAAAAGCTCCCCTAGCCAATGACCCTCAGTCCCAGTCACGCAGGCGGAAGGAGGAGATAACAGCAGTTAATAAAGATTAAAGAGTTTATTTGTAAGACCCAATTACATGGGATTAAGGCAATCAATGCATCTCTACTCACTACATCATTGCAGACTCAAAACCAATACCCCAGTGGTAAGGCTAGATGAAGTGAAGTCCAGGAACAAGTCGAGACGAGAGTGTGAAGAGGAGAACAAGTGAAGCTATCAGCAAGTGTGCTAGCTTTATACCACCTATAAATAGGATATTACTCACCCCAGTTGTATAACCTATTCATCAACATGTTGATTCCAAAATCTGTCCAAGGTTGCTGAGTCATATCACCTCGAGACTATGTCTCATGACCAGAGACCTTGTATACTTGAACTCAAGAGACACCCACCAGGTCAGGTGATAATCCCGATGTCAGGTGGTAATCTCGTTCTGCCTATGCAAAACCCAACACTAACAGCCGACAACCCCTCCAAGGTGCCATTTGGGCACTTCAAAGGGGCTGTCAGTGGCTGTCAAAATGGGGATCATGAAAGCCAGCTGTCAAGCCAGCTTTTGCGATCTCCAGGGGGAAAAGGGGGAGAAAAGCCACAGCAAACTGAAAACAGCTCATGATCGCAGTGGGGATGGGGGAGACAACTCGGTCCTCCCACAGTGTCCCCTCGGGTACCTGTGGGAGGACCAAGGGGGGAGGAGGGAGAGGGAGGGAGCCAACAACCCACAGTGAGCCCAATCATCTGCCGGGCTCACCATGGGTTGTTCGCACAACAACCAACCTCCATGGCTTATTACCAGGGTGGGTTTACGTGACATGTGAACATGCCCATAATGTCCTTAGAGAGTGGCTGCTACATGAGGGAGATTTGTCCCTGGACAAAACTCTTCAGATGTGCAGGGCCTCTGTGAAAGCACAAGTCAAAGATCTGAATTCAGCAGAAGGTGTTGTCCATTCTCAGAATGTGAAGGAACAGAGTGTAAGAAAGCAATTTTCAAAAGTGGAAATACCTTCTTCCCAAGCAGCTGTGAGAAGAGGAATACAAAAGAGACAAGCATGCAAAAATTGTGGAATACTGCATGCTCTGAAACAGTATAGAGCATTTAGAAAACTCGGTTTTAACTGTGGGAAGCATAATCATTTTGCAAGGTGTTGACAACGTAGTCAAAGCACAAAAAAGTCAAGTGCACACTGTTGATGATAGTTTAGCTCAGGAGTTTTATGTTGATGTAGTAGAAACAAGAAAGACTAGTGAAAGGAACTGGATCCCCTTAGTGCAGGTGAATGGGATAAGTTTATTCCATTTATATTGGATACTGGTGCTCTCATTAATATTTTATCTGAAAAGAATTATAAAAGTCTGCTAATAAGGCCAAAACTAGGATCAACAGATATCAAAGTTACTGGTTATTATGGAACAAATATCCAAGTATTGGGGATATGTATTGCTAGTGTCAGTACAAAAACGCTGCATACCAGTTCCTTATTTTACCCAAGAATGTGACATCCATCCTGGGTCTAGCAGTCTGTGAAAAATTAAATCTGTTAAAATGTGTATTTACATTACAGGACCATCCTGAGCAAGGGTATGCACCACTCATAGAGGAATACAAGGATTTGTTTATAGGACTGGGCTGTTTGCCAGTAGAACACTCCATCCAGATTAATAAGGTGGTGCCTCCAGTTATTCACCCATGCAAGAAAGTGCCATTTGCTCTTCCGGATAAACTACAAACTGAGCTAGACAGGATGGTGGACTTACAAGTAATTAAAAAAATAGATGAACCAACTAACTGGGTAAGCTCATTGGTACTGGTGGAAAAACAATGGCCAGTTGCACATACAGTAATACCTTGGATTGCAAGTAACTTGGTTTGAGAGCATTTTGCAAGACAAGCAAATTTTTAAATATTTTAAATTTTTTTACTTGATATACAAGCAACGTCTTGCAATACAAGTACTGTAGTATGGCTTAAATTAAAAATCTCTGTACAAATTTTTTTGGGGGGATTTCGTTTTGATATATTTATTTATTTATTTATTACACCGAATTATGCTCTCAATCCAAGGCATGACTGTATGTTTAGATCCAAGGGACTTCAACAAGGCAATCAAAAGGAAGCACTTCAGATTGCCAATTAGAAAGGAGATAATGGCTCAATTTGCAAATGCACACTTTTATTTTTTAAAGCAAACTAGATGCTTCTTCAGAATACTGACAATTGAGGTTAACAGAGGAAAGCTTGAAATAGTGTAGATTAAAAACTCCATTTGGATGTTATAGATTTTTGCACCTACCATTCGGTAGTCTATCATAAAGCCATACATATGCTCTATGTCAGTGGGGTGGACACCTCCATGGATGACATCATAATTTGGGGTTCAACTAAAGAAAAGCATGATCAATGACTACAGCAAGTCCTGAATGCTAACTAGAGCTGCAAACCTGAAACTGAAGGGGGAGAAATGTGTTTTTGGTGTTACAGAACTGACATTTGTGAGAGACATTATTTCTGCTGAAGGTGTGAAACCAGACACAAAGAAAATATTGGCTATAAACATGATGCCACATCCATAATCAAAGAAGGATGTTCAGTGATTTTGGGGGATGGGGTTTTGGGGGATTTCCAAATATCTTAGGACATTTATCCCGAATTTGTCCACAGCAGCAGCCCCTCTTCGGAGGCTTATTGAACAGAAAAAATGAATGGTGCTGAGATGCAGAACAGGAGGCCTCCTGGGAAGTTTTAAAGCAACACTTAATAAACCAGCCAGTGTTAAAGTTCTACTCTCCAGTCAGACCTATCACGATTTCAGCAAATGCCTAACAATCCAGTCTTGGTGCTGTGCTCTTACAAAAATATGATGACTGTCGGCAACCAGTGGCATATGCGTCCAAGTCCCTCACTGATGCAGAAACCAGATATGCACAGACACCACCACTATCAAGACATATGAAGAGGAATCGGATCAGCAACAGCAGGGCCAACTAGATACCCATGATGAACAAGCATTGAGGCATTCTGCCAGGAAGATAAAACCTGCAGAATTACTTATAGCTCTATCTATCTCTAGATATGTTAATATGATAGTGTAATTAACTGGTAAAGATACTTCTTTTTCCATGGATAATACTGTTTATACAGTAATTTCAACTTATATGTATTATAGTAATACTTTTATTTTATTTTGTTATTTAATAATTAAGGGGGGAGATGTAATGATAGAGCTTATACTTTATTGACACTCCCTTAGTATTAAAGAGTTGGTAATTTGAGTACTTGCCCTAAACTCCCATGGCTTGGGCAGTTCCAGAGGCCTGTACAAGAGATTCTTAGATGCTCCTTAAAATAAAGTTATATTTTAAGTTATTCCTCATTCCTTTAGCCTGTTTGGGACCCAGAAACATTACAGTTATGTTTTGTTTGTTACATGGAGCATGTCATTGCGAGGAATGGATTTGCCTGCCATCAACAACAGATCAAGAAAATGACAATGGGTTTGTCATTCTGAAGAAGAACAGAAATGAAATTACATTCCAGAGTTTCTGTTAATATTTTGTACAGTGTGTGACAACTTAGTTAATTAATTATATTATGTACAATTTAAGACAACCTACTATTGCTCAGTATCATTGAATAATACTTTTTGTATAGTTTGTAATAACATCCTATTGTTTCGTATTGTTCAGGAGAGACTTTTGTGTCCTACACAGCATTGTTGCTCATATGGCATATTATATAAGTGCCTGAGTACATGGGTGTGTGCGCACTATATATTTACTTGAAGTAAAGGTTTTCATCATTTGTCAATATTAGTTTTCATTATTTGTCAGAGATACGTTTTGTATAGTTGGTAACAATACCCATTGTTTGGTACTGTTAAGCTGAGATGCTGTGCTTTTTCAAAGCTTCGCAGTGCATATCACATATCATACATGTGCTCGAATACATGGATGTGTGTACACTATATATTTACTTGAAGTAAAAGTCTTCAAGAGTTGATCATTAATTAGTGTCCATATATATGCACCTTTGGTTTTTGCATAACGTATCCTTTATGGTCCATTGGTTTGTTCTGGTTGTGTTTTCATTTGAGGGACCTCTTCCCTTCGTTTAGCATTCTGAAAACGGCAACAGCAGCTGCTCATGCAGCACCTGCCCTATCTATCTCTACTTTCTGTTTCCAGCCACATGGGCAAGGCTCAGGAATAGACAGGAGGTCAGTAAATTAAACATGGGAGCGGTGTGTGCCCTCGAGTTTAGCGCCTGCCTCGTAAGGCAAAGAGGCAGCAGTGGCAGGCAGCAGCATGACCAGGCTCCCCCATGCAGAAGTAGCTCTATTCTGAGAACGGCAACAGCGCCTCATGCTGTGCACACCTGCCCTGCCTTTTTCGACTCTCCAGTTCCCTGTGAGACTCAGCCAGGAGCCCATGCCAGGTGGAACAGGATGGGATGAGTTATTTCCCAGCCCACGGGTGAAGTAAGGTAGAGGAGAACCCACAAACATGCCCGCCAGTTTCTGCTGCTTCTCTCATCCTAGCTTTGCTTGCTTGCCTGTCCCTCCTGTACAGTGTCTGGTTGAGCTGGTGTGGCAAGTGAAGCAGTGGCAACTTGGTTCTTCTTATGTGTACCCCCGCCCACCGCCACCTCCAAGCTGTATTTGTGGGATTGTTTAGAGCTCTGATGCTGAACATCAATAATCTGTTTCTCTATGGGACAGTTTGTGTGCCTGCCGGAGGTGAGTTTTGGAGGGCAGGCTCACATACACAGCCCATCCCAAAGCATGTTTACTTAGAAGTAAATCCTATTGCACTCAATGGAGCTTTCTCCTAAGTAAACTATAATAAGGATCTTCTAGTCCAATCCTAAGAATATGTCCACGCAAAGCAATTTCCACTGAATTCACAAGGGCTTACTTTTACTCCTAAGGAAGTGTGCGCCACACTGCAGCCTTTTAAGTTTCCATGGGGCTGGCATGGTGGGGACAGATTTTAAATGTAGAGGTTGCAAGATGCATTTTCATAAATGGGTGCATTTCCCCCCCCCAATAACATTTTTTAAAATTTACATTTGCTGCCAAATAATTGTGCATAAGATTGCTGCCTTAAGCTTGATCCTGTGCGTGTTTGCTCAGAAGTAATTAGTTGGGACTTACTTCCAAGTAAGTGTGAGTTTCTGTCACAAGGGAATATGCACTCCTTATGCACATTGGCTTTTTGTGGTTTAACATCCCCCCCCCCCCATGAACATGCCTATGATTGGGCTGTTGTTGGTACTGAAAGCACCTTAAAACCCTATGCTTTCATCCACAAAGGCTGGGAAAGCACTGAAAGAGAATGTAAGGAAAAGGGAGAGATGGCTAATTGTCACATTATAAGGATAGCCATTCCAAATTTCATGTATGCTGATAGGCATCCATAGGAAGGGGCAAGGAGGGGCAATTGACCCCGTGTGGATGAGCCATTATCTCCAGATTCTCAGCTTTCATTAAAAAAAGAAAAGGGGAAAAAAGCAAGTCTGTAGTCCTTGGAGAACCGGAGATATGAAGCAAAATATGCGGTCACTATTCTGCTTATTCATTTTGTGAGAAACTAGCCTGCTCCCACCTTTTAGTGTTTTTAGCCAATGAATGAAGTCAGCAGCAATGGTTAACACATTCATCTGGGTGCGTTAACCCTTCTGGGTGTGTTAAGCCTTTTTAGGGTCTTCCCTGTATAGGAAATAGAAAACCCCCACACCATTTAGAAATCCAGGAGTTTCTACTACCAAGCAATGAGATTAAAACAGATAATAAAATGGAATATAGTAAACAATGCCAATCCCTGGAATAAGATAGAACAGAATAGTTTTAAAGTTCCCCTTTCCCATTTGCCTTGGGTTTGTAAAGGAAACTTTAATAAAAGCAGTAATATAATTTTGAATTTAAAAAGCCCTTTTATTCTGACCATATTGAAAGTACAGGATACAGTAAAAAATAATAATAATAATAATACTTGAATCCAGTTATATCCCCCTTAAACTTCTTCATTTATAACAATATGTTTACTGTTGCTGGTAAAGATTCGTTATGGGTAAAATATGGTATTACAACTTACTGGGACATGTTAAGACGAAGGCAATGTATGAGTTGGGATGAGTTAAGAACAAGAATGGTTCAACCCCAATGGTTCCAATATTGGCAAACTAAGAACTACATAAACACTCAATCTAGGACAGGCACTCTAAGATTCTAAATCTAAATCTGATAAATTAATTGTGGAGACAAAATGTTTTAAAGGTTTATTGACAAGAATATATTATTTATTGTTAGATCAAGACTTTAAAAAGGGAGATTTTTTTAAAAAAAAACTCGTTGGGAGACAATGACAGAATTAAGAATTAATGAAGGAGAATGGAAAGTTGTTTTTACAAGAGGAATGGCCAATTCAATCTGTGTTAATTTAAAAGAGAATTATTACGAACTGATTTGTTGCTGGTATCTAACACCTCATAGATGAAATAGAATATATAGGAAGGATAATTGTGCATGTTGGAAATCTGGGATGCAATCAGCTGATTATATACATATGTGGTGGATGTGTCCAAAAGTTCAAGATTTTTCGAAACAATTTAAGAGGGATGTTGCCAGGATAACTGGATACAACTTGTCTTTTAGTCCCCAAAAAATGTTATGAGAGCTCTTTCAGTCCGAGATCCCAAAAATCCATCAGCCAATGATATCTATTTTTTTAATGGCAGCAAAAATTATTATTGCCCCAAACTGGAAAAATACAAAACCAGTCACATGTAAAGAATGGTTTATTAAAGTTTGTCAAATTGCACAATTATTAAAAAATCAGAGGTAGTTAGATTAAGAAATAGCAGACAAAAGAATCCCAAATTTATGGAGGAATGGAAACATTTTACTGAGATTTGGAAAAATAATCATGGTGTGGAAATTAATATATATTCTTGTTTTGTTACCTCTTTTTTAAATAATGTTTTTTATTGTGTATATTTTATATTGTACTGTATTTTTAACTGATTGTTGTAAACTGCCCAGAGAGCTTTGGCTATTGGGTGGTATAGAAATAATGATGATGATGATGATGATGATGATGATGATGATGATGATGATTGGTGTGAAGATATGTAAAACTGGATGTTTTGTGCTATTTATTCTATTTGATATTTAACATAAATGTGGTGTTGAGGAGAGGGTTTGGTTGAGTAACTAATATATTTGGATGTGTATATTGATTGACATAGCAAAAGTTGTCTTTTGAACTAAATAAAAATTATTAAAAGAAGAAGAAATCCAGGAGTTCTGTGTAGCTGGGTTTGGGCAGTAGTATGTCTACCAAAATACAAAAAGTAGCAACAAAGACAGGAGTTCATGATCTAACGAGGGTCTTGTTAATATATTTTTTTGAGCTTATAAACATTTTAAAAATTACCTTGACAATGTGTGCAGATATAGTTCATCATTATTATATCCATAGTGCAGGATGCAGGGCTACGGCTGAGATGGTATGTGTTACACAATTCCTGCAAAGTAGCCCAGGGTTGTTATTCCCATTTTGCGGAATGGTGTGTTTACAGTAGTGTACGACAACTCTGCAGCATAGTCTACTGTTGATGTTTTAGGGAAATGCAGATGGGGCTGAGAAATTGTCGCAGCAGTGCAATTCATTAAGGGTTAGAACAGGTTGTTGTGATTATATACAGGGCCTGGTGCTACCATTAGGCCAACTAGGCAGCTGCCTAGGGCGCAGGGCTAAAGGGGGCGCCAGAAATAGGGAGGGAGGGCTCAAGTGGGAAGGGGGGGCGCTAAATATGTGATCTTGCCTAGGGCACCAAACTGCCTTGCACCGACTCTGATTTTATATATATATATATACACACACACACACACACACACACACACAGAGTACCTGCCATTTGTAGCTCTTGCTGGAGGCCCAAGTGGAACGTCTCCTCACCTCTCTCTTAGTGTTGGCCTTGGAGCTGAGACAGTGTGCGACACAGCTGCACAGAAGTTAGTGTTTTTTCATGTATTGAAAACATAAAGAACCTCTTGTGAAGGTACCTGAATCTATTATGCATTGCCTGTACAGCAGAGCCTAGGAGTGGGCTGCAAGCTGAGCAGGTCCCACAAATATTAACCATGCCCTTCAACCCTGTAATGGTCTTTGGCCCAAAGGGCCATTACAGGGGTGAAGGGAGTCATGGAAAGAACTGAGGGTTTCAGCTGTGGGTGGAAAAACATTGTCTGGACACCAGGTCTACTCCCTGAGAAACAACAGAAGAGTAGACCTAGTGTACACATTTCTCAGAGGCTGGGTCTACTTACCTTGGCAGACCTGGTGCCAGGCCTTATCTCTGCTCAGTCAACAGATCTAACAGAAATGGTAGACCTGTTCTCTGATGCTATCAGTTTTTTAAAAATGTGAAACCATACACAAAATGTACAGTTCAAGGAAATTTTTAATTATTATTTATTATATTTATACCCCGCCTTTTTTCCTGAAAGGAACCCAAGGCGGCTTACATAATCCTCCTCCTCTCCATTTTATCCTCACAACAACCCTGTGAGGTAGGTTGGGCTGAGAGTCAGTGACTGGCCCAAAGTCACCCAGTGAGTTTCATGGCCGAGCGGGGAATAGAACCCGTTCAAAATTCAAGCCATGCAAAAGTTGTATTGTTAGCTGATGTAAAAAGTGGCTGATAGAAATGTAAAAAGTAAAGTGAGTAGTCCAGGCAACTCTAGAACCCTAAAATCTGATCAAGCATACTCATTTCTCCTTCCACTGATAAAGACACTCCCCACAGACTCCACTGCTACTCTCTAGAGCTGCCTTCCCCAACCTGGTGCCCTTCAAATGCTTTGGACTTCAACTCCAATCAGCCCCAGCCTGCATGGCAAATTGTCAGGAATGTTGTGTTGGTCTGAAATGCTGGGGTTGTAGTCCAAAACATCTGGAGGGCACCAGGTTGGAGACTGTTTGAGAGAGTGTTTTTTACCCATGTTTCTAAGATGAAGGAAATCATTCTAGGATAAGTCATATGAAGTTGTCAATGTTACAAGGGCAGTGATGCCATAAAATGTCTGATATGATATTCATAAGAGAGCTGTACTGTGTTTGTGCATTTGGGGTTGTTGTTTTTTCTCTTGTTCATAGGTGTTTTTTGTTTTGTTTTTATCCTTTACTCCAAATAATGTATTGTTGGAGTTCATGATGCTTCTTGAATATCGCACTCTTCTGCAATAGTGCTGTTCAATCCCAAGGATCTTTTGCTACTCTGTGTGGGCTTCAAAATGTCATGAAATGTGATTCTAAGCAACAAAGAGCACACACAAGGAAAGAGCACAGGTGTGTTGTAGGGGTACACAATATGTGCACGAATTACAACCAAAAACTACTGTGCAGCTTTGCATGCAGACACCACGGGAAATTCCTACTGACGCCCATGCAATACATGGACCAGTGGTCTGACTCAGTAAAAGGCAGCTTTCTATGTTCCTATGTTCACTACTGCATGGGCAGTCTATGTGTAGACCAAGAGGGAAGTTGGCTACTGGAAAAGATTCTATTTGTATTTCTCTGCTCTTCTTAGTGTCTTCTGACTATATCCTTACCTATTGTTAATCTTCTCTATAGCAGATAATTTAGATCATGGATGGGCTTGTGGTATCTACTTTGTTTTTTACAAGAACCCCGAGATCCACCATCCAGAGCCTGGTTCCAAAGCCTAGAATTAAAGAAGTCTGAGCCCAGGAATTTGCGGTATCAAAACTGAACTGAGCTCACAGTTCTTCCACACAAAAATCCACACCTGGTCATACTGACCCCGCCCCTACCCCAGCTCCATCTTTCTATATTTCAGTAGTATAACTTAGGTAGAGGGAGAGTTATTTTGTTGTTGCCACTGTTAAACAACTGGGAGTCAGAAATCTTTGCCACTGGGAGTCAGAAATCTACTTCAAATCACCTAGAGATCTACCGATAGATCCTGATCTATTTTCTGCCTGGTTTACATCACCACGAGTAGAAGCATGTATAATGTTTGCTTTTTAAAATTTATTTATTTATTTATTATATTTATACCCCGCCTTTTTCCCTGCCAGGAACCCAAGGCGGCTTACATTATCCTCCTCCTCCTCTCCATTTTATCCTCACAACAACCCTGTGAGGTAGGTTAGGCTGAGAGTCAGTGACTGGCCCAGATGGCCATCTGACCTTGTCTGGGGGGCCATAGGATCTTTTGGGCTCCCCACTGAGACCTCAGAAATCCCTTCCGAGGTCGCGGTGGGGAGTCCAAGCATGGAGCGCCCACCTCCCCACCTCGTAGCTGGCACGGTTCTTTCCACACTGGCAGGGAACCAAGGATGGAAGACTGTCTTCGGTTCCCCCACGGGGGGGCATTCCCAGGGATGGGGAGGGGAGGAGAGAGGCACCGCCGTCGGGAGGAGGTGTGAAACTTGGCCATCTAGATGTTTTTTAGGGTGAGGGGAGTGCGGTGGCAATCCTATCCGCTGCACTCCTCCCGCATTCAATAGGATGCCCATAATCCTCGGGGTTCGGGGGGTTGTGGGCACCTACATAGGATGGGGTTGCCCGTTTCTTTTACAATCAGGATAAAAAGAAAAGGAAAAATGCCATCTCCATCACTATCTACAACCAACTAACTCAACCACTGGTTTGTGGACCACTACTGATACAACATGCTTCCATGTGGGATATTAGACAGTGCTTGGCTGCACACATTTAGCACATCTTATCTCGACATGTTACATAACACTTACACAGAACTTCTGCTGACCCCTGGTCCCTCTACACAGCAGTTGCTGGGAATTGTGGACTATGGATTGGTGGAATAGTCCACACAGGAAAAGGAGAGAGGTCAGCATTTAAAGCCTTGCATATAACATTGGAACATTTTCTCCTTATCAGCGTCTGAATCCCACAGTTCTAGATTTGCACCAGAACTTGGCAAGCTTCCATGGAGACATGCCCACAGATTGTGTGGAAGTATTAAGTGAAATTGGTCTGGTAGTACTTCATGCTGAATTGGCAGCTTTCCCCACTTAGTTAAAAAGAAATCTCTCCACTATCTTGCTATTGTTAAAACAAAACAACAACAAAAAAAAAACACCCACACCACTCTAATGCTGCTTATACAGTCCAGTTTGTAAATGAGCTGAGGACATCTTAGTCTTATCAAAGAATTCATATACAAAGTTATGAATAAAATACAAAGTTATGAATAAAAAGCGTCAAATGTATTCTTTTGAAATTGCCATGAAAAGCTCTTGTTTCTTAATGCCTGTTGAACATTTGGGCAGACTGATTCAAATGTTAAAGCTGTGCTCAGACCTTAATTTTTTTCAAAAAAAATATATAACATAAAAAGTAATAAGCTGTCAGAATAATTGCTAAGAACATACAAGGATTATCTAAAGTAAACTGCAGCCTGCAAAATGAGAATTGCATGTTAGCTAATTGTTAATTTTAGCAATTGCAATGGCTAATTAGTGTGGCACATATTGACTATTAGCATGATGCCCCAGCACCTGCTTTCCCCAATGAACCGATTTCTTCATTGCTCGTGCAGGAGCCAAATGTGTAATTATTGGCCATCATTGGGGCGATTTTTCCGTGATTCTTTTGTGCAATGTGAATAAAGCATAATGACATATTTTATTAGAGGGCAAATAGCTGTTTGTTAATGGAAATGATTGGAAACCCAAGAAACTCGGAGCTAGGAACATGTTTTCAGTATCAGCATGAATTCAAATGTATTTCCTTTTAACCTATATAAAAGAAGCATAGAAATCAAATCTAAACTTAGTATAATATATTTAATGGTATGTACAAACAAAGCATTGATTAGCTACCTCAAATGTATTTCAGCTCTAAAGCATTTGGGTGGTTTTGGAGGCTGCCAAGTTTCCCCTTTTCTTGTTTAAAACTCCTTTCTCTGGAATGAAGTAGTTAGAAAAGGGGGGATGCATTCCCCCATTTTAAAACTCCCCAAATCATTCCTACTGCATACAGCAATACATAGCAAAGCGTACATCTTTAGCAAACAGAGCTATAGCACAATCTGATTATACCCTAAAACACATGCTTGAGTATATACAGCAACACACAAGTGTCACCCGCTATCTAGATTATTTAGATAACCATAGCAGTAGGCAAACAAATAACCAAATCTTGTAAATTTAGCAATGGCGAATCATATATTTTTTTAACTATAGACAGATTCTCACACTTTTGGAATACCATGTGGATTATAGCCTAGATGTCATTTTATCTGCAAATGATTCGCTTCTACTGTACATGGTCATCAGCTTCCATTTGTTCCAAAATAATTTTTATTTCTTTGGCCCAAAAGTTTATGGGTTAGTTCTGCTATGGGCAGTCAATTTTTGCATTTATATCAAGTTTAGAGTAAAAGTAAAACTGGTCTCACAGAGTCACTTTCAACTAGAAGAGAGAGACCGGCAGATGAAGACCAGGCCTCTTGCCGCTGCACTGGTTGCCTTGTCCAGGCCTGTGGCTCACGCTGGCTCAGCTTGTCTGAGTGTGGAAAGCTAAGCAGGGTCAGGCCTGGTTATCACGTGGATGGGAGACCCCTCCTCTAGTTTCCTGCATTGAGCAGGGGGTTGGACTAGATGGCCTTGTAGGCTCCTTCCAACTCTATGAACTATGAAATCTATGAAACCCCTTCCCCCACAGGGCCATGACCACCAACCATGGGAGAATTCCAGGAGAGAGAGAGGCAGGCAGGCAGGCAAAGATCACATCTGGCCCCTGCTCCGGCCAGGCTGCCCCCTCGCTCTCACTCCAGGCTTTCTATCATAAACTGCCCTGTAGGGCAAATCCTTATGACTTCTTTTAAAAAATATATTGTTTACAGTGATTTTATTAATACATTTATTGTACTTGTAAGATGCCTTGCAAAGATTTCTATCCTGAAAGACAGGAAAAAAATAATTGTAACAAACAATGCCCTGTACAAACAATGTACAGACCTGTGGCTATGCTGGTTCAGCTTGTCTGAGCGTGGAAAGCTGAGCAGGGTCAGGCCCTGTTATTACAGTACTTGGATGGGAGACCCCTCCTCTAGTTTCCTGCACTGAGCAGGGGGTTGGACTCGATAGCCTTGTAGGCTCCTTCCAACTCTATGATCTATGAAATCTATGAAACCCAACAGCTGACATTTATTTAGTTAGTTAGTTAGATTTGTATACTGCGCAACTGGCAAATACCTTCAGGGCAATTTAAAATCATAAAACCAAAAAGAACAACAACATCATAACCAAACAAACAAAACAGACAACAATAAAAGTATCAGAACAATACAGCATTAAACATTAAAAAAAATATTAAAAACATGAAGGAGCCAGCAGTAAAATTAATAACCAGAGCAACAAATTAAAGATTAAATGCCTGCTGGAAGAAGAAGGTCTTAACCTGGCATCTAAATGCATACCGTGAAGGCTCCAGGTAAATCTCCCTGGCAAGAGCATTACACAGACAGGGAGAGGGGCACTTCAGAGAAGGCTCTTTCCCTTCGTGGGCGGCGGCATCCAGAGAAAAGCCTCTGAAGATGCTGGTCTTAACAATTGGCCAGGAACATATGGGAGACGGCACTCCTCCAGATGGACTGACCCTATGCCGTTTAGGGCTTTAAAGGTCAGTACCCATACTTTGAATCAGGCCCAGAAACTGATTGAAAAATCTTTCACAAAAAAAGACCTGCTCATATGACCCATCTACGCACATGAACAATGGAATATGAGCGCCTAGCTCATGCAAGATGGCCCTTCTCTTCCATAGACTGCACATATCATAGCTTGCAATTTTCCATTTCACAGAAGAGAAGCTGTGATCTTACATGAATTTGTGGTTCCAATGTTACAAAACTCATCTGGAGACTGGCTGCATGAGCAGTTTTTTGTGTGAAAGCGGACTACTGGTGCTTCATTACAGCCAACTTTGTGACACCAGTTTACACAGATGTGTAAACACTGAAAGAATATACGAATCAAAATATTTTAGGGACTCCTGCTTTATCCTATAGCCAACATCCTATTTAAACTAGACCCACTGATGCAACTGGATTAATTACAAAGTGTGTAAATTGATGTGGACTGTGGACTACTCTGATATAATATGTCAGAAATCTTCTTTACAATCTCTTTTGAACTTAATTTGATCTCACCAATTGCTTACACAGGTTTGGTACAATCCAGCCAAAGTTAAGCACTTTTAATCCCATTAAACTAATGTTTAATGGGATTAAAAGGAGAACTAATGTTTAAATCTCTCGTGTTGAAATCAATGTGACTTTGATTTTGGATGGATCACACCTATTTTTATTTAGTGTGTATATGTTCAACCCTAGATTTCAGTTTCCACAACAATCCTGTGTTCACTAGAAAATTTCCAGGGGGGGACAATGTTAGATGTGCAAGCCACACAATATGACTCTTACCTTGGGCTTCACTCCAACATACTCAACAGGCTGCTTTTTCCCATATGGGTGCCTTCTTGAGCTCACTCCTACTATGCCAAGTTAGGACCACAAAGGGCCCTTTAGTTGTCAAAACTGGCATTGCCAAAACCTGAGTGTCTTTCAGTCGTATTGTCAAACCTTTTCATTGGGTCTTGGTCTGGGGCCCGAAGCTAGTATAGGCTGGAATTTTAACCTGTTAGGCACTGTTTATGGGATTTTAATACGCTGCCTTTTATTTTAATGTATGTTTTAAGGAACTGTACTAGTTCTCAGATATGAGACCTCTCAAGCCAATCATGTAAGCCAGCCTTCTCCAGCACAGCGCTCTCTAGATGCTTGGACTACAATGTCTATCAGCCCCAGTCAACATGGCCAATAGCTGGGGGTGATGGGAGTTGTAGTCCAAAACATCTGGAGGTCCCCTGGTTGGGGGAGGCTGATGTAAGCTCTCATTCATATATGGGGAGAGGCTATGGCACAGTGGTAGAGCACATGCTTTGCATGCACAAGATCTACCGTCCAATCCCTGGTATCTCCAGTTAAAAAGCTCTTCGGTGGCAGTGCTGGGAAAGGCAGCTGCTTGAAATCTTGGTGAAGCACTGCCATTCAGACCAGACAACACTGGGCTAGGTCTTACTCAGAATATGTTCATAGGCCAGAGAGCCAGTGTGGCATAGTGGTGAGAATGTTGGACTGGGACTCGGGAGATCCGGGTTCTAGTCCCCGCTTGGCCATGAAACTCACTGGGTGACTTTGGGCCAGTCACTGACTCTCAGCCAAACCTACCTCACAGGGTTGTTGTGAGGATAAAATGGAGAGGAGGAGGATTATTATGTAAGCCGCCTTGGGTTCCTTGCAGGAAAAAAGGTGGGGTATAAATATAATAAATAAAAACAAAATAAATAAATAGGCAAGATGACACCAAGACCTATGATCATAAGAACTGCTTTATACCAAACCAGCTCTCTGGTCCATCATGCCCAGAGGGGTCTACTCTGACTGGCAGCAGGTCTCCAGGATCTCAGACAGAGCTCTTTCACAGCCTTGTTTCCCTGAGATCCTTTGTGTTCAGAGTTTGCAGCTAAAACCTTGTTGTTCAAAGCATATCCTCTACTGGAGCTAAGGATACTGAGGGCTTCAGGAAAACATGTGCATTAGGGGGTAGCATCCTCCACCTATTCTTCATACCACATGTGATTATTCCTCTGACCAGCTCACCATTTCAACATACTGAGTGGCAACTTAATTTAAACAATTAAATGGCCCTATGTATTAGGTACAAATACCAAAGACACAAATCCCTTTACTTGAAGTTTAAAATGGGGGGTGGGGGGAGATACTGTTCTTTACTTATACCGTAACATTGCTGTAGGGCAGTGATGGCGAACCTATGGCACGGGTGCCACAGCTGGCACACAGGGACCTCTCTGTGGGCACTTGAGCCATTGGTCACCAGATTGCAAAAACGAAAAGACCGTCCGTCCCCTTCTGCAAAACACTAATGATCTTGTTCTTTCTCACAGTGTGGAACAGAATGATTTTATTCTAGAATTCCTGTTACAGAATTCTTTTCTACATTGTTATCACATTTAAAAGGTTTTGAAGAATGATGCACAGAGCATGGCTTGGATGTAAAGCCCTAACAGTTGACCTGAGTGCTGCATGTGTTGCTCTCAAACTAACGGAGTATGAGCCAAGGTTTGACAAATTATCAGCATCCATGAAATAGCAAAAATCACATTAATTGTGCAAAAGCATGCCCAATGCAAACTTTTACCTAATGCAGTGTTTGCAGTCCAAGACATAAAGTGTTTAAAATGTGTTAAGAACGTTTAGTTTTCTTGTTTATCTTGCTCATCCTAGTACAGGTTGACTTTTACTTCTACTAATCCGACACCTGTAGAAGCAGGAAAGGACCTGGAGTAAAGCTTGCCCCATACAATTTCAGTCTGGCATATAATCATATTACAAGTTGAGAATCCCTTATCCAAAGATACAGGTGCCTAATTATTTAAAAAGTTTGTATAAATTACCTTCAGACTATGTGTATAATGTAGTACTATAATTTTTTGAGTTGATTTTTTTTTCAACAAAAAACTGTTTGTATCATTGAAAGCTCTGTTATTGTGTTTTTCTTTAAAGACAAAAGATGTTAATTAGTTCAGACAATTGTATGAGTTGTTTTTCTAAAACTAAAACCTCGGTATTCAGGTTTAATTGCAGTGTTAGCACCTTGAAATAAATAAGTTGGTTTTGTGTTGCAGTTTGGGCACTCGGGCTCAAAAAGGTTCGCCATCACTGCTGTAGGGTTAATAAGAAATGGTTTTTCCAGTGCTGTAAACATTGGGTTGGATCTAAAGGTGCCCTTTCACATGGAAATGCTGTTATATGCTTCATGCTAGGGCATTGCACAAGAAAAGTGAAAATTAACCCAGTGATATACTCCCACTTGTGGAAGAGCTTGCACAAGAGCTTCTACAATCTCTTGCAGAAGCATGAGAACTGCTACCGTAGGAACATAGGACTCTGCCCAACAACATAACCCGACAACAGTCCATGGGTTATTTGAGGGTTATTGCCCACCCCAAACATGCCATGCTGCCTGGGTTTGGACGACAAGGCAAGCTGTGCCAGTGTGGGTGATTAGGGAAAACCGGCCGGCACACTCCTGGCATGCATGGCGGCTGCAACAAGCCACAGTGGCTTGTTACAGATGCTGTGATCATGCAAACTGGGTCAGTGAGTCAGACCATTGGTCCATCTAGTCCAGCAGTGTCGACACTCACTGGCTGCAGCTTTCCAGGGTTTCAGGCAGGAGCTCTTCCAGCTCTACCTGGAGATGCTGAGGATTGACCTGGGACCTTCTGCATGCCAAGCATGTGTTCTGCCACTGAGCTCTACCCCCTCCCCTCTACTTAAGCTTCCCTTGATTAATAGACAGTACCTATCTATTAATATTATAGCACTTGGCAAACTCTTGCACAAATGTTTGCGGAACAGCGCTGCCTCTTGGTTCGTTGGATTTATCCTACCCATTGAAAAGTACTAAGCTTGTTCCAACTATTTTTAAAAAAATATGTACAAACATGAGGAAGGAACGATGAATGGACACATTCTTTTCTCTCTGAGGACTTATCGCTTCTCTACTGTTTCAAGATGCAGATATATGATCAGTATTCAGGTTCACCGTTTGACCCATTAAACTAGTATTGAGGAATAATTTGTGTGTTTTCCCAGTATGGCTGCATGTAGAATGGGGCTCATTTCCACAAGTTTGAATAAATTTATCCAGTTCAGTGAACCTGTTGTTAAGCTTAGCAAAACTCAGTAGGTGGCTTTAAAGTCCTGTAATTAGCACATTACATAAAATCTGTAGTTTAGATTTTTGCACATTGGTTAATAAGCATAATGCTTCATATATATAAATAACATTACCTTAAATGATGCCGCATAAAGGAATTAAAGGCCAAAGTAGTTAAATAAAATACTTGAAAGAGACCTTAAATTAGCATGTTTAATTCCAACTCATTGAACAGGAAAAGACTTGCAGCCTTACTGTAACAGTTCCATATGACAACATGCAATAATTGACAGGGAAACAGAAATTTGGCCTTCTTGTTTTGTATACAGTATAACTGTATTAGCGTAATTTATATATAATTTTGCATGATTTTTTTAATAAATACAAAATATTCCCACATACCAGGAATGCACCAATAACTGTAATCATCATTACGAGTTATCATAATACCTCTTGCTTAAACATTTTCTCTGTTATTTATACAGATCTGATGTTGTTCGTGAATCGTGCAGTGCAATCCTCAGAAGTAAGTTCTGTGGAATTCAGTGGGGCTTACTCCCTAGTTAGTGTGCTTTGCATTGTAGACTTTTACCATAATTATCTATATAGAAAACAAAAGGTGGGTCCAATTATTACAGATTGTTTATGCAGGGAGGCCATTTTGCAAATCAAATACAACTTCTGTACTTTACATTTATCAGGGTGACATTTCACAATGGAGTGTTAGAAAATTACAAATTGGTATTTGTCATATACTATAAACATATATTTTGAAGCCCAAGATGTAATATTGGGCTTTATAAAACCACTGAGGTAGGAAAAACTTACTGGCGTTAGAGAAGCAGATACAGCCCATTCCACTTATTTTGGACTTGGACAGGACAATCCTACCTGCCACTGTGGAGAGCTTCAACACTGCATACTGTGGAACCTCAGAGAAACTCACGAGATAGCTGAAGCATTCTGTTTCAGGCAGCACTGGAAAAAAAAAAATTGCCCCTGACAAAGGTATATGCTGAAACGCGTTGGGCAATAAATATTTCAGTAGGCACTTGAGATTCTTTTCTACTCCGACCATAAACACTTTAAAATCTTGGATTATTTTTTAAAAAGTTAGGAAAGTTGGCATAGGACATATAAACCTGAAATCACTTGAGAAATAACCTGATGTGCAGTTGGTGGTGAAATATTGTGAATTCATCAGTTCTGATAAGGGTGACATGAGGCATATTGCAATCAACAAATTAAATAGGGAATTTCACCAACCTTCTGAATTAGCCCACAAAAGTTACCACCCTGCAAAACTTTTTCCCCAGCCTCCTAAGAGGCTAGTAGTCTGCCTTTCCATGCCAGCCCCAGAGGAAGAGAAGTCCCCTCCTCTGCAGCCAGTATGGAAATGCCGTCTATTTGCCTCTTAGGGCACAATCCTATGGCCCCCGATCTTGTCTGGGGGGGCATAGGATAGGTTGGAGCCCCCCGTGACCTTGGAAATCCTTTCCAAGGTCACAGCGGGGACTCCGCCTGCGGAGCACCCTCCCCCACTTTGCAGCTGGAGCGGTTCTTTCTGCGCCGGCTGGGAACCAAAGATGGAGGACTGTCTTCGGTACCAGTGCGGGGGGGGGGCGTTCGGAGGCATGGGGAGGGGAGGAGCGAGGCACCACCATTCTCCATGGAATCCAGGCGGTGCCTCAGCCTCTCCTCCTCGCGAGGAGGGGACAAACATTTAGACAAACATCGGCCATCTAAATGTTTTGGAGGGTGAGGGGAGCGTGGCGGCAATCCTAGCAGCCGCGCTTCTTCAGCCTTCCATTGGAGGGTTACAGGCACACACATTGGATGGGGCTGCTCGCTAAGGATGGACGAATATGTCCATTATTGTTTCTCTCTGATTTTCATTTGTCCAGTCTTAAGTTAGTTTCGTCCTTTTCCCAAACCACTTTGCATTTTATTTAAATTCTCCCCCCCCCCCAAATTGTACACTCTTTCGTGCACATTTCTCCCAATACTCATTTTTTAATGCAATTTTGCGTAATACATTCATCTTTTTGCAAGCAACGTTCCCCGAACACAATGTATTTTTGCATGTCATTTCCACTAACATACACAGTTTCCTCTAATATCTGCCATTTTTGTACAGTTTTTGATTGGAGAAGTGCATTGTAAAATTGAGAAAAGTGCAAATATCAAAGTATAACTGCATTTCAGCTTGTGAAGTGCAAATTAGGTAAGTTCACATTAAAATGAAAACCGAATGAATTTTTCCCTCATCACTACTCTTAGCAGGATATATATATATATAGCAAACCTTTTGGCAAGGCTATTGGTGGAGGAGGTATAGAGGGATCTATTTGTCCTCTGACAGCCCACAGTTTTTCTGTACTGGTCATGGAGGACAGGGCTCCTCACTCGCCTGCCTTCGAGTATCCCTTACTCGCCTTTGAGTATCCTTTAGTACCAGCCTGCCCTTTTAGTTACTGCTTTTAGAAGGCAACGCGGGGGGGGGGATTATTTGAGGGGAGTCAGAAGCTGGGGCTTGTCTGAGCGAGGCTGCTGTGAGAATGGTAGAGCTTCTTGCGGTGGGTGTTGGGGCCTAGTCCTCCTGCCTCCGATGCAGGGCTATTACTTATTCCAATTTACAATCCTCATCCAAGGAAGCACTGCAGTACTCCAGCTCACCCACAGGGGATTCTGGGAATAGGCTTCCTGCTTGACTCTTTAAAGGCCGAATTCAGAAGAACCAAAGCTGGCCACTTCAGAGAGATTCACACTTTGCCTACGGCAAAGCAGGGTTTTTCTGAAGTGGCCTAAAGGCAGCTCCCAAAGCCTTCAGCCCACTTTGGAGATTCAGAGAGAGACAGATGTATCAGACAAGTCAATTTTAAAATTGACACATCCCTCCTCCCCCTGGCCAGGCCCTCCATAAAAGAAAAACATCAGCCAGGGAGGAGGGAGAAGAGGAGGTGTAGTTTTGTGAGTGACAGCTGTAGCTTCCAAACAGGGCTCTCCTTTTCACCTCCAATCACAATGCTTTTGGGAGGGATATAGAAGGAAGTTGTTGCTTTGGGTGCTTCCATATGATGTTTGATTGTGCAATTGTAGCTGTCTAATTCACAGAATTTTATTGGGGTGCTGGGGAGGCAGGCAATAACATCTTCCATTTGTAACCCTCCCATGTTTTCCCACCTTTCCTTCCATCTTTTTTGTTTACAGGCACACACATACACACACACACACACACACCATAAAGGGGGAAAAGACGGAATAGCTGCACGATGTATTTTGCTTGGTGGTGCTAGAAGGCCCCCATCTGGAAGCACCCTTGGCATTAATTGAATGGGAAACAAAAACAAAGCCTCAAACTGATTTTTATTCAGTACATAGATAGATCATATTGTTGGAAGGGGCCTACAAGGCTATTGAGTCCAACCCCCTTCTCAATGCAGGAAACTAGAGGAGGGGTCTCCCATCCAAGTAATAACCAGGCCTGACCCTGTTTAGCTTTCCACGCTCAGACAAGCTGAGCCAGCGTAAGCCACAGGCCTCATAACTCCCTAGCCCCTGCACCCATCTTTCTGAAATTTTATGGAATCTTTCCCTGGGGGCACCTCTACAATGTATGCTATTTTCATATGAATTGTCCCATGGCGACTGGCGAACGGCGACGGGGGCAGGACTGTGAATCTGGAAGCCCCTAGCCATGGACCAGCACATGGGCGGTGGATGCAGACTCAGTCGCCCTGTTCAAGGAACGAGGTAGTCGAGCAGCTCGGCAGCTGTATCCATGACTGAGCAGCCCTATTTAGGATCCACTCTGCTCACCCCGTATGGGGAGGGGGCTAGAAAAGGTGCCCTAAACATAGTCTACCTCTTTCTCCCCTGACTGGATTACCGCGTCCAGTGGGGTCACCATTTTAGCGGTCGAAAAAGACATTTGAATTTTGGAACATGGAATATACGGACATTGCTGGATAACATAGATAGTGAATGCCCTGAGCGTAGGACTGCTATTATTGCAAGGGAGCTGAGACGGTTTAAAATTGACATAGCAGCACTTCAAGAAACTCGAAGGGCAGGAGAGGGACAGTTGAAAGAAGAAAAAGGAGGTTATACCTTCTTCTGGAAAGGACTACCTGAGCAGGACCGACGAATACATGGAGTAGGCTTTGCCATCAAAAATGAACTAGTGAACTCTTTGTCAGAAGTTCCTACTGGCATTAACGAACGCCTGATAACTCTTCGATTAAAGCTCGCCAATAACCAACAGGTAACTATTTTGAGCGCTTATGCACCAACATTAGATGCTGATGATGACATCAAGGAAAGTTTTTATAGCCAGTTGGACACTCTCCTGTCAGAGATACCTAAGGAGGATAAAATTATCCTCCTGGGCGATTTTAACGCAAGAGTCGGGCGTGACTCTGATTTATGGCCAGAAACTATTGGAAAAGACGGAGTTGGTAATAGCAACCCGAACGGACTCTTACTTTTGTCTATATGTGCAGAGCATAATCTCACTATTACAAACACGCTCTTTCGACAAAAGAATAAGGTTAAAACATCATGGCAGCACCCACGGTCAAAGCACTGGCATCTTCTGGATTATGTAATTGTCCGTGTTAGAGATCGCCGCGATGTACTTCTTACTAGGGCCATGGTGAGTGCCGACGACTGCTGGACAGACCACCGACTAATCCGGTCCACAATGGTTATCAACATTGCTCCCCAACGTAGGCTTCAAGGAAGGAAACCAAGGCGTAAAATGAACATCCAAGTCCTTCAAGATCCTATTAAGCAAACTCGTCTTCAATCACTTCTTAAGGAACATCTACCTACGGAACCTCCTGACAACATTGAGGACCATTGGTCTAAGCTGAAAACCTCCATTACTGCAGCTTGTGAACAAACTATTGGATATGAAACTAAGAAACATCAGGATTGGTTTGATGAAAATGATAATGAGATTAAATATATAATTGACCAAAAAAGGAAAGCCTTCCAAATATGGCAAAATGATATTAACTGCGCTGCCAAGAAAAAAACCTACGCTAGCGCAAAGGCTGAGGTCCAAAGAAGAACAAGAGAACTTAAGAACGCTTGGTGGAAAAAGAAAGCTGAGGAAATTCAACAACTTGCAGAATCTCATGATGCACGGGGCTTTTTTAAGGCCACAAGGGCCATTTATGGACCAAAAACCTATGGTACAAACCCTTTACAATCAAAAGATGGCACCAAACTCTTAAAAGACAAAGAGTCTATTGCACTGCGTTGGAAAGAGCATTATTATGACCTTTTAAATCGTAAATCTAAGGTGGATAATGAGATTTTTTCGCAAATCCCACAAAAACAAATTAAAGAGGAACTTGCAATACTCCCCACTTTGGATGAAGTTATAAAAGCCATTAATCAAATGAAGAATAACAAAGCTAGTGGACCAGATGGGATTCCTGCTGAAATCTTTAAAGAAGGGGGCCCCGAACTTGTACAACATCTTCATAAACTCATTGAAAAAATCTGGATAAGAGAAGAGATCCCAGAAGACTTCAGGGATGCCATAATTATCACCCTCTTTAAGAAGGGTGATAGAACAGACTGTGGAAACTATCGGGGCATTTCTCTCTTAGCAACCGCAGGTAAAATATTTGCTAGGATTCTCGCAAACCGTCTTCTATCTATTTCAGAAGAGATCCTCCCTGAAACTCAATATGGTTTCCGCCCCTCTAGAGGGACAGTAGACATGATTTTTACTGCACGTCAGCTCCAAGAAAAATGCCGGGAGCAAAATCAACCCCTTTATATGGCATTTATCGATTTGGCTAAGGCCTTTGATACTGTAGACCGTACAGCTCTCTGGACTATCCTTATGAAAATTGGATGCCCCAATAAATTTGTGAATATCTTGCGACTTCTCCATGACAACATGACGGCAACGGTTTTGGACAACAACGGCTCTCATGGTGCTCCATTTAAAGTGGGATCAGGTGTTAAACAGGGATGTGTTATCGCCCCAACATTATTTGCCATTTTCATCGCCATGGTTTTACATCTTGTCAAGGGGAAACTTCCCACTGGTGTGGGAATTATATATCGAACAGATGGAAAGCTTTTTAATCTCAGCAGGCTGAAAGCAAAAAGTAAGGTAATTACAACCTCCGTTGTGGAACTTCAGTATGCTGATGATAATGTGGTCTCCGCACATTCAGAGGATGATCTCCAAACTATCCTAAATGCTTTTGCAGAAGCATACGAAAAACTTGGTCTCTCACTTAACATCAAAAAGACCAAAGTGCTTCATCAGCAAGTGCAAGCTAACCCTTTGGTGATGCCATCTATCCAGCTTGGCGGGACAATACTGGAAAATGTCGATCATTTTCTCTATCTTGGCAGCTATCTTTCTGTTACAGCTAACATCGACAGTGAAATCCAGCATCGTTTGAGCTCCGCAAGTGCCGCATTTTCTCGAATGAAACATAGAGTGTTCGAGGATCGGGATATTTGTAAGAAGACCAAAACACTGGTTTATGAAGCCATTGTATTACCAACTTTATTGTATGCCTGCGAAACATGGACTATCTATAAACGTCACTTCCACCTCCTTGAAAGGTTTCATCAACGTTGCCTCCGGAAAATCCTGCGAATTACTTGGGAAGATAGACGAACAAATGTCAGTGTACTGGAAGAAGCAAAGACTACTAGCATTGAAAAAATGATCCTTCAACGCCAACTTCAGTGGACCGGTCATGTTGTTCGAATGCCTGACTGCCGTCTCCCAAAGCAGTTACTTTACTCCCAACTCAAGAATGGAAAGCGGAATATCGGTGGTCAATATAAGAGGTTTAAAGATGTTCATAAGGCTAATCTAAAAAAATGCAATATAAACATCGAAAACTGGGAAGCTCTGGCCCATGAACGATCTAAATGGAGGTTGGCCTTTCACAAAGGTTCCATGGACTTTGAAGAAGCCCGAGTGCAAGGTGAAAGGGAGAAACGTGCTAAGCGAAAAGCACGTCAAATGAATCCTTTACAGGACCATCTTCTATCTGGTAACCTGTGTCCTCACTGTGGGAAGCTGTGTGGATCTAGAATTGGCCTCCACAGTCACTTACGGACCCATCGCTAGAGTCTACACAATCTTCTTTAGAATTTCCTCCTTTTATCCCGGAAGACAATCTTACTCGGTCACGAGTGATCGCCTGATGATGATGATGATGATGTCAACAAAGCACAGTGTGGGAGGGGAAAGCAAATTCCTTTACACCCCAAAACATTAAAGAATCTTCTTGATCATTTCCCTCCACCCCACATACCTATCTGTCTGACTGTTGTGTTGATCTAGGAGTTTTCATCTCCACCAGGAGGAGGTCTTAACTGCCCATTCAAGACCAAGCCACTGCAGAATATTTTGTATTACATTAGGGAACAGTATATTGCTTCTGGGAAAATTCACACACACACCCTGCCACTGTAAGGATTGCAGCTAAGCTGAGAGGGAACTGAGAATTCTGACGGGGGTGGCAGATGATGTCAGAGTCCCTGCTAATATAAAAGTGCCAGAGCTGCATCCCTGCAAGCCCTGGCACCACTACACCACTGCTGGAGGGCCACAAGCATCGGGGTGGTCCCAGGGGAGGGCTACCCCAATGCATAGGTAAGTAGAAGATTTGTGCCACAAAAGGGGGAAGGACCATAGCCGAGTCACTGTCCTGCAGCTCACGCTGGCTCAGCTTGTCTGAGCGTGGAAAGCTAAGCAGGGTCAGACCTGGTTATTACTTGGATGCAAGACCCCTCCTCTAGTTTCCTGCATTGAGCAGGGGGTTGGACTCGATGGCCTTGTAGGCCCCTTCCAACTCTATGATCCTATGAATCTAGGTCCCAAGTTCAATCCCTGGGATCTCCAGGTAAAAGGATCTGAAGTAGCAGGTGATGAGAAGGACCCCTGCCTGTGCAAGTCAGCATAGATTATATTGGGTTAGGTGAACCGATGATCTGACTGAATGTACAGCAGCAATGTATGTCCATATGTAACTCACCTATTTCATACATGGTAAAAAAACAGTAAAGATTCAGGCAGAATCGTACATTATGGCAGTTAATGTGTGTTTCCCAAACACCTATCAGTTGATGGATATGAATGCAGAAGTTGCTGGGCATTTGCAGGGCAGTACTGGCTGATGGGGGTACTTAATCCTTCCTCTGCCTGCCAATTCTCCCCTGCAAATGGCTCCCAGGCTGTTTTCCTCTGCAGCTTCTTCCCTTCCTGAAGCCTGGCTGGGAGAAAAGGTTTTATGAAACAGCAGGAGGGGTGGCATTTTCAGGGAAGAATGAGCAGTCATAGGGAGTTCAGGACCTGCTCCCTACCCACCAATTCGCTTGTGCAAAGCCTCCTGCACTGGCATTGTGACATGAACGCAGGATTTGGAATCCTGCATTGGCTTTGTGACATGTGGTTCCACCCTAGATGTGTACACAGAATTGCATTTGTTGCTTTGATTTGCAGCATGCCCCATTTCAAAAGTTAGCATTAAAGAAACAAATCAGATTAGAAGGCCTTACAAATATCAAAGCTCCCACTCAGAGCTGGCCCAATACATTTTGGTGGCTGACACAAAGGACAAGATGGTGTCCCCCATCTTGTAGCCAATAGGATGGGCAGTTGAATCTTACTTCAACACTGGCAGCAGGACATAGGGACATAGGAAGCTGCCTTATACTGAGTCAGACCATTGGTCCTTCTAGCCCAGAATTGTCAACACTGACTGGCAGCGGCTCTCCAGGATTTCAGGCAGGATTCCTTCCCAGCCCTATCTGGAAATGCCGGGGATTGAACCTGGGACTTTCTGCATGCAAAGCTTGTGTTACATGACTGAGCGACGGTGTCCTCCACTACACTTGAGGGCTGCAAGTTAGTTTAAGGGATTCAAAGCAGGCTGACTTGCGCACACAACTCTTCAAACGCCTTGCTGCTGCCTCCCTTGCCCCCCAGCACCTGCTGCCTGAGGCGGCTGCCTCAATCTGCCCAATGGTAGGGCCAACCCTGCTCCTCCTACATACCATGACCTCTTTGTCTATAAAAACACAACAATATTTTTTTTTAAAGTCTAACAACCTGACCCTAGAATGGCCAGGATCCAAGCCTTCCTGTGCAGATGCTCCACTCGTGACTGGGGGGCATTTAATCTTTCTTTTCAAGTGACAGTCCCTGTGTTCCCCCCACCCAGATCAAGGGGCCTCCAGAGTGTCATCACATGAGGTCCAAGGGGCTGCCAGCAACACCAGAAGGCATTGTTTCCCCCTTGCTCCATGCACAATTAGAGGCGGATCAAGCGGCGTGGGGGATTCGTGCCTTGTGGGGGGTGCTCGCTGAGAAAAGGCGAGCACCCCCCGAAGGTAGGTTTTACACCCCTGATTTATATTGCCAAAGATGTTATTTCCTAACAGAGCTGACTCTGTGTCTCTAACAGGTGAGATACAGTGTCAGAAGGAAATGCAAGAAACTTCCCCTTCTCTCTGAAGCTCCAGGTTTGGGGGTGTGGGGTGGGTGGGTAAGCTTCACCTGTTGAATTTGTGCCAATCCTGACCATTTTAAAACAAAAAGAAAGGGATTGCCCTGCAAGCACTGACCACCACCACCACCACACCTTAAAAAACACCAGATATCAACAATTAAGGGTTTAAGTAAGGTAAAAAAAAATATTACAAAAGCCACTTATAAAATATTATAAAATAATATATAATATAATAATGTAATAATTAGAATATATAAGATATCATATAATAATATAATTCTGGAAAAGTCATCTTAGCACTGGTGCTGCTGCTGCTACCTCTTCTTCTAGCCAGGAGCAGCATTTCACAATTATCCCTCAGTTACACAATACTTCTTCACACAATACATGATCAATTTGCTGCCACAAGATGTGATGGTCAGTGTTGTAGATTGCTTTAAAATATACGTACACACTTTCCTGTGAGTAAGTCTCATTGAACGTAATAGGACTTACTTCTGAGTACATGTGCATAGGATTGCACTGTTATTCTATTTTCAGAGCAGTGGTAAATTTTACTTGGCTCTACCTGTGTACCCCATGTGGAAGTCTTTTTCTAACACATGCTGAAGTGCAATGGAGAAAGCTCTCTACAGTAATGATTAGAATTATTCTGCAGGGATATTTTATTTTTAAATGTATTAGCATTTTTTAAAGGGAGCTAGCAGAAAACACACCCTCCTCAAGAGGAAGAAAGAAAAAATCCCAGCTACCTCAAATAGCAGCAACAAACATCATCATTCCATTCTGGCATTATTGTTCAATCACAGTGTTGTTGTTCTTGTTTTTTTTATAAAGTACAATAGAGCCCACATGTTTTTTTTCTGAGTGGAGAAAATAGGAGCTTGCAGGGTGGGCCTGTGGACCACTTTGCACACTCAGAGATATCTAAATGTTAAATATTATTATTTCTTTGGCAAACTACTAATGAGAACAAAGCCACCATGGAGGGATCCATTTTTATAATTGGAGGGAGATCTTTAAAACAAGGAGTTTCCTGCACAATGTGGGGAAAGTGGGCTGAAAGTTATGTTTGACTGAAATAATGGCATATTCCTCCCCGGTTTACCCCTTCCTACCATTTGTTGTCGCCTCTATATTACATTTTAGATTGTAAGCTCTTTGGAGCAGGGAATTGTTCTCTTATACTCAGTAAAGCACCATGCACATTGATTGATTGATTGATTGATTGATTTCTTTATTATATTTATACCCCGCCTTTTTTCCTGCAGGAAACCCAAGGCGGCTTACATAATTCTCCTCCTCCTCTCCATTTTATCCTCACAACAACCCTGTGAGGTAGGTTAGGCTGAGAGTCAGTGACTGGCCCAAAGTCACCCAGTGAGTTTCATGGCCGAGCGGGGACTAGAACGTGCATCTCCTGAGTCCCAGTCCAACACTCTCACCACTACGCCACACTGGCTCTCTTATTATTGATGGTACAATAATAATAATCACCATCATCATCATGGGTCTGGAGATCAAAGTGGCTTCAGAGTGGTCAGAGCCCTTAAACAGTTAGAGCATCCTGGGATGGGTGGCTATACCCTTGGCCATGCCCTCATGTTGCCTGGCCACACCCTCTTGATCACACCTTCATGTTGCTTAACCAAACCTCTTACAAATTCACATGTGTGTCCCTATTTTCATCCGTGAAATGTTGGAGGGTATGTTTTGGATCTCATGAATTGTCTCTTCTAGAGGAACCTGCTTGTGTTCAGTTTCTGAGGCTGTTCTAGTTGTTTCTCTGCCAACAGAGGTGTGGCTTGTGGGGGGACAAGAGAGAGGGCCTTCTTGGTTGTGGTGCCTCACTTTGGGAATGACCTTCCAAGAGAGGTTCATTTGGCCTCCAGATTATGTATTTTATCACAGCTGTTTGCTGGTGTGTTGTGTGGTTGCTGTTTTATTGCTTCTGTTTGCTATTATAGTTATTATATTGTTACTATAGGTTAGCTTGTTTATTGATGTATCTTTTTTAGCTTTGTATGCCACCTTGAATGTTCCCATGGTTGGTTGGATAGACTTCCAAGTAAATGTGTGTAGGATTGTACATTTACAATGCTTTCAGAAGATGCTGAGATGTAGGCTTTCATGGGTCTTTAATAGGATAGCCATATGTCCTACTTTACAGAGGGCAGTCCCTTATTTGAAGGGGTAACAGATGACAGTCCTCTGTTTGAAGGAGTCCTCTATTTAAAGGGTGGCCCAGTAGAAATCTGGCTTAAAGAACCATAAGAACAGAGAGCAAGGGCCTTGAAGTTGCTGAATCATCTGTTCGCATCTGGACAGCAGACTGAGCAGGCACACAGGTCACCTAGTCACAGTCTTCCTACAAGGGTGAAATGTATTGTATTTCTATTTAAATTATAGCAATTATTTCTAAATTTGCATATCTGCAAATTTTATGCAAAACTATCCTCATTTGCCCTCATTTTTAGTGATGTGTAAGTGACCACCCTAGTCTTCAGTTGAAGAAAATTCCACAGTTAATTTATGAAAGTTTCCTAACTCTCAGATATTCATGTTTTATGGGCACCTAAAATCAAATTGTGGTTTATAGCTCTCCATGCTTGCTATCTTGTACCAATTTTTCTTCAATTTGCAGTCTGTGTTTGCTTTATTTTCTGGACATGAACTCCTACTGCATAGGAATGACTAATGATTAAGCACCTGGAAAACTTTTGGGAAAGGATGTCCATCCTTACTACAATATGACTGTAGGGTTGTATATTCCTTTGTAGGGTTGTCTAGTGCACCCTTCCCCAAACTGGTGCCCTCCAGATGTGTTGGACTACGACTCCCATAATCCATTGGCCATTGGCCAGAGTGTCTGGGGATGGTGATAATTGTAGTACAATGCAGCTGGATGGCTCCAGGTTGGGGAAGGTGAGTTTAGTGCATAGGGTAGTTATTACCTTGGCTTCTAAGAAATGCATTTCACAATTAAAATAAAATAAATACCACAGTATGTCAATACAGTTAAGATTATTTGATAGTAATGAAAGGAACCTTCTCTTTACTAAGTAACACAAATAGTTCATTTATTCTTTGCAAATTTATCCTTAAACACATTATGAATAAAATGAAGCACAAATAACTGACAACTATTCTATCAGCACAGAAACATTTTTCACAGGAGACAGATGTAATTAAAATATGAAGATGAGACATATGGAAATACATATTTTAAATCTTTGGTTAATGATTTAACAGATATACCTGATGTAACCTCACTATTGCTTTCAATCATTTTGATAAGCAATATTTTGTGGTTCTGTAGACATGGGAACTTTCTTACCTGTTTGGTTTTTGTGCGGATGATGATGATGATTCTGCCCCAAACAGAACCAGACTGACATTTGGGATGGGCAGGGTGATGTAATTACTATGTGTCTCTAAAATGCTGCAGTAATTTAGATTTCTAAAAAAAAAAAAAAGGTCTATATGTAAACATCTGTACAGGAAACATTAAATGTGTATTGCATTGCTCACTGGATCTTACTTAAGCCATCATTGGAACCATTTATGCACGTGTAACTGAGAAAACAAATGATCAAGTCTTTGAATTTGGTGAAATAAGTGCCTATAAGCTACATTCTAATGTTGCTGTACCACAGTATCAGAGGCAAGTGCTGAAAATCAGAAGCAGAGGCATTTAGGGAATGGGAGGAAGAGGGAAACATGGGGAATTCAGTGTTTCTAACAGTGCAATCCTATGCTGTGTTCCATAGGACTTGTTCCCAGGTAAGTGTATGAAGTAATGTTATGATGTTAATGAAGTATATCTAAGAAATAACCCATTAATTATCCAGATGTTTTTTGGCAGGGGAAAGAGAGAAAGAAAAGAAAGAAAGAGATCAGAGGAAAAATGCTTTGCTCCTGCTGTTGTCCCTGAAACTCCTCTATTTTCCCAGAGAAAAAAATAAGCCACTCTAATGTAAGGAGTTGAAACTAGCAGAAGTGGGTTTTTTTTTAAATGTAGACATTATTAATGAAACTTCCCAAAAATTTGCCAGCTGTCCAATGTTAAATTAGCAAGGGTGCTTTGAGCCTCTTTACTTGCTGTTGAGAAATGTTGGGCTTCTTCTCTCTCTCTTTTTTTAACGTGGAGTTAAACTTTCAGAAAGTTAAACTTAAGGAAAGAAAAGAAGAAGAAGACATCAAACCCTAATTAGGCCGTCAGTTGCAGAGAACAACAATTGCCCACTAAGCATGCTGAATTATTAAAATGTATTGATCTGGGAAGCTAGTTTTAAAATCCTGGAGCAGTTTCAGTGGACGGACAAGCCTTGATTGTACTTGCGTGTCACACACCCGCTCTAATTGGAAGGGCCCCATCATCAACTGCACGCTTTCCTTCCAGGCATACAAGAAATGATCAATGGGGGGAAACAGGGTCAATCGAGCCAGACTGTGAGTAAAATTAAAATAGTCAAATGTCTAAACATTTAGCTGCAAAGAGGAAATCTTTAGACCCACCCACGCCGTATTCTCCGGCAAAAAGAGCTCAGGCAACCATTATTCAGATACCTCCAAGTAATTTGCAGCCTCCATAGAAAAAATCTCATTGCCATGAAGAAATTGCTATTTCTGCACATTTATTCGTCATCTCCCTCCCTCCTTCTCCCCACCCCTCGAAAATGCTGGCTAATTGCTCCAATGGCCATTATAAAGAATAATTTTCGCTTAGTGGGTAAAAAGGGGGGGAGGGAATGAAGAGAACATTTTCTGGTTTTGTTCCTCTGCAGAGGCTCTATTCAGTCCTGCCTGAATGCGCAGCGTTTCACTGCAAGATTGATTATGCTGAGAGGTCAAGTATTACACAGCATCTTGTATGACGCTTTGCATGCTAAGTATTTCACTTCACAAATTGACCCTTCGATGTACTTACTGCATAATGTTTTAAAACCCTGCTAAAACGCAGGACAATTAGCAATACTTTGCCTCTCGCTTAACAATGGCGACACCAGTGTAGGTGATTGCATTTACAGTGGCACTTTCTCTCTCCCCCCAAAAACATTTTTGATAGATTAAGGTACTTTGGAACTGTGCAAGAGACCAGTCACCTCGCTGCCTTCATGCTGGAAGGGAGGTGTGGGGTGTGTGTGTGTGTTATTTTGTGTGTGTGTTTTAGGGGTAGGATGAAATTGACAAGAATGTCATGCAGAGCCCTATGAAGCACCCATTAAGGGGATATTATATCATATTTAAAAAGCTGTTGTATCCATTCTCGGCCTCAGGCAGCAGCCGATACAAAATAGAGTGTGATTTTAAAAGGGGGATGTGCACTTTGAACTCTCAAGACTGCTACAGTTAATTAGAAGTTCAGCAAGGGAGGGGAAGAAGGGCTTGATTAGGAGCACGTGACCTGGGGCAGCCTCCCTAACCTGAAGCGGAAGGCAGGCAGGCCACGGCAGCAAGATGCACCGATTGTTTCTTATAGCAGTTGGCTTTCCACAGAAAGAGGGGCTGGGCCTTAACCCTATGGCAAAGCCACACCTCTGGCCAGCATCTCTCGAAGCCAGATAGAAATATGGATTAGTCAGCCTTCTGCATTAGTTTTTCTGATTCGTGGCCTTTCTGGATTGTTTTAATAGGTGAATAATGCATCCAATATGAAGAAGTAGCATTTTTCAGTGTTCAAACTGCAATGCTTTGACACAATGTTTCCTCTACTTTTTGGTCTCCCCCCCCCCCATAGTGCTGTTTGAAGGGTCATACGGAATATAGTTGTGCAAGTGTGATGACACCTGTTGGGTTGTGCCTGTGACATCACCAGAATCATAGAACTGCTGAGTTGGAAGGAACCTTAGAGGTCATCTAGCCCAACACCCTGCTCAGTGTAGGATCTTGTAGCTACAGCATCTCTCACAGGTAACCATCTAGCCTCTGCTTAAATCCCTCTGGAAGAAGAGCCTACCACCTCCTGAAGCGTCTATCCCACTGCTGAACACCCTTTACCATTAGGAAGTTTCTCCTGGTGTTTCACCAAAATATGCTTCCCTACAGTTTCCACCCATCCTAGTCCTTGCCCTCTGGAGCAACAGAGAACAAGTCTGGTTTATCATCTGCATGGCAGTCTTGTAAATATTTGAAGGCCACTATCATGTTTCTCCTTCATCTTCTCTTCTCCAGGCTAAATATACCAACTCTTTCAACTTTTCCACACAGGACTTGGTTTCCAGACTCCTCACCATTCTGGTTGCCCTCTTCTGGGCCCACTCCAGTTTGTCAATGTTGTTAAAATGTGCCCAGAACTGGACACAGTACTCCAGATGCAGCCTGACAAATACAGAATAGTATGGAACAATGACTTCTCTTGATGTGGATGCCGTGCTTCCATTAATATAGCCAAAGAGTGCATCACGTATCTTACTGCCAAGTGAGGTCTCCCCATCCCCCCATCCTATACTCGTGCCTATACTGGTGACTTCACTTTTTTATTTTTTTTACTAAAAAAAATACTAAATACTATTTTTACTAAATACAAGACCTTAACTTTATCTGTGCTGCCTTTCATCTCTGTTGGTTTCGGCCCAGTGTTCCAGCCTGTCAAGATTGTTTTGAACCTTGGCTCTGTCTCCTAAGGCGTTAGCTACCCTTCCCAGCTTCAGGTCATGTGCAAATTTGATAAGTATCCCCTCCACATAAGAACATAAGAAGAGCCATGCTGGATCAGACCAAAGGTCCATCTAGTTCAACATTCTGTTCACACAGTGGCCAGCCAGCTGCCCACAGGATCACACAAGCAGGACATGAGTGCAACAACACCTTCCCACCCATGTTCCCTAGAAACTGGTGTACATTCTGCCTCTGATACTGGAGGCAGAATATAGCCATCAGGACTAATAGCCATTGATGGCCTTATCCTCCATGAATTTGTCCAATCCCCTTTCAAAACCATCCAGATTCATGTCCATCATACATCTTGTGAAACTGAATTCCATAGTTTAACTACCGTATGTGCTATGTGAAGAAGTACTTCCTTTTACCTGTCCTGAATCTCCCATCAGTCAGCTTCATGGGATGACACCCTCATCCAAGTCATTTATAAATAACCAACAACATACACCTGCTCATACTTGTGCCATTTTGAGAATTAACTTTGTGCTGATTTTTTTACAGAGGCTGAGCACTCCCCCTTATACTGCTCCCATGTTGCCTTAAAAAATTTTCAAAGTCTCTGTGTGTGTGTGTGAGTGTGAGGGAGGGTAGAGCATTTGTGAACAGCAGCAAGACTCACTCACTCCTTTTCCCACTATTTATGCAGTGCCCCCTCTCCATCATGATAGCACACATCTAAGCAGATTTTTTTAATAAGGGAAAAGAGAAGTGGGGCCTGTAATCGGGTGATTCTTCTGCAGCACAGCTATTCCCTCCAAGAGCAAAGCTACTCTCCCAGCCATTATGTTGGGTTCTGGCACTGTGCTACTAGCCCAAGTCAGAACAGTAAGGTTTTAGTGCTAACTTTAGCACTAGCAATAGAAACCTTTTCTAGGGATGTATGAGAATGTCATTACCATTTGTTTGTTAGCAGAACTTTCCCCGTTTGCACCCCCAAACACGAGTGCATTTTGTGGGCAAAGCTTGCATATTCTCGAGCTTGCAATGGTAGCTTGAAAATTGCATACTGTAGAAAAATGTGCACTTTGAAAATGCACATTTAGTCAACGGGGGGGATTCACATTTGGGCACATTTTTTTTTTTAAAAAAGCACACCCAAATGTGCACTTTTCCCATTTAAATAACAACAGCAGCAGCAGCAGCAGCAGCAAAAGCTCGCAGTCAGGATTGGAAACAAGGTGGACCGAGCTTCAAGGTGGAACTCAGAAAACCTTGTCAAGCTCAAGCTTCGCCAGTTCTCCCATTTCTACTGATATCTGATAAGTCCTTGGTAAAGACTTCAAGTAGCTTACTGTCACCAGATGAATGTGAAGCTAGATAACACATGACCTGATTGTAAATGCTGCCATATATACACAGAGAGACACTTTGGAGAGACAATGGAATATATCAATAGCTTTCATACTACTAAAAGGAAGAATGTCAGAATGTGCATACATACTTTCCTCAACCCTGTTCCCTCCAGATGTTTTGGACTGCAACTCCCATCACCCCTTACCATTGAGCATGCTGGTTGGGCATGATGGGAGTTGTAGTCCCAAACTCCTGAAGGGCATCAGACCAACACTTCATCTAGTCACTCTATCTCAAACAGTAACCAACCAGATGCCCCTGGGGGAAATGTTCTCAGTCCATCCAGGGTGCTTCCAGTTGAAGCTTTTATCATACCTTAACCATGCCGCATCCACAGAATTTCAGGGGGAGGTAGGGTGGGGTCCAGATGACAATGTCTTCCACTTGTAACTTTCCCATGTTGTCCCACTACTTCCCCCATCTTTTTTCTTACCGCCAAAAATCTGTTAAGCAAAAAAAGAGGGAATAACTGCACAATGTCTTCTGACTGGTAGCGATGGGAGCCCTCCTTCTGGAAGCATCCTCAGTGAGGACAGAAACAATAAGCCTCAATTAAAAGAAGAGAAATGTAAGTTCAACATTAGAAACAATGATAAGCAGTTGAGTAGTGAACTAAACTGCCTAGAGAAATGGTAGAACCTTTTTCTTTGGCAGTTTCCAAGAGAAAGTTCAGTGGGTATCTTCTCAAGATGCTTCAGGAGCAGAACCTCCCATCTGAGGAGAGAAGACAGAGTTGTACTACAGGTCATTCCCTTTCAACTGGAGCAGATTCATGCATTCAGGAAGGGGATTGCATCACCTCAATATGCATGTGGGGAGGTTGCATGTTGGAATAGGCCCAGTGTCAAAAGTTCCCTACGTGTGGAAAACTGGTCTATCAGGGAGAAAGCAAGGCTAGAAGGCTTCTCCCTGACAAGCATACTTTGAATGTGCACAGAAATGTGTGTGTGTGTGTGTGTGTGTGTGTGCGCGCGCGCGCGCGCGTGCGTGCGTGAGCACATGCAGATGCATGTATTCAAACATGCAATTCTCCCATATGCATATTGAACATATTATTTCTTCTTGGCTAACATCTGGCCTGGTTCATAGATTCTATTAAAAAAAACCAGCCAGTCAAATGTAGAATATGAGGCATTATAATACTAATCAGTTAACTCATTAATCAGGGCAACTAAGGATTCCTTTAGTCAGAGATTGCTGTTGCTATTGCCTTTTTAAACAATTATTCCAACTCCTTTTATCACAATAACATTATTATATTTTATATTTATACCCAGCCTTTCCTGCATAATATTGATTATGTCAGCTGCATCTGCACACACATACATACACACACACACACACACACAAACACACACTTCATTTTATTGCAATATATATATATATATATATATATATATAATGGCTAACCCATAACCTCTTGTCAAACAGAAGATATAATATTCCTGATTTCAACCAAATAAAAAATAAGAAATCAGGAAAGAACTGAAAATTTTACACAGGAGATCAGTACTATACCATTAAAATAATGTATAAAACATAGTTAAGACTTCACAACAAAAGGTACAAACATAGGTAAATTGGTAAACAAAAAAATAAACCAATTTTAAAATTCACAATAATATACAAAATATGTTGAAGTCAGATAAAACAATATCATAACCTTGTTTTAAAAAAATTCAATCTCAGATTACGAGGGCAACCTACTAAAGTTAATATTGTTGTTTGCCAAATGTGGTTCGACTGGATAGTCTCTTCAGAGGCAGATTTACAAAACTTCAAATGACTGCTTCAGCAAGGATCCAGATAAGCCACATGGGAATTTGAAGCCTCGGCTGGGGAAATGTCCTGGGGGGTGCCTGCTGCCAAGGTGCAGCAGGTACCAACCCTGGACATTGCCCCAAAGAGGCTCCAAATAGTCCCCCCGCTTTGGTTTCTCTTGACAGCTGTCAAAAGGCGAGCTGTCAAGAGAAACCAAAGGTGCGAGTGAACTTTTCTCATGAAAAGGGGGTGGTGTGATTTACACCACCTTTGTGACAAGATCCTAATCTTTTTTTCCCTCGCCCCGACAGGTCTCAGGGTGAGGCATGGTTTGCATGTTTTCCGAAGACACTAGGTGCTTGGGAAAGTGCAAAAGTGCTCCCCCGCCTCTCTTTTCTGGGGAAAAGGAGTTCTGACAGCTTTGGCAGCTAGCTGTCAAAACTCTGGGTCCCCTTTAAAGGGTTTTTTTTGGCAGGGCAATGGAGGAGTTGGACTGGGACATATGGCTAGGACAGAACATTGTCCCAGTTGAGGCTTCAAATTCCTGCACTCATGCAACTGCAAACTTCTGCAGTTGCACAAGTGAGACTAATAATCATAATCATAATCATAAACATAATAAACACATTATTTGTGCACATTATTTTGCACACCAAAACAATTAAAAAAGGATCTGCCAGCCACTGACAGCAGCTCCAAGGTGCTGCATGGGCACTTTGAAGGGACTGTCAGTGGCTGTTAAAATGGAGATTACGAAAGCTGGCTGTCAAGCCAGCTTTTGTGATCTCCAGGGGGAAAGGGTAAATTGCAAAAGGGTAAATTGCAAAAAAGCCATGGCAAGCTAAAAATGGCTCACGATCATGGTTGGTCCTGCTGTGGTGTCCCCTGGGATACCCACGGGAGGACCAAGGGGGAGGGAGGGGGCCAACAACCCGCAGTGAGCCTGATCGTCTGTCAGGCGCACCACGGGTTGTTTGGCAAACAAACAACCTACTGTGGCTTATTGCCAGGGTCGGTTGGCATGAATGTGCCCAGTGTTTCACAGTACCCACTATATGGTGAGCTTTATCTGAAGTAAAGATGATGGGATCTCTGGAAACAAATGGAGAAGGACTGGTAAGATGGAAAATCGTGTGTGTGTGTGTGTGTGTGTGTGTGTGTGCCGAGTGGTACTAGTTTGTATACTGGGTTTTAACTATGTGTTATAAAAGGATTTTTAAAAGGTTAAAGATAAATTCACAAAACCCATCTGAGTCTTCCAAAAGACTACTGGACGGGTGCCTCAGAACACCAGTCATTGGATTGAAGGACCATGGGAGACTAGATATTTATCCAGTCTGAAGAACCCAGTTGCCACTCTTTGTTCTGGCACTGCTCCTGTGCCTTTCAGTGCTACATGCACAAATTCATTGATTTCTGTTTTGTTGCCGCTGTGTATTTATTTTTTAGCATGGAGATACAGCGACCAGTAAAGGTTCATGTGTGTAATTGCTGCCTCTGACACCAGGGTAAAAGCCACAGGAGGCCTGTGGGGTGGGGTGGGGATGGGGATGGGGATGGGGGGGATGGGGATGGGGAGGGGGGTTAGCAACCCCACTACTGAGGAATATTTGCAAAGGGGATTGCTGCTGTCCAGTCTCCCTGCACCTTGCTCAAATTTAATTTGTTTAAAATGCTGCTTTAGTTTTTGTTTGTTTGTTTGTTTGTTTTGCAAAGAAAGAGCCCAATCGGCTCAAACACACACCTCTTCCAAAGAGCTGCAAAGGTGGGTGCCTCGTTTGTGCTTTATATACTGAAATCATTGAACTGTACTTGGAGGCCATTGTATCAAGGTAATAATAACAGACACAGAGCCTTGGAAAGGTGCAATGTGTTGGGCAGGCTTTCAGTTTGCCTAATTACCAATCTTGTTAATCTCCATTTCAGGCTGCCTTAATATGAGCCGGATAGAGCAGCTCGTTTCCCCGCTCGCCTGGGGGAGCCGTAATTTGCATAACCTGCAGCATACACAGAAGTTGCCCTCGAGGGGTGGGGGAGGTGCCGGGTTTCAGAAGAAAGCTGCAGTAAACAAGGAACAATGCTCTCCCTCCCCCCGCACCCCTGGGGGGCGGGAATGTTGTTTTCTTATTTACAGCTGCAATCATGGAAACAAACAAGCTTGCCTTGCTATTAAAAATTGAGTTTTCATTGGAGACGTTTCTTGAGGAGGAGAAGGGGGGAAAAAACACACACATCCAAAAACCCAGGGTAATGGTAGTTGTTACAAAGCGTAAGTACACAGCCCTACGAGGGCCCTGCCTGTTTGATATTTCACTTTCCGGCTGCTCCTTCGAGGAGGAGCGGCTCTTAGAAATCTCCTGGCAAAGGGCCTGAAAGTACCTTTAAATAAGCAAGCTGTATTTCTTTTGCAGCATCCTCTTCCATTAACACCTCTCTAAGATGCGCATTCATTTATTGGTAAGCTTTTCCTGTCTAGGATTGCCATTTTCCATCCTCCCCCTGGAAGGTTTTCTGTGACTTTAGCAGCTGTGTCACTGGCAGAAATGCAACAGGTGGAGCTTTCCCCATCACAGCATCTGTATTCTGGAAAGTTAAGGACTCTCGTAGGATTAGTTCAATATAAAGGCCTTAACTACCCAAAGCCAGATGCCAGTTTGGCTCATCTGCCTTTTCTGCTCCCAGCAGCCCTAGAGGAAGCTCCAGATGAAACCTGAAACCATCCCATCCCCTGATAGAGCCTTCTGCACACCATCCTCCTCCCATTTCAACTCAAGATTGTTGTCATGCAGACACCAGGACTTCATTTCTCTCTCCCCCCCCCACCTTTTTGCAACATCTTGCCTGACGAAGAGATCTGGAGATCTCAAAAGCTTGCACATTTTTGTGACCTTTTTGGTTGGCCTAATAAAGGTATTACAGTAATATGGATTTTGACATTTTTCTTATGACCAACCTGGCTACCTTTGCTTACCTCTCAGCCCAACCTACCTCACTAAGGGTGCACTCCTATGCATGTTTAGTCAGGAAAACAAAGTCCTACAACTCCCAGCATACTGGCTGGGGAATGCTAGGAGTTGTAGGACTTTTTTCTGTCTAGACATGCATAGGATTGTGCCCTAAATGATTGGGGGGGAGGGATAGGATAACATCATGTACACCACTCTGAGCTTCTTGGCAGGAGGGAGGAATACAAATGTCCTAATAAATAAATGTCTTACTTTCAGATGTCAAAATAAAAACCTCCCCCCAAAAAACTTCCTAGGGAGGTTTTATTCTTTTTAAAGGTTGCCTGGATGTCCAGACACTCTCTTTTTCTCATGGTATATTTTACATTTCATTGAAATGCCAAAGTTTTACAGATACTGGTATTAAGTTAATGTGAAGGGATTAGCATTGGGTTGTTCAATGTGCAAAGTTAATTCAAATTCAAAGCATCCCTCTCTTCAGCCAAAATGACTCCCCAAAATCAGAAATAAGACAGTCCCTGCCTGTAGGCTTACCATCTAAACAATTTGACAGAAAAGGAAAAGGAATTGGGAGGGAGAAAGGGGAAAAAGCAAACTCAGGCACTAGATTCTTTGTTACACAGTTTGTCAGGTGACAAGCTGGAACTGAGCATAATGGACTGACGGACCACGGCTTCCTCTCCCTCTGAGTGGCAGCCAGTAGAGGGCAGGAGGGCTGGCTCTCAGCTGGAGTGGCTACTTCCTCCTTCCTCTTGTACAGTTAATTACAAGACTGCACAGAGGGAAATAGACAGCTACCTTATGCCAGATCAGAGTATTTGCCCATCTTGCCCAGTACTGTTCACTCCAACCTCCCCCAACCTGGTGTCCTCAAGATGTGTTGGACTACAAGTCCCACCATCCCTAGCCAGCCATGCTGGATGGTGGTAGTGGGAGCTGTAGCCCAACACACCTGGAGGTGCCAGGTTGGTCTACTCTGGCAGCAATGTCCTTGGATCTCAGGCAGAGGCTTTCCAGTTTCCACAACACCTACTAGCTGATCCTCTCTTCTTCTTTTAACCTGGAGGTGCTCATGAATGAAGCTCAATCCTTCTGCATTCAAGGCATGTTCTCCACCACTGAGCTATGACAACAGAGGCAGACTGATATCCATTTCGTATGGTCTACTTTTTTAAAAAAAATTGCTAGCATCCCCTGCTCCACTGATTCATTTTAAATTTACAAAGTCCTTACCTAGGATCTCTAATAGTTAAGGCAAATGATGCTGAATATGCACGCTTGCTTAAGAACACAAGGAATATGTTGCTGGTTGGATCAGACCAAGATCTGCCAAGTCCAAAAATATTTGCAAGAATCCTAGCAACCAGCAGGTGTCAGGTAGTCCGCCAGAAACGGACCTGTGTGGCCCACTGCTGAACCATGGTGTATCTGCCACTCCTTAATTTTATGGTAGAGAGATAGCCAGTGGAGTAATAGCTGCGGAAATAATCTAAACCAGGGGTGCAGAACCTCAGGCCCAGGGTCCAAATCCGGCCCTCTGGGGTTTCTCAGATGGCCGTGTCCCCTTCCCCGGGGCCCACCTCCTTTCCCCCGGACCACTGATCATTTGGTGGTTTGCCTGACTTTTGAGCAGTTTTCCCCCATTCTGAAAAGTCGAAATGCCTCTCCTTAGTTACTAGCAGTAAGAGCTTTAAGCAAAAATATGCTGGGGTGTTGGGGCCCACCCCCTTGCCCCCATGGACCACTGGAATGTGACCCCTGAGAGCTTCTCTGAAATGAAATTCAGCCTTCGGGTTGAAAGAGGTAAAGATATAAGCCAGGTATCCGTGTGATGCATCCTGTGACTAAGTCACAGTTTACATCCATTTAATGGGAAACGGGGCTGCTTCCCCGAGTAACTTGTTTAATGGCAGAGTTGTGCTTCAGCTGCATAACTTCCTGCTATTCTGGGCCTTAGGTCTCAGGAGCGCCACTTCTCCTGGATTTAGCCAGGTACATAAATAACCCACTTGGGGTAAGCTTTAACCCAGTGTTCTCCAACCTTGGGTCCCCAGATGTTTTTGGCCTACAACTCCCAGCATGCCCCAGCCAGCGTAGCTGGGCATGCTGGGAGTTGTAGGCCAAAAACATCTGGGGACCCAAGGTTGGAGAACACTGCTTTAACCTGATCATAGAGATCACAGCAACATGAGGTCTAGTATATGTATGGTGTACCTTCATCCCTCGACCAGTTCCCTGCTGCGGGACAACACCAAGGTCAGTTCGGTCCATGGCCATCTCCTCGCACAAATTCAGAGGACCTTTCAGACTCCTCTAGAGGCCTCTTCCCACCCCTGCTGCAATTCATTTGCTGCAGTTTGCCGTGGGTGGGTAGGAAAATGCTGGACAGAGATTATTGGAAAGATGCGTGAGAGAGATGTGATTCAGCGGCCGCCACTCTCCACATCCCAAAAAAACATCTAGTTGGACCCTAAACAACCTTTCCAATCCTTGGTTCCTCTCTGACATTGTTGGACTACTTCTTCTATCATCCCTAAAGATGCTGGCTGGGGATAATGAGAGTTGTACTCCAACATCTGGGGACCCAAGGTTGGGAAAGATGGCTCTAAAGTGGTGTGTGAGATTGTCCTGGAGCTCTCTTTCACCCTGTTCTACCTTGGGCAGCAAAGAACTGACTGAGCCATCCCTGTAAATAAGCTTTACTAAACTGCTCCCTAGCTTTCAATTCCCCGAGCATCGCTTTTCAACAAGCAAAAACACCCCATGACTTTGCAAGACAGCAACAACAAAACCAGACCTTGGATGTGTGATTGCTTTTCTCTTACAGGCAAAAGGCCTCAGGAAAACAGGCATTTGCTGTGGTATGAAGTAAGGTAATTTTGTTTCTAAGGATTTAATAATAAAAAGATTGCTTTTGTGGTCTGCTGTTCTGAGCTGATTTTCTCCCTTGAACTCTGCAAGCAGCCTATTTATTCTCCCCTTCCTTAGAACCAGTCACACATGAATGCTCTTAATCCTTCCACACACTCATACGTATTCCTTCTTGAATTCTCAACTGCCTGTCCTGGGTGTTAGGGCATGCGTTCCCCCCAGGTGTTTTGGACAACAACACCCAGCATGCCTGACCATTGGCCATGCTGGCTGGCTCTGATGGGAGTTGCAGTCTAAAACATCATCGGGCAGGCACCAGGTTCAGGAAGGCTGCTTTCGGGAGATGAGGTGGATAGGCAGGGAAATGCCATTTCATTTCATTTCTATACGGCCCCACAGCCGAAGCTCTCTGGGCGGTTCACAATAGTTTGTACATAAAAACAATAAAAGCATACAAAAAGCCATTTAAGCCATTGTGGTGCTCATTGAAGATAGGCTCAAAAATGATGGGGACTTTGGTTCAAATCTGGAGCAGCAGCATCCTTAGGAGCAGATGTCTGAGTTCAGTACAAGTGGGGGGGAAATGTATTTATTAATTAATTAATTAATTAATTAATTACATTTCTATATCACCCATTACCCAAACTCTGGGTGGTTCACAAAAATTAAAACCCTGAAATACATGATAAAACATAACAGAAAACCTTTAAAAGTTAAAAACAAAATAAAACTGAAGTATAATCCAGAGCAAAAGGCAGCAGCAGTGGAAAGATCTTTATATTAAAAAGAAGAAGACGTAACAAACATTTAAAAACAAAACTAAATGACTAAAAAGCCTGGGGAAATAAAAAGTCCTGGCACTGAAAAGACACCAGGTAAGCCCCTCTGTAAAGGCCATTCCACAACCGGGGTGCCACCACTGGAAAGACCCTTAAATTAGCATAGATTGCAGCTAACAAATTTTTTCCTGTCCTAAAAGGAAAACAAAAATTATTTTAAAAGAAGGTATATGTGGTGTAGTGTGAGCCTGCATGGTATAGTGGTGAGAGTGTTGGACCGGGACTTGGGAGATCCAGGTTCTTGTCCCCACTTGGCCATGAAGCTCACTGGGTGACTTTGGCCAGTCACTGATTCTCAGTCTAACCTACCTCACAGGGTTGTTGTGAGGATAAAATGGAGAGGAGGAGGACCATGTGAGCCACCTTGGGGTTCTTACGATAGGAAAAAGGCAGGATATAAATGTAATAACAACAATACTAATAATATTAAAATGTAATAAAATAATAATAAATAAATAATAAATGTATGCTCTGCAAAGGAAAATTGACCCCCCCCCCGGGTACTACATGGTTAAATTTAACCATGACTATTGCTGTGTTCAGACATTTAGATTGTTAATCAAATGAACTTGTATAGGGGAAGGATGGTAGGCTTTGCCCCTTCCCCTACATAAGTTTACTGAATGCCCGAACAGAGCCCTGCAGCCCATACATACACGAAAGCTCTCTCTGTGTGAGCAGGAAACTTGCCACTGATTAGGCTCTTGCCCATGTGGACACAGTATTCTGTAAATACTGTTCAGCTTCTATATTTTAGTCTTGGCAGCCTTCCCCAACCTCGTGCCCTCCAGATGTTTTGGACTACAACACCCAGAATTCCTAACCATTGGTTATGCTGGCTGGGGCTGATGAGAGTTGAAGTCCAAAACCTCTGGAGGACACCATGTTGGGGAAGGCTGGCCCTATGGCTAAAGAAATCAAATTTACTTGGTCAAAATCCTTTTATAATATATGCATGAAAAGTAAAATTCATCACATGATAGAATATAAAGGATAAGAGGTTGAATATAGTTCTTGCATCCTTCTAGTAGTCTATATGTAATCACTAGACTGTGTGTGTGTGTGTGTGAGAGAGAGAGAGATAGAGAGAGAGAGAGAGACTGTTATTTATCTGAGGTAATGATATGAAAATTGCATTTGTAGGAAGATTTGCTCTCTGTATTGATGAGAAGTAAATACCTTTGAATTCTACTTAACAGGAACATAGGAAAGTTGCCTTATATGGAGCCAGAATATTGGTCCATCTAGCCCAGTACTGTTGACACTGATTGGCAAGGACTCGCCAGGGTTTCAGGCAGGGGCTTTTCCTAGCCCTACCTGGAGATTACAGGGATCGAAGAGGGAATCTGCATGCAAAGCTTGTGCTCTACCACTGAGCTATGGTCCTTCCCCTAATGATGACCTTTGATGGTAGGTGGCTAGCAGTGCAGAGCATGCAATTCAGATGCATGTGGAAACAGTCCTGAGCTGTATGATTTTAGACCTTGGATTTAATGGTCTTATGGAGAGAGGGCCCCCTTTAGACCGCCATGTGTGTTACATAAGTTGTGGAGTGCTCAGTTAACATTCCTCCCCCACCGCCATCCCATGCTTTGCAACTGCTTCTACATTCCTGATGCGTTCGAGCAAAAAAACCCAAAAACACTATGGTTTGCCAACCCTGATTAAAAAGAAAAAACTCTCAGCATGTGCAGTTCCACTTTGTAAGCATATTTAAATCATAGCAAATCATAAGCATGGAAAGATAATATATATTAGAAGTGAAAATATTGAAATGAGCATCTGTAACCATGTGTATGCCTAGCTGGCTGCTCCCTGGCTATATATTTGTTTGTCTGTTTTTTTAAAAAGAGAGGTTCTGATGCTGGCCCTGTTTGCTGGGTTGTCATTTGGGGGGCCCTGGACTGTGGGTCCCTTGACTTTGGCCCCGAGGTCCATTTCTAGCTGCACCAGCTATGGGGTCTTGAGTACCCCATATCGCTGAGGTGGTGTTTGGCTGTAGGAGGCATCATCATCAATAGGGAAATTTCGTGATTTTGATTTATATAAAATACAGTTTAACAAATCCATAGAACATAGCCCTCCCAGAGTATTTCCAGAGATGTTCCAAGATTTCATGGTGCCTGAGGCGGGAAATCCAAACAATACCCCTCCTCTGTGATTATTGACCATTTGCTTCCCTTTCATTGCATCCCAAAATGTGCTACCTTTGTGCTACCTCTCCCTGCCTAATGGTCAGGCCTGCTCTGCATATTCCATATTGTACAATTGACCAAAATGAATTTTTATTTCCTTACAGAAAGTAGTGGAGAATACAGCATGTTAGAAGCAAGAACGCCCTGTTTCAGTTTTCAATATCCAGGCCACAATCATATACACCAGGAGTGGGCAACATGCAGTCTATGGGCCACATGTGGCCCCTGAGGGCCATTTGTACAGCCCACCATGTGCTCCCCCTGCTGCCAAAGGTGCCACCAGAGTTGCCACTGCAGCTGCTGCAGGCACCAGCTGCAAAGAGGGCACACTCCTCTCTTCTTCTCTGCCTCCCCTTGAGCATAACTGCAGTGGTTTTCTGGCTGCCATGCTTGCCTCCTCTCCTCCTCCTCATCCCCCACCCTCGAGCCAAACCACCAAAATTGCCACCACTTTCCCCATCACCTCTTACCTTCCCCTGCTCTGCAAAATCTCCTCTCTTTTCCAGAATCTCCTCCTTGTCAGGGACACTCTGGTCTGTGCTCTCACAGGGCTTTATAGTACAGGAGGATGCTCTGTCCCCCTCCTGCACCATAGAGCTGCCTGTTGCTGCTACTGCACCTCTGTTTAACCAAAGTAAGTGCATGAGTAAGATCACTGGATAGTGGGGTGGGTGGTGGGAAGATTTAACCAGTGGTGTTAGTGCTTATGGGTGCATGTATGTGTGCCCCCTGGTCACCCACAGAACACCTCATGCGGCCCATGTACCACAGGAATCTTTGTTGATTTTGCTGCAACAGACTAACATGGCTACCCCCTCTAGAAATTGTCACGTTAACATGTGAGGAACTGTCAGCTAAATCTCATGTTTATGTTGTCAGTATTGCTGCTAAGTCAAGACATTCATTGATAAAGTATTTCAATTAACTATAAAGACTCACACTGCTAATCAGTTTCAACTGACGTACATTTGGGCTAAATACCTATAATTACAGTTGTTTCACACCTGAGTCCCTGATATTGATGTTGTGTAACAAGCAGTCCTGATTGCTGACATCAGCCCACTTAATTCGCCTGCATTTATGTCATAATCAGATAAAATCAAATATAGAGTTAATAGTAAAACTTCTAAAACACAAGGCAAAATCTGCTGGCAGCATCTCTTGCACAAGCCCCATTGAAATGAACAGGAAGTGTACAAAGGGAGATGTTCCAAGTTGATCGTGCCCACGCTAAGATATTTGTGAGGAAATTGTGACTCTAAAAAAATGTTTCATTATTTATATTTTTCCATTTCATATCACAGGCAAAGGAAGAATATCCAAGAATTGAACCATCTTTCCAGATGATGAAAGACTCCACCTAACCCCTTTTTTGCATTAGCCCCTGTCCAGCACCAGCAGTGCAATCTATCACCTCACATAATGGAGAGGGAAAGAGATGTAATTTTAAATAGTAAAATAAATTAAAAGAGGTTCATTCTGCCTAGTGCCCAAATCTATCATCTCTAGATACAACCATCCAGGCTGCTTTCATACACACATTTTGTCTCTTCCATGTGGACCTATCTTATGGGGCTATAGTATATAATATGTGAATATTACAGTCAAGTGTGGTAGGGGAGACCAACTATTTGGAGCTTTCCCAACTGACTGGCATCCCACAGGAGGGAGAGAAAGAACTGGATGGAAAAGACCCATGTGATTAGCCTGCCCTGCCCACATGATTACTTCATTCACATGCACGCTACAGCTGCATGGAAAAGCATCATGAGGAGGTAGCCTAAAGGGTCTGAGACCAAGATATTTGAAAGACTGCCTTTTCCTACTTTAACCTATCCATCAGCTGTGTTCATCTTCAGAGACCCTGCTTTGCATGCCGCTGCCAAGAGAGTTGCGGTGGGTGGGGATGTGAGACAGAGCCACTTTCAATGATGGAACCTGTGGAGAAGGGCGGGCGGGCGAGGGGGTAAAAGAAGCAGCCACTGCTTCTAGGCATTGTTGGAAACAAGGTGCAAGGCAGCACGGAGCGGGTCGTCGGCTCAGGCCAACCTGAACACTCAACCCCCAAGCAGACTGCCTGGGTACTTTGCCGTAAGTCCGTCATAGTTACTGATGTTAGACTAGGGTAGATTCTTCAGTGTTAGATGAGAATAGCATAGGTTCTTTTTTGTTTGATAGTTCTGCCTGTGCATATTAAGCTTCCTTTTTCTTTGTAGATTTCATTCCTTGACCTAATTGCTTGTTTACTATTGCAATCTCCCTTATCTCCCTGACCTAATTAGCTTAGCCATTTACTACTGAAAATAAACTGGTTTCACTTTTGCCTGAGAAGTGGTTTTGTTCTGGCTCAGTGCCTGAATCCAGTGTAGTTGACCTGATTTGACCCAGGGAGCGCAAGCGGGAGCTCTGAGCTGTCTAAATAGCCGCGTAGCTTCCGATCTTGCAGTAAAGGACCAGCGGCGGTCCTTCACAGAACCCAAATTGTGGAATTCCTTCTCAAGGGAAGTTAGATAGGTCTCTTCATTGATTGCTCTTAATTGATTGCTGTCACTCTTCCCAGCACTGGCCGAGTCCCCTGCTGTGCTGTCCACACACCCCTGCTGTTATCTCTGATCTCAGAGAATCAGAGGCTCTGCGGGCTGGATTGGGGAGCCTAGCAGGTTGGATTAGCCTAGCATGGGCTGTGGGTTCTGCACTCCTGGTTTAGGAAGTGGGACCCTCACCTTCCCATGAAAACAGTGATGACATGGATTACAAGTTTTTCTGGACCTTTTGATCAAGTTCATTGATCTTGCCTGCTTTCACAAGTGTTTCAAGCTTCTTTCTTTCTTTCTTTCCTGACTGTATACACTCCTTTTTCTGTACTTCCCAAGAGCTGGATAAGTTATTTATCACATTTTCTTCAGTGTTTGATGTACAGGGCATTTTAATTTGACACATAGATTTGAGTTTTCCTTTGGGGACCTGAGGTTGAATCCAATTGTATCGCCTCCTTCATTCCCTCAAAATCTACTGGTGATCACTTGGGAGGGGTGAAACTTTAATTAAGTTTATGTTTCTTCATAAAAGGGACAGAAAGAACTTGAGATATTAAATGATCGAATGTGGAAGAAAATGAAACTGACAGATTTATCCATCCAGGCAGATGGATATCTCTTAAACATCTGGGTTTGAATCCCTTTCTGTTCAGCCATGTTTGTGGTGCTAAATCTCTTTTTTCTTCTTTTAGACTCCTCGTTTTTAACAGCTACATGGCAGGTCGGTATAATATGATCCTCTCCATGCTGGGGGGAGCTGTGCCTGTTGCATTTGGTTGCTGCAGAAGGTGGGGGCGGGTTATAAGGACTTACCAAAATTCACTTCCCCCGCCCCATAAACAGGACAGATAGAATTTGAGATTAAAAAGAGTAAAAAATGAATGTGGGGAAAGTGAGACGGACAGATTGATGCATCCCTAATGATCACAAAACAGTCACATTATTTAAGTTGCTTAAAGATAGGTTTAAATGGACATGGATTACACTGCAGATTGTATATTTCTCTAAATGTATGCAATCTTACTCTAATTCATTTGTTTTAAATATATAAGGAAGTAACTTAATGGAAGCCTTATTCATAAGAACTTGCTATAAAATGTTTCTATTCACAGGCAAATGAAGCCTATTTAACAAAAGCTATTATGGTATTAATGCACTGGGGCCTTGGAAAATGACTTTCATTCCCATCCTTCAAACTTATGCTGCTCCATTTGTCTTTCTCCTCTTTTGCTTCCAAACTGTACACGGCTGCCTTTTGTGCTTTAATGTCTTCCTGCCAACCATTAGCAGGAAAATACATTTTCATGCAACTCTGCCTTTGTATTCGCCCTATTTCCTTTTCTGATTTTTGATGACAGTTGCATTTATTGCTTCTCTTTAATTAAATATGATATACAAGAAAGAGAGGAGGGTGCGGGGTGTGGAGAGGGAAAATTCATCATCATAACTGAAAGAGATTTTGTTTACCCTTTGAAAAATTTGATAATTTCAATTTACGCTCATTTGTTTGAATTAATCCTCATGAGACTGGATATAGACAAATAATACCTACATCACAATAGGGCCAATGTGTTATTTATATCGGTTTTTATACCTGGAATAATCCAGCTGCAGTTAATGATATAAAAGGGTGTGGTTGCAGTGGTACAGCTAGGCCTGGCTCTTGAGGCCAAAGCATTGTCTCCAATTGCCACAAAAATGCAGGGACCCTCACGAAAACCCTTAAGCCATCATGGCTTCTCACATTCTCATGCAGAGTCCCGAATTCCCAGCTACTTTAAGCTGCTCTTAAAGGGGCCATGGCATGGGCATAATTGCAGCTAAGCTTGCAGTTTTAGCTTAGCTGCAATTTTGCCCATGCCATGGCCCCTTTAAGAGTAGCTCTGCTTAGGCTCAAATGGCCACAGAATCTCCACAGAGAGACAGATGCTGCTACGCTGGGAGGGCCAGGCAAGGATGTGTGTGTGTGTGTGGGTGTGTGCATGAGCATGCATGCTCTACCTGCTGCCTCTGCTGCACATCGTTGCTATGGGGAAGGGATTAGCTGGGTGAAAAGAAAAGGAGGTGGAGGCTGCACCTGCTGGCCTGGACTGAGGGAGAGGTGAATGAGGGAATTTATCACATAATTCCTATCTGTATATTGCCAAAGATTTTATTTCCTAACAGAGCTGACTCTGTGTCTCTAACAGGTGAGATACAGTGTCAGAAGGAAATGCAAGAAACTTCCCCTTCTCTCTGAAGCTCCACGTTTCGAGGTGTGGGGTGGGTGGGTAAGCTTCATCTGTTGTATTTGTGCCAATCCTGACCATTTTAAAACAAAAAGAAAGGGATTGCCCTGCAAGTACTGACCACGACCCCCCCCCCCGAAAAACACCAGATATCAACAGTTAAGGGTTCGACTAAGGTTAAAAAAAAAAAATTACAAAAGCCACTTATAAAATATTATAAAATAATATATAATGTAATAATGTAATAATTAGAATATATAAGATATCATATAATAATATAATTCTGGAAAAGTCATCTTAGCACTGGTGCTGCTGCTGCTACCTCTTCTTCTAGCCAGGAGCAGCATTTCACAATTATCCCTCAATTACACGACACTTCTTCACCCAATGCATAATCAATTTGCTGCCACAAGATGTGATGGTCAGTGTGGTAGATTGCTTTAAAACATGGAGCTTCAGTGTTTAATACTGGATATATGTGGTGAAATGCAAGATATATGAATTGTGGGAAGGAAAAATATTTATTAACCTCTAACCATAGGATTTTTAAAAAAGAATAAAGGTTGAAATATTTTGTCCCAGAATACATTTACATTTAAGGCATACCCTTACTGCATAATAAAAAACAACAACAACCTGTTAGGCCTCCTGAGTCTTTTAACAAAGCATAGTCAATACCAGTGGCCCTCCTTGACAATTTATTATTGAATTTACCTAAATCTAATAGCGTGATTAGATTCTGGAAAAGTCATCCTATAGCACTGGCACTGCTGCTGCTACCTCTTCTTCTAGCAAGTACACTTACTTGGCAAGCAAGTACACTTACTTGGTATGCCTGCAAAACATGGACTATCTATAAACGTCACTTCCACCTCCTTCAAATATTTCATCAATGTTGCCTCCGGAAAATCCTGCGAATTACTTGGGAAGATAGGCGAACAAATGTCAGTGTACTGGAAGAAGCAAAGACTACTAGCGTTGAAAAAATGATCCTTCAACACCAACTTCAGTGGACCGGTCATGTTGTTCAAATGCCTGACTGCCGTCTCCCAAAGCAGTTACTTTATTCCCAACTCAAGGATGGAAAGCAGAATATCGGTGGTCAACATAAGAGGTTTAAAGATGTTCATAAGGCTAATCTAAAAAAAATGCAATATAAACATCGAAAACTGGGAGGCTCTGGCCCATGAACGATCTAACTGGAGGTTGGCCTTTCACAAAGGTTCTATGGACTTTGAAGAAGCCGGAGTGCAAGGTGAAAGGGAGAAACGTGCTAAGCGAAAAGCACGTCAAATGAATCCTTTGCAGGACCACCTTCCATCTGGTAACCTGTGTCCTCACTGTGGGAAGCTGTGTGGATCTAGAATTGGCCTCCACAGTCACTTACGGACCCATCGCTAGAGTCTACACAATTTTCTTTAGAATTTCCTCCTTTTAAAATCTCCTTTTTGTAAATTATTATCCTGGAAGGCAATCTTACTCGGTCACGAGTGATCGCCTGATGATGATGATGATGATGATGATGATGATGATGACGACGACGACGACACTTACTTGGGAATAAGCCCTATTGAATTCCGTGGGACATATTTCTGAGTGATCATGCCTAAGATTGTGCTATAAGACAGTGGCAGGGGGGGGGGGGCTGAGAGTTGGGATGTGAACTACCAAGTGGCGTTTCCCGGGCAGCCGGGGAAACAAAAAGTATTTCATGTAAATATGTTAAAATTGTATGTAGAACGGTTAACTAATGTGGGGTGTGTAGAGCCAGAGCTCAAACCGCCTCTCAGGTAGTTGGAGCACAGAGTGGGTGGGGTGAAAAGAACAGTGAGCGACAGCTGCTTCTACAGCTGTCAGAGTGGAGGGGGGTGCGAGGGAGTGATAATGAGCAAAACCCACTTCTCAAGCAGGCAAAGAAAGCATCGTGCTATCCACAGACAAAGTGCAAGACAAAAATAAAAACCACCAAAGGGAATGTTAGGGTTTGCCATTTTTATTTGAAAAAACAAGAATGGGCAGTTATTGATCTGCAAAGGGGTGCGGATGGGATTGGAAACCCAGGGTACTCAGTGGACCAATAGTAAAAGTGCTGCTGATGTGGCGAGGGAGCAAAGGATTTCATAGATCATAGAGTTGGAAGGAGCCTACAAGGCTATGGAGTCCAACCCCCTGCTCAATGCAGGCAACTAGAGGAGGGGTCTCCCATCCAAGTAATAACCAGGTTTGACCCTGCTTAGCTTTCCACACTCAGACAAGCTGAGCCAGCATAAGCCACAGGCCTGTATATCACAGGAAGGGGATTTTCCCACAAAGGCCCTAGGATACATGCTGGGAGCAGGCAGGAGGAGTGAGTGGGAAACAAGCCACGACAAGCCTCAGAGAGGCTGATCATCTGTCTGCACATTGTGGGTTATTCAGCGAACAACCAACCCACCCGTGGCTTATTTTGAGGGTGGCTTAACGTGACGTGTGAACTCACCCCCACTATCTTTGCGAAAGAAGGGGAAAAAACAGCCTCTTTCGTGTGGAATTGAGGAGGCACAGCACTAGTGAGGGCCTTCCTCATGGTGGCATCTACATTCTGGAATTTGCTCCCACTCCACTTCACTGCCCAAAGAAATCAATCAGGCCCAGTCCCTGAGCTCCTTCCAGCAGTGAGTAAAGATAGTCTGTTCTAGATATTTCTAGCCCTAGTGGCATAATTTCAGTGGATTTCATTTTAGATTGATTTCCAGAACTAGCCCTACCATTAGGCAGAAATGGGGTGGCTGCCTCTGGCGATCAATTTTGGATGTCATGAACTGGCAGCAAATGGTTAGTTATGTAATGTATTATTGTTGAACTTATATTGCCAGGCGTAGGGAGAGGTGCTTATAGGATTTTCTACCTGAGGTGCCAAAATGAGTTGGCCAGTTCTGTATTTTTTAAGTTGTGGGGAAGGTACCATTTGCTGCTCTGCCTCAAGCAGCAAAATGTCTTGAGCCAGCCCTGCATTTTATTTTACCCCACCCTTTCTCCAAGGGGAACAGAGTGACATACAAAATTCTCTCCCTTCACCATGTTATCCTCAGGATAACTTTGTGAAGTAGTTTAGGCTGAGAGATAGTGAACAGCCCAAGGTCACCATGTCAGCTTCATGGCTGCATGAAAATATAATTGTTTGGTGGTTTGTTTTTCTCTTCTCCTTCTTTGTTTTCCACTAGCTAGACAGTTAGTCAGCACCAGTGCACAAACAAGCTGTTGTCTCCCAGACAAATAGGTACAGTTGACAGGAGTCAAATAGGCCTGAGTCTAAGATTGTATTTTGAAACAATGTGAATGATGTATTTTGGTTTTATACTATACTAGCTGTTGCCTGCGGCTGCACTCGCATGGATTTTAAGATTAGGTACAATGGAAAAGATACCGTGTCTCTGACTGAAAGTGTAACGTTTAGGCTCTGACAGAAATATCTGATCTTAAAGAAAAATCAGGTTAATCCTGAGAGTCTACAGGTGATGAAGAGTGACCATGCCAAGTTTGGGGTAGATCCGTCAAAATGTGATGGAGCCTATGCGACGACGCCCCACACACAACAGTCATTCAAAAAGTTTCCCTCCCTTTTCACTCCCTCAGAGAACATTCTAAATGGCCGAGGGGAGACTTGCATACCCACCCCTATTGGCCCCTGCAGGAATTCATATGAACATTCTAAGTGTCCTATGGGCTATTTGCATAACTGCTCCTATTGGCTCTTGCAGCAATTATGAGGTGAGGCCAATTTGCATAACTGCTCTCCTGTTGTTTTGCCCATAGGAGATATGAGAGTGGGGCAATTTTGCCACCTTTTGACACCCCCTTAGGGACAGAATTTCCAAAAATCCTTCCTTAGTGGGTGTCTACGTCATAAAAGCAATGTCCCTTCAAAATTTCACGTTCCTAGATTAAACGGTTTGAGCTGGGCGTTGATGAGTCAGTCAAAATCAGTCAGTCAGTCAGCACACCTTCTTTTATATATATAGATTTTCTTTCAATATTATACGTTTATATTAATTTGTATTATTAAGTTAGGTTCACTGGATGGTCATAGAAATATGTCATTGATGTATGTGAAACTTTGGTCAACTTGTAAAAGGAGCCAGAATGCTTTGCTTCTCAAGGCTTCATTAGTATCAGGCAAGAGGCTTGAACTATGCCTCACTCTGAAGAATGTAAATTATCCTTGCAGAGCAGACTATTTGTGTGAAGAAGAATGTTTTGTTTCTGATTCTAGATGCCTCTTCTTGGATGCACACAGTTGCAAATCTGGGGGGAAGGTGTGAATGGAGAATGTATGACTTTTTCCCTACAGGCAAGGCCAAGTGAGTTGAAGAAGGAGATGGTGCTGAAGAAAAGAAGATAATTGCTATAAAGGAGACAAGGACATTTACCAGGAGGAGGGGGTTTCATAGATTCATAGATCATAGAGTTGGAAGGGGCCTACAAGGCCATCGAGTCCAACCCCCTGCTCAATTCCAGAGGAAAGAGGGCAAAGAAGGAACTGTTGCAAATGTTGGAAGGATGACAACAGCTTTACAGTGCCATTTGGTTGGATATCGATAAGGTGCCCAGGTGTCCGGGTCATATCCTTTCTCAGGAACCAGATTCCGGACAAGTACTGTTTGTAAATTTGCAACTACAAAGTACTACAAAGTCCCTCCATAGGCAGTCCCTCCTTTTTGAAAAAGTATAAGAACTGTGCCAATCCAGAAGCAAGTTGGAAGAGCCAACAACTTCAAGCATCGTGTGTGTGGTGAAGAACTTCACCATCTTCCTCTCCGACCACCAAACTTACACATTACGCCTAAGATTTGGCCAATCTTGGGCTGCACGAGTGTAAGTATGAAAGGTTTTGCTTGTGTTGTCAGAATTTGGGTAGAATAAGAACAAGGAGATTAATTAAGAGGTAGGGGCTTGGCCCTGTCTCCTTTTTGGAGAGGCCAGGCTTCTGTCTTTTCCCCTGAGAGGATTATGGGCATATCACCAACAAAAGGCACAGATAGTCTTCATTCTTTTCTCTCAAAGAAATTGAACGTTCAGGAGCCACACAAACCTGAGTTGAGACAGAAGTGTTGGACAGTGGGGCCTGGGAGTGAGGCCAAGTTTACAGGAAAAGACTCTTCCGCTCCTGCTGAGTTGCAGGGAACACTTTGACTCACGCCTCCATGTCTGGTTCTTGGCAATCTTTGAGAAACTTGTGTTAGACCTGAGGGAGAGTCATCAGAATAGTGATCTGTTATTGGCAGTGTCTGTCTGCTCACTAATAGTTTCAGTTCTTTATCTTACATTCTTTTTATTTAGTTTTCATTCTTCTAACTGAACGCTTTAATGTCTAATTGATTAATAGTAAATAAAGTTCTTTTTCTTCCCTTATACTGGTGTGCTTCTTGTCTCCACTCCTAAAAGATCCTGGGTTTACTCAGCCTGATCAACTGAGTTTTTCCTGGTCTGAGTAAAAAGTGTACATCACACAGTGGCAGGTTGAATAGTAATATTAGCTACAAACACCTAGAACACATAGTAAGTGTGAAGATGAGACATGGTGGAGGTTAAGCTAAGTTCCCCCTTCCCCCTCCTCTGATTGATTTTGAATTCTTTCACCCTTGAATGCGTTGGGAGTCCTTGGGTAGGGTGAGATAGTTAGTGGCACCTGGGAGATAGCAGGTTATCTGCAGAGCTGTGTAGCAAGGCCAGACGTTAATTGGGATGAAATCATGAGAAAGTGCCCGCAGCTGGGAAAGGGCAGGAAGACAGGATTGGTGGAGGCTGGGCGGGAAAAAGGACCCTAGCTTTGGATAAAGGAGTTGGATGAAGAAGGCACGGGGTTCTTCCTTAGGGCCTGGACGCTGTGGAAGTTCCATCTTGGGCAGGTATGCTGGATTTGCAGGATAGCTGGGGTGAAGCTAGGCCTGGTTTGGCTCAAGCAGTTCTTTGCAGACTTTTGGGGTTTGTTTTAGATATCCTTTTAGAGTCCCTTTTTATTCCCTTTTCCTCACAACAACCTACCGCACCCCCTTTTCCCTACCTTCTTTTTAGCCCTTTCTTATAAGGGATTATTTTTATGTATTGGACCATTGGAGACCCTACTACACTGCTTAATTCTTAATCTTTGTTTTAATAAAGTCTCCATCTTAAATTTGTGTGTGTTCCTTTTTGGTCTGAAAGGCTGGGCTGCTACACCAAATTGGTGTAAGGGAACCAGGGAGGTGGGTGGCAGTCCAGGGGTAAACTGGTACTGTGGCCTACCTTGTAGGATGGGTGTAAGCAGCCGTCCTTCACAGTAAGGAACTACGTACTATACCTATTTGATATCTACAGTTGGAGAACATGGATTAAATATATTGTTCAAATGAAGTTAGTGAGAACTTCAATAACACGAAACAATGCTTATACAAACCTTGATTTTCACTCTCCTATGCATGTTTAGACAGAAAAAAGGTCTACAACTCCCAGCATAGCTGGCTGGGGCATACTGGGAATTGTAGGACTTTTTTTCTGTCTAAACATGCATAGGACTGCACCCTTAAACTAATTTTCACTGTTAGGGCTTGGATAAATTATCTTTTTCATGTTTTTGTCTTTTGCATGTAAATTTCAAGTATTCTTTAAAATATTAAAACTGACTGTCCGGCTTAAGGCTGGCTGGCTGGCAGCCAGCAGCTGGCCTTGCTTCTGGGAGCGCTGCCAAAAGTACAGCTGGGATGAGATTAGAAGTTATGCTGCTTCAGAGAAATGTAGCAGGGAGAAGTGTAGTCAGCCAGTCAAGGGATTTTAGCCAGTAAAGTTCTTACAAAAGTCCAAGGATCAAGCAAAGCCATCATCAGGGTCAGTCGGGGGTTCAGGATCAGGAACAAGAGTCAAGGAAGATGTTGTTTCCCGATACCCAGCCTTCAGTGAGTGAGTGTTTTTCTACAGCCTGCTGCTGGGCATGCCCATCCCGCAGCTGGAGCTCCTTAGCAGCAGGCTGATTATAAAAGCCTCACAAGGCCAATGGCCTGGTTTGCAGCCAGATGCTGCATCGAGGGGCCTGCATATGTTCCTGCCCTGCCATCTCATCCTCCTCCTCTGTCTGGGACTTGGGACCTGCACCATCTCCACCTCTGATTCTGACTCCTCCCGGGCTGAGGAGCTCCCACAGGTCATGCCAGAGGGGCCTGCCTGCTCTTCAGCTGCCCTGTCGGTCCCGTCCTGGGCAGCAGTGTCTGAACTCTGCTCCTGAGGAGTGTCCAGGGCCCTAGGTGAGTCACACTCGTCCTCAGAGGAGGATTCCTGGAGGGGGGTCATGACACTGACAAAGTAGCAAACTACTAAAACTTCCAAAACCAATGAAAACAGGAAGGCAAATCTTTGGCTAAAAATGATGACATTATACTCCTTGGGGCTGTGCCAACCTGGCACCCTCCTAGATGTGCTGGACCACGCTGGTTGAGGATGATGGGTGCTGTAGACCACATCTACAGGGCACCAGGTTGGGGAAGTCTGGGGTTGTATCTTGGTGTATTGTGGGCCATTGCAGATGTGATGTCCTGCTCCTAGTTCACTGGGATTGCTGCTAGGTGAATTAACACAGTGGCACAGAAAATGTCTCTCCAAGGGACTCTGGGCTGGATCCAGAGGGTATGGTCATAGCCATCAACGTAGATGGTTTTAAAAGGGGATTGATTATTTATTTACTTACTTACAACTTACTTATTGCATTTCTATACTGCCTTTCCAGATCCAACCAATGCAGTTTTTTCAAATTAGACAGATTCATACTGGATAAAGCTACCAATGACTTTCAGTAATGAGGATAAGAGACAGCATGCAGCAGGAGAGTGATACAGTAATACCTTGGATTGCAAGTAACTTGGTCTGAGAGCGTTTTGCAAGACAAGCAATTTTTTAAAATAAGTTTTGAATTGATAAACAAGCAGCATCTTGCAATACGTAGGGATGTAACCACTCACCTCGAGCGGGCGTAGCGGGCCAAAATCGGCCCCGCTCATGCCCGCCAGAGACTCGCTTTGATATAAGAGTGTTTTGGATTACAACCACGGTTCCGGAACGAATTATGCTTGCAATCCAAGGTATTACTGTATTAATTTCGTGTCCTGCTTTGGGATTTTCCACAGGCATCTGGCTCGTAGGGATGTAACCGTTCGCCTCGCGCGGGCGTAGCAGGCCGAAATGGGCCCCACTCACGCCTGCGCGAGGCTCGCGGGGGCCTATCTGCGTCCAGCGGTGGCTCGCCTCTCCGCGGCGAGCTGCCCGCGCTGGTCCCGTCGCGTCACTTCCGCCGCACCAGGAGTGACGCAATGGGACCAGCGCTCCAGTCGGCAGCAGCTTGAGTGACACGGAGGACGCTCCGCGCCGCTCGGAAGAACGAGGCAGGGGGGGCCGCCGCCGCGGAGAATCGCGGCGGCGAAGAGGAGAGCCCCCACACACACAGGTACGTGAACACCGCTGTCTTGCTGGCCACTGTGGGAAATATGATAGTGGATGAGACAGGCCTTTGGTCTGATCCAGCAGGGGAATTCTTAACTTCTTAAGGCTTAGGGCGCAATCCTATTGCGATGATCATAAACCCCCAAACTTGGAGGCTTATGCTCATCCAGGGTGGAGCGGCAGAGGCAATCTTTGCCTCCCCATCTTTGCACCCGGCATTTTCCCTAGATGAGCTTTTTTGCCCATCTAACAAAAGTGTTTTGAAGGGGGAGGAAAGTAGGCTGGAGAGGGTCCAGGATAGCTCATATCCTGGCCTCTCCAGTCTCCTCCCCTCCCGGCTCACTGAAACACCCCCCTTGGAGAGGCAGCTTGCATGGTTCTTTCCATGCTGGCTGTGAGGGGGAGTGGGGATGAATCACAGATCCCCCCCCCCCGAGGCGTGCCATCTCCAACCTCCGATCTGGGAATCTGAAGTATCCTATAGCCCTCAGACTCTGTCTGGGGGCCATAGGATTGCTCCATTAGTTTCTTCAGAACTAACATCCCATTGATTTCTACTCTAAGCATGACTGAATCTGGATCCAACCCTTTGTTTCTGTCAGGAGCTGGGGACTTTACACATTATTTGTTGATATACACCATTTAAAAAGAAATTCACTCTAAATATTTGGAACCTCTTCCTTCCGTGAAGAACCATTGGTCCAATCAGAAAAAATAGGGAGGGCAAGTATACCCAGAAGTTAATAATGAAAGGTGTACAACTGAAAACATTGCTTGCTGTGCATTCACATGGGGATGTGCGTGTCATAAATTTTTAACTGATTCTTTCTATGAATGAAAGTGTGGCGTAGTGGTGAGAGTGTTGGACTGGGACTCAGGAGATCCGGGTTCTAATCCCCGCTCGGCCATGAAACTCACTGGGTGACTTTGGGCCAGTCACTGACTCTCAGCCTAACCTACCTCACAGGGTTGTTGTGAGGATAAAATGGAGAGGAGGAGGAGGATTATGTAAGCCGCCTTGGGTTCCTTGCAGGAAAAAAGGCGGGGTATAAATATAATATAATAAAATAAATAAATAAAATCTTGAGGTTGCGATTTGTATAGTTTGACCTGTAATGACCGATTTATTTATTTATTTATTTATTTCATTTCATTTCATTTTTATACCGCCTAATAGCCGACACTCTCTGGGCGGTTTAAAACAATTAACAAGACAGTCCCTGCCTGCAGGCTTACAATCTAAAAAGACACGACACACAAGGAAAAAGGAATGGGGAGGGAAGAAGGGGGGATATTAATTCATCCTTCTGGCAGGGCTGGAGGAATGGCCCTGCGCTCCCTCTCTTCTCCCTCTGCACAGCCTGCTGGAATGGCTGCTGCTGCTGGTAGTTGAGGGAGGAGGAGCCGTCACGAGGGCGGCCTCTCAGCAGGGCTGGTGGAAAGGCCCTGTGCTCCCTCTCATCTCCCTCTTCGCAGCCTGCTAACCTATGGCTGCCTTCCCCAATCTGGTGCCTCCAAATGTTTTGGACTACAGCTCCCCAAATTCCTGACCATTGGTCATGCTGGCTGGGGCTGATGGGGGTTGTAGTCAAAACATCTGGAAGGTGTCAGGTTGGGGAAAGATAAGTGATGGTCTTAGCTATGTGCAGATGTGTGCATTTATGCAAATAAAATTGTTTAATTGTTCAAAACTCACACAACTAATTGATGATGACTACAAACCTATGCACACTCACTAGAGCTTACTTCAGAGTAAACATACACAGGACTGTGCTGTAATATTTCTTTATTCTAGTGACAGACCTAATTTTGATGTATTTAAGAAATTTATTTATTTATTTATTTATTTATTTGTCCTGTTTCTATACCGCCAAATATTAAGACAAATACCTACTTGGTTTCCATATTAATATTAAAATCACATTTAAAATACAGTTTTAAAAACAACATAATTACAATAATAATGCATAATAATACACAGCAGTACAGGAGCAGTAAAATAGGACAGCATGGTTAATTTAATTATGGGATAGGGAAAGCCTGGGTGAACAGGTGCATTGTCAGGAGGCATTTAAAAGATGCCAGATTTTCTGCCTCCCGAACTGCACGAGGGAGTTTTTTCCACAGGGTGGGTGCCACAGCCGAGAAGGCCTGCTGTTGAGGTATTGCATGATGGCATTCCGATAATTTTTGAGTGACCAGCAAAGTCTCCTCTGATGATCTTAATGATTGGTTGGTTATATATAAGGGAAGGTGGTCTGTTAGGTATCCAAGTCCTAAATTGTTTAGTGCTTTGTATGACAATAGCATAACCTTGAACATGGCTCAGTAGCTAGTAGGCAGCCAGTGCAGTTCTTTTAGCACAGGTCTATGTGGGCATAGCTCGGTGTCCCAGTGAGCACCCTAGCTGCTGCATTCTGCACTAGCTGCAGCTTCTGAACCAGGCCCAAGGGCAGCCCCACATAGAGCGCATTACAGTAGTCTAATCATGAGGTTACCAGGGGATGGATCACCGTGGCTAGATTATCCTTATCCAGGAGTGGTCATAGTTGGTGTACCAACCGAAGCTGGTAGTGGGCACTCAGACCACTGGGGTCACCTGGGCCTCCAGTGACAAAGATGGATCCAGGATCCTCCAAAATACATACCTGCTCCTTCAGAGGGAGCGCAGCCCCATCCAGAACAGGCATACAGCCCAATTCCGGGACCTGAGAACTAGATAGGAGTACGCCTGCTCCCAAGAGACAAATGGCACTGAGATTTACACTTCAGGCCTATATAGTTGAACTTAGTTTGATTGATGCTTGGAGAATTTTGCATCCTGGCGAGAGAGACTACACCTTCATTTCACCTGTCCATCATGACTGCTTTCAATTAAATTACTTTTTGGATTCTACATTTTTGCTACATCAAATCAATGTTTGTGAGACTGATACGCTGGTAATCTCAGACTATGCCCCAGTCTGCTTGAGTTGCAATTTTCAGATTTGCCAAGGCCTCCTGGCCTCTGGCACGTTAATGCTTTTCTTTTAATGATGAGATGTTTAAAAACCAGGTTTCTGCTGAGTTATTTGAATATTTTAAAATTAATAAGGGTACTGTAGATTGGGGGGGCAGTAAAAGTAATGAGGGTACTGTAGTGGGGAGCCAGTAAAGCTTTTATATGGGGCCCAATTATTGCCTATGCCTCTTATAAGAATTTTTTTTTTTTTAATGCAACAAGTATCTCTAAATAAGAAGCTGGAATCTCTTATACCCCAGTTTGCCATTTGCCCAGCTGCACAACTTTATCAGGAGTTGCAGAATGTTAAATATGAGTTGAATAATATTCTCATAGGAGAGTAGTAGTAGTATCTTTATTGTTCAGAGATATAGGCCACCACAATTCCAAACAAACAGGAATGAAATGCAGTAAAAATACAAACCAATTAAAATACAGTAAAAGTGTGAACCGTTTTTTAAAAATACACTAAAATGTAATAGAGATACAAGCCAATTTGGGGGGGGGGGCTTGGAAATAACACAATTAAATCACACTTCCCCTCCAAAGTGACAGGGATAGTAGTACAGTCTTTCCCCATAAATTCATATGAGGGTACAGAATAATGCCTGGCCCTTAATTTTCTGGTGGCCAGGGCAAATTGTTAAAAGCAATAAGCCATCACAATTTAGAGTATTTAAGATAGAATACAATACAAACAGAAGAATAAGCTACGTAAAATAAGATACTATAAAAATAGTAAACTAAAATGCAATAAAAATAATAAGCAAAGATACAAGAATAAAAAGAATATGAAAATACAAGATCACATTAGCATGACTCAAAAACTCCCCAACATGGTACTAGACCTGTGCATGTGAAAAAGAACAAAACAGGAAAGCACATCTCAATCCCCCCATTATAGTACATGAGTATATGGGTAATTTTGGTAAACTCTTAACTTACTTGCAGCCAAGGCAAATTTTGCAACCAGATCAGTAATATATACATTATTACCAGCCAACAAAGAATAATATATTCTTCCACAGCAGGCGGAATGTGCCTTAGCCTGTTTACGACAGGCATATTGGGGAAATGGTTAACACCCCAGTAACGTCTTAAATAGCAAAAACATTGAATTCCCCCCCCCCCCGCCGCTATTAAAGATCATAGGATCATAGAGTTGGAAGGGGCCTAAGGCCATCGAGTCCAACCCCCTGCTCAATGCAGGAAATTAAAGGAGGGGTCTCCCATCCAAGTAATAACCAGGCCTGATCCTGCTTAGCTTTTCATACTCAGAGCCAGCATGAGCCACAGGCCTAAATTTACCATTTTTAAAGTTTTATTCTGATTTGTATAGTATAGGTAGTGAAACATCAGAGCAGGATATGGACACTTCCCCCACCCACCCACCCACCCATGTTGTTCTTCCATGTTTAGATTCCTTACAATGGCAGTTTCTCTTGGCTCCTTTACAGACTAGGAAATTATGACAGCAATCACAAATACAAATACTGGGAAATCACTTGGTCTGCACAGGTTTCCAGTGGAGTAGTATAATACATTTTCCAGCCTGTAAGTTCCAACACTTCATCACATTTATAATTATATTTTTGAATCAGGCTTCCTTTTTCATCATTAAATGATGCTTATACTACAGTGATTCCGAAACCTGTCAAAGATCACACTTATTGCTCTATCGACCCATTTCATTAATTAATGTAGATATTAACTGTAATTCTGTCCAATAGATTGCAACAAATTATCACAACACTGGTTCAAGCAGATCAGATGAGATTTATTAAACATAGCCAGGGAGCTGATAATCTTAGATTAGTTGTTGATCTGACAGCTTTAAATACTGATAGAGCAGACCAGGCTGTCATTGTTTCTTTGGATGCTGAAAAGGCCTTTGACAAAATTTATTGGAAATTTATTTTCATTATGTTGAGTAATTTTGGCTTTCTTGTAGAATTTTTGCAATGGGTCAGAATTTTATATTCAACTCCAAGAGCTAGAGTTATGACCGATGGTTTCTTCTTAGCTTTCTTTTCACTTGGGAGATGTACCAGACAGGGATGTCCACCTCCTCCACTGAGATTTGATTTATGTTTGGAACCCTTACCAAGTGCTATTAGACAGAATAGTAGTATTCATGACATTGTGCATGATTGTTTAGAATTTAAAATTATTCTTTATGCTGATTATATTTTATTGTTCATCTTGAAATGCCAGTTGTCAGTTCCTACTTTGATGCAGTTGATCAGTACTTTTGGTGAAGTGTCTGGCTATTCAATTAACTGGTCAAAGTCTGAACTGATGCTGATTGGAGATACTATATATCATAGTGTATTAGCTAACTGGCAATTTTGATGGTGCCCAGATCTTATTACTTATTTGGAAATACTTATTCCCAGAGACATATCTCAAATGATCAAGCTAAACTTAAATAAGTTGATTAATGAGATCTCATGGGATACAGATAGATGGGCATTTTTAAAGTTGAATTTGTGGGATAGAGTACATACACCTAAGATGAATATTATACCTTGGATTGTTTATGTTATACATGGGATTCCTCTACCTATACCTGGTAAATATTTTCAAAAACTCAATGCTCTGTTTCACAATTCTTTGTGGGGTTCCTCCCCACCATGAATATCATTGAAAAGGATGCAACTGCCAATTAAAGAAGGTGGGTTTGGCTTTCCAGATCTTGCTTTATATCACTGGGCCTATTTGTTGACCTGTACTAAATTTTGGTCTTTTCCACTTAGATTAGATTTTCCACCTTGGTCTGTTTTGGAATCTTCCTGTCTGGATCATCTCCTAAATGGATGACATTAGTCTGTCAGCACATTAAAATGGATACGGTTCCTCCCACAGTTATGGCTGTTAGAGATGTGTGGCATATAATGTCACATCAATTACATTTTGATCCAGTTTGTCATACTAAATTGACTCTATGGGGAAATCCAGATTTAAAAATTGGTAAGGAAATGTTTTTGTGGTGGACTTGGACAGATAAGTTGAATTTTACCTTGGATCAATTAGTGGGTGCTTTGATGAGTTTTTGACATTCTTGGCTTTTCGTGCCAAATACAGTTTGCCTGCTATGACTGAATGACAATACTTGCAATTGCAATATTTGTTAGAACCTAGGTTTGGCCCTGGCACTTTTACAGCTTCAGAGTCTCCTTCACTATTGGAAGCACTTATTGACACTGATCAGTTATATTGACCCAGGATTCATGTTTATAAATACCTATTATTGGTGAATAAATATGATACACAGGGTCTTAAGCGGGAATGGAATAGGGAACTGGACTGTTCCATTTTGCCTAATCAATGGATCACTGCTTTAACGTATGTATCTGAAGCATCTATGGATCTTAGGTTATGTCTTATTCAGCAAAAACTCTTGTTCCATGTTTATTGGATGCCACAACATCTCTTTAATAAGGCTTTTCTAAGTCAGCTAATTGCTGGAGGTGTAATACAGCTAATGCTTCTTTTAATCATATGTTTTGGCAATGCTCAATAGTTGCCTCCTTTTTGGAAGAGGTTATAATATGGATAAACTTTGTATTGGAACACTCTTTAATATTTACTGATGCACATGCCCTCTTAAATTACAGTATCTACTTGTTCCCTGGAAGTTAAGGCACGGTCAGTACAAATGGATTCTCTACACCCTTTTGACAGCTAAAAGACTGATATTACACAACATTAGAAGGATAAATGCTCACCTCCTACAATGCGATGGACTGAAGACCTAACGATGCTTTCAACATTTGAACAGATTGTATATAGATACTACTTGCATATAGATACATATGTAGATATTTGGTCTGCCTTTTTTTGAAGTTTATGTATAATTTTTAGAAAGCTGTATTTTCGTGTGTGTGTGTGTGTGTGTGTGTGTGCATGTGCGTATACATTTCATATGCATGTATTGAAATGTATATATTCAAATCTATGTTGTTACATTTTTTTCTATTCATTTTTATGGTTTGGTTTTGTTGATGTGTGTGTGTGTGTGTGTGTGTGTGTATATATATATATGATTTCATAGGATTTTAGTTGGCCTAATAAAGGTATTATAATTATATGGACCCTTTATTGCTAGTTAGTGATGGTGCTATTTCAACTGTGTGTGTGTGTGTGTGTGTGTGTGTATACATACTTGCTTTTATAACAATACTTTCAAAGGTATATTTTGTGATTATTTTAACACTTGAATATTTAAAATTAAAGCACTAAGGTTTTGCTAATTAAAATAGCAGCAATATTTGTGTGTGACAGATGATAGATAGGAGGTTTTAATGTGAAATTGCAAATGGCTGATCCTCTGGAATATACACATAAACTATAAAAGGTGGGCATGCTAAAAAATAGTTTAAACAGAAATATACAAATGGAGCATCTATACAGCTCTCTGAATTGAATATATTTTAGTTTGAAAATTCAATAATTAGCATGAAATTATTTTCTTCAGTTGTTCTTGGAAATGAATAATGGCAAAAAGGTTTCTATGCCTTAGATGCTAGAGATATTCATCTACTACTAAACTAGAAATACATTTTATTGCCCCCCTCAAATAACAAGCAGACTCATGATGCAAAGTACTTTGTCTCTGAAAGCAGAAGTCCTTCTACTCTCTCCACCTAATTAATCCCATTCCAAAACCCTATTCACATTTTCCCAATAAAGGTGGCTCTGTCCAAGATGGCTATGTGCATTTATAACTGGGAGATTTCTTAGAATTACCTGTTTTATGAGAAACAGTAAATAATTGGCACATAATTCTCACCTTTTATTTTTTTCTCATGCTGCATATTTTTTGCCATTTTTAAGATATTCATTCCACATTTTGTTTTGTTTCTGCAAAAAACAAAACAAAACCCCCCACCAAAACCCTCCTCAAACAATATCTAGTATAGATTGTAGTGTTTTAAATAAAATAAACTTAAAAGGAACAGAAACAAGGCTATGTTCTCAATTTTAGAAATGTCAAAAAATATTAAATATTAAATGTGTGCTATGTTTGGTTTTTAGAAAGAAAATGAGCAATACTAAATCCTAAATACATACTGCAATATAGGTTGCAAAATTGATATTAAGCAATACTTAAAGCATTTTGGAACAATCCAGATTTCATGGATTCTCATCAGCGAGACATTTTTAGTTTGAGGGAAAAGCAACCACCATATTTGTCTTTTAAGCCCGTAGAAGAATTATGCATACCTGTTTGCAAACACTATAGATGATTAAAATTCATTATTTGTGCTTTGCAAATCAAAAACATAAAGCACAAGCTCTTTCCTGTAAAAGGAAGAAAATGTGAGTGATATTTTTCCCCATAGCAAAGTAGCTTGATGGAACATGTAACAAGTGTATCTTCTGTGCAGCCAATGGTGCTGAAGCAGGAAAAGAGAATCAGACGCTCTTTTTCGATGGCATTAAGCAAAATAGCAATATTTCATATATCTAACTTTGCTCAGAATACCTTTAATACAGACATAATTGATGCAGTGTAGCACTTCATTATTTGTAATGCATTAACTAGCCTATTTTGCGTGAGGACTTGATAGAAAAGAAAAACAATTATCTTGTAAATAAAAAAGCAATACAATTGCAATAAAATGCACATAGAGGATCCACTTTCAAACAGTAAATATAACTAGATAATGTGCAGCCTGATCCCACAGCCCAGTTAATCCTGAAGTACTTGGATTTCAGTCGATTTTGTCCCATTTATTTCCTTGGGACTAAATCAACATAAGTAAATCCAACCGCTTTGGGCATAACCAGGGTGTGTGTAGATTGTCCTGTAAGAATAAAATAGGATGCCAAGCAAATAAGGGAACTATCAGGAATGGTCAACGGCTTATTCTGTTCTTTAGCAAAGGGCTTCAAGCCCCCTTTCACTCATTATTGGAAGGATTCATTGTGATGCCTCCAGATTTTGAATGGCTAAAATGTTTATTTTCTGGCAGGTTTCTGCATGAAGCATGTGGGAAATGTTTACTCTAAGGCTCAGTTAGAACAGGGCAGTAAGAAATGTTGCAGAGCAGCCAGCTCTGACTAGAGCTAATTAACTGCAATGCTCTGTTTCTTGTTCTCATTTTAAGCAGGGACATACCGCACAATACCTTTTTTTTATCTGGCTTTCAATTGAATTTTTCTTTTTAAAAAACCAGATGAACACTTTTGGGGTCCCCCGAATTCCATGCAATCTTCTCCTGGCAATTGCTAATAACTCATGTTAGAGTTTACTTGACGTCAGAGAGCCATAATTTTGGAGTTTAGAAATCTCACATGCATATTGAAAACTGGCTGCTGTATTTCTTCCAAGTCACCATTAAATTCTTCTTTACTAATGATGCAGCCAATATAGTCATTGATCCTTTGCAAGGCCTGATTCCATATTTTCTTGAACAGACCTATTTCTTGATCAGCTAATTGCTAGAAATTAGAAATGTAAAATTATCAATCCAAGCTGAAACACAGAACTCTACCCCACCTGCCTACACACACTCACGTGCACACACACCCCCAAAGGGAAGAAATCCAAGAGACTCCATAAAATCTAAAGGGAAGGGTGGAAATACATGAAGTCCTAACATGAAACAGAGAAAACCCTAGAAGCAAAAAATCAAGGATGCTGGGCTCCTTACAATGTGTATGTGTTGAAGCTGCAAAATATGACAGTGCTTTCCCCCATGAATTACACCCCGATCATAAACATATTTGCCCCAATGCAGGGGCAGCAAACTCTTATCTGCATACCAAAACAGGGATCTGGTGTGGTGGGGTGCAACCAATATGCTGCACAATAGGAGAAAAGGCCTATATCTATCAATAGCTTAATGCATATGCAGCCTTATGTGTTGTCCCATTCTGATTCTGTGCCTTCGGCCAGTTGAGGAGGGCATCCTCTGAGAGCAGCAACCTTCCCTTATGCTATACAGTTCCTTAAACTCCGGATGATCACACAGAAGTGAGTTCTGTTGATTTTGATTGAATGTTCTTCTATAGTGTATGTTCAGGAAAAGGCTATTAAAATATTTATTTAGAAGTGTGACTGAGTGAAAATATATAATTTGGGAGATTGTGAACTTTCAGTTTAAGGTGCAATCCTACGCATGTTTAGACAGAAAAAAGGCCTCCAGCTTCCAGCAAGCCCTATCGATTATGCCCTTAATCAATCGATTAATCAACTAAAGCTGTGCAGACCAATCCAATGCATGTTATTCAGTAATTAGTCTCAGTAATTTCAATGGGCCATACTCCTAAGAAAGTGTGAATGAAAATGAAAATATTAAAGACAGCCTTTCCTTCTGACAACATGTGGCAGCTTTCATTCATCAAATTATACGTAAGTTATCACTTGCTTTCAGTCTCTCAAAAAAGACACTTATCCTGCAGTTTTAGTACAAGGCTAAAGTGGTGTCCAAGTGCCTGGAGTCAGTGGGTGGCTGGATGGGAAGGAACATGCTGAAACTGAACCCCGACAAGACTGAGGTACTTCTGGTGGGGGACAAGGGGAGGTTAGGGGATGTTGACCTGGTGCTGAATGAGGTACATCTCCCCCTGAAGGACCAGGTCCACAGCTTGGGGGTCATTCTAGACTCCCAGCTGTCCATGGAGGCTCAGGTGGCAGCTGTGAGCTGGGCGGCGCTGTATCAACTCCATCTGATATGGCAGCTGCGCCCCTACCTTCCTAATCACCTGCTCCCATCAGTGGTCCATGCCTTGGTCTCCTCTCGCCTAGACTACTGTAATGTACTCTACGTGGGGTTACCCTTGAAGACGGTTCGGAAGCTTCAGCTGGTACAGAACGCGGCGGCTCGCCTGATTAAGGGCAGCCGCCGGCGTGATCATATCACGCCAGTGCTTAAGGAGTTGCACTGGCTACCAGTTGCTTGCCGAGCCGAATTCAAGGTGTTGGTTTTGACCTTTAAAACCCTACACAGCTCCAGCCCAGTTTATCTCAAGGAGCGCCTCCAGCAACATCAAGTAGGCCGCTCAACAAGGTGCGGACGGCCTTCTCCTTATCCCATCAGCCAGAGCAGCCAGGCTGGTGGGGACTAGGAAGAGGGCCTTCTCTGTGGCGGCCCCCACATTATGGAACTCCCTCCCTAGTGACCTTCGCCATGCCCCCTCCATGATGAGCTTCCGCCGTGCATTAAAAACATGGCTGTTCAGGCGGGAATATGGGGTGGGTTAGGTTTTTAAAAGAATTTTTTATATTATATTTTATTGTATTGTTTTATTGTATTTTAATTGTACATCGCCCAGGGTGGCCGGGTGACCGGCCAGATGGGCGATTAATAAATAAAAACATAAAAAATAAAAAAGATATTAAAGACAGCCTTTCCTTCTGACAACATGTGGCAGCTTTCATTCATCAAATTATACATAAGTTATCACTTGCTTTCAGTCTCTCAAAAAAGACACTTATCCTGCAGTTTTAGTACAAGGCTAAAGTGGTGAGAAGGCATGAATTCCCCCTCCCTCTGCAGCCACCAGTACCACCTCCCCCACCATTCTGAAGGGTCCTCCAACCCTCTGGAGCAAATTTGGGAGGCACGTAGGGGGCTGCTGGGGAAGGGAGAAGTTGAGGAAGATCGCTGCAGCCCTCACTCCACCTGCAAGGTTCCTCCACTGGATCAGAAGCCTTGCCCAGAATAGAAGGAGCCCTTAGTGCGTGGAGGCAGATTCGCCAACCAGCCCTTTTCTGGTTTTGCTGCAACAGACTAATACAGCTGTCCCTCCAGAAAATAATAATGACCCTTTAAATTTTTATTTAAAAATATATCCAGATGTCATGACACTGACATTAGGAGAGCAGATGATTCTGAGACTTGCATAATATCTTTATTTATTTATTATATTTATACCCCGCCTTTTTTCCTGAAAGGAACCCAAGGTGGCTTACATAATCCTCCTCCTCCACTTTATCCTCACAACAACCCTGTGAGGTAGGTTAGGCTGAGAGTCAGTGACTGGCCCAAAGTCACCCAGTGAGTTTCATGGCCGAGCAGGAACTAGAACCCGGATCTCCTGAGTCCCAGTCCAACACTCTAACCACTACGCCACACTGGCTTAATAATGTCCTATTAAGAGATATAATTAGATGTGTTTACCTCCTTTTTTTTAAACATACTTTCCAGACTCCCTACCTGTAAGTGTTTTGGGTCTCCATCCTGTCAGTCCATGTCTTAAATCAGATCTGGAAAGAGTCACACAATATTTTATTTACTACCTTCAGAAACAGCTCACTGTACCTGGGGTGTATTGCTTCAAGCTTTGAAAGAACCATGACGTCCAGTCTGCAGGTGAAAAAGGAAGAAGCAACCACAAACAAGGACAGTGCTGGCTCCAGGTTAGTGGGGGTGGGGGCTTGGACAAAATACCTCCATTGCCCCACATCCTTCTCACCATGGGATTGGCTTTGGGCCCCCATGAGCCATACACACCATTGAAAAAAAGGTAACTCTTAAAGGATACATCATGAGTAAATGAGGTATATATATGGTTTATCAACTAATTTTGTAATGTATGAAACATCCTATGAAGAAGAATAGGATGAGAGTTTAAGAAATTATAAAGGGTCAAAGAGAGGTCAAGGTTACAATTCTATGCACACTTATCTGGGAGTAAGACCAATTGAACAGGGGAGGAGTGAGGCACTGCCATCTTATGACAAATCCAGGTGATGCCTCAGCCTCTCCTCCTCGGGAGGGGGTGTAAAACATCTAGACTGCCAAATTCAGTGTTTTACACCTCCTCTCAAGAAGGAGAGGCTGAGGCACTGTCTGGATGTTTTTTGGGGTGAGGGGAGCGCGGTGGCAATCCTATCCGCTGTGCTCCTCCTGCATTCAATTGGATGCCCATAATCCTCTGGCTTCAGAGTGTTGTGGGCACCCACATAGGATGGGGCAGCCCATCCCAGGGGAGACCTTATTGGAGAAGGCCTGGGATTCCACAGCAAACCCCAACCCCACAGAAGATGTGAGGCACCCTGAGGAGTCCCGTCACAGGGATGCCTCACCTGAAGTCCCAAAGTATTCCAAGCCAGGTGGCAGACTAGAGTTATCACTGGAGCTGTCACAAGAGCCTTTTGCCCAGGGGCTCAGGAAGAAGAGTCTGCTTGGAAGGAAGGGAAAGTCCCAGCTGCAAACAATGAGGAAGCAAACCTAGCTGCAATGGCTGCACCAGGAAGAGAGGTATCTGACAGCATGTATAGAAGCCATCAGTCTTTTCCTAAACCTTTGTTATGTTTAATAACAGCTTCCTTTGAGACTTTGCTCCAGCTCATGAACCCCAAGTTCTGTAGCTACAGTGGTGATGTGTCCTCATTTACAGAGGGCAGCCCTCTGTTTTACGGGTTGCCAGAAGACTGTCCTCTATTTTGAGGGTGTCTTCTATTTGAAGGCTGTCCAGTCCAAGTCCAGTTTAAAGTTACAGAACTATCAGAAGGTAGAGCTGGGCCTTGAAATCGTCCATCAACAGTTAGCACCTGGACAGTAGACTGAGCAAGACACACAGGTCACCTGGTCACAGCCTTTCTTACCATAGTGAGAAGTACTTTATTTCTAAATGATTTTTAAAATTCTAGATTTGCACCTATACATATAAATTAGCATGTGCATTTTTATGCAAATCTGTATCCTCTTTTCTTGGTGATGCATTTCCTCTTATTGGGTGATTCATAGGTGGTCACCCTACCTGTAGCTGACAGTTTATATTTAACCTAAATCAAAACTTGTTTACAATGCCAAGAAATTCTGAATTCATCTTATCGTATCTAGAGAAATCTTACTCTTCTTTGTATGCTATCTTTTTTGTTCCCATAAGGTTTTTCCAATGTTCTTCCTTGGTTCTTCCAAAGTTATAGTATTATGACCAACTCTACCTCAAATACTTCCTGGATAAGCTGTTTCTTGCTATCCTTTGTGTTTATCCTGGAGACAATCTTCCATAGAGCTATTGTTTGTGATTCAGTGATCATTGGTGTACCTATATCTTTGATCCAGAATATATGACTTGATAAAAGTTACAGTTAAGTACCATGTACTTGTTACCCCAAATATCCAAAAAGAAAGTGTTGCACTGTTGTGGAGTAAGTTCCCCCAACCAGATGGGGACTTAACCATGTGAGAAGAGTGCCTACATGAAGAGATATCATATAAAGCAGATTTTAAAAAAACAAAGACAACCATGCTGGTCCATGGGGTGGGGTGGGGGGACAAAATCCATAGCTGGATGATACCGTTATTAGGACCAACCAAAATTCCACAAATGTGTGCAAGCTTTTGAGTTCTTCATAACCCTTCATCAAGTTAGGTGGTACAAAAAGTAGGGAAGTCCAAAAATTTAGCCAGATGTTGTGCCCACAAGGTCTACAGTTTTAGACCCAGTGAATGAATGGACCACTGGTATTGTAGCAGGTGTCAGGTTACAGCTTGCAATGCATTCTGGGAGGGAGAAGCAATGGCTGCTCTCCATTTCTGAAAACATAAAGGCTGTGTGTAACTCAAATCTGCTTCTTGCCTTGGGAGAAATACACAGTTTCCTGAGTCAGCATAGAGCAGTATTACAGAGAAAGCGCTTTCACATGGTGGCTGAACTGTGTAAACGGGCCCTGTGTGTTACTGACTTTGATGGAACTACTTAACAGTGAAATCCTATACAGAAGTAAGTCCCACTGAATTCAATGGGGCTTATGCCCAGGCAAGTGCTTACAGGATTGCAGCAGCCCAAGTGTAGTTCCAGTGTGTAATGCATTTGGTATATCAGGCTTAAATCATCTTAAATTAAGAGTCCTTCCCAGCACTCAGCAGTAAGACAATGTACAGCAACCACCCCCAACCCAGTGCCCTACAGATGTGTTGGACAACAATAAACATCCACAACCAGCATACCCTTCCAGCCAGGGCCGGTGCTACCATTAGACCAACTAGGCAGCTGCCTAGGGCGCAGGGCTAAAGGGAGCACCAGAAATAGGGAAGGAGGGCTCAAGTGGGAAGGGGGGGGGCGCTAAATATCTGATCTTGCCTAGGGCACCAACCTGCACCAAACTGCCTTGCACTGGCCCTGCTTCCAGTTTGGGTGAGGGGAGTTTTAGTCCAACCTTCCCCAACCTGTTCACTTCCAGATGTGTTGATAAGGAGGAATTGTGCCACTGAGCCTTTAAGACATGCCCAGAACCTCTTTCAGCCTGAGGGCCAAATTCTATTTTGGTGGGTGGGGCCTGAAGGCAAAAAGGGTGGGGCCAAAACCCCAAGAAGTCAAGCACATTCTAGCTTAAAACTCTTACTGCCAGCAACTAAGACTTAGGAGAGGCATTTCAACCTCTTAAGATGGGGGGGGCAGTAAATGATTGATGGTTGGGGAAAGGGGGTGGGGGTCACTGGAAGTGGATGTGCCCCCGCCCCCCATGCCTGAGGTTGTGCACCCCTGCTTTAAGACCTTGCAGATCTTGAGCTTAGTTCCATAGTGTCTCAGATAACCATGCTGGCCAGGTTAGCCAAATTTGCAACTGCAAAATGTTTCTGCGTTGACTGGTTGTATTTACCTGATCATTTTGCACCCCATTTGTATCTAGGAGAATATGAGGCACAAGAGCCTGACGCACCCATACAACATGATGGCTACATGACAGTTTGCAAAATAGATCTCTCAGGTGAAGGTGGTGCTGTTAGGTAATTTTAGCATCTGGACTTAGGGTACAATCCTATGCATGTTTAGACAGGAAAAAAAAGTCCCACAGCTCCCAGCATTCCCCAACTAGCATGCATAGGATTATACCCTTAATGATCTTATGGGGAAATACACACACCTTTACAGGAACAAAATGGAGTTTGTTTGCATCTGCTGCCCTGCTGCAAAACACATTTACTGGGTGTTGTAAGCACCATTTTGTTGCAGAAAGGTATAATATATAGTTTAAATAAAAATAATAAAATAAGCATCAGTAACCATGTACGCAGGCTGAAAAACTTGGCTGATTTAGTGGTGGTGATGATCATGGCATGGTACTGAATTGCAATTATGTATGACAGAAGGAAAGGTACTCTGTACATGCTTAGAGGCATTGATATTAAAGGGAAATTCTTCACTTCAAGCATGCCAATAAATAAAGGGTTAGTTTTCTACCGCAGTACCTGAAGGTAATCAATATTGTGTAAGCACAATGAAAGAGATCTAACAGTCTTCATGCCAAGCATGTCAATAAACCAAACAGCCACTGCATAAAACACCCAGCAGCTATACTTGTGCCCAAAACAAAATGTGATAGATGGACTTCAATTGAACCCAAATCAAGAACATCTCTTTAAATCCCTTTACAGTGCAATCCTCTGAATGTTTACTCTGAAGTAAATCCAATTGTGTTCAAAGGGGTTTATTCCCTCATAAGTGTTATCTAGGATTGCAACCTTCATTTGATGGAGGGTATTATGGAGAACTTTATTTATTTACTTGGGTCTTTATTTGCTGCTTTCCCATGAGCAAATGGTCCTCAAAGCAGCTTACAAGAGATCCTAAAAATATCATCTAACAATAAAAATCAAGGTGCGTGCATATGTGTAAAGAAAATACACAGTACCACTAGGGTTGCCTTTAAAAATAAATAAAAGTAAACTGGTCCTGAGCAGCAGGATCTTTTAACAGCAGCCTGAAACACAGAACTGGAGTAGCTAAAGTTTTCCCTGTTCCCAGTTACCTAGGCTAGGAATAAGTCCCTTTGAACTCAGTGAGACTCGCATCTGAGCACATTTTATGAGTGTGTGCCTCTGCTGTATGTGTGGGACCTCTGTTAACTATACCTAATGTGCCTGGGTTTTGTACACATTTGCACTTCACCACTGAATAAATTCAGCGAGAGCCTAAGACAGGGGTGGGCAACTTGTGGCCCTCCAGACGTTTTGGCCTACAATTCCCCTCACCATTGGCTATGCTGGCTAGGGCTGATGGTAGTTCTAGGCCAAAAGGTCTGGAGGGCCACAAGTTGCCCACCCCTGGCCTAAAATAATCTGGGCATGGGGAAAGTAAGAGATTTTCTAGAGCAGGCATGAATGCAAGGAGAAGCTTGATCAGCAATATATATATATATATATATATATATATCAATTAAGCCCAAATGTAAGAGACACCACTTAGCAGGAGAAACAAGCCTTCCTGATCTCCACCACACTCCAGAGGGCATGATCAGTGCATAATCTACTATATAAATGTGAAAGTTTGTACGTACATACGTACGTACGTGTGTCTGCGCCGGCGTTTGCGGGCGTCGCGTAGGCTCCACCCCAAACTTGGCACGTATACTCTCCATCACCCAAGGACAAAGACTGGTGGGTTAAATCTCCAAAAAGGTCCTCCCTGCGCCTGTACGGCCCAAAATAGATGAGAGCCAATGGCGTCGCTTGGAATGTTCGCAGGGGCCATTCAGGAGCGGTTATGCAAATCGCTCAGCAGGGATTTCATTGTGTAGTGTGGGGGGGGACACAGGGAATTCATTATTGCATAGTCGGGGCAAGGGAGGGAAGCAGGGATTTCATTGTGTAGTGTGTGGGAGGGGGGACAGGGAATTCATTATTGCATAGTCCCGAGGAGGGGGAGCTGGGATTTCATTGTGTAGTACCGGGCGGGGGGGGGGAGGGAATTCTTCATTGTGTAGTCCCGGGGGGAGCTGGGATGTCATTGTGCAGTCCCAACTCCTGGGGGAGCTGGGATTTCATAGTGTAATCCTGGGGGAGCTGGTAGTCCCGGGGGAGCTGGGATTCCAAACAGTGGACAGCTACCTAAAGGAATTTCGAACAAATAGTGCCTATAGAAAAATGACGACCCGTGCAATGCCGGGTAAAAAAAGCTAGTTTATAATAAATGCCAGGACTCCAGCCTGCCCAGAATCCCTGCTTTCTGCCTAGTCACCTTTCTCCCTGTTACCAAAAATGTGTGTGTGTTGTGGGGAGTGCATGTCGGTTGCTCAGTGCTGAGGAAAAGGCACTTTGAACGAAGAGGGTGCCCCAGAGCATGGTCAGAGGGGAGCTGCTTCAGTCTGATGCGGCAAAGGCAACAACAAACAAAGATATTGGATGCATTCAAGAGAGGAACAAGTGTTCAAGATTATTTAGACTAGGGGTGGGCAACTTGTGGCCCTCCAGATGTTTTGGCCTACAACTCCCATATTCCTTGTCATTGGCTATGCTGGCTAGGGCTGACGGGAGTTGTAGGCTAAAACATCTAGAGGGCCACAAGTCCCGTCCGTCCGTCCCGTCCCCCCAATTTAGACTAACAAGAGTTGAACAAGTGAAGCACCAGCCAGCAATTTCAGTTCAGGGTGGCAAGTACAAGAAAGGCAGCCTGTCTCCCCTGCAGTCCATCCAGTCCCCTCCCTGCTGTGCTCAAAGACCTCCTGCTCCTGGTAGGAAGAGCTTCTGCTCCAGTCTCCAGAGCAGACTTTACTTACCGTAGGTGTTGTTAGCACTGTGGCAAGGGCCAAAAAAGGGAGAGAATACTCTAGGCCGTGGGGAGAGCAGCAAGTGCTGTTGCCAGGTGGGCCACTGCTGGCCAGCTGAGGCCAGCACTGATGTTGTGCTGCTGCTCCTCTTTGGCCCTGGGCAGAGCAGGCACCACTGCTTGCTTGTACCGAGCTACATGGCATGACTAAGCATGTTCACCCTAGTTCCTGTATCTTCTTGCCTACCGGCTGGCACTAATCTCCACCTCTTCCTCATAACGCAGCAGTGTGATCATAGAATCATAGAAAAGTAGAGCTGGATGGGGGCTACAAGGCCATCGAGTCCAACCCCCTGCTCAATGCAGGAATCCAGGTCAAAGCATCCCTGACAGATGACTGTCCAGCTGCATCTTGAATGCCTCCAGAGTGGGAGAGTCCACCACCTCCCTAGGTAGTAGGTTCTATTGTCTTATTGCTGTAACAGTCAGGAAATGTTTCCTGATATTTAGGTGGAATCTGGGTTCCTGTAATTTGAGCCCATTATTCCGTGTCCTGCAAACTGGGATGATCAAGAAGAGATTCTGGCCCTCCTCTGTGTGACAACCCTTCAAGTACTGGAAGAGTGCGATCATATCTCCCCTCAGTCTCCTCTTCTGAAGGCTAAACATGCCCAGTTCTTTCAGTCTCTCCTCATAGGGCCTTGTTTCCAGTCCCTTTATCATCTTTGTTGCCCTCCTCTGAACCCTCTCCAGTTTGTCTACGTCCTTCTGAAAGTGTGGTGCCCAGAACTGGACGCAATACTCAAGATGAGGCCTAACCAGTGCCGAGTAAAGGGGAATTATCACTTCACGTGATTTGGAAGCAATACTTCTATTAATGCAGCCCAAAATAGCATTTGCCTTCTTTGCAGCCACATTGCATTGCTGGCTCATATTCAGTTTGTGATCTACCACAATTCCAAGATCCTTCTCACTTGTGGTATTGTTGAGCCAAGTGTCCCCCATTCTGTAACTCTGCATTTGGTTTCCTTTCCTTAGGTGCAGCACTTGGCATTTATCCCTGTTAAATTTCATTCTGTTGTTTTCGGCCCAGCGCTCCAGCCTATCGAGATCTCCTTGAATTTTGTTTCTGTCTTCCAGAATATTAGCTGTTCCACCCAACTTTGTGTCATCTGCAAATTTGATAAGCATTCCCTGCACCTCCTCATCCAAGTCATTAATAAAAACGTTGAAGAGCACCGGGCCCAGGACCGAGCCCTGTGGTACCCCGCTCGTTACCTCTCCCCAGTTTGAGAAGGAACCATTGATAAGCACCCTTTGAGTCCGATTCTGTAGCCAATTGTGGATCCACCTGATAGTTGTTCCATCTAGCCCACTTTTAGCTAGCTTGCTAATCAGGATATCATGAGGCACTTTGTCAAAAGCTTTGCTGAAGTCCAGGTATATTATGTCCACAGCATTCCCACAGTCCACAAGGGAGGTTACCCCCGGTCAAAAAATGAGATCAGATTAGTCTGGCAGGATTTGTTCTTGACAAATCCATGCTGGCTTGTAGTAATCACTGCATTGCTTTCAAGGTGCTTGCAGACTGACTTCTTTATAATCTGCTGCAAAATTTCCCCAGGGATTGATGTCAGACTGACTGGCCTATAGTTCCCAGGTTCCTCCTTCTTGCCCTTTTTGAAGATGGGAACAACATTTGCCCTCTTCCAGTCATCTGGCACTTCACCTGTCCTCCATGATTTCTCAAAGATAATAGACAGTGGTTCTGAGAGTTCTTCTGCCAGTTCCTTTATTACTCTAGGATGCAGCTCGTCAGGCCCTGGAGATTTAAACTCGTTCAGAGTAATCAGGTGCTCCTTGACCATTTGCCTATCAATCTCAAGCTGCAATCCTGCCCCTTCCATCTGCTCTTCAGGTTTGCCAGTGGGGTCATAGACCCTCTTTTGGGAGAAGACCGAGCCGATGCAATGGAATTGTGCGGAGGCTGGCACGCAGGCAGCACTGTGACCCAGGCCAGCTTTCTTCCTTAAAGCAGATGCAGAAGGGGGTGTGATCATAGGCAACAGGTGTGCCCCCGCCCAGCTGTTGAGGAAAGGGTGGAGCCCCAACTTAAGCCCCAAGTCCATGACTAGTGGTGCCATTATGTCTTCTATCTGTTCATACTTCTGTCAACTTGGCCTCAGCTTGTCCCAGCTTTAGTCCTGTCCTAAACTACCGTCTTGCTTATTACTTGCTTATTTAAAAGATGTATAAGCTGCCTTTTAGGGTAAACCCTCCCAAGGTAAAAATCAAAATTAACAGTTAAAACCAGACAGTATCATATACACAGTGGTCCTGGTGTAGTCCTAACCCAATTATAGACCAAGGTAAACTAGTGACACTTTAGGGCCTACTTGAAGGCCTCAAATGATGGTGCCTGGTGAACATCAATTGGAACAGGGTTTACAAGTGGGAAGCCACTACCTAGAAGGCTCTGTCTCTCATGTTTGCCAGCCTAATTACTGTTACAGGTGGACACACAAGTAGGACCTCCAATGTTTCTCTCAAATTGCTGGCAGGTTGGTATGGGTGAAGGTTATCCTACAAGTAACCTGGACCCACAACATTTAGGGCTTTAAAAGCCACTACCAGTACTTTAAATTATGTCTTAATCCACATACAGGTACACAGGGAAATGGCTGGGAGCATCTGTGGATATATGAACAAGTTTTCTGGCATTACTGCATATGAACATAAGAAGCTGCCTTATACTGGTCCCCTTAGTATTGTCAACATTGAATGGCAGCGGCTCTCCAGGGTTTCGGGCAGGAGTTTTTCCAGCCCTACCTGGAGATGCTGGGGATCAAACCCAGGACCTTCTACATGCAAAGCATGTGCTCTACCATGGCTCTGTCCTGTAACTTATTTGCTTCCTCAAAGAGATTTTTGCTCACATACAATGACTTGTGGATAGATGTCCTCAATTGGCTTCTTACTTGGGGGCCCTAACCATGCATTATGTCTTGAGTTGATCATGTTTTTGTCTTGTTCCATATCCACATTCAGACTCTGTGGAGCAAGCTTTAGTCTTGCTTCAGCCCTGCACTTATCTGTAATCTTGGTCTTTCCCCTGACTGTGCAATTGCATTAATCAGGCTTGGTAAGTAGATCTGCAATCTTATACCCACTTACCTGGCTGTAAACCCCATTGAACTCAATAGGATTTTCTTCTGAGTAGACATGTTAATAGGCTTGTACTGTAAGTCCACTGCTGCCTCCAACATGCATTTGTCCTTATAGTAGAGGTTGGTAATAATGATGAGTCAAATAAAATCAATATTCAAAGAGATAATCTATCTTCTGGGTAAAAATGAAGTGAGGAAAATTCTGCATGATCTGAAAAAGTACTGAAGATTTGAGGATAATGGGAGAGAGGCCACATTCATAAAAGAATGCTTGCTACATACAGCCAGTGATCAAAGTCCATCAAGCCAGTGACGAATGAAATTGGCATGTCTGTCATTCCAATGTGGTGGATATGTTCCCTATTCTCCACGCACAGATAGTATGTAACCAAGCTAAACTTACAGTGTCGGCTGCCTGACACCATTTCACTGGCAGCATGATAGTGTTACCCTTATAAAATAGCCATAGGTTAGCTCTCATCCCATTTGTCTTTCTCTTCTCTGGCTCTATCGGTATTATTTTCTTGAATGACTTCTATTTGCTCTTCTTGGATTTTCCTTTTGACCTGGCATGTGCAATATATATACTGGCCTTGAGTCCCAGTAGCCGCCTTGAGTCCCAGTATTGGGGAAAAGGCGGATTACAAATAATAATAATAATAATAATAATAATAATAATAATAAGAAGAAGAAGAAGAAGAAGAAGAAGAAGAAGAAGAAGAAGAAGAAGAAGAAGAGATTTGTTGCCTCTCTCTAGAAGCAGAGAACATTTTTCTTTCCTACTACTGGATTAGCCGGAGAAACAATGTATATAATACATTATATATTGTACCTGGGAACAACCTTGTATCTTCTTCTAGGTCCTGGAACTAGTGTGGATTCTAGTAGAAAGTATATGGGCCTACTCAACCACAGATTCATCTGCTACCTTAACACTATCTCCTGTCCCAGGGCGGGACAACTTGTGACCCTCCAGATGTTTTGGCCTATCCCATCATGCCTCCCCATTGGCTATGCTGTGAGTTGTAAGTCAAAACATCTGGAGGGCTGCAAGTTGCCCCCCCCCTGTCCTATCCTCCCCCCCCCCCTATTTGTATTCTGCATCCGCTCATCCTTCCCTCTTTCTCTGTTTCTGGCTTGTCTCATCTGCTGACCACCTCCAACCCCACAGTTTTCTCCCATAGCCTTATAGCATCTAACTTTTTAATGTCATTTTTGTATTGCATTTTATTCTTTTAGCATTATTTAATCCTACCAAAGAATGCTTGTTATTGGCCAGATTAAAATATAATAAGTAATAGTCGTTGTCATCTTCCCCCCCTCTTATTCCTTCCCTGTTTCTCATATTAACGCCCAAGTTACATATTACACACAAATACATATAATGGTAACCTGATGGTCCAGTTAAATGAGGAAAAGGCATGTTTGGTGGGGGTGATTGAGAGCAGAGATTGGAGAAGTGGTTGAGCATGTAAGCCGTTCCCCACCCACCATTTCTCTGTTCCATTTCATGCCCACCCCTGTGACTTTTCCCTTACAGGATTTTTAATATATGTTTTTCGGCCACTTAAAAGCCCATAGAGGGAACAGCGGTTTGGGATAGGCCAATTTGGACTATAGAAATGGAGGGTGAAGAAAGGGTTAAGTGCCTTCTCCTTCCCACTGCTTCTCTGTTCCCAATCACTCCATCAGAAGTGGCATTTCCTCCACTAAGTAGGCCATTAGGATACTATTACACACTGTGCCTCCTCCCTTCTACTTTCAAGTATGTTCAGCAGTGTCCTAGGTAGGAAGAAAAATTACAACTACAAACTGTAGTCTCACTCCCTTCTAACCTTGCTGATTTAGCATTCCCCTCCCATTAAAAAAAAAAAAAGGCACACCCTTTCTTTAAAGAACATATATAACTCAAAAGGACTCATTCTCTAGAATTCCAATGTTCAGGTGTGCGTGCTGTTTCTTATGTAGCCAACCTGCGCACAAGTTGGAGGTGTCAGCAGGCTTGGGGGAACCCCCAATGCTTGCAAAAGTACAAAGAATGTTTAGAAAAAAAGAAGTCCAGTGAAGACCGACCAACCGAGTGTGCTGAGTGGCCACAGAATGCTGATGGGGGCAGTGGGGGGGGGCAGGAAAACTGGATGGGAGAGGGAAGGGAATGGAGTGTTGTGGAGGAAGGCAAGGCCAACTGCGTGGAACAGTGAATGGGAGCACCCCTCACTGCAACATTTGATTTCAGTTACCACCTGTAGCAATGTACTTATGAATATTCCTGTATTGCTGCTAAATTTTATGCCAGGACTCCATTCTGGGCCACACCTGTTCACTAATGCTTAGATTTCTTAAGGCTGAATCCTACGCACTCTTATTCTGTATTTATTTCTATTTTATTTCTTCCAATATTTTGACCCTGCCTTTCTATTTTATTTTTCTTTTAAGTCACCGCAACTAACAAACAAAAACCCCAGCATGAAATAAGGATACAACAACCTCAATGGAATCATATACTAATGCAGCTTACAAAGCAGCAGCAAACAAATCTTATCTTAGAGCACTAGTCAGAACAGGGCCACTGGAATAGGTCTCTTCAATGCCCCATCAAAAAAGGGGTGCAGCAGTGGACTGAGGTAGGCAAACTTCCCCTGGATGCAAGTCATGCTGAACTCATTTACTTATTAATGAGCATGCAGGACCAGGCTGAAAGAGCCCTCCTTTGACTTGCCTCTCTCTTCCTCATCTCCTCCTTTCATTTGCCTCCAAATTCTTTGAGAGAGCAGTCCATCATCATTAACCCAAGTTCTTTAGTACACACATAGACCTAGACATATATTTATCATTACATTTATATCTCACCATTTTTCTTCCAAGGAACCTAAGGCGGCTTACATAATCTTCTCCCTCTCTATTTTATCCTCATGACAACCCTGTGAGGTTGGCTAGACTGAGAGTCAGTGACTGCCCCCAAAGACACCCAGTGAGCTTCACGGCCAAGTGGAGACTTGAACCCAGATCTCCCGAGTCCCGGTCCAACACTCTAACTACTACACCACATTGGTTCCATATCTGTGTACAGTTACATCATGGTAAGCATGCTGCAGGGAGGAGAGCCTTCCTGTTAGTAAAGCAGTGTTGTACACAGTGGAGGCTGGTGGCTCCAATGGCAGTGGGGTGGTGTATCCACTCCAGGTTTCAGTCTGAACTTTTAAGGTGCTAGCCATAGTGCCGAACCCTAGCCACAAAATAGGTTCAGCACCATGGATAGCTCCTTTAAAGTTCAGGCTGTGACCTGGAGTGGCTACACACACACCCCTGTGACATTGGTGCCACCAGCCACTGCTGGTTGTACATGGAGGGGGGAGAGGGGGTAATGTTACTACTGCTACCCTTGTAGTCTTACTCCCTTCTCCTCTAACTATGCCGGTTTAGCACCCCTCCTCTCCCCTAAAGAAGGCATGCCACTTTATTAAAAAGAGCAAATGTAACTCAAATGTAACCATTCCTTATATTTACAATGCTCAGAGCATCCAGGGGAAGTTTGCCTACCTCCGTCCACTGCTGCACCCTTTTTTTGATGGGGCATTGAAGAGACCTATTCCAGTGGCCCTGTTCTGACTAGTGCTCTAAGATAAGATTTGTTTGCTGCTGCTTTGTAAGCTGCATTAGTATATGACTCCATTGAGGTTGTTGTATCCTTATTTCATGTGGGGTTTTTGTTTGTTAGTTGCGGTGACTTAAAAGAAAAATAAAATAGAAAGGCAGGGTCAAAATATTGGAAGAAATAAAATAGAAATAAATGTTGTTGCTTACGTAGCCAAAACGGTACACAGCCCACACAGAAGGGGGAGGTGTCAGCAGGCTTTGCTTGTTTGCAGAAGTAAAAAAATAATAATGTTAGAAACCAATAGCAGTCCGATGAGGACTGAGTGTACTCGGAAGTTTGGAGGGGGGAGACATGTCTTTCAGCTCTGGAGAGGTGGCAAATGAAGAACTTAAAACGGAAACAAATTTCTTGAAATGCCACAGCATTTCTGCAGGGCTGCAGCAGGGGAAGAGAGGGTAGCCTAGCCACGCTGGTGCTCGCTGTAAAAGGACTCCAGGAATGCCCCTGCGCTCGAATGATTTGGTGGGAGGGATGTTCAGACTCTGAGAGGGAGCGGGGCGGGCACCATTAAAATGAAACTTTTTTAAATGGTCAGAAAGTGGAGTGGCAGGCGACGGGGTGGGGGGGGAAATGTGTCGCTCAGCGCCCATGATGTCACACAGGCATTGTTGTTCCAAAAGTGACTGCGACGTTTGCACCACCAAAGTCGACGGTTGTGGTAACTATAGGATTTGGTGGGTGTGGGTGATTGCTTGCGCGTGTAAGCAATAAGATACTGTGCTTTGAGTTCAGAAAAAAAAAAAATGAACTCTCCATAACACAATGCTACCCTGAAAAGGGGCGTGGGAGGGACTTCACAGTGAACAACGGTGCACTTGTGATGTTTAAGAAAAAGGCAAGAAAGAATTATTAATTATAAATTAATATAAATTAATTGATTAGATGAGACTCTTCATACTTTGGGGTGTGTGTTTGTCTCACTTATGTATCCAATTCAGATCAATTTTCCCAGTGGATACTAGTTTGACATTTGTTCTTAACGTACATTCATACTGAATTTATTTTCCTAAATTTGGACTCAACATTTGCTAGTTTTCCTCGTTAAATGCTGGTTATTCTCATTCCATAATCGCCCACCTCCCGAGTGTACTAGAAGAGTGGTAATAAAATAGTGCGTGTGTGTTAACTAGAAGTGAGAAAATTCAGACTCCCTCAGCCCTACTTCTAGAATACTATTGGCAGCATCCTCGTCCTAAGCAAAGATTTACTTGAGAGCAATTCCCCTCGATTTCGGGGACTCTTGCAGCCCACCCCCAAAAGTTAATGCAGTGTGTAAAAGGATTGTAGCCAAGGTTTCCAGAGAAGCGTGGTTAGGATAGCAGCTTTCGCATCCGACCGACACACACAGACCTACCCAGCCGCCTTGCCCTCTGCCTGCACTTCCTTATAAAATTCTTCGCCCCAAGAATTGGGTAATTGCTACAGAAGCCAACAATGGAAAAGCGGGTGGGGGGGTTCATCTTTATGACATTCCGAGCTCGCTACAATTCTGTAACTGGGTTTGGGGGCAGGGGGGGGGATATCACAAGAAAGATAGTTTAAAATAACGGTGAGGTTCTTCTCCTCGTCCTCCCCTCCCCCCTTTTAATTGGAGTAAACAAAGTGCAAGAAATCCTAACTCCAATATGATTGCGCTGAGATTAGGGTCTAATTGCTGAAGGTTCAGGCGGAATCCGCAGGCTAAATCCTATAGGGGCGAACTGCATTTCTCAATCATTCTGTCAAAAGCGGAGGGGATGAGAGCCCACACGCTTCCTAACAAGTCATTTTAACAGTTACAAGCTCCTTACAAAGACCACACAGGGAGCCTAAGAGATGCAAATCGAATTCTAATCCGTGGTCATTCCGCCGGGCCTTCAACAAAGATGTGCTAAAGCCTAATAGAAAAGAAATCAGTTCTCTGTCACCAGCTCCTAGGAAAATCTATTAGAGAAAGTACAGATCTTGTATTTACAGCCGTTGCTTTTAAAGGTTAAGGACAAGTACATAGAAAAAGGTAGCCAGAAGGATGGTGGGTGTGGGGTGGGTGGGTTTTTTTTTCCGTGTGAAATATTGAACAACCCCCTAATGATTATCTTCTCATTTTATCCCTCAACGTACTTTGATAATTTAGTTTGTATTCACTGGACAAAGGAATAATCCTTTCAAATCCGTTGAAAATAAAAGTGGGATGGGGGAAATGGTACCCGATCCTAACCAATTTTACTCGGAAAACAAGTCCCGTGGATTTCAGCAGAATTCTTTCCAATTAAGTTTGGAAAAGTGAAACAGCCTTACATCAAGATCCTAAACACAACTACGTAGGAATCTCTCAAATGAATTTCAGTTATTTGAATTTCCACACCCCCGTGCCAAGGATCGGGTCCTGGGACAAATTTACACACACACACACACACACACACACACACACACACCACCTCACCTTCAAAGGGTTGCAAGTGTTTGAGGATTAAATGGCAACAGATCGGCTCCCCGATTACAGTGGAAGTTACGGGTAGTTCCACTGAAATGAAAAGAACATTTCCAAGACCAAGTACTAGGTTTAGGATGACGGTTTAAAGTTTTATTAAGCCTCCAAGCCTATTCACACCTACTTAAGAGTAAGCTCCATTTAGTTCAATGGAGTTTACTTTTGAGTAAACCTGGGTAGGTCTCATTTTATCCCTCAACGTACTTTGATAATTTAGTTTGTATTCACGGGACAAAGCAATAAGTCTACCCCACTCCGAAATACATTTTCGTGGAGACTGGTTCCCCTGAGTTTAACAGAAATTGCTTCCAAGTTGGAAGACCGAATATTTTAAAATTTCTGGAGAAGTTGGGTTATTCGGAGGAGCGTGTCAATGCGATGTAGTTTTGGGAATGGGTTTTGGGAACCTATCGAAATCGAAAGCCGAATATAAAAGGTGGGCGTCCTATTACGAGAGAGGACAAGGAGTGCGTGCCTGTGTGTGTGTCCGTCCGTCCTCTTGGTTTACCTTCTCATCTCGCTCAGTGTTATTTTAAGGTAAATGGATTTAGGCAGAGCTGCTTGCGTCCTCCCATAATTTGTGGAATGTTTAGTGTCAAACATGTTCAGCCTCCTTACCTGGAAAGAAGCCCCCCACTCAGATCAACAAGATTCACTTCTGAGTCAGTCTGTTTGGGATCCCTGAGTAAATCATCTAGACCTCGATCCATTTTAAAACCACCACTACAGAAGTCGGTTAAAAATAAACTTCTGTAGAAAAAAGAGATAACTTGCCATGTTTTCTCCCCCCCCCCCCACGCTCAGGTTGGTCCAGTGTTCTATTGCAGTTCTACATGCGAAAGTTTACTGTGCATCACCTGTGAATGCTCCTTATTACTGGGTCGCAAAGGGAAGGGATGCCCCCTATCCGCTACATCCTATCCGATGTCCGTTTTCTATTTAAAGCAAGCTTGAGTCTCTGTCCTGCTGATGCTGTGCATGTGAGGGAGACAGAGATGACGCTTTAAATGCGCTTATAACTATAACGAGTTTTCAAAAGATCCATACACTAGATATGTGGGAATGTTAGGTCTTACTCTGAAAAACTCTCCCCCGTCCCTGACTGATTCTAATCTGGTGCTTTTAATTATTTATTTATTTATTTATTTGTAATACTTTTATACCGCTTAATATAATAAAATTTATAAAAGTTGTTTATAATTGTCAATCGATAGTGAGAGAGCGGTGCAAGGTCGAATTCTTCTCTTTTTCAGAACTTCCTCCGGATTTTGAAATCTTGACATCTCAGTGGACCTGACTTGGGAGTGATGTGTTTTGGATCTGGGTAGCCTTGTCCGAAATGGTTTGCCGGCGTTCTCCTAAACGGACCGCTTCGATGCCATCTATGGATGCGGGGCAGAGAGGGGCAGAGAGCGCCCTTGAAACAGAAACTGCTCTCTAGGCAATTGCGGAAAGCGCCTTATAGAGACAGCAGTGTGTCTGCTGTGACAGCAGTGTGTGTGTGTGTGTGTGTGTGTGTGTGTCTGTGTGTGTCTGTGTGTGTGTCTGTGTGTACGTACGTGTAGGTCTATCTATCTATCTATCTAAATGTCTAAATATCAGAACTCTGACCCTTAAAGCAAACGGGAAATACCCCTGAGTAAACCAGCCTCCTATCATGATCCATGGGATAAAATACCAGTCGGAGAGGGATCTGTTCTCCCAGAAAATGTTTTCCCTAACGCGGTGATCGGTTTCGCTCCGTAAAGCTGGGCGCTGGTATCCAACAAGAGTTCTGTGTTTGATTCCTGGCTGGGAATCCACCCCGTCTGCTTCTTTGGAGCTGGGAGGGGAAGGACTTTAACTATACCAAATAAAAGTTTCTCCTTAACTGGGCTTTCTTTTATTATTTATTGCCCCTGCTAGATATTGGGCAGTGAATGACAGCTGTCATTCCCAAGCGGCGCTACTTCTGCGCTCCCCTTCGCTTACGCAGGCACGCCCCGGTCCACCATTCTCGCCCCCCCTCGCCCCCAGAAAAAGGCCCGAGGGACTTTTGGACAGGCTCCGACCGACAGCCCGCTGGAGCCTCAAAGGCTTAGCGCGGACAATGTTCCTCCCGAGGCTTCCTGCCTCGCCGTGGGGAAGCTCTCTGGCTGAAGTCCCTTTGAATTATTGGGAGGGTGGCGGGCAGGGGGAGGAAGGCAGGGAGAAGTAATTGTTCAAGGGTCCTTAATTGCAACACTTCTTCTTCTTCTTCTTCTTCGGCATTCCGAGCCAGACGGGGTGCAATCCAGACCTCGTTCCAACCACCGCCAGTTCGGTCGTCCTTGACTCGAACGGGATGCTGAGACGAGAGCCTGCAGGCAGCGAGCTCTTCGCCACCGCCTCGGGGAGAACAGGCGCTTTCTACTGGGGCGAAGCTACCGGCAGCAGACGCTTGGTGTGTGTGTGTGTGTGTGTGTGTGTGTTTAAAGCAGGAATGGGGTGGGCAGCAAGGAGATCGGGGCCTGCACTAGATCTCCAAGGGTTCCTGACTTCCAGCGGTTTAACAACGGCAACGAGGAACACCCCCCACCCCAATTCTAAATTAGGCTGTTGAGATGGCAGGAAAGCTTGGGCAGAAAACCAGGAGTGGATTTTTGAGTGGCAGGACTGTGAACTCCGAAAACAAATGCCTGGGTTGACCCTATCTATGCTCAGAGGCACCCTTGTTCCTTCATTCTAAGATTATGTCGTCCTCTCTCCCCCATTCGCTCCCCCAGTATTCTGCACCTGGCTCCGGTTGGTTTTCCCCAGTTTCTATTAAAACAACAACACCAAAAACAAATTAGATCCCGCAAGTCTGAAATCTGCCCAGCCCCTGCTTGAAACGGCCCCTGCCCCATAAGAACTTCGCAGTTAAAGCTGGAGCCACAAGCAAACCTTGCCCATTTCAGTGTTCATCCGTGTTAGGGACACGATTGCGTTTTTCCTCTTTGGGCGCAAACACCAGAGACAGCTGGCCTAAACGTTCAGGCCCCGGCTTTTGAGTTCAGGGTTTTCGCCAATCCCGACATTTGTTTGGGATGCTCAGCACTCCCGTGAATATCCGCACTCACCACAATGCGCACATCTCGGTTGCAGGGCTGTATAGCCAGTTACCTGAGAGCGAGCCCCATTGAACTCAGTGGGACTTACTTCTGAGTAGGATTGCGTTGTTACTCTGACTCCCAGTCGCTCGCTCGCTCCCTCAATCTCTTTCACACCCGCACACTCATATTTCCAGGTAATAGGTGCATCTCGAAGCGAAGTCCTATTTCGCTGAGTATCAAAACGGAATGATTCCCAGATGGACTCCATTGGAGCTCATACCCCAGTCCTAGCTAGCACAAGCATGAAGTGGCAAGGAGACCGGCTGCCAGACTTGTTTACTTCCAAGTAAATCCCATGGATTTCAGCTCCACAATAGCACCAAAGCGAAGCCTTTTCGAGTCCTATTGAGGTCAGTGGGAAAGTAAAATCTTTTCCCAATGAAATAAGTGGGACCTTCAAGGACTTAATTTTAGGTGGATTGTGCCCTTACTTCCAAGAAAGGTTACTTATAATCAAACCTATTCACCTGGAAGTACAGTCCACCATTTTCAATGTATTCCAAATTCGTTTGTAGTTTAGTGCCTAAAAATTTAAACCTTTAAAAACACTTTCACTTGGGAAAGGTTCCCATAAATCCTCGCAGCATTTTCTCCTACACGAGTGGAACCCAAAAGGACTGCACAAAACAAACAAACAAACAAACAAACCGGAAAACAAAACAAAACCCTACTGACCAGTTGGAAAGAACTAGGGCATTGTTTCTCCCGCTCTCTTCCTCGGGCGTTAACATGGAGCGCGATTTTCTCCAAGTTGTGTCAAAACCACCAAGTCAGAAGTTCGATCATATCTCAAGTCAAAGTAGCTTCACTTCAGGGACAATCCTATACACACTTACTTGGGAGTAAGGCCCATGGGACTCAATGGGGCTTACTTCTGAGTGGACATGTATAGGAGGAACTCAGTCTTAGTCTTTATAGAATTGGACTAAATGGTTTTAAACATCAAAATTTCGAGTTAACTGTTTTGCCCAGTCTGCTAAGAAAGGTGCTCACTGGCAAATTATTTAGTTCTGCAATTCAATATATATTGAAGCTATTTCAAGAAGAAGAAAAAAAGCTTATCATTAAGTAACCCCCCCCCCAATAATTTCAAATTAAGAAAAACCTTACTCTAGACTTGAACATTGATTGATTTGGGCTTATATGGCATTCTACTCCAGATCTTCAGGGGTGGGAAACAATAAATAGCAATAAATAAAAACCACTGAAGTAAAACAACACGCGTATGTACTTAATATATAGGACTGGCTGGCACTGCTCCCCTAAATATGGCCCAGCTAGGACTCTGGCGATCCTCCAGAAGGACTGGGACTTCATACAAGCCGCACATCAACAATGTTTAGAGGAACTAAGGGTGCAATCCTATGCATGTTTAGACAGAACAAAGTCCTACAACTCCCAGCATTCCCCCAGGCACTTAGTCACCAACAATAAATACAAATCCACAGGGAAATGTTAGAGAGGACAACTTTCTTAAAAGTCTTTTAAATATATTATTTCTTGGGTTACTTGATGATAAGTGTCTCTTCTCCTGAAATAGCTTCAGCATATCCCCCAGTTTAGGTACACTCTATTTTTGTGTGTGTTTTGTTTACATTATGGAATGATCTTAATCACAAGCCGATCATTACATTCATGGAATGGTCGTTTAGAAGAAATGCCCAAAGACATTCCCGGTTCTTGTCTGAGATGCAAATCAATATAAAGCCATGGTCCCAAGATCGAACCCTGGCATCTCCAGTTAAAAGATCCCTCAGGTAGCTGGGCTGGGGGCTTGGAAAGCCGCTCCGGGCAGCTTCATACGACTTGACTTTCCTACTGGGAAAGTCCTAAACTGCTAAGTAAAGTTGCTTGGATTCTGCACCGTCACGATTCCCTGGGAAGTCCTCTTGTGCAAGCACGTTGAAACGACTGGGAACTGCGCAGCCTCTCATTCATTTCAATGGAGGTTGCTGTACAGGAGACCTTCCCGGGGGTGATTGTGCCCCTTGTTAGTGAGAAAAGGGGGAGAGGGAGGGAGAGTTCCAGGCACGAAAATCGTGACTGAGCAGAGCATCCAAATTGCAAGCTGTGAGCGGTCCTGCAGTTATTCAGACTCTGGACTTCAGGGCCTTACAGGGGCCTCCCTCTTTAAAGGGTAATGTGCAGCACTTCATAAGTTCACATGCTTCAAGTGGTGGTATCCGCACTCTGCTGCGTGTGGGGGCCCTCCTGCTCATTCTGCTGAGTGGGGCCCTGGAACTCTGCCCCAAAGTCCTGTCCTGACGGCACCACTGTCTGTGACGATGGTCTAGAGGACCGATTCCTTTTCGTTGAGGAATGACTAGCAAAAGTCTCGGAAAGGAGCCTGGGGAGGGTGAGGGGGGAGAGAGAGAATAAAGAGCTGCGACCAACTTAACAGGGGAGTCAAGATATCTCAGCTCAGACTAACACCAGGGAGAAGAAGGCGGTGGGATAGGAACACGTGTATTCTCCAGTCTGAAATAAGCACTCGTTCTAGTCAATGGCAAATCTCCCATGGATTTTAATGCTGATGGATTGCACCCCAATCTTCTGTTGGTTCTCCGTGAAGCCTGCCAGGCCTCGACTTGCTTCCCTCAACCTTCTCTGCATAAATAGCGATCATCGTGATTATTAAGGAGCGGTTGGGCCTCTTAACTTTCACTTACCTGCTGGCACTTGACTACCAAGGAGGGGTTCTTTCTACCAACACAGCACAGGAAGTGGATGCAAAATGGTTAAGTAAAGAAGACGGCGCGGCGAAAGGGACCTGGGGGGGGGGGCGGGGGGAGCGACCGCGACCTGCTTACTGTCATCCACGCCGAAGGTGATGGCGGGCAAAGGGGCGCCTCTTCTAGGACGTGTCCTAAAGCAGCCTCCCCCAACCTGGCGCCCTTCAGCTATGTTGGAGTGCGATCCCATCATTCCTAGCTGATCGGCGGGTGTGTGTGTCTGTGTGATGGGAGTTGCAGTCCAACACACCTGGAGAGGGCGCAGGTTGGGGAAGGCTGCCCTAATGAGCTGCACCTGTGCATGGTCCCGGAGAGTTGCGCAGGTGGCGGCTGTGGAGCTGCTCTTCTTGAACAGGTGTGTGCGTGCAGGCCGGGCGCGGCTGTAGAAGCGCAGCTGCGTGGCAGGCACCGGATCGCCCGCTTCAGGCCTTGGCGTCTCTCCGCTTTAGCAGATGGCAGGGCTGGGAGATCCACCTGAAAGTCGCTGCCAGTTGGAGGTGCGAACGACAAGGGGCTGGATCAGCCTTCCCTAAATTTGCTGGGGCCCTCAGACGGGCTGGACTACAACTCCCAACATGCAGCAGCAAGCAGGCTGGGGATGATGGGAGTTGTAGTCCAACCCATCGAGAGGGCACCAGGTTCGGGAAGGCTGAGAGAGATGGTCCTGGGGTCTGACTCACTATAAGACATAATTCAGTAGGTTCGCAGAAGTGGCAGGTCACCTGTCGGTATGATTATTGTGAGTACTGGTTTTATTCCTCGTGGTCTCAGTCAGCAACGACTAGCTTTGACCTAAATGCAGCAACTTTCTCTCCCGCCCCCCGCCCGCACTTTCCCCTATTTTCTTTTCTTTTTCATTCTCTCTTTTCTTTTTCAGCTTTGCAGCACACTCTGTGGGCTGAAAGAGTTTGTGAAGCAGCATTTGGCAGCATTTGGCAGACAGATCAGATCCAGTCAAAGAAACCTGCTCCTTGTGGCGTCATCTTAGCTGCACCAAGCTCTGCGAGTCACCCAGCGGGGACTTCGGCGCGCGGGCGCGCACACAACCGTCCAGTCTCCAGTGGCTTAACTTGCGCGGCAGCGTTGCAGAGATTGGTTATTCCTTGGCAGACCCATCCAAAACATATTTCTTTCTCCTTTGATTTCAACAGAACTTGGATCCAAAGAAATATGTTTTAGGCTTGAACTGTAAAGGGAAGAACAACCTGTCCAGATGGAGAAGACCCAATCCGTATTTGCCTCTTAGCCCAGTTCAGAACAGAAGTAGACCCTCATTCCTTCCCCGGCCCTGATCTTTGATCACCTCTTGCAAATGTTCGTTCAGTCACTACATTAAAAAACAAAACACAAACCACACAATAATACAAACCAAGTTAACATTTTGCACAAAACCGTTTACCCGGGATGTCCTTACTCTTGATTAAACGAATGTTAACCCTAAGAGGCAGGCAGGACAATCAACATGCTTTCCCAATCACCATTCTCTCAGGATTTTTCTCCCTCCCAGCCAAACAGTTCTGGCTGTGGATCACACAGCACATTTTTCTTCTTCTTCTTAAAGCAATTAAGTTATATTTTCGAAAGGAATGTTACTTTTAAATAAAATAAAATAAAATAAAACAACAACAAGAAAAGCAACAACACACATCATGGTTGGTGCATCCTGCTTCAAGTAAGTAAATAAATAAAGGCCTGCAGAAACGGGCAGAAAATCTTTAGTGCTTGTCTGCCACTTCTCTCTCTCTCTCTCACACACACACACACACACACACACACACACTTCCCCCTCTCCTGGGCACGTTATTCTGTATCTTTCAGCGTGTCCGGCTCTCATGATTGCAAATAGGCCTGTTTTCAAATGGAAATAAGACTTCCAAACTGATTATGTGTATTGAATCGGAGTCGCTCGCTGGAGCCTCTTGTTTAAAATGTATTGAAAAAAGGATGATGGCTGCAGACCTCTGGAACCAGCTCGGAGAGGTCGATTTATTTTGCAACTTTTGGCCACGGGAGAAGATTTCAGCTAGATAATTACGACAGCTTGGTAGGGGAGCGGTGCACTATCACACAAACTCCCCCTTACACACACACACACACACACACACACTTGCCATCACCAGCTTCTAATCCCCAAATGATAGATAGATAGATAGATAGACAGATAGATAGAATAACCCAACCTTCCCAACGTGGTGCCCTGCTGATGTTTTGGACCAACTCCCAGAAGCCCTAGCCATCATGGCCAATGGTCAAGAATGCTGGGAATTGTCATGCTACCACATCCACAATACACCGCCTCAAATATTAAATAGGAAGAACATGTTGGAGAATATGCCAGTGTGCCAGGAGTGAATTTATTATCCATAAGGAATATTATCTATACAGTGGGGGGGGGACGTCACTGGCAAAGAGCAGAAAAGGTGTTTGAGGCTAGGGTGGGCGGTCAAGATGGACTTGGATGAAGGCCTGAGTCTTCAGAAGGCTGATGATAATTAGATGTAACACTTCAGAGTGTTCAGGGTGTTTCACCGAGATGATCTCAGCCATACTTACAAAAAGACCTGTAAGGCTATTGTTCTCATTTCCAAATTGTAACTGGCAAGAGCTGAGACTGAGATCATGGCTTGCCCAAAGACATCTAATGAGTTCTTGGCAAATGCAAGATTTGAGCCAAGGACCATAGCGGAGGGGCCACAGCTCAATGGTAGGGCACCTGCTTTGCATATACAGTGGTGCCACCAGGGCAGGACTTTGGGGCAGAGGTCCAGCCCAGGGCCCCATTCAGCAGAATGAGCAGGAGGGCCCCCAAACATAGCAGGGCTGGTGGCTTATCATATCTTGGAGAGAGTGAAGTCATACCCATTAACATCTAAAGAGCAGTGCCTGCCCCCACTCACCCAAGACTATGAAGTCCAGAGTCTAAACTTACCTAACCGCACCACGGTTTCACCAACCAACAGTACCACACATCAAATATATTATCCCTCTAAATATAGGTGTGCCAGTATGCATGCATGCCAGTCTACAGAAGCTACCTTTCAGAAGGTACAACCCTCACCAAAACTGTCCATCTCACAAGTGCAAAGTGCAACTAAACTAACTGTGGATTGGCAACATAAATGGTTAGGTTACACTGTGAAGCTCCACAGGATCCCTGTCTCCTGACCTGGCCAGATGGGCCCAGAAATACCACAAACAAGGCCCTAGGATAGAAAGGTATAAACAGTTTGTGCCATTTGGTTCCTTCCTTCCTATTGCAGATGATCCACAATTGCCCTTCCACAAAATCCTGGGGTGCAACAGTACTTACAGTACACCCCATATATTCTTAGAAATAGATAATCCTTCCAAATTACAGTATAAATACATTAGAATGGATTGTGATCCTGCACAGCACTCCTCTTTTGGAAAGTCCAGCATTTTTAATGATCCCACACAGCCATGTCTATGCTTTTCAGTGGCCATTTGGAAGAGCAATGTTTTTAGGTTTGGCCATTTTAGGATGGTCCCTAAAAATATTACTGTGTAAGCAGTTTGGAAGGAACTGCTGCATTTCAGTCAATGACCTTTCGGTGTCATCATTTTTAGTGTGTCCTTCGGAAGTTTACTTTGTCTTTAGGTGCCGGTATCAATCAGAAACCTATGACAAACATATGCTTTGTTTTCACTGAGACAATATGGGTATTTTGTATTATGGCTCCATGCAAAAATAAAAATAAAAATGGAATGTTAGAGAGCCAGAAACAAGATTTTCACCAATGGAAAAAGAATAAGAAGTGCAGAATAAGGAAAAAAGAGTGGGGTGAGAGATGGGAGCTGTTATATTTCATGGTAGTGATGTTAAAATAATTCATAGAATTGTGTGTCATACCCTTTTCTCCACCCTCATCTAAAGCCTAGAAAGGTTGTATGTGTTCCAGAGGGGTAGCTGTGTTACAGTAAATGCAAACAAAGAGTCTTCTGACACCTTAAAAAGTTACAGATACAAACTGTGGCTGAAAGTTTCCTGGGCTAGAGTCGACTTCAATTGAGTACAGGGCCCAGAGTTGAGTGCGCTGTGGATTCAGGCCCCAAAGGATACGCGCATTTTTGCGCTGCATCAGCCACCTTCACCCGGGTCAGGAGCCTGCCTCTGGAGTCTTTCACTTTCCCAGCGCTTCCAGGGAATTTCGGGTGGCCTGATCTCCTTTCCTCGGAACCTGAGAATGCCTCTGGTTCCTCTGTAAGTGTGGCTCTTGAAAAAAAAAAAGTGGGGGAGGGTTTAAGGAGAAAGTGGGCCAGAAATCAGAATCCACAGTCAGGGAGAGGGCAGCTTCTGCAGGGAGGTAGGACCTAGGACAGATATGCACCCTCTGCCTTCATTCCGCCCCTGGGTTTGCCCAGTTTTCCTTCTTCCTTCTTCTTCTCCCCAGCCTCCTTCCCTCCTTCCCTCCCTCCTTCCCAGAACTTCTGTCCAGCGTTCCCTCTCTCGGCTTCTGATTGGTCGGTGCTGCTCGTGCGCTTCAGAATGGACAAGTGTGTCGCTGCGCGCGGTTCGGATGCATAAATGATCCATCGCCCACACCATGAATATTAATGAATACGTCTACCAGAATGATCCGGGGGTGGGTGGGTTCCTCCAAGCGACGGCCCTTTCAAACGCAGAGTGACGAGGAACGATGAAAATATTTGGAATCTGTAGGAAGCAGTTCATGTCCACCCGGTGACAAAATATTTTTCCATGTCACGCATCTATAGCGGGGTGCGCCAAATTCAATTAGACGGCTGTAATTATGCATGCCGATGGTATACTGATTAAATGAGCATATAAGGTACAAAAGGTACCCAAGCTTAATTTATTCAAGGATGATTATGTACTTAAATTATCTTCGTGGGTTCAGATACACATTCGTGGTTATCTAGCCTACGGAAATAATATAATACAGAAGTATAACACTGCATTTTTAGATCAAGTAAGACAAATCAAGGTCTAGGATTAATAATTAAGGTGAATTCCACGTAGTCTCAAAGATATCAGTGGAACTACATCTGTGGAAGTGGTCAGTGTATGGTGCTTTACACTCAGACCAATAACGCATTTATGCCATAGTAGTTGGATTAAAACTAATTTACAGCACAGTCCTAGTCATGTTAACTCAGAGGTAAATCCCATTGTATTCAATTGAGCTTACTCCCATGTAAGCATACACAGAACTGTCATCGTATGTATACTTTCCTGGGAGTAAAGACTATTGAAAACAGTGGGATTTGCTTTCGAGTAAGCATACTGAAAGTAAACATACTTTCGCCCCAGTTGACGAAAATTGTTTCAATCCAGCTTCTTATGTTGATCCGGGCTGTAGGAGGGACTGCTTATCAATTATTTCTTAAAATATAAAGATATTGTTGTGATGGCCAGCTAGTTTACATTACATGAAGAGTACACCTAAGCACAATCACACATTTAAACCTTACAGAACATTCACAGTTGACCCGAATTACTCGGGTGTAAGGACATTTGAAAGGCTGTAATTTTAAGTACACTGATGTAAGAATCAGCACTACTCAAAGTTGAATTTACTTCCAAGTAGCCAACCATCCATAGAATTGAACTGCACACGTGCAATCCTACTCCAATAATAATATTTTGTTTAAATCTGTCAGTTGATTTTCAGAAGCCCTCGTCTTCTGAATTCTATTAAAGAATTCAAATAGCTTTGTTAGTGAAGTGGATGGTGAACCGGACTGAAGGAAGTGAACTGCAGTAGCAACTATGAGTTGCCCTCGTGGTTCTCCATTAACCTAACTAGTATGTGGCCACTTTTACACTTTATTACATTATTTAGTACATGCTTCAAGAAAACCCCTCTTTGTTAGCAGGATCAGTAATGTCCGTTATTATACTTGGTAGAAATTATGTAACTAAAGCAACAAAGATTCTCACCTGAGTATGGAATTCATTAAAAAGAGAAAAAAAAAGACCTTTCAGTTGGCTGAATGTTTCTGATCCTTTTAGAATCGTATTTGTTTAGAAGCATACTTATAGAAAGGAAACATACGAAATAGCAAAAGTTTATTTTAAAGTTATGGTAGACTCTACTAACTCAAATACCACTTAAAAACCTATTATTGCAGAGCGCCCTATACATTGCACAGCCTGAAGTGTGTTGTAACTTGTTTCACATTTTAACAACTCGAAGCAACATATTTAGGTTAATCCAGGAGAACCGAAATATTTACCGTCCAGGACCTAGTGACTCCTTCTTTGTTACTCACCAATTAAATTATAAATCTTGATCGAAATAAACATCAAGGAGAAACATTGGGCATCATCCAGACAGAATTAAACACATCAAAGTCCTACTGACTTCCCTGGGAAAGTTAATCACTTGTACCATGCAAGTTTACTCGGAAGTGAATCCCACACAGAACTCAGTAGGACTTACTCCTAAGTTAGCATGCATAGGGATAATAGCCTCAGAAGTGCTCAGCTTTGGCTGAATGAACCCCTTGTTTTGTCGTATTGTAGTTCATATTTGTCACTATATCATATAAAAAATATAGGTATGATATTGATGGGTAGATAGGTACACTTTGCTTCTATTTCAGGGATACCACTGAATTTAAACGGCTCCTACAGTCCTTCTTAAAAAAAAATATGTCCGTAATTGACCAATATTGTTCCAAACCCCTTTCTTAACCTTACAGAGAGAGAGAGAGAGAGAGAGAGAGAGAGAGAGAGAGAGGCTTTTGAAATACTGTCCTTTTGATGCTTTTACGGTGGAAATGTAAGTTGACTTGCTTGCTTTAAAATTCTATGAATTTACAAGTTTTGATTTTTCTGAACAGCTTCCTCCTTGAGGGACCAAAAGTAGTGGGAAACTACCCCATTCTGCCTGAGAGAACAGAACTAGGGCCTTCATTTCCTATTCTGAGCATTATGAGTTCAGAGCTGCTAAAGGCTTTGGCTGATATTTTAACATGGGCTTTCTTTCTTCCCTCCCCCTCCCCCGCTCCACCTTTTAAAATGGGAGATAAATTGTAGACTTTCATCAGGCAACTGAAATGCAACCGAATACCCCTAAAATCGGTTTCAAGCTTTTCCTAGAATCTGAAGGCCCATATTTCAAGGCTGGAAATCCACATTTTAAAACAACAAATGAAGAAGAACTGCTGGAAACCACACAGCTAACGACCGTTTTAAATACGAATATTTGGCCCTAATCTAGAGCACGATCAGAGCAAAGTTAAACACGTTTTAGGCTGCGATCCAATGGAAGCTCCATTGAAATTAGAGGGCCCTACTTCTCAGGCATCTTTCAGATCCAGTTGCGGATTTCAATGGAAGCATGTTATTGAATCCATTGGAAGCCCTGGAACATAAAAATGCGTAATTGTGCAATCCTATATGTGTCTACTCTAAAGTAACTCCCACTTAGTACAATGGCGCTTACTCCTAAGACAGTGGGTATAGGTCTGCATTTTAACTGTGGCGGGCTCCTGCCCACGATCTGCAAAATTGCCAAGCATTCGGAAGGAGAAGCAGCTCTTTATACTAATGGTGGACCATTTATAATATGTCCCGCCCCCATGACAAACAAAAACAAAATAGCATCACCCGTTTTAAGGAAAAACCTGAAACACAAGGAAGACAGAGAACGCCCCAGCAGTTGTTGGATCAAGGGGGTGGAGGGGTTGCTACCGTATCTTTAAATACCACTGTAATCGCAACGATATCGGCCAGTTCAGAATATAAGGGCAAAGGGGGAGGGAGGGCAACAAAGAGCGAAAAGAAAAAGGGGGGGGGGAAAGCTATCAAAAATCCTTCGAGAAGCTAAACATCATGGGGGTGAGTCCTGGAGTAACTCGATTAGGTCACTAACAAAACCAGACGAACCAAGACACTCGGTTACACCTTTGATATGTTACAGTCCCACCCCAACCTCCATAGCTTTCTTCTGGGTATGTGTATTTCTGGATCCTTTTAGCATGGCTTACAAAGACCCTTTCTCAAAGGGAAATGACTTTCCGAAACCTCGTCCCAGCACAGTTGTGGGCTGGATGGCACTCAACGATTTTAGAGGATTCTAAAAACCGAAAGACCTTTTCGGATCAGGTTATCGAATGGAAACAAACACACTTCCCTTTGGGGTCTCAGCAAAAGTTATGCGGACAGGAAAGTGAGGGCTCTGATCGGATCAATAATGCGGAGGTAAGGGAAAGAAAGCGGTCCCTTCGACAACATGAATTGGTTGGGAAGGGCCAAGAGGTAGATCTAAAACGTAGCTAATAACTCCAAGCAGAAACAGAAAGGATCCAGACAACTCGATGCAAATAGGCCTCGCAGTGATCATGAAATTAACTTCCAAGCAAAAATGTTTGAAATAAATAACGAAAGTCAGCTTTGGGGACGGGGGGCAACCAACACTACACGTGTTTCCTTCTGAGAATATTTGGGGTTTAATTTTTTAATTTTTTTTTAAAGAGTAGAACAAGTTACTCAAGGCAGTTTAGGATGATGAAAACAAATTTCCTCCCATTAAGACTGGATCCCTGCAGGCAGGCACAAGAAACGGCAGGCATAGTCATTACTCGAAAATAGTTCTCCCACCCACCCCCCACCACACACACCTTTCGCAAGCCTTGGAATCAAAGCTCAGATACAACTTTTTTCAACTGCAAATGCTGCGAAGCATACTTAGTTATTCTCCTCCTCCTCCACCTCCTCCTCCTCCTCCTCCTCCTCCACCACCACAAATGCCTTTTTGGCTCACATCCACTACCCTAAAGACATTTCCTTGGAAGCAAGTCCCACGGATTTCATGTCGAACTTGCAGCCAAACAAGAGTACAAGGCTTCGGGCTGCTATCCCGAGCACCTTGCTAGGAAGCACGTCCCGGGGGAAGGTATTTTCTCGTAGGAAGTGCCTTGAAGATGGGGGTGCCACAAACGATGCCTCCTTATCAGCCACCTGCCTTCTGTACCGGGTAGTGGCCACCGCTCCCGATAAGGGAAGGAATGGACAGAACACACTATATAAAGTGTTTATATATACATTTTTTTAAAAAAAAATGTTGACCTTACCTGATCTCTCCTGCGCCTGTCGTGAGTGAGAAACAAACGCAAGTCATTTCGTGTTAATCATCAAATTGCCATAGATGAGGGTATTTCTACCTTTCAGAGGCGTTTGATAGCATAGACATCATATTTCCATTTACGGTGACCTCCCCTCTTCTCTCCCCCCCCCCAAGTCATCAGCGGACCAACTGGGCAGATAAGGAAGATACTCTCAACTTTGCTCCAGCAGCTAGTACCATACAAGGATCGACCATCTTCACCAGCCACTCAGTGTTTACCTCGAAGTCCCTTTTGTCGAAACAGGCCCCAGCAGTTAGACAAGAGCTGGTTCCCCGATCCGCCCACGAGGCCCTTGCTTTCCCCTCCTGGCCGATCACATATAACTAACTGCTCAGGGAGATACTTTCTCTCGGGATTCGCTTCATTTTCGAGCTGGCTCCGGATGCCATTGTCGGGTCCTGGTCCTCTGACGGGTGTCCCAGCAAACACTCAAGATCCGCTTCCCACCTACATTGCGCCTTGGCGCCAAGCAGCTGCACCCCCCCCCCAAGACCAATATATCGAGGCAGGAGTCCGAATATTTAATCCTTATTTAATATTGAATAATATTTATTGCAGGGACGGGGAGAGACTGGCGAATCTTCTCCGCTAGATAAGGTGGGGTACACATTTTCCCCTTAAACAGGCGGTCTTTGGGGGCCTCCGCTGTTGCTGTTGCTCAAAAGGACCATTCTTGGGGAAAACAGTGACAAAAAAGAAAAAAGATGCTTCGATACTAAATATAAAATATGGCGAGCCTCTGAGCAGTCCCCCACCATACCTTGTCCCTCTCTAGCCACATTTTACACCAGCACTGAAATATGAAATCCCGTTTATCCCAGGGGAGAAAATGTCCTCTACACATAACATATACTATGCAAGAAGAGTTAGGAAGGAAAAGAGCCAGCCTCGATTCGATCCCGTTGTTGTTGCTGTTGCTGCTGTTTTAAGTACCAGGCTCTGGGTACTTTGTTTTGTTTGTTTGTTTTGTTTTTTGCGTGTGATCAATGGTAAAACTTTCATTAAAACTGAAAGCTCATTTCATTTCCAGTTTCCTTTTCTCCACCTGATCACTAGAAACCCTGATTGATTCAGGGAAGAATCGTGAAGAGTTTTACTAGGCCAGGAAGGTTTCTTTTATAGTGAGATATATAGATATAGATACACACACCCACACACACACACACACACGCCCATTGATCTGAATGGAACTTACTTTCAAAGAAGTTTGCTTAGGAAGTGCACCCTTAAACACACGCACACACGCACACACATTTGAGTTTAAGGGTACAATTCTTTGAAAGTAAGTTCCATTCAGATCAACAGAGATCCATTTCCAAATCAAATGCATTTTGGACCTCAGCGTTAAAAAGGATTGTACCATACTGGGGCTTGTTGAAATACTGCTTGTGTCTTTTGGAGAGAAATTTCAATAAAAATATATCTCCCCCCCCCCATTAAAAAAAATACTGGCATGCTTCAATTCAGAAGAACTAGACCCTAGAAAGAAAGTTTGATTAAAAAGCAATGATATCATTTCTTCTTTTAAAAAGAGAAAGAACTATAATATTGTTAGAGCAGTCTTGTTTGCATTTCTCCTGGCTGATCTGTAAATACAGTTTGAATTGTGTTTGCTTGGACTCTAGAGGTCTTTAAAGAGACGAATTCACCTTTCTGTGGAATAAGCAAATAGACTTTAAACTAAGCCGACATCAGACAAAGTGGAAGCCAGTTTATTTAATCGAAACTAAATCTAGTTGCAGAAAGATAAGTCAGTGTACATAATCATCCATTACAGTCATTACTCCCACCATCAAATATGTGTTTATGAGCTCGTCCAGATACACTAGATTCATTTATTTCTCCAAGGCTATTTGGGGCAAACACTCGCTGTTTCCATGTCATTCTTCTAAGGCCTAACTTTAGGGCTGGGGGCGGGGGACAGGGAGGGAAGAGAAAACAGAACTGAAGTACCTTCAGGAATGTTTTATTACCCTCCCCCCATCCTTGCGGCTGAATTAATTTACTTGGGGGGGATTATAAAATGTTGAGATCTTTCAACACACTTTAAGACAGTTGTGAATAGCGGCCATTTCCCGCAGCAAATCTATTCTAACAAGAAGCGGGGAACTGGAGTCGCCTCGATGTCTCCATTCAAATATACCCATTTATTATTGGCGAGGTTTTTCACGCTGATTTCTCTTTGCCAAGACCCGCAGCGGCGTTATTGCAGCTTTTTTAATGTATTTCTGTATTTATTTATTTTTAAAAGCACTACAAAAAAAGACACAATGAAATTTGAAATGACAGGCTGGAGTACTCCATTTTGGGCTCTGAGGATGCTAATTTTAGCGCAAAGCTATAAAAGAGGGAGAGAGAGGAAAATAGATTTCGCCCAAAGGGAACAGCTGGAAATGTTTCTCTCTCACACTTGACCAAAGTCGCTCACTTTCTCGCTCTCCCTCTGTAAAACAATGTTACACGGAATACTTAATACCTCTGCTGGCACACGTGACAACTTCACGTAGAAGAACTGTATCATCATCATCATCATCATCATCATCATCATCCAAGCCTTTTCTACCCCCCCCCCCGCCCCGCCATCCCCCAGAACAGAATCCCGTGCAAGCCTAACTGGCTGTGCTATTGTGCCATTCACGTCCTTGTCGAACCCCATACCGTGCGTCCAGTTCCCTCCATCTCTCCCTGGATTCGGTCAGGCCTCCTCTGCCTTTCCGAGATCGCAAGGCCAAACCATTGCTTTCTGCGCATTGCTTCTTATCCTTATGCATCAGGATGGGGAGAAAACTGAGAAGGCAACGCCAACAAAGAAATGATCGGTGCTCCGGGAACTAGGCTAGAATTGCAGATTCACAATTCACAAGGCCCAGCCGGGTTTCAAGAGCAGATCAATTTTCTTTGGCCGCCCATTTTCCAGAGATGTCCGTATTCTCTCTTTACCGCGCCATCGGCAGAGAGCTCCTCTTGCGCTCTCCATCGTGTTTCTTTTCCTGACACAGGCAGGTCTTTTAAAAAAAGCCCAGTCAAGAGAGGGCTTCCTTGCTTGGAACTAAGCCCGTTTGGGTTTTTCGTTTCCCCCCCCTCCACTGAAGTGAATGGGTATAACGAGGCCTTAAATCCCGAGTTCTCCGGCTTTCAGAACACAGCCTGTTTCCTGGCTAGTTTCTTTCTGACCTGTTCGAATTACTTAAAACAGCAGCAACAAAAAGCGACAAAAAGGATTCCCAGCTCACAGCGATCTACAAATCTCCTTGGCCCGCATAAGAATTTTCCAAGAAGTCGAACAAAAGTCGAAAGGGGGAGTGGGGGAGAGATAAGAGGACTTACAGGGAGAGAGGCAAGATGACTTACAGGGATTAAACCAAATAAATCTCTTTCTGAGTCTGTTTTAAAGTTAATTCAAACTACACGGTACACTTCGTGCACAATAAACTATCGTTTTATTTTGATTATAAATAAGATGACTGTACTTTCCTTAAAATACAATTACATAGGAAACCTTTGTAGAAATGGTGTTTTTACAAGTTAATAAAACTGGACGCTCTTTACATGGGCTTGATACCCACCACCCCTGACTATGTCCTTCGTTAGCTGCTCCGCACCTGCATTAATAGCATCTTAAATGTTCCCTTTTGGAATTTCGAATAGTGGCTCTGTAAATATTGTCTTTCCTCTATGCATGACGCCACTTGGATTTCCTCGTCTCCATGCCTTGCTCGTTATCTTGGACAGGACTCCAGTCCGCCGTATGTTAGAGTTAATCGGGAATATATGAATCGATCATATATCTGTATTTGCTGGTCATTTCCCCCGAAACGTGGTCCCGATCGTGCTTCCGGTATAAAGGGTCGGGCCACTTTCCCGGTTGAATTCAAAGGGCCTTTGCAGGGGAGGGGGGCTTACTTCCGGTATTCGACTCCCGGTTTTCATCGGGGATGGGGGGCGGGAGGGGAAATAGGAAAAGGCAATAAGAAATATCTCTGTTCTTTATAATTTATTAGAAGCTTCTTAGGAAGTATATTAAAGCCAAATATATCTACATAAGTAACATGGGGGAGAGAGAAAGAACGAAAGAAAGAAAGAAAAACTTGCGCCAGCCAAGAAAGAACAAAATGACGAAGAATTTCAGAATCTGTGGACAGCCATTTAAAAAGTGGATTTTTTTTCTTTTTCTTTTTTCTTTTTTTACTAAAAAAAGAAGAAGTTTTGATTTGTTTGGTAGATCGTGGCTTGATATATATATATATATATATATATATATAATCAACAAAATATTCAGAATACTAAAAACTATGGGTTTAGTCCAACGTTTTTTGACAGCATTATAACAGCTACAGGTTCACATCCAACATAAGTGTGTGTGTTTGGGGTGGGAGGATGCTAAGCCGTGATCGTATCAGTGTGTCTCCATCCACTGTCTGGGCTGGGGACCTGTTCTTCGTGTGTGTGTGTGGGAGTATTTGTTTGGACAGGGGGAGCACGCTAAAGTTTTGTTTTGTTTTTTTTAGGGGGAGGGGAGAAAACGCTCGCCCCCACGTTTTTATCTGTACATACAAGCGTCCAGTGGAGTTCCAGGCCACTCCGCGCGGGTACATGGGTCCTTAATGGTCTCTTGCGCCATCAATTTCTGCAGATGATATTTAGGACCTTCAGCGATCGCCAAGTCACAACTTAGAAATCTCTTTTTTTCTGTCTGTCACAAGGACACCCCTCCCCCAACCCCACTTCTCTGAGAAACAATCAAAAGGGGAAAAAAGGGGGGGAGAACACCGGAGGAAAAAAGTCAAGGTGGTGGAGGGTGGGGTGGGGTGGGGTGGGAGGCGGGAAGGCAAGGCAAGGCAAGGCAAAGCAAGTCATCCCGTGGGGCGGGGGACAAATGGGCGGCGGGCCCGGGCGGCGCTGAGGCCGGGCGCGCCTTCTCACCAGGTCCTGCCGTATAGCAAGGTGGAGCAAGACATGGCCGTCCCGTAGTCCGAGCCGGACGAGTTCAGGTGGGACAAAGCAGACACCTGGCTCTGCAGGGACGAGGGGCTGCCGCCCGCGTGTTGGCCCAGGTCGGGCGACTGCCCCGCGCTGCTGGCCTGGTGGCTCTGATGCTGTCCCAGGCCGGCACCGTTGGAGGCCACGGTGATGGCCGTGGCCGCCGCCTGCTGCTGCTGGTGGTGGCCCTGCAGCGCCGCCACCGCGGGCGTGTTGGAGCCGGCCTGGCACGGCTTGCCGTCTTTGACCAGCACCGGCACGGCCACCCGGCGCGGCGACTGCTGCTGCTGCTGCTGCTGGCACGCCGCGCCGTCCTGCTGCTGCATCTGCTGCTGGGCCGCTTTGTCCTTGGCCTGCCGCTTCATCTTGTAGCGGTGGTTCTGGAACCAGATCTTGACCTGGGTGGGCGTCAGGTGGATCATGCTGGCCAGGTGCTCCCGCTCGGGCGCCGACAGGTACTTCTGCTGCTTGAAGCGCCGCTCCAGCTCGTACACCTGGGCCTGCGAGAAGAGGACGCGGCGCTTCCGCCGGGGCGTGCTCTGCAGCGGGGCCATGCTCTTGCTCACGTCGCCCAGCGAGCTCAGGCCGCCCATGCTGCCCATGTTCATCCCCGACGACGGGCCCATGAAGCGCGAGACTGCAATCGAGAACAGCGAGAGAAAGGAGGGCGTTAGTCAGGCGGGCGCTCCGCGGGAAACAGCGCTGGGCCCGGACGCTGCCGACGGAATCCGGATCTCTGGATCCGGATCGACAGAGGCGAAAAACAACAGGGTGGTGTGTGGCCAGGCTTGTAGCCGGCGGTGTTACTGCTGCTTTGCTTAAACCCTACGCACTAATACCAGCTCTCATCAAAACCCAAGCGCAAAGCTCGACAGAGCAACCAGCTAAAAGGTGCTAACGGTCTGCAGAAATCCTTTTCTAAACCAGATCGGACAGTGAGAAGTTGTAATGTGAAGTTTGGATCAGTGGCTTGGGGAGGTTTGTTCTTCTGCACATCTCCCCACTGCTGCCTGGGCCTAAAAAAAATCGCCAGCCAAACCCCTGCTAAAGGAGTGACTAGACAGAAGGAAGCGGCTGGCGAGGAGAATGATTCCAGTAACGAAAGAGGAACATTTTGCTGATATAAGCTCACTAGCTACTGTGTCTATCTATCTATCTATCTATCTATCCATCCATATATATATATATATATAGAGAGAGAGAGAGAGAGAGAGAGAGAGTTATGTACACACACGGTGTGCGTGTGTGTGTGTGTGTGTGTGCGTGCACATACACACTCAGAAAGAATCCTTTCAGAATAATAAACTCTGCTTTTAGAACACCGTTTACACCTTGCAACCTGTCAAATTAATGAATGTGGCCTTTCCTCCCCTTTCCCATCATTTAACGAATTATATATTTCCCCATGTTTATTAATTCTGTTCAATATCGTCCAGAAGCTGATTTCACATTCGTGAACTAGATCAGGGTTAGGGCCCCAATTTATTTTGCACCTGTCCGAGTTTAATTCAATTGAATTGTCACCACCCGAACCGCCTTGCCTTAACTTCCTGTATAGCCTTGAATTTATTTGAACGATTTCTTTACTTCCAAACATTTTTTGAAAATTATTCGTACGAGCGCGCGCGCGCGCGCGCACACACGCACGCACGTACACACACACACACACACACACGCACTGTCCCCCCTTCTTTTCTTCTGTGTGCGCTCTCTCAATTATTCGGGAGTTCCATCCGTCCTTCGCGGACTGAACTACACAGATTTGTCCAATAAAACCCTTCTCCTTTCTCTCAGAACGAGATTAACCGCCGGGTTTAATCGTTAAGACACAAGAGCTGTCCGTCCCTCCTCCAGCCAAAGCCAGGATGGAACCAAGAGTCCATGAGAAGGTCAGAAACAAATTACAAAAGAAAAGAGAAAAGAAAAGAGAAAAGAAAAGAGAAAAAAAGGAAAGGGAAGGGAAAAGAAAGGTGGCGGCGGCGGGGGGAACCGTGTGTGCCGGGTGGGGGGTGGGGGGGAGTGACCAGACCAACTTCAGGCAGCCCTTTGGGAAGGGGACCCGTCTTCTTCCACCCGCGTAGTGGATGCTTCCTCCACGTCCCCGATCTCCACTCTAACCGCTACTCCACACTACTCCGCCTCCCCGGGACCGCGCAGCGGCCCCCTGAAACGCGGAACGATTCCTGAGAGAGAAGGGCAAGGGCGAGCCCCGCGCACTTACTTGTGGAGAAGCGGGGATCCGGGTTGGCCCCGTACCATCCGGTGGCGGAGGCGCTGTTCCTCATGGTGTCCTGATAAGGCGGCAGGTCGCCCATGTTGCCATTGCAGTAGCCCCCCATGGCGGTGTGGGAGAGCTGGGGCACGCCGGCGGCGGTCATGTGGTAGGCGGCCGCGGTGACCGTCCCGTTGTGGCCCATGGGGTGCTGCTGCATGCCCGGCTGCGCCACCTGAGACTGCCTGTACGCCGCCAGAGGAGCCCCCAAGTTGCTCCCCTCCATGGCCACTTTCTTGTAGCTTTCCTCCAAGGGGCTCAAGATGTCAGACACTGAGAAAGGAGTCGTATGCTTTGGGCTCATCGACATGATTCGGCGGCTGGGGGGAGAGGAGGGAAAAAAAGGGAAAGGGGAGGCAAAACTCTCTCTCTCTCTCTCTCTCTCTCTCTCTCTCTCTCTCTCTCTCACTCTCCCTCTCTCTCTTTTTTTGCCAAATATTCTGGTGTGTTGCCTCCACGCCGATCTTGTTGGATGAACACGTAACCGAGTGGACCAAGTCCGCCTTAATTGGATTGAGTGGAGGCTCAGAGCTGCCTTTCGTTTGTTTTAGCCAGACGCCAGGTTTTAGGCTGCCACCAGAGGCGGGGCGTAGGCACTAAAGCAACAAGACAATAGAACCCCACATCTTGCCCGAGATAATTAGCGTACATGCTGATGACAAGGTAAACACCTTTAAGTTTTACTTCTCAGGATTTTCTTTCTTCCTTTCTTAAAAACAAAATGATTTTTTTTTAAAAATAATAATAATTATAAGTCTTTGGTGGAGGAGGAATCCCTGCCCTCGCCCGAACCAATCAATTTTATGTATGTATGTGTTTATTTTTTTTCCCCCGGAGGGGGGGGGAGGGGGATCTAACCCTAAGGCTGGAGAGAGGAAGAAAAGAGGCTGTAAGATGGAGGGGGCCTTTATTCCTCTTCTTTCCTCCCCCCCCCGCACCGCTCCGCTCGCGCCCCTCCCGTGGCTGAATCTCAAAAGAAAGCCAGTTCAAATTCGAGCCCTCTCCCCCCCACCCACCCACCCACCCCACACACTTCCGCTCTACCCGTCCTCCTCCTTGCTCAGTCTGAACGGGGAAGGTCAGGACTGAAGAACGGAATTTAGCCCCACCATCAGCAGCAGCAGCAGCAGCAGCAGCAGCAGCCCTCCCCCGCCTCCCGTTAGGAAGGTAGAAAAGAACAGTCTCTGCAGGAAACAACACCGCGATGGAACGTTCACACGTAGCCAAGTTGGCAGAAATGCTGCCTCTGGCCAGACATGGGAAGGACACGAGAGGGGGGGGGGCAGGAGAGGGAGGCGCAGGGTTGTCTAGAGCAAACTACTTGTCCCTTATCAGGGGCTGCTTAGGAGGCATAAGCTATGGAGCCCATAGGAAGCTTATCTGTCCGAGTGTCCCAAGGTATCCCCCGCCCGCGCCTGGCCAAATATATGTGTGTGCTCCCTCTCTCCCTCCCTCTCTCTCTCCCCACACATGCAATCATCTGATCGTTTTGTCCAACTCGTTACTCTGCAGGCAGATGGAAGCTGGAACTTTCGTGGGGGGGGGGGAGAATGTGCAAAGCAATTGTATAAGGATGATGGGCTGCTGGAAAACACATTAAAGCTAAGAGCACGTTTGTTATTTTCCAATAGGCACCGTGTCACGCTCTCCTCCGGGCCACGTCTAAACCTTAAAAGCGGCTTCGCGCGTTATTTATGAATCAGAGACGCCGGGGATGGAAAAGACCGGTTAGGTCATCACCCCGCCAGTGGAGAATTGTGTCTTTCATTTCCTAATATTCCGCTCAGCCTAATTGCGGCCACCTCGGTGTCAAGAGAAATCGAGAGCGCCGAGCTGCCGCCGCCCCGCGTGACCGAGGCGCGACACTCAGCCCCGATCCACAAGCTGCTTAAGACGGCGCTGCTGGGAGGGGGAAGGGAGACCCTGGAGAAGGGCCACGATCCCACTCCCACTCCAGTTGAAGCCGCTGGCGCCTTTCGCAGCTATTTGAACCGGGGTGGCGGTTGGATCGCATCCCCTTTCGACGGGTCACACATCCTGAACAAGGCTCTGCTTAGGTGGCTCGTATGGATCCAGCTGCAAATAACGGTTTGGTAATTTGCCCCTGGGAAATACATGCCGGCGTCTCTCGGCTGGGTTGTGCTCAATGGGTTGTGCTCAAAAGAAAAGAAAAGAAAAGAGTAAGTAAGCAAATAAATAAATAAATAAAGGCGAAGGCGCCCTTGCCGCTACCCGGGAATAACTAAATATCTTTGTCTAAAGTGGCTGCGTAAATGGCCCGTCGCTTTGTCACCGGCTCCATATTAGTGCATAAGGATCATTTCGCTTCAATTGGGAGCCACTCGTGGAGTCGGCGAGAAAGCGCTCAGGAGAAAGTAGGTGCCCAGATGAGAGTTCACATCCCTTCAAGTAGAAGCCGGAGCCTTGATTATACTTTACCGCTCGGCAAGAGGTGAGCAGCTTTTTTGGCCGCGCCAATGTAATTGCAGCAACTTTCAATCAGGTCCTCAGCTTTCTCCTCGACTCCCCCGGCGCCGGGTTACCAAGAGCCGCCGCGCCGCCTTAAGGCTGCAGCAGTCCCAAGCGCGCTTGGAAGTCGGCTCCATCGAAATGAATGGGACCGACTTCCCGAGCCGAGGTGGATCGGACTGGGGGGAATCCTAAGCGCGCTCGCAGGGTGCAAATAACTTTCATTCATGGGAACTCCATGCAAGTAACACAGCGTTCTAAACAGGTCCCTTTCCCTGAAAGGAAGCCCCGTTCATTTCAATAGAGCTTCCCTCGTTTCCAGGAAGTTGGTTTGGATCGCAATGCCCTCTGGTTCTGAGTCGCCAGTTAATATCTGCGCCAACTATAGGAAGAGTTTCTGGCTTCTTAAGGGAGGCGGGGAAGAGAGTCTTTAAAACTCGGGAGATCAAAAGTGTTACTTCTGATCTTCTTTCCTAGATTCAAAGATCGCTATTTTAAAGCAAGTGCTGGGACTGGGGTGGGGTCATTGGTCATTCAGTTTGCCAGAGTGTATCAATCTGTCATGTATTTGTCTGTTTTGAAAATAAATAAAAATAAAATTGAAGTATTAAAAGTAATTTAGTTACCTAGGGGATTCAAAGATATTTTCTCTTCTCAGGTGTTTTTACAAGTTGGTGATTTCATGACGGGTTCTGTTAAGAAAAACAAACCCAGCAACACACGGCAACAATAACATCATAACTAATTAGAAGGTCCTAGAATTGTATGCGAAAATATTGGATGGGATATAAATATGTACTATAACTAGAAATTCAAGCTGCAGTATAGAGATTCTGTAATTATTAGTTATACTGACTTTTTAAAAAAATATCTTGTAAATAACATATTTCAAATCTTTAACACCTAAAGTATGTATAGATATATCACCAGGAATACAGATTGGGATAATCTTTCTTACTTTTCTAAGCTATATGCCCAATAACTTGTATATATTAAGGACCTGAACTCAGCTTGCTCAAAAATACTTGCTGCTCCAGAACAAAATCAAAATAGTTTATCATTTTCATCATTGTAAAAAATAATTCCTAGCAGCAGCTCAAACCAATAGCATTGTTCAGTAGATTCATATTTTAGTTTGCAATTTTGAATTATTATTTTTTTAAAGACTAGGAAATATGGAACTCGAAAGGTTCCTTAATTAGTCAAATCTGCAAAATTATACTGTATGCGGTTCCTGCCTGAAAAAAGAGGATAGTGCCGCTGTTGTTGTGTGGAGTTTAAAACAACCATGCACTAACATTATTTATTTTCTCATTTCAACAGGCCTTCTAATTTATTCCCTTGTAAGAATGAAGGTGGGTTTCCAAAATTTTTTGAAGCCTCCCTCCACCCGGGCATTTTCTTCGGAGCGCATCTCGGGATAGAAAGTTGGAGTTGTGGTTCTAATATTGGCTCCCCTTTCGAGGTACATTATTAAGGATAGCGATCAGACTCTTGATCACGAAGAAGGAACACCTCCCACACTCCTGTCCAAATTGGGTCTTGGTTATTCCGCCTAGGATTATCAAACCATCCGTGTATTCGCATGCATGCGTGTCTATAGAAGGGCAATGCAGAGCCATTCAGATACATGGGATTTTTGCCACAGAACTAAACGGGGGCGTGGATCGCACCCAAAGGGAAGCTTTTGCCTTGTAGAATCCGATCCCCTAATCAGTTAAGCGGGAGCGTTTGGATGTCAGCCAATATACGGGGGTGGGGGTGGGGGGTGGCTCGATCATACTTGCACTCTAGTCCCAAGCACCTTTACTCGGAAGTAAGTTTCCTTGATTTAAACAGAGCTGACCTGCTCGTAAGGGAGAATAGATTTTGCTGCAGGCCCCCTCCTCTTTTCTGTCAGAATTATTCAATGCAACAGGCATACGCTCGAGGCATTTGCTCCATTCGAGGTCCCTCCCCTCACTCCTCAACAATTCGATTGATTTGGGTTGGACGGACTACTCTGGAGTAAATGGGTCTCGCTGGCCTTTACTCTAGAGTATTCTTGTTCAACTCAGTTTGATTGCAGGGGGATTCAATGAGCAGCGGCTTGCGGTCGATTTTTCTGCTCTTTTCGTTGGTCCCGGATGGCATCCTCATAGCCAGCCTCTGAATGCGGAATTAAGTTCCACCGAACTGACTCGGGCTTACTTCCCGAAGGCGTCGAGAGCGCGCGCGGGGCGTCAGAGGCTTCCTTCGCTCCGCAGCCACTCCCCGTCGCCCTCCACCGCGGTGCGTCTCACTCCGGATCGGGCTTCTACTTCCCCACCACGGCTCACCGAGCCAACTGGGCGGAACTCAGGATGAGGGAAGGTTTGTGTCCCCCCCCCTTTTTCCTTTTGAAATCTCCCTCTCCAAGTTGATTTGGACCGAGCTGCTTTGGCGCAGAAAGCCAGAACGCCTCCTTTTCAGCGCTAGCTTAATCACTCAGTATTCTTTCACCTGGCTGATTTTTTTTTTTTTTAAAGGAAAAGAAAAAAGCGGCTAAAAAGAAGTGGAGTGAAAGGGAAATGCGAGGAGGAGGAAGGGAGCTACAATGCGTTTGGCCTGCTTGAAGGCTTCCTCCCCCTCCCCCCCCCTCCCCCCCTCCCCCCCCCTTCAGGAGGGTCGCCCAAGTCTTTCCCCAGCCCGCCCCCTGCGTCTGCAGAATGCTTTTGATTTACTTCCCAGCGGCTACAAGGACGTCTCTTCAATTGCTTCTGACCCCACACAATCCGATTGATAACGCTCCAGGTTGGGTGGGTGGGGGAGAAGGAAAGGGGGTGGGTCTATCAATCAAACGGTGCCAAACCCAACGTGGATGGCGGTGGTGGCACCACCCAAACTTGCTTCCTCCTCAACTGGATCGCGGGGACGGCGGACGCGTCGAGGCGCTTCTCAAAAGAAGTTCGCCGGGATTCTCCAAGGGAGAGAGAGACGACCGGCCTCCCCCAGTCCCCGCCGCGCTTTCAATGTAGCTGCCAAGCGCTTTCCAACTGAAAAGAGAAAACTCGCCAGCGCGATCCGGCATGAGGCTATTAAAAGTTACGTCTACAGTCGTTTTGGAGAACTAGAGGCGTTTCTCTATATTGGAAAGAGAGAAAGAAAGAATTCTTACCAACTTTTTTAAAAATATAGAACTTAATGAGACCTGCATCCGACGAATCACTCATTACATAATCGTGGCTTTAGTACATCCACGCTATTAGAACACGTCATTTTAATATGGCATCTATTAAAAGTTTTAACACAATAGGTTGGCGCCTTTAGTATTTCCAGGCAGCCCCAGAAATAGAAATACAATAAAAGTCGTGCTCCAAGAGGCCTCAAGTCCGTGCTAAATCCAGATGCCTCGACAGATGTGATTATTCCTTGGCGGTAATTCCCTCGTACGAAACTTACTTCCAAGTAAGTGTGCTTAAGATGGCGTCCTTCCTTAGAAAGACTAGAGAAGCTCTCGCTTAAATTAAGCGCCCGCGTAGGCACTTGGTTCCCAAAGCTTAATGAATAGCGCCCTGGCTTAAACCAAAGTGGTATCGAACAGCCAGGCTCTTCCCAAGACATTTATTTCTTCTCCACGGGGAGGTTTCAGGACAACTTTATAAATCCGACCCCATTGTGCAGCGCAGTGGCTGGATTTCAGATCAGAGAACACCCCAGCCCACCCACCCCCAGACACCGCTTCCAGGAGTTCTCTTTACAAGCCAATTTTAGTGGGGTCTCAGCTGGAGCAGCCGCCAGCCTTAAACATATTTAGGCGGAACTTCCAATTAGCACCTACCCGTAAACTTTGGGTGAGCCACTGTGGTACCGCAATCCACGGCCTGGCATTCCTTTTATTAGGACCAACCAAATACACGTACAATTGTGGGCAAGCTTTTGAGATCTCCAGATCTCTTCATCAGGCAAGGTGTTACAAAAAGCAAGTGTGTGTGTGTGTGTGGGGGGTGTTAAACGAGAGGGGGGACAAGGCTGTATGAAGTCTGCATGATGATCACAGCCTGAAAGATGGAGCGGAGGGAGAGGCGCAGACTGAAATGGATTCGGCTCTACCGATTAAGTGCAATGCAGGTTTCAGGTTACACACTCTTGGGGCAAGTCATGGCTGATTCCACCACCACCCCCTTTTGAAAATATAAAATCCAGCTATTAGTCGGAATCGAGTTCAACCTTAGGTGAAGCACACTGGCTCCTTTGTAGGCGGAGAACAAAAGTAAAGATGAACATGGCACTTTTTATATTAGCAAAGTTGGACATTAATTCTGGGCGGTGCACTAGGTAAAAAATAATTTTAAAAAGTGAATAGAACCCAAAGTGGGTTGGTGTTACCTCGTGGTTGGAGGGAAGGAAAACCCTCGAAGAGTAAGGTCCAATAACCAGGTGGTTTTTCCCTATGGGTGCTTGGGTTATACCAGGATGCTACCAGGTGTTTCTCTCTCTCTCTCTCTCTCTCTCTCTCTCTCTCTCTTGCTGAATGTAAGTTTCACTGCAATCAGGGGGACTCATTTCAAGTTAGATATGTTTAGAGCCATTCCTTAAAATGAGTAAAACTGGTTTAAATTGGAGAGCTCTGGCTAAAATTGCAAATTGTGTGTTCTACTGTCAGACTATTTGGGGCTGTAATCTTTCCACCACTAGCTGGAGCAGCCGATGGCGGGAGGAGGGCTGTGTTACCAACCTGCTACTCAATCTGCTTTAGAATGGTTTGGGGAAGAAAAGGATTTTGCTTGACATCCTTTCCACTGGCAGCCTCTTCCACTGAAAATCAGGCAGTTGCTTCCCTTTATATGCATTTAGGATGAGTTCTCAGGTTTTACCTTCAGGGACCTCCCCTCATCCCTTTTATAGTTAAATGCACTGCTTGGCTTAGATTTGTCCCAATGGAGGTATGTAGAACTGGGAGATGTGAAAGCACCAGCCAGTTTCTCTGGTGCAGTGGCACAGTAGGGTACTTCTAGATGCTGGGCATGATGGTCTCTCCCTCGGGCCCTCTGCCCCCTTTAGATGGTAATGTGTGTTCTCCAGCTTTCTTCAAACTGTGACAAGCCAGCCCTTTTGCATTTGGATACCCCCCTGCTCATCTCTCTTGAGTGGGGCCAGGTCTTCTGGCCCAAACTCCTGCTCTAGAGTGCCCAGAACCACATTGTAGCAAAGGAGAGATTGTGGGTGGGTACAGGCAGTCCCTGAGTTAAGAATATCTGACTTACAGACAACCCATACTTGAGAGGAGGATGAGGATTATGTAAGCCGCCTTGGGTTCCTTGCAGGAAAAAAGGTGGGGTATAAATATAATATAATATAATATAATATAATATAAATAAGAATGGACTTCTGGGTCCCCAGGCGCTACATAGTTTACATAGAGTACACTTAGCATACTACGCAATTTGTGTAAATGCTGATTTTAACGTATAGAACACTATGCTGTTCCAACTTACATACAAATTCGACTTAAAGACATTCTGGAACTCCTAACCTGGGGACTGCCTGTATTGTGTTGAGTGAGTAAACTTCTCCTAGGAAAATTAAGGAAAAAGGAGAAGAAGAGACCAGCAGGGCGAACTATCATAATTGCCTTCTCCACCTGCTCCTGCTTCACCAAGGAGGGACTGGCCCCCTCCACCTCACACAGAGCAGGCCATTGCAGCCAACTGAGCAGGAGAGGAAGAGGAAATAAACTGTCACCATCACCACCTCTTCAAAGAGGCTCCTCACCCCACCCCCCACACCCCAATTTGGAAATCTATATATTCTCCCTCCCTATCCCTTATGCCTTGTATATCATGGCATAGATTTAGTTTGTAAACCTGAGGACAAAGACTGTCATGCTAGTTATCTTTGTAAGCTGCCCTGGGAGCCTTTTTAGCTAATGAGGGGTTTATAAATATTGTAAATAAATAAATAATAAGGCTCAAACTCATAGCGCCTGTGATCTGGAGCAGTCCCATAAAGCAATGGGCTCCAGAGAAAAGTAGATTCAGGATTAAGGCTGTGGCTCAATAAACACTCCACTTCTAAACACCTTACTAGAAAGTATGTCCCCAGTGAACATAATGGGATCTCTTCCTTCTGAATAAAGTTTGTTTGTTTGTTACTTTTCTATTCTGGATAGCGATAGCTGAAGCTCTCTGGGCAGTTCACAGAACAAGACTGCAAACCATAGAATACAACAATGTAATATAAAAACCTTTAAAAGTTAAAACAACAGAATGAAACCACATTAAAAACCAAACGAAAAGCCAGCCACTGTGCAAAGATCTTAAAATGCACTAATGTGATTTTTAAAACTAAAATGAAACAAAAAAACTAAAGTGCAATCCTGTGCCAGTTTAGACAGAAAAAAGGCCTACAACTCCCAGCATGCCCCAGCCAGGGATTTGTAGGCCTTTTTCTGACATCTATGGGCAGATAGCTGTGTGTATGTGTGCAAATGCGGAGGACTATTCAGTCATATGATTTCATTATCGATAGTATGAAGCAGAGGCAGTGTTACAGGGTGGCCCACTAGGGCTGGAGCACCGAACCTTTTATTTGGAGCCCCGAATCTCTAGGAGGCCATCTTCCCCACCACCCTGCTGTCCATGGGCACTTGCTGAAATACAGGTGCAGCCCCCCCCCCATGATCTCTGTGCATTTTTTTTTGTTTTTGTCCTGTGGGCCTGAACCCCAGATCTTTTCAGTACCTAGCACTGCCCCTGGTATGAAGTAGTATAAGAACAGGTGTACCCCCTCATCATCTACTGTTCCAATAAACATCAGCCTAGCGAGTCTATACCCACACCTGTTGATATATGTGTGTGCTTGTCCATGTACACAAGTGTGTGTGTGCGTGTGTGTGTGCGCGCGTGCGCACGTGCGCGCGTGCACACACACACACACACACACACACGTATGTATGTATGTATATCTATATACACATACATACATTATATATGTATGTACAGAATATACATATGTGAACACACACAGTGAATATTCACAACTACAAAAGAACACAAGAAGAGCAGTGCTGGATCAGACCAAAGGCCTATCTAGGGCAGCATTATATTTGCACGGTGGCCAACCAGATGCCCATGGGAAGCCCACAAACAGGACATGCGTTCAATAGCACCCTTGCACTGTGTTCCCCAGCACCTGGTATTCAGACATCTTGGCTCTGATAATAGTTGAGGTCATATACAGCCATAATGACTAGTAGCCATTGCTTGCCTTATCCTCCCTGAATTTGTCTAATCCTCTGTTAAAGCTGTTCAAATTGGTAGCTGCGACTACACGATCCCTTACACTTTAGGACCACTCGCATAAACCCTTCTCAGGCTAAGCATCAACACTTAAAAACCTGAGTGGAGGGTCAAATGAAACCTTTCCCCTACTAATGAGGGAAAAGATTAATTCTGGTTATTAAGGATCTATTTTTAAATTTATGATGCTGTGGGTACAAAGGTGTGTGTGTAGATTTAAAAGTAAAGCAGGTTAATAACGCCAAGCTGACACTTAGGATTTGGGTAGCAAACAAAATAAAAATAAGTTTATTTTAATTATCAAAATCTTAGTTCCAGAAAATAAACCTGCCTACACCAAACACTTTATAATTAACCTAAGTCCCTATAACTCCAAATACTCTCACTCATCATACAATCACTGATTCCTCTTAAAACTCCTGACAAGACAGGAATAATCCAACTAACCTAACTCCCAAACTCTCCCCACACTCCAAACACTCTCCCATAACACAATAAACGGCCTTAACTCTTCTTAACTAACTTTGACATCACTCAAACACTCCTTATATACTCCTCCCCCACCCTTTCCAAGACATCACAAACCACACCCACTCGGTTCAACATTCTAGACACACTAAACATACTAATGCAGACATACACCAGCGAACTGAATTGTGGGGTTACGCCACAGTAGCCATCACCATATCTTGGGATAGAGAATTCCATAGTTTAACTATTTGCTATGTGAAGCAGTACTTCCTTTTATTTGTCTGAATCTCCCACCATTTAGTTTCCATGGACGACCCCAAGTTCTAGTATTATGACCCTATCTGCTTTGTTCACACCATGCATCCTTTTAAATACCTCTGTCCTGTCTCCACTTCCCCTTTTCCTAAGTTAAATAGCCCCAAATCTTGTAACATTTCCTCACAGGAGAGTTGCTCCAGCCCCTTGATCATTTTGGTTACCCTTTTCTGCACCTTTTCCAACTCTACAATATCCTTTTTTGAGGTGCAGTGATCAGAACTGTATATAGTATATTCCAAATATGGTGGCACCATAGATTTGTATAGTGGCATGATGACATTGGTGTTTGGTGGTTTTATTTTTGATTCATTTCCAGCTGATTACTACAGTAATTGCAATTCATTCACCTAACATCTGGGCTGTGCTCCACAGAGGTTTCTGTCATAAGGCACATCCAGAACAGCCTAGAAATGCTTGGTGGGTGAATGCGCCAGCCAGTGGCTGCACGATAGGCCTTAGCCCAGTGTTCTCCAACCTTGGGTCCCCAGATGTTTTTGGCCTACAACTCCCAGCACGCCCCAGCCAGCATAGCTGGCCAAAAACATCTGGGGACCCAAGGTTGGAGAACACTGCCTTAGCCAATATAAATCCCAGAATACAACTTTGGTGGATGTCATTTGGCAATGAAGGGGGAACTTTTCAGAAAGCCAAAGTCATCCCACTCTGCACCCCCATCCCAATAATATCAATAATAATAATAATTATAATCTCAATAATATCAATATTAATAATAATTATAATCCCAATAATATCAATATTAATAATAATTATAATCCCAATAATATCAATAATAATTATAATCCCAATAATATCAATAATAATTATAATCCTAATAATATCAATAATATCATTAGCCATGCTGGCTGGGTATGCTGGGAGCTGTAGGCCAGCAACATCTGGGGACCCAAGGTTGGAGAGCCCTGCTATACAGTAACCCCTCTCCTCCACAGCCCAACATCTGGGGGGGGGGCTAGCTAGCCCAGAGCCCTAGCTTTTTTTAAAAAAGGGGGGAGAGCATGTTTCTAGCCCTCACAGAACCCAAGATATGAGGCAAAACGTTCATCCAGCATTTTGTGCAAAAAGGACAATCGTTTTGTCCAGCCGTTTTGTGAGAGATGAGCCTGCAACCACGTTTCAGTGTGTTTAGTTAAGGAGTGAAGTTGCAGCTATGATCAACATTTGGCTATAGAGATAAGTATAGAGTGAGGACTTGTCTGCAGAAGGGACTTCCTGGTTTGTTTTGCCACCACCCCCTCTTAGTCTACCCTCATGGAATAGTGATCGCTGCCCATAGAAAACAATGGGAAAATCCAGAATTTTACTGTAACTGTGATTGGGCAGTAGCATATCCAGCCCCAAAACAGTGGGTAGCAGGAATGACAGGAGTTTATGTTCTTTCTAGCTCAGGTCTTATTTCATACCCCTCCACACACAAATGCCCTTTTTTACTGGGTTTGTAACCATTAAAAAAAACACCTGCCAATGTAAATAAAGTCTGCTGTTATACCCTGATTGTGTGTATGGAGGGGAGCAGCCACTGTGGTTGACTTTGGGTTACATCAGCACTACAAAGTAGTCCTGTGGTTGTTCTACCCATATTACTGGGAGTGAGAGAATAGTGTATGACATCCCGGCAGTGTAGTTCAGAGCTGTTATCTAGTCTGCTGGTGCATTGGTGTTTTTTGTTTTGTTTTTAGGGTAATGTAGTCGGGGGAGGCGGCAGCTGTGAAGTATTCAGTGGAAAGAAGGAAACTTTCCTTCATTTGCTTCATTAAATACTTTCTGGATTTAATTTCCCTCTGACCTCACTGTTTACAATCCCCACCCCCAATATGTGCTGTATATAAGCCTGAAAATTCCCATAATGCTCCATGCATTTGATGAAGTGGGCCATAGTCCATAAAAGCTTATTCCAGAACAGATTTGTTAGTCTTGAAGGTGCCCACAAGACTGTCCCTTGCATTTGCTGTTAATAATGTTTATCTGAGTTGCTGTTCATGCAGAAGATCGAGGCATATGGGTGGGGCATAAGAGAAACAAGAGGATGTTTCTCAAACGTTGAATGTTTAATATGAGTTGTAAGGGTTGCTGTCAGTCTTCAGGCTCCCTCCCCAGGGTCTGTGTAAGATAAGTTTCCAAGTAGGGTACTTGATGCATCTTGTCACTACTGCACATGCATGTAAATATGTGCACACTGTAATGCAATGCACAGATGGCCATTTTTTCATGCTAGGGACGCTTATTACGGACATATTGTAAGACAATCAAGTTTTTCTAGTATGGAATTATTTATTTTATTCTATTATATTTATGTGTTGAGTTTTCTTCGGCAACTAAAGATCTCCCCATTTTTACCCTCATAACAATCCTTGTGGGGTAGGGTAGGCTGAAAATTAATGACTGACCCAGATCATCCAGTGAGAAACGGGAGGCATTTGCTGGTCCTCCTTAGGCAGTAAAATGTCCTGGGCCAGGCCTGGTTATGTATGTGTGTATCTTGTTTGGCTGTTGTGTCTGCATGAAGCAGTGAATCAGTCTGCATTTCTTTCGTCTGTGTGTGTGTGTGTGTGTGTGTGAGAGAGAGAGAGAGAGAGAGAGAGAGACAGACAGACAGAGAGAGAGAGAGAGAGAGAGAGAGAGAGAGCTTTGATGTGTGTTTACGTTTTCTGTTATGCTGTAAAAGGGGAAGCTTGTGTTTGTATTTGAGTTCTCTACCATGGAAGATGTTGCATTATTATTGTACATTGTTGCCTTTCTCTCCCCCTCTCCCTCTGTGTGTGTGTATGCACAAATGTCATGTGAGTTCAGTATTGAAAGCAGGGTAGGGGTCCCACTACAGACAACTAGACGGGTGGGCCCATCATGGCCTTGATCTGGCCCTGCTCTCCCCTGGTGGATGCAGCCAACAGCTTTCTTAGCCTGGAAGTCTGAATGCATCTGTCAGTATAATTAGCCTTCCCCAAGCTGGTGCCCTCCAGATGCTTAGAACAACAAGTCCCAGCATTCCTGAGCATTGCCAGCTGTGGCTGCTGAGAGTTGAAGTCCAAAATGTCTGGAGGGCACCAGGTTGGGGAACACTGAATTCAACAACTTGTTGAAAAAAGCGCTCCTTCTGAAACTTATTGCCTCACTGGGCAATCATCAGGAAACAAAACAAAACAAACAAAGACAAAACAAAATACCCAGCTGATTTCTATAGAATGTTATCAGTTTTTTTCAAACTAAATGAAGTCTGTTGGATTGAAGATTTTTTGTTTGTTCTACAATGGCTTTTGGGTGATTTAAGAAGTATTAACTTTTAAAAGATTGATTTTAAAATAATATTTTTTCTCCTGTTCTTAATTTTGCTCTGTTATGATGTTTTAAAGGGTTTTTAAAATTTTGTTTTAAAGTTTTAAATTGTAAGTTCCCTCGGGGGCCCTTTCTGGGAGGAAAGGTCACTCAGAAAAAATTGTATACTGCACATAAGTATACAATTACTGATGGATCAAATAAAATATGTAAGTCAATCACCCCTTTTCTGGTTTGAACTATGAAGAAATGGTTTTGCTATGCATGGAATACTTTCCTTTGATTATAATTCATAGACCTTTAAACTGGAATTGGCCTAATCCTACAATCCTAAATGTAGTTCATAGGAAGTAAGTCCCATTGAATAGGTTTTAGTACTGGACTACACATTCAAGTACTAATTGGTCTGAGCTGTTTAGAGTAGGCACTGACTGGTTTACATATTTATTTATGACATTTCTATGTGGCTCAATAACACTGAGTGGCTTACAGTATCAATAAAATATTAGAATATAAAAACTATCCATAAAACAATAAAACAGTAAATTTAAACAATCCTAATTTTGAAAAATTAAAAGAACTTAAAAGACCTTTAAAAAGCTGAGAAAATAAAAAAGGTCTTTGCACAGCACAGAAATGACCCAAAGAAGGCATCAGGCAAGCCTCTCTGGGGACAGTATTCCACAGCCAGGGTGCCACCACTGAAAAAGCCCTCTTTCCATCCCTGCACTTCACTTGATGGGGGGCACCAGATAAGGGCCTTTCCGGACATGATCTCAAGGTCTGGGTAGGTATATGGGGGGGAGGGGAGAAAATCCTTCATGTAACCTGAGCCCAAGCCATGAAGGGCTTTAAAGATCATCATCATCATCATCATCATCATCATCATCATCATCATCTGGGAACTATAGACCAATCAGTCTGACATCAATCCCTGGGAATTTTTTTGGAGCAGATTATAAAGAAGTCAGTCTGCAAGCACCTTGAAAACAATGCAGTGATTACTAGAAGCCAACATGGATTTGTCAAGAACAAATCCTGCCAGACTAATCTGATCTCATTTTTTGATCAGGTAACCTCCCTTGTGGACTATGGGAAAGGCAACAACAGAGGATGATCTCCAAACTATCCTAAATGCTTTTGCAGAAGCATACGAAAAACTTGGTCTCTCACTTAACATCAAAAAAACCAAAGTGCTTCATCAGCAAGTGAAAGCTAACCCTTTGGTGATGCCATCTATCCAGCTTGACGGGACAATACTGGAAAATGTCGATCATTTTCTCTATCTTGGCAGCTATCTTTCTGTTACAGCTAACATCGACAGTGAAATCCAGCATCGTTTGAGCTCCGCAAGTGCCGCGTTTTCTCGAATGAAACATAGAGTGTTCGAGGATCGGGATATTTGTAAGAAGACCAAAACACTGGTTTATGAAGCCATTGTATTACCAACTTTATTGTATGCCTGCGAAACATGGACTATCTATAAACGTCACTTCCACCTCCTTGAAAGATTTCATCAACGTTGCCTCCGGAAAATCCTGTGAATTACTTGGGAAGATAGGCGAACAAATGTCAGTGTACTGGAAAAAGCAAAGACTACTAGCGTTGAAAAAATGATCCTTCAATGCCAACTTCAGTGGACCGGTCATGTTGTTCGAATGCCTGACTGCCGTCTCCCAAAGCAGTTATTTTATTCCCAACTCAAGGATGGAAAGCGGAATATCGGTGGTCAATATAAGAGGTTTAAAGATGTTCATAAGGCTAATCTAAAAAAATGCAATATAAACATCGAAAACTGGGAAGCTCTGGCCCATGAACGATCTAACTGGAGGCTGGCCTTTCACAAAGGTTCCATGGACTTTGAAGAAGCCCGAGTACAAGGTGAAAGGGAGAAACGTGCTAAGCGAAAAGCACGTCAAACGAATCCTTCACAGGACCATCTTCCATCTGGTAATCTGTGTCCTCACTGTGGGAAGCTGTGTGGATCTAAAATTGGCCTCCACAGTCACTTACGGACCCATCGCTAGAGTCTACACAATCTTCTTTAGAATTTCCTCCTTTTATCCTGGAAGACAATCTTACTGTTGTGACATGTATCACAATCACCAGCTGTGGCACAATGTTTACAAATGAAAGGAACAGAATGGCTGGTAAACAAGTTATGTTTTGTCTCCTACTTCCTGTGTGTTTCTCATGGGAAAAGTAGGTGTGAAAGAAATACGAGCTGGTCACATGGTTTGTATGTTCTGATGACGTACTGACTTGTTGTTTCTCTGTCTGTAGCCATTTTGGAGAGATGTGGAACTGTTCTCTCTTCTTCACTCTCTTGTCTTCTGACTAGTGCTTGCTGGACTAAATGCAATCATGTAATGTCTTAGCTGAGGTGGAGTAAACACCTTGCTCCACTGGATTAAATGCTTGCTATGCATTATACTCTGCATATAGACTGTAATTAGGAGATGTATGCTCTGTAGAATATACTTGCTAAAGTAAATAAACAGGTAGAATAGACCTGTGGAGTTTACAGAGTTATTTCCTTATTACTGGAATCTGCAAACAGGAGGAAGCTGAGTTGGCTGACATCCGATACGCTGGAAGGGCTGCGCTAAGAGTGGGAGAGACAGATCTGAACTTCTGTGTGTAGATTTATGGGCGTCTGCACACGGGAATAGGATTTTAAATCTTCCATCTCACACAAGCGAGACGCTCTGCTTTTTCCTCGCGCGCCTTCACTTACTCGGTCATGAGTGATCGCCTGATGATGATGATGGACTGTGGGAATGCTGTGGACATAATATATCTGGACTTCAGCAAAGCTTTCGACAAAGTGCCTCATGATATCCTGATTAGCAAGCTAGCCAAAAGTGGGCTGGATGGAACAACTATCAGGTGGATCCACAATTGGCTACAGAATCGAACCCAAAGAGTGCTTATCAATGGTTCCTTCTCAAACTGGGGAGAGGTAACAAGCGGGGTACCGCAGGGCTCGGTCCTGGGCCCAGTGCTCTTCAACAGTTTTATTAATGACTTGGATGAGGAGCTGCAGGGAATCTTATCAAATTTGCAGTTGACACAAAGTTGGGTGGAACAGTTAATACTCTGGAAGACAGAAACAAAATTCAAAGCGATCTCGATAGACTGGAGTGCTGGGCCAAGAACAACAGAATCAAATTTAATAGGGATAAATGCCAAGTGCTGCACCTAGGGAAAGGAAACCAAATGCACAGTTACAGGATGGGGGACACTTGGCTCAACAATACTATAGTTGAGAAGGATCTTGGAATTGTTGTAGATCACAAACTAAATATGGGCCAGCAATGTGATGTGGCTGCAAAGAAGGCAAATGCTATTTTGGGCTGCATTAATAGAAGTATAGCTTCCAAATCACGCGAAGTGATAGTTCACCTTTACTCAGCACTGGTTAGGCCTCATCTTGAGTATTGTGTCTAGTTCTGGGCACCACACTTTAATAAGGATGTAGACAAACTGGAGAGGGTTCAGAGGAGGGCAACAAAGATGATAAAGGGACTGGAAACAAGACCCTATGAGGAGAGACTGAAAGAACTGGGCATGTTTAGCCTTCAGAAGAGGAGACTGAGGGGAGATATGATAGTACTCTTCCAGTACTTGAAGGGTTCTCACAAAGAGGAGGGCCAGGATCTCTTCTCGATCATCCCAGTTTGCAGGACATGGAATAATGGGCTCAAGTTACAGGAACCCAGATTCCACCTAAACATCAGGGGAAATTTCCTGACTGTTAGAGCAATAAGGCAATGGAACCAACTACCTAGGGAGGTGGTGAGCTCTCCCACTCTGGAGGCATTCAAGGTGCAGCTGGACAGCCATCTGTCAGGGATGCCTTGACCTGGATTCCTGCATTGAGCAGGGGGTTGGACTCGATTGCCTTGTAGACCCCTTCCAACTCTACTTTTCTATGATTCTACATGGAGCTGGGTTACAGTGTTTTGAGCTTCTCTCCTTCCCTAGCCTGGGTCTTCTGTATAAGGCAGCAGTAGACAACTTGTGGCCCTGCAGATGTTTTGGCCTAAAGCTCCTACCAGCCCTAGCCAGTATAGCCAATGCTGAGCATGATGGCAGTTGTAGGGGTGTGCGACACTGGAAAACTCATTTCGTTTGAGCTCAGTGGACTTTCAACACATTCCTGACCCGACAGCCAAAAGTGGGTCAAGTTGGCTGGGGGGTTGGCTTCTGCGAAATCGCTCGAAACATTTGCACAAATTTGGGCCAACTCATTAGATTCAAGTAGTTGTTGTTGTTCTTGTTGTTGTAGCCAGGTTAGACAAAAGAAACTCTTGTTCAACCTTAAAAGCTAACAGGGTTATGACAGCATAAGCTCCCATGGACTAGAGACCACTTCATCAGATGCATGGTGCATCTCCAGTTGGCATGCATGTGTAGTCTCTCACACACATACATGACTAGAGCCTAATTAAGGGGTGGGGAACCTTGGACCCCATCCTATAGGGAGCAATCAGGTGATGGCTGGGGCTAAAGCCAACTGTGGGAGGGGCCAGATCCAAAAGTGGGTGTGGCCACACACTTTTTTCTCTCCCTTTCTGCCACCTCTTCTCTCTATCCCCCACTTCACCCTGCTCAGTGGGCTGCCAGGGGAGGGACAGATTGCTTTTCCCAGAGGACTGGACTAATCACTTGTAGAGGGCTTCTGAAATTAGGCTGAGGGCTAATTTTATCACCCCCGACATACTCACTGGCTGCCCACCCCTAGCCTACCCATATATTCATACATGTACACATAGAGGAACAAATTCAGTGGGGTATGATATGCATGTAGTACAACCTGCTACATTTATATGCAAAGCTCAAAAGAATTCAAGGTAAGCACAATGACCATTCACAACTGCAGCCAATTGGCCGTTGGCAGTGGAATGTGTGACCTCTCTCACTCCACTGAAATGCAGTGTGTTTCTGGTGTCATGGAATTTCTAGTGCTTACCGTGAAAGACCATTACCCTGTGTTGATTGCTGCCATTAAGTGATAAAAATCCACGTGTGAACGAGCTCTTGATCATGGTAAGAGGAAGATTCCAAGGCAGTATGTGGACCCCATGCTCAACCACAGTTATCTTCTTGGAGTCTTCTTCTCCTACTAAAAGTGTATCTTGAAGTGATTGGAAGCCCTTATCTTATTTACAGAGCAAACCTATGAACATCTACTCAGAAGCCAGTCTCACTGAGTTCAATGGGATTTACTCCCATGTAAGCATGTATACGATTGTAGCCTTATTATAAGGCCACAGTTGTAAGTTACGGGTGAGTTGGATGAATCACGTTCTCCCATTATAACCAGAACTTAGGGAGGCAGTAGATTTTATGGCCTATACTTGGAAAATGGCTGGGAAGATTGATCTGAAACTTGGCAGTGTAGGAGAAGGCAGTTAGAGGATGGTCCATGCTGATTTTGAGGCAGAAATGGTAAAAAAAAAAAGAAGAAGAAGAAAAAAGACATTTATAAGAGTTTAAATTGTGACCTCAGCAGTTTGACTGGGATTATCAGGTTTTTTCCAGAGGCTTTGCTCTGGCTGATTTATTGGCTGATTTTTCTGTTTGTACTGGATCGCTTACTTTGTTGTCTCAGGGCAGGGAGAAGGTCTAGTATGGGCTTTGCCCTAGTAGCAGCGTAATGTTTGTAGTTTTTCTTTAAAATGGAATTTCTTTTCCTGGCCCATTTTTATTCTGTGGAAATACATAAAATCTGTTTTGCATGTGCCCAATATAGGCACATACTGGGTATAGAATGGGAGTGAGTATGTGGCTGGTTACCACGGAGATGGCAGATAATGTGTCAAGTGATCTATCAATCTATGAATCTATAAGTAGGTAGGTAGGTCCAATCTCTCAGCTCTATCTAAGACAGAAGACTTTAGAAGAAACCTGAAACCACTCTCACCCTCCCAGGGAAGGAGAAATTTCTCAAAAATAAATTCCCAAATATACAATAAACTCTGTTCTTATTCTTCAGAAAATTTCAGAAGTGCACTGTTTTTCAGACAGAACCTACATTATAGTAGGGTTTGAACATCCTCCACTCCCAGGAAATATTATCATGATACCTCCAGAATCAATGTCTGTACTTAACTTGAGGAAAGCTGAATTATGGAACTCCTTGCTACAAGCAAATCACTGTGGCAAAGAATTTAGCCAATTCCAAAGAGGGATGCGTTATCAATATAAAATCATATTGAGGAAAGCTGAATTATGGAACTCCATGCTACTAGGAAATCACTGTGCATGCTCTTGTCATAGTGAGTTGTCTACACGTTTCTCATTACCCCTAAATATGATTCAGATATTAGTAAAATAAACTTTATTCCTGTTCTTAAGAAAAGTCCAGAAGCACACTGCTTTTCAGACAGAACTTACAACTCTTATCATTCTGGGTGGATGGCACTGATTGCCAGTTGGGTACTTGTAACAATGGAATGGAAGCTTTCGGTGCATTGACTCCATGGCCGGCTTCACACGTCACTTTAAAGCCACAGAGGTTCTGAAATCTCTGTGGGTTTGAAGTTGCCCCAGGCCCTGGCTGTGCCCGACTAATAGTTGGGCACAGCGGGGGTCCAGAGGCACCCCCTCTCCCCTCAGTCCTCCTGTTGGTATCCCAGGGGACACTGCGGGAGCACTGAGGAGGGAGGAGTGGGGATGACAGCTGGAGAAAAAAGCCCAAGCAGCATTTTTCAACTTTTCACCCGCTGCAGAGGCTCCTTGCCCTGAGCAGCACCTGCACTGAGAAAGCTTGCTCCCCCCTCCTGCCCCCCCTCGCTCCCCCTCCCCCCTTGACCCACTCGCTGCCGCTGTCCACTGCTGCCTCTGCCACCACCACTGCTGGGGTCTGCCGGCCACCCCCTTCCCAAGCAGGAAGAGGGCATGTGGCACACAGTGGCAGTGGATGTGACAGGAGTCTAGCATACACACGGCAAACCCCTGTCACACCCGCTGCTGCCACTGCAGCCACAGCGGCGGCAGCACCTCCTCTCCCCCATCCAGCCCCCCTTCTCACAGTGGGAACAGGGGGGCTGGAGGGGGGAGGCAATTCTCTCTGTCTCCGACAAACACAAAAGAAACAGAGAGATTCAGTGCCCCCCCCAAGGACTCCACATGGGGGTGGGTTATTCTCTCTGTCTTGGGAGTCCCGTGGTGGTGGTGGGGCACCCCACAGCAGGAGAAGGGGGCTGGCAAGGGGGAGGAGGCACCCATCACACCTGCCAACAGCTGACACTGCGGCGTGCTGTGGTGGCAGCCTAGGCGGGCATATGCCCTCTCCCTACTTGGGAAGGGATGGCCAGCAGACCCCGGCCGGCAGCAACGGAGGCCGCAGATGGTGGGTGGAGGTGGCAGAGCAGATGGCGGAAGATGGCGGCGGTAGCGGTGAGTGGGGCTCGGTGGGAGGGGAGGAGGTGTGCGGTGGCGGCGGACCCTGGGGCCTTCCCCACATGCTTCTGCTGATGCAGGACATTGGCAGGAGTGCACGGGGACAGCCAGGCCAAGTGCCGCTTGGGCACTTGGCCAGCTGTCATCATCGGCAGAGACTGTGGTCAGAGCAGCAGCCCTTCTTTGACACTCTGGCCACGGGGCTCTGTGCCTTTTCGACTTGTGGGTAGGTTAGCGTGTTGTCCAGGTTTGGATGACATGCTAAGCCTACTAGGGTTAGCGTAACCCTGCCGCAAGCCATGGCTTCGCAGGGTGGTTTAGAAGCCACACCAGGTTGGCTTCTAAAGCACCTCACAGGGTCAGATGACACGCTAAACCTCAGTAGGGAGTAGCCTACTGAGGGTTAGCATGTTGTGTGAACCCAGTCCATGTGTCCATTCCAGTGAACAGACAAATCTGGGACTTAGGTCCACCACTCTGCCATTGACAGCCATCCAGCTCCATGGTTGTGGTGAAGCTGGAACTAGCCACAGCATAGGATACCATACCATTTCCATATTGCCTAAATAATGTTAAGGCGCAGGTAAGTGCCAGCATTTTGTAGTTTGAGTGAATATGGAAAACCCTTAATACAACAACAACAACAACAACAACAACAACAATCCTTTATTGCAGTCAATAGACCATTCCTCACACAATATAATAATACATACATATAGTACAACTAGTTAATTGGACACGTGAGAGTGGGAAATCAAATATAGTCTAGTGGAGATAACCTGGTTCAGAAATTTGGCCACTTGTTCAGTGACCAACTTATCAGAGCTGCTAAGTAATAAAGTTATTAAAAATTCTGTAGGGTGCCCAGGAAAAGACCGTAAAATGGGATAAATCAGATCATTCCTGGCCCTGTGGTAAAAGCTACAAGACAAGAAAACATGCTGTATAGATTCCACCTCAGAGTCGTTACATGGGCAGCATCTTTTGGAAAGTGGGGTTCTGCTATATCTACCATCCAGCAGTTTGGAAGGGAGAGCATTAAATCTAGCTAATGAAAATGCTCTCCTAAATTTGGGGATCGTCAGCCATCGAAGATAAGGCAGCCCCTCCTTGCTAAAAACAGCTGGTAGACCCAATGATAGAGGAGACAGGGGGCCCTGGCGGCTCCCTGTAATTCTTGTAGAACAATGTCCAACAGCCTCTGTTTTACAATTGATTTAGCGCTAATTCTCTAGATAGTAACATATCTGGGGAAAGCCCTACCAAGATGATTTTGTTCATCACAGCCTTTGACCAGGGAGAATTGAAAGAGTTTAATACAACATGTTAAACCAAAAGGTTTTTTGTTAATTGAATCTCCTTATTTCTTCCATGGAACTCAAGGAGAAATATATGGGTTTCCAGGTGGTTTCCCATCCAGTCACTGATCAGACACAAACCTGCTCAGCTTCACCAAGGCTGTTTAAGAAAGGATCACGTAGTCGTAGCATTAAAATATTCCCTATTTGAGACAAAGATCTGGTATATCTAAGGGGAAGTGAGTCCATAGAGGAAGGGAGGAGCGGGGTGGAGGGACAAGGAGCACCCCTGCCACTGCATCATGACACATGCACCTGGAGTACAGGTACACTTTTGAAGGCTTCTTCTTAATCCTGCCTACCTGTAGAACTCCAAGCACAAAAAAATGTCAATGACTGCGAAAACAAGAAAAGGAGTGTGTATGGGGGGAGGGGGGAGATTTTGAAGCTGAGGGACTTGACAGAAGGCAAAGCATTCTGAATTTACTGAAAGAGTGGGGAACTGGCTCTAAAGGGTTGCACCCCTCCGGTTGTTTGTGGGGGTGCAGTCAAAGTAGAACAGGAGTGAGCAGAAGGTAGATCTGGATCTACTGGTAGATTTCTGGGTGATTTGAGGTAGATTGGCAAGCATTTCTGACTCCCAGATGTTTAATAACTGGAACAACAAAAAGACCCTCCCCTCAAAAAAAATTATACCACTGAAACAAAGAAAGTTTGGGGGAACCAGGAGTGGATTTTTGTGTAGAAGGACTGTGAGCTCTATTCAGTTCTGGCACACAGAATAAATTCCTGGGCTCAGAATTCTTTAATTCTAAGTGTATATCTTTTGCACTAGGCTCTGGTTGGTGGTAGGGATGTATCACGAACCTTTTGGGGGGCTCTGGTCTCCGCCGGCTCGGCTCTCCATGGCGGCGGCCCCCCGTGCTCTATCTTCTGAGTGGCGCGGAGCGTTCTCAGTGCCGCTCGAGCTGCCGGCACCGGCCGTCGGCCAAGCCAGTCGGTCCCCCATCGCGTCACTTCTGGCGTGGCCAGCACACTGGACCCCCGCGCTGTTTTTGGTGGGGGGAACCAGGGCAACAGGGCTTAAACAACCCTGTTGCCCTGGTTTCCCCTGCCAAAAACATAGCGCGGGGGTCCAGCGCGCCAGGAGCAGGGTCCCATTGCGTCACTTCTGCCACGACGGAAGTGACGCGATGAGACCAGCGTGGGCGGCTCGCCGCGGAGAGTCAAGCTGCTGAGCCACCGAGCCGCCGCCCGGCCTCAGGTAGGCTTGTGTGAGCCTCGCGCGGGCGCGAGCCAGGCCGGGTTTGGTCCCACTCGGCCCACACGTGCAAAAAGTAACTTCCCTAGGTGGATTTTGAGGTTCTAGTAGGAAAAAAAAAGAGTAGATCACGCACCCCTGAAGTCTGCCAGTCCCTGGAGTAGAGCATCACCTCAATGTGTGTCCTGGGGTTAGCCAAGAAATTCCCTTAAACACAAAAAAAAGATTGACGTCCCGGCTGAGAAATATGTAAAAAGTCATCTTGAGTACTGCGTCCAGTTCTGGGCACCACAATTTGAGAAGGATGTAGACAAACTGGAAAGGGTTCAGAGGAGGGCAACAAAGATGATTAAGGGACTGGAAACAAAGCCCTATGAGGAGAGACTGAGGGAACTGGGCATGTTTAGCCTTCAGAAGAGAAGACTGAGGGGAGATATAGAATCATAGAAAAGTAGAGTTGGAAGGGGCCTACAACACCATCGAGTCCAACCCCCTGCTCAATGCAGGAATCCAGGTCAAAGCATCCCTGACAGATAGCTGTCCAGCTGCACCTTGAATACCTCCAGAGTGGGAGAGCCCACCACCTCCCTAGGTAGTTGGTTGGTTCCATTGTCCATATGATAGTGCTCTTCAAGTACTTGAAAGATTGTCACACAGAGGAGGGCCAGGATCTCTTCTCGATCATCTCAGATTGCAGGACACAGAATAATGGACTTGTTGGGGATTGCTAAAAGAGCTGGGAGAGGATATTAAGAGTTATTATCTCTCCCCTCTTGCGTTTGCAAGCACAGCAGAGCTGACCCCAACTACAGCGGAAAAACGTGAGCGTGTGGAGCTGCTGGTTAGAGCAGCAATAGCATTTGGCAATTACAGGCTGCTCTTCTGGGCTGACTGGATCGTTACCTGGTTTCCCCCTTTATACTACCAATAAGACAAACAGTCTTTTGGAGGTTAAAAACAGAGTTTACTTGCTCAGATCTTGCAGATTTGATACAGGCAGGCTTAAGAAAGCATTTACAGTTGTGTAGGAATCATTTGGTAGTCGACCTGTTCTGAACTTGGGAAAAGTTCAGAACTGCTACTCCCAGCTACATCTTCAGATATGCTACACTTACAAGTTCATGGCTCAGACTGTTCCCGGGCAGGAAGAGAAGGCACTGGCTATGCCCACATCCTGCCCCAGATGACGTCTGGGTAATGTCCACAGAGTGTCCGCTCTAGGAGGCAGAAACTCTATGGTCCCGATTACATCATGCACCTATACATGGCTTGAGGTTTTGACTGCACTCCACCCCCACAGGACTCAAGTAACAGGAAGCTAGATTCCGCCTGGACACCAGGAAAAATTTCCTGACTGTTAGAGCAATACAACAATGGAACCAACTACCTAGGGAAGTCGTGGGCTCTCCCACACTGGAGGTATTCAAGGTGCAGCTGGACAGCTGTCTGTCAGGGATACTTTGACTTGGATTCCTGCATTGAGCAGGGGGTTGGACTCAGCCTTATAGGCCCCTTCCAACTCTACAATTCTATGATTCTATGATTCTACATGTGCAAAAGTGACATTGACCATGTGCAGAGTGCCTTTCCCTCACCACTTGTAACTCCATACTTCCGCTATACAAGATGAAAGGTCTTACTGATGTGGACTGAAGCCATATGATTAAGGCTGTGTGTTTGGATTAAGAAGTCTTTGGACTACCACCACCATCGCTACTAAGGACTTTATAGTAGACGAAGTACTGCAGAATTCTTTTCCAATTTATCAATGTCATTTATCATTCATCTCCTAGATACCATGAAAACAAACTCAATAAGGGGAGCCTTTTCACCACTTCTACTCAATGTCACCAGGGAGGGAATTGGGATGCCCTACAACTCCTGCCTACGCTGCCCATGGCTCCCTTCACCCCCCTGAAATGAGTTCCATACTTTCTGGAATACAGCTATACGATCGACCATTACTGAAGATATTCCAGACAGACCTGACGACTGTATTGACCATTTCAGCTTGCAGCAGAGGAGAGTTCCATAGTGAGTTGTGTGGGGGCATTTAAAAATAAATAAATACTGTTACTAGTTTATTTAATGGCTTATCTCAGCCTTCCCCAGCCTGGCGCTCTACAAATATTTTGGACTACAACTCCCATCATTCCTGACCATTGGTCATGCTGGCTGGCGCTGAGGGGATTTGAAGTCCAAAACCTCTAGAGGGCACCAAGCTGGGGAAGGCTGGTTTATCTCCCCCCCCCACACACACAGAGTTAATATACAGCAGGTTTAAAAGCAGGCCTGGCGCTACCATTAGGCAGAGTGAGGAGACAGCCTCAGGCAGCTAATTGTGCAGGTCATGAAAGGGCAGCAAATTGTTAGTTATCTAATTGATTGCTATTATATTTTTACTGCCAGGGAGAGGGAGAAGGGCTTGTGGGATTTTCTACCTCAGGTGCCAAAATAACCTGGCCTTGGGTACTAGGCACCTTGACTTGAGGGAGAGGGGGGTTTGCTGCTCTGCTTCAATGCAGCAAAATGTCGTGGGCCCACCCCACCTCTGTGTAGGTACTGGAAGCTCTTTGGGGGGTGTCTAGTGCGGAAAGACTAAATGAAACAGCCTGCTGGAGGCCCCGGTATGGTACACAGTCTGTACTGCAGACCAGTTCCTGCTTTTGAAGAGCTCCTCGGGCTGCGATAATTAAAAAAGAAATGGCCTGGACACCCAATAAATACTGCGAAGATGTTTAGGGTGACGGTGCCCTGAGGATCCTGTCAAAAATGGTCAAGAGAGGCACGGTAGGGTGGAGCTGATAGGGTGGAGCACTGTAGAGTCATGACCGTGTGGCTCATGTCTACATGGCAATGCTTGAGCTTTGAGAAACCAGTTTCACATCCCGTTTTAAGTGCCATGATTCCTCGCTCCGCCTTGAGAATTGTAGCATTATGAGGATACTGCACAGTCTTGCTATAGATGATTAGTCCCAGAGAGTTCATGGATTTGGAGCAAATCTTCCTGCAGCTATTAATTCAACCAGGAGACTTCAAGCAAACTGCTGTCTCCCCCCACACCTTCCATTCCTAACGTTGGGACTTGAAAAAGATACTAGGAGAGGATATATTGTGGAATAATATCCTTCCTATCTCACGTTAGTGAGATCAGCAGAGTAGAGTCCCTTTCCAGCTTAAAAGAAGCTTAGATTTGGCTAGTGTTAGCCAGTTAGCATTTGGTAATCCAGGATGCTTTAAGGCAGACTGGATTTCCCTGGTTTTGCCCCCTTTTCTCTCCCTCAGAACAATAATCAGAGACACAGTCTTGTAAAAGTTAAAAGTAACATTTACTCACTCAGGTTATGCAGTTTCATTCAGGCAGGCTTAAAAGCGTTTCTTACAGTTGGTTACAAGTTCATTTGGAAATACTTGGGGTCTGAACTTGTGGAGTTCAGACCAGCAACTCTGGCTACATGCTGCTACAAGGACCACGTGGAGACAACAACCTGGTGGTTCCATGCTCACTTGAGTCTGAACAGAAAGAGGAAGACGCTGGGAGCAACGCCCACTTCCTGTTCAGGCTGTTAATAATTCAATGAGTACATTCTAGGAAAACCACCCTAGAAGGTATCAGTGATCTTAACCATTTCACCCAATTACCTGGTGAAACATTAGCCATAGGTTTTGACTGCAATTTTAATTATCCAACACCTAATACTTAAATTTATTTATTTGCAATCTTTATATGCCACCCAATAACCAAGGTTTTTCAGGTAGTTTGCAGTAAATATTTTAAACCATAGCAAGAAGTAAAATATATACATGAAGTCTAAAGTGGAATCAAACCGGCCATCGCACAAAATCCAAATAAAATCAACAGGAGATAACATCAGAGATGGAGAGTCGGACTCTAGGACTCGACTCGTGAGTCGGATTGGGTCCCCCCTTTGACTCGAGTCCTACTCGAGTCCCAATATTTTTAATGGGACTCGAGACTCGACTCGGGACTCGAGACCAAGGACTCTTCAACATCCCTGGGCGGTACCAGAAGGAGTGGAGAGAAGTGCGATTGCCGGTGAAGATTTTATTTTTTAAAATCATTTTCCTAAAATGCAACCTTTCAGACATTTTGGGTTTGGCTGCCTCTGCCTGCCTGTTTGGGGTTCCCTGTCTCCTCTGCCTGCCTGGTCTCTTCTTAGACAGTTCCACAGTTTGAATCGTCCAAGACAAAGGCCTCTGCCTGCCTGCTTTGGGGTTCCCTGCCTCCTCTGCCTGCCTGGTTATTTTGGGTTTGTCTGCCTGGTCTGTTCTTGTCAAAATCAGTGGCAGAGTTTTGAGATAAAAAGGCACACTTGTGCCTAGAATTTATTTAAGTCACACATCTGAAGTAGCCTTATTTTGTTGGGGGGAAAACCCCATTGATTTTAATAGGGACTCGTGGAGTCAGCTTTGGGAGTGACTCAGGACTCAGGACTCAGGACTCGGGAGTCACCAATTTGGACCAAGGACTCGGACTTGAGACTCTGGTCCAAAGACTCGTGACTTGACTCGTGACTCAAGACCAAGGACTCTTCAACATCCCTGGATAACATTAGGACAAAGAACTTTAAAAGCATTACAAGATTTTAAGATGGAAAAGCCTGGGATTTGTAATTTGTTTATTCGTATAGTTAAAGGTCTTCATTTAAAGATAAAAACAGTGCAATATTGGCTTGCCTCTCTGGGGAAGGCACTCCACAAAGGGGAGTGGGTACCACCAATGGAAAGGCCCTCGCTCTAGTAGCTCCACCATAATGCTGGCCTACCTTATAGAGTTGTTGTAAGGATTACTGAGATAATGTATGTGTAACATTTTAAACAAGGATGGTCCCCATAGAGGATGATCTGCTGAATCATAAGACTCACTGGGTGGGTTTGTTGGGCAAGTGAGTATCCCCCATCCTCCACCCCAGCCTCTGCTCCCATCTGTAAAATGAGAATCAGGTTGTTGTGTGACTTCAGAGAGCATCAGAGAAGTAGGCTGCAAAGTTTTTGAAGTGTTTGGAAACTATCCATAAACATCGCCGTTTGTGGGGGGAAGGAAAGAGGTTTGGCCTTTTGGCAACATTGATCCTGGCCTGGCACAGGTGGACAGATGGGGGGGGGGGAGAGAAAGCAGTGATTGGTACAGAAGGGAAAGCAATGAAAACTTGTTATGTTTCACTTTCTAGTGTATTGTTTGTTCATTTGTTTGTTTATATTCAAAGCATTTTTATCCTTCTTTTCACTCAAAAGGCCCCCTGGGTGACTTACAAGAATCAATAATTAAACAATAATATAGTTTAATTGAAATCTATAAATAATAGCTTCCAGTTAATCAGTCTATCGAAAAGATTGTAGTATTGGGGTATGTTTTTATATATATATATATATATATATATATATGCACACTCTGTTTACATGCTAGTGGCAATTCTTTATCGATTTGTACATGTTTGCTGTGTGGCTGTTTTATTGCTTCCTGAGCTGTTTCTTGTATTGTATCCTTTTAAATATTTGTATTGCATTTCATATTTTTCACTGTCCTTGTGGCATTTTAGTCTTTTAACTGTTTGCAATCTGCCCAAAGAACATTGGTTATTGGGCAGCTTAAAAATAAATAAATAAATAAATAAATATGCTCCCCAAAGATTCTGAACAAAACCTGAACTGATAGGAAGTTTGCCATTGGTGAGAGAGCCATTAGAAGGAAGAGACAGGAAGAAGGAAGGGGAGAGAGAGAGAGAGAGAGAGAGAGAGAGAGATTGCACTCACTTTTCCTTCTCAAACAGTTTATTGATTGATTCATTTTATTTGATTTGTACCCCTTTTCGACCATGAAAATGGCACTCAGTCAGTGTGCCTGCCTATTTCTTCTGCTTCTCCGGTACTTCTGCAGAACTCTTGGTTTCCCCCACCCCCATTTCTGAAGGCATCTCACCGGTTGTTCACAGTCATGATCCAAAGTGTGTAAAGCGTCTATAAGGGCTGGCTTATCTCCGTGTTTGTTTGTGTGTGTTTGACTGCTTCGCATGCTTGAGATGCTTCAACTATGCATGTGCTATGTGCATTGAAATGCTGAACGTACCCCAAATAGCTAAGGGGTTGATACAATCCGGAGAATAACTAGCAATCGATGATGAAATGCGAATTTCTCGCCTTCGTGCTGAGACGCAGGTCCGTCGTTTCAGCCAAAACCGCTATGCGACCATCCCTCTAAACTCCAAAGAGCCGCCCACCCCTCCTCGGGCTTACAGTACAGTAATACCTTGGATTGCAAGTAACTTGGTCTGAGAGCGTATTTATTTATTTATTATATTTATACCCCGCCTTTTTTCCTGAAAGGAACCCAAGGCGGCTTACATAATCCTCCTCCTCCTCTCCATTTTATCCTCACAACAACCCTGTGAGGTAGGTTAGGCTGAGAGTCAGTGACGGGCCCAAAGTCACCCAGTGAGTTTCATGGCTGAGCGGGGACTCAAACCCGGATCTCCCGAGTCCCATTCCAACACTCTCACCACTATGTCACACTGGCTCTTTGGCAAGACAAACAAATTTTTAAAATAATTTTTGACTTGATAAACGAGCGATGTCTTGCAATACAACGCCCGCCAGAGACTCGCTTTGATATAAGAGTGTTTTGGATGACAAGCACGGTTCCAGAACGAAATATGCTTGCAATCCAAGGTATTACTGTACCTCCATGGTCTCTTCTGAGCTATTACAGACACACTAACTCAGTCTCAGGGCTACTTGTCCATTTCCCCCGGTTTGAGTAGAAAGTTGCTCTGTATACAAGTATAAGGTTCTTGCTTAAGACACATGAATAAACAGACAAACCAACATGGTGTGTGTGTGTGTGTTTTAATGAAGTGCGGGATGGGTTTTTTTTCTGGAAGACACAGACATGTTTTGTCGTTCTTATTCATTTCTAAACGCAACAGAAGCGAGATCCCTTTCTGGGAGGCGTGTGTGCGTGTAAGAGAGAGCGAGAGAGCAAAGGTTCACCAGGTGGTCTGTCACCTTGTCCGCAGGTTACGCAGTAAATGCGGGAGGGGGCGCTCCCTACTAATTCTATTGATAATGTTCTCCTAGTTGGCTCTTCCATGAGCCCGATGACGTGGGGGACCGGGAGGTATTATTCACTGATGGAATAATACACAAGGAAGCAGAAACTGCACAGTTAACTTCCACCTCCTTTTCACTTACCTCTGCAAAACGTTATCCGCGCCGAAAGAAGGCCGAGGCGTTTAATCGAAGAGGGAAATCTAGCGATCTGCTACCGAGGCCTTACATCCATGTGCAAGTCAAGGTTCGACGCTGAAGTCAGGGGATGCATTTTCGGCTTAAGTTGCTTCGAGGCGCCCTTTAGGTAGGATGATGAACGGAAGGGACTCGCTTCTTCTCGCTTAAAGCGCGTTTGCTTTCGCTAGGGGCGATCTACAGTAGCCTCTACTGGGCGTTAGAAGAACTGCAATCTGGCTGCGCCGTCGAACCGCGGAGCGTCTTCTTTTCCCCCAGTGACAGTCAATCAAAGAAGCCAGGAAACGCGAATCATAAAGCGGTGGTGACTTCTCCTCCCGCGCAGCACCGCTTCTTGGTAACTGCCGTCGCCTTTGCACAGTGAACGAAGGCTCTTTAGTGCTACTGCGGCATCGCTCGTTTGCCCTTCCTAACAGTTCTCTGCTTCCTCTTGATTTATGTCGAAATGAGCCCTCTGCCAGTTCCATCGCGCAGCCGAGGTGGATTCCATGAGACTTACTTCTGAGTAACAATCTCCGGAGCGGGTGGCTGTGAAGCAAAGAACCTTGGGGGCCCTTTAAGACTAACGAATTCATCTGATCATCTGATGAAGTGGACTGTAGTCCACCAAAGCTGATGCCAGAAGAAATGCGTTGGTCTTTAAGGGGCCACAAGACTCTTTGTTGTGTTTACTTCTGAGTAAACTGTGCTGTGCTGTGCTGTTAATTCGGCAGCATTTTTTTAATGATGCAAAAACCCCTTATTCTCGTGCTTAGTTTCTTTCTTTTTTTTTTTTTTAGGGAGAGAGAGAGAGAAAGAGGAAATTGTCTCAGGACTCATGCAGGTGAATTGTGCTATCTCCCCTGGGTTGCTTCCCAGTCCTTGTCGATGGTACTGGCAGAGTTTCTTTCCCTTAACACTCAGTGGTAAGGGGGGCTGCGGCTCTGCATTGGCTCAAAGGCAGGCTTGTTATCAATTCACATATTCTATGACTCAGTTCTGATTCTGAAAAGAGGTGGGAGGTCCAGCCCTGGCACAAATTAAGCCCTTGCCATTTTCCAAGAGAAAGAGCATCCCCCCCCCCCAGCACACTGCCGGTTGTCTCCAGCCCTCCCAAATCTGAGATGACCTTATTCATGAAGGGGTGTGTGTGCGTGTGCGCAAAGGTTGAGTGAGTGTGTGTAAACCTCAGTGAAGTGTTCTCATGATTTATGGTGCCTTCAGTTTTCTTGAGCACTTAACAGCCTAGGCTGGCTCAGTGTGGGAATGGTTACAATGCCAAGGATACCTCCAAACAAGTACAGAGTGCCTTTCCCTCCACACTGAGTAATGACAATGAATCATCCCCCCCACACACACACAACCTGCAATGAAGAGTCATGTGGCTAGTGCTGTTTAGAGGAGATATGCTTACTCCCTGTTCAGGAAAAAGTACTCCCTTCTGCTCCTCCTCCCAGCAGCCTGTCCTTACTCCCTCCTCCCCCTGGAAGCTGTAGGAGGCGACATGTCTTCCTATCCTGTTCCCTTGAGCAGTGGTGAGAATGGGTGAATAATAAAGAACATCTTTCCTGGTGGTAGGAATGTGCTTCCTGTGTGTGTGATTGCTGGCTTACATGAAAGCACATTAGGTTCTGTTCGAAGTTTTGTGCAGATAAGCAACTGAGAACTAGTAACCAACTTTGGCATTGTCACCAACTGCAATGACCTTGCTGGTCATTCCAAAATTAATGGAATCTCACTGTGAAATACCGTGATGCCGGACCTTCTCACTAGCGGCACCCACCCTTTGGAAAACTCTTCCTCAGGTACATAGTTGGGGAGGCAGAAGATGCTGCATCTTTCAAATGCCTCATGAAAGTGCACTTGTTCACCCAGCCTTTCCCTGGCTTATAATTAAATTAATCATGCTGCTCCATTTAACTGCTCCTGTATTGCTCTGTGTTGTTGTTGTTGTTGTTGTTGTTGTAATTTGAACTGTTTTTAAAATTGTATTTTAAACATGGTTTTAATATGAATATTTTAAATGTGATTTTAATATTTATATGTAAACCGCTTAGGGATTTTATGATACTAGAGGTATATAAATACTACACATAAATAAATAAATAAATAAATAAAAATGTACACAACCAGCAAAATTAATTAACACTCAGTAGACCAGAAATGGGCAGGCTTCAGACTAGTAGGATCTACTTTGTTTTTTACTAGCACCCCAAGGTGCAAAGAACTGGTGTGTATATTTGTGTGTGTGTGTGTGTAACCAATAGGGGTGTGCATTGGATTTGGATGAAGTCTGAAGCCCGATTAGAATCAGGCCATTTTGGTCCATTTCTGCTGCTTCCTCAGGTGAACTGGGCTTAACTCTAAAGCTAACAGAATTGAAGCCACTCCACACTCCAAAGCGAGGTCCATTAGTGACTCATGTTTCAGAGACAAGCAGTCTTTGTCTTCTACAAATAGTGTATTTTGGTTTCATTTCTCTAAACACTGATTATGGGCAGGGGGAGGGAGTGCAGTTCAGTGACTGACAGGCCCACCACCTAATCATGGGGCACATGTCTGCAAATGCCATCCAATTCTAACCAAGAGAAAAAAAGTTATAGCCATTTTTGGATTTCCCATGAGTGAGTTGAAGGGTAAAAGTTGTCTCATTCCAGCACTAGGAGGACTGTAATACCAGATTTCATTAGTAGCTTCTCCAGTAATTAAAAGGTAAAGATAGTCATATTGGTCCATGAAAAGAAAAAGAAAAACCCCTCCAAAATTCAAAGTTGGTCAATACCTTTATTAGGTCACAAAATAGCATGCATAAAAATACTGTATAAGAAGAGCCCTGTCGGATCAAACCAAAGGCATCTCTAATCCAGCATTCTGTTCCTACAGTGGCCAACCAGCTGCCCATGGGATCCCACAAGTAGGACCTGAGGGCAATAGTACCCTCCCACTCTTGTACCCCAGCGAATGGTGCAAGTTGCAACTAACTCCATGTTGCAATCTTGTCTGCCACTGTTAATGGCTTAGATATAGGTATGAATATCCCCATGCTGGCTGGGGATTGCTGGGAGTTGTAGGACTTTTTTCCTGTCTAAATATGCATAGGATTGTGCCCTTCATCTATTAATCACAGAGTTGGATGGTACCTCAAAAGTCATCAAGTCCTACCCAGAGATGTTGAAGAGTCCTTGGTTTCGAGTCACGAGTCGAGTCACGAGTCTTTGGACCCGAGTCTTGAGTCCGAGTCCCTGGTCCAAAATGGTGACTCATGAGTCATGAGTCACTCCCAAAGCTGACTCCACGAGTCCCTATTAAAATCAATGGGGGTTTCCCCCAACAAAATAAGGCTATTTCAGATGTGTGGCTTAAATAAATTCTAGGCACAAGTGTGCCTTTTTATTTCAAAACTCTGCAACTGATTTTGGCAAGAACAGACCAGGCAGAAAAACCCAAAATAACCAGACAGGCAGAGGAGGCAGGGAACCCCAAAGCAGGCAGGCAGTGGCCTTTGTCTTGGACAATTCAAACTGTGGAACTGGTTAAGAAGAGGCCAGGCAGGCAGAGGAGGCTGGGAACCCCAAACAGGCAGGCAGAGGCAGCCAAACCCAAAATGTCTGAAAGGTTGCATTTTAGGAAAATGATTTTAAAAAATAAACTTGCTGTACTTCCTAAAACCTATCCATGTTGCATTTGAAGAACACGATTTTGGAACACGAGTCCTTGGTCTCGAGTCCCGAGTCCCATTAAAAATATTGGGACTCGAGTCTGACTCGAGTCAGAGGGGGGACTCAGTCCGACTCACGAGTCGAGTCCTCGAGTCCGAGTCCCCATCCCTGGTCCTACCCTTGCCAATTCAAGAAATCCACTAATGCAGCGTTTCAATAGGTTGCCATCTAGCCTCTGCTTATAAACCTCTGACAAAGCAGAGTATACAACTTTCTGAGGCAATTTCAAATAGCTCAATAAACACAAGGTAGGAAAAAATAGGTAGCACGAGAGCAAAAAGCATGTAGACACAAAAAATGTTAAGGGTCACTGTGGCATAACCCCACAATTCAGTTCCCTGGTGTATGTCTGCATTAATATGTTTAGTGAGTATAGAATGTTGAACTGAGTGGGTATGGTTTGTGATGTCTTGGAAAGGGTGGGGGGAGGGTATATAAGGAGTTTTTGAGTGATGTCAGGGTTAGTGTTGAGAGTGTTAGTGTGTGTTGGGAGTTAGGTTAGTTGGATTGTTGTCTTTTCCTTCTTACAGTTATTTGTGTCTTGTCTGTCAGGAGTTTTGAGAGAAATCAGTGCTTGTCTGAAGAGTGAAAGTATTTAGAGTTATAGGGACTTAGGTTAATTACAAAGTGTTTGGTGTAGGCAGGTTTAAAGTTATTTTCTGGAACTAAGATTTTGAGAATTAAAATAAACTTATTTTTATTTTGTTTGCTACCCAAATCCTACGTGTCAGGTCAGCTTGGCATTATTAACCTGCATTACTGTTAAATCTACACCCACACACCCCTTTTTTTAAATCTGCACACCACCCACAGTATCATAGATTTAAAATAGATCCTTAATAACCTGTATTAATCTTTTCCCTCATTAGTAGGGGAAAGGTTTCATTTGACACTCCCCTCAGGTTTTTGTTGGTGCTTAGCCTGAGAAGGGTTTATGTGTCTGGTCCTAGTGTGAAGGGACTCAACAGTCACTGTTCGTCCCAGTCACTGAAAGCCACACAACATTGACATTTCAGACAATATTTCCATTGCTTTTAATTAGGTCTGCAATCTTTTATTGGTTTAAAATTTTATTTGATAATCAGTGGGGGTGGGGCTGAAATTTTATTCATTGGGTTTGAGAATTAAGGGCACAGTCCTTTACTTTTTGAGGCTATAGTTGTTCTTCTGTTTTATTGTAATAGGAAATGAAAAGTTAAAGGCAGCCTTTCCTTCTAGCCATGACTGGTAGCTTTTGTTTGTTAAATTTGGGTCCGGGTTACCTGCAGGATCGCCTTCTCCCGTATAATCTGCCCCGCACATTTAGGTCCTCCGGGAGGAATTTACTCCAGTCAGCCAAGACTAGGCTGGCGAGTACTACCCAGAGGACCTTCTCTTCTGCTGCTCCCAGACTGTGGAATGGCCTGTCGGAGGAGACTCGTCAACTAGACAGTCTTTTGGCCTTTAAAAAGGCCATAAAGACTGACCTCTTCCAACAGGCCTATCCAGTGGAATTTTAAGAGTTTTTAGGATACTTTTAAAGGTTTTAAAGAATATTTTAATAATATTTATTATGTTTTTTAACTACTTGTGTATTTTATGTTTCTGGTTGTTCCCCACCTCAATCTGAGTGGAGAGGTGGGTAAGAAATAAAATTTATTATTATTATTATTATTATTATTATTATTATTATTATTATTATATTGTTAGCTGGCCCACATTTCCTTCAATATCTCAAAGAGGCACAGTAAGATTTTCATAATATGCAAACATATTTAAATGTAACTGATTCAATTCATTGGTTGGAAGGTAAATAATCACCTAGAGGTAGGCAACCTGTGGTCCTAGAACTGCATGTGGCACGCAGCCTCATTTCATATGGCCCTCAGCTGGGTATGCAGCTGAGGGCCATATGAAATGAGGCTGCGTGCCACATGCAGTTCTAGGACCACAGGTTGCCTACCTCTAGGTGATTATTTACCTTCCAACCAATGAATTGAATCAGTTACATTTAAATATGTTTGCATATTATGAAAATGCAGTATGCAGTATGCACAGATTTTATACTTATGCAGTATGCACAGATTTTATTAAATCTGTTCCATCTGTGTTTCGCTGATTATCAGGCATCTTTCATTCTGTCATCTGATCATTGGTGAAATCAGGGTTTCTGTTTTTTGCTTTTTTAGGGATGCACAATAATTTTGTTCCTGTTTGCAAGAGCACATTTGTGCTAATGCACACTTGCACAAGTGCAGATTAATGCTAATGCACCTTTGCGCAACCCTCCCCCCCGAAAGTAAAAAAAAAAAAGTTCCACAACTCCCTGTAATCTGCATCACTTGGAAAAACCTAGTCAGCAGTGAAATCTGTAGGCCAGATTCATCGAAATCCAAACTTACTTGAATCCATTGCAGATTTCTCTGATATCCCTACCAGACTAATTTCAGAAGCCCTGTGCGTGAGATAAGTTCAGACCTCTGGCAAAAGTGATCTGGTTGGGAAGGAAGAGGGAGAGAGAAAGAAAAGGGGGTGACAGAAAGAGAAAAGGGGTGACTCAGTCACTTTTGGCTCTGTCCCTGCCCACCACTGGCTTTGGCCCTGCTCACCAACAGATTACCTGCAAGGGAATGTGGCCCTCAACAGAGAAAAGATTGTTCACCCCTAAGCTACAACTTGTTAAATCAGTTAACAGCCCCATTTGGATTCTTTTGGAATGCAACCTAAGGACCATCACATGTTGCTAAATTCTTCCATATGAACACCTTTAGGGCCATGGAAAGCACTATGGTGCTCTGCCATTGGTACAGACAAAAGGGGTGTATTCTGGAGGTGTTCTGAGGGCAGATATGGGGAGGGGTTGGATCAGCCAGATCCAAAGCCCTCCTATTCCCCTAACATGCCCCCAAAATTGTGTGCTTATTCCACCTCCAGCCTTCCCCCTACCTTCCACCCAGCTGGTGAGAGACCAGCAGAACTTTGGGTTTGGTGATCACACTGCCATGAATTCTCCCTCCCCTGACTTCTTTCAACGGTGTTTACCCTTATCATTCTGTTATTCTGTATCAATTGGTGGTAGTGATGGTGGTTTCCTTAGCCTCTTTGGTCCTCTCACAGGAAGGAAAAGCTGATTATAAGCAATAAATTAACATGACATGAAATAAGCCAGATGGAGAATTCTGGAGGACATCGAGAAAATCTCTTCTGTTCTCACTAAGCAGAATATGTGTGTGGAACCTTACTGAATATGCTGTTTTCTGTTTTATTAATAACACCCATGAAACTCACTGGGTGACTTTGGGCCAGTCACTGACTCTCAGCCTAACCTACCTCACAGGGTTGTTGTGAGGATAAAACAGGGAGGAGGAGGATTATGTAAGTCGCCTTGGGTTCCTTGCAGGAAAAAAGGTGGGGTATAAATATAATCAATCAATAAATAAACACACCACTTCATTAATAGTTTTCAAAACTCCTCTTCATATTTTGTGGATAAGAGTTTTGGACAGAGCTGGCCAAACTAAGTTTGTCTATGAACTATGGGATTTTGCTGATCTTCTTTCTTTTGTTTGCTTTCTGGTCCTTTTCTATTCAGCCTCAGAGCTGAAACAGAACTTTACACGAATTCAAAATCTGCCTTCCTGGTGTGGGTAAAAGGGAGTATAGCCAAATAGAAGTGGATGGAACATACTTGTTTCCAAAGCAGGATCTGGTTTGCTCTCCCTTCAGATGGGCTACTGCCTGCCTCTGATTTTCACACTTGTCTGATTCATAAGTACCTGAGTGTTGACCTTTGGTTTGAGCCTGGTGTTTGTCTGACTGCCAGAACCATTGTGAGTTGAGGGGACTTCGTCACAGCCAACATACCTGTTTGTCCTTGAGTTCCAACACAGTAAATGTTTTCCACAAAGTTTCTGAGCCCTCCAACATTTCTGAGCTCTCTTGCTCATTGGTCACTCAGATGCATGCAAGATAAACCTCTTCACCTGCAAATGTTTCATGTGTACACATGGTGTCTTTAATATCATTAAGAGTTATGTACACAAAGAAAAAATGAGAATAGGCCCTGTCACCATAACTGTCACTATAGCAATTGGCAACACATAGCAAAATCTTTTGCTACTGAAGTTTTCATAGAACAGGTGATAAACATTTTGACGCTCTGTTGCTGCTCAGAGAGGAGAACAACATGGCACCCTACCCACTATTCCCACTAACTTTGATGTGTGGTTTATTTATTTATTATATTTATACACCGCCCTTTTTTCCTGCAAGGAACCCAAGGCGGCTTACATTATCCTCACCCTCCTCTCCATTTTATCCTCACAACAACCCTGTGAGGTAGGTTAGGCTGAGAGTCAGTGACTGGCCCAAAGTCACCCAGTGAGTTTCATGGCTGAGCGGGGACTAGAACCTGGATCTCCCGAGTCCCAGTCCAACACCCTAACCACTACACCACACTGGTTGAAGCAAATGTGTGATAGATGAGGCAAGGAAACCAGTAAAGTAGGAATGTGTTTCATTCTCCCTTCTCAAATGACTTGGCTAAGGTAGAATTCCAAAATTCATTTTTGATGTAGTAAAGGGCTTCTCTACACAAGGTGTTTATTGTGTGCTTGTGGTCACCCATGGTAGTTTGTGGGTGCTTTACAAAATGTTGTCCAGGGCCTCTCTCATGCTTTCTAGGCATTTCAGCGGCTTTTTTTAGAGCAAGGAAAGTATAGTATTATTTGAAAATGGCAGAATGATTCGGAATGAAAAGCTCATGTATTTTCGCAATTCCACTATACTGCAGTACTACCTTGTGGTTGTGTAATGGAACATATAGAAAAGCAGAGAAAGAAAGAAAAAAACCAGGGTGTGGGTGGAAACAAGTGTAAAGGAGCCGATCTTAATCCTGCAAAGAATCCGGAAGCAGAGAGCTCAGTAAAGTGGTGGGTTAAAAGCCTCATGTAGAGAAGCCCAAAGTCAAGACAACATGAAGATTTTGCTCCAATTTCATGAGGTGTGTATTTCTTCTGGTGATAATCATAAACTTAAACCAAGAAGCACTAAAAGAAAAGAACACAGAAGAATATAAAGATCTAGCTACTACTGGCCTACTGAATGGTAAGGTTAGAATAAGTATAACACTACAATATGACATCTTCTTATGAGGAAGTAAGTCTCTCTGAAAACAATAGGCCATTTCTGAGGCTACATGCTTAGCATTGAATTAGAAGTTGTGAGTTACCCTTTCTAGTTCTTCAGGTCAGGAGTCTATTAAAGAAAGAAAAAGAAGAAGTAAATCTAAATACCAAGTTCAGGCAAACTATATTTGCCTGGCCTGCCATAGTTACCGGCACTGTGTGGCTGATGCCATAGGACTGATGCATTTCATCTACAGCAGCTATCAGAACAGGAAAGGGGATCAAGAGGCTGAAGCTAGGTGGATTTTTCCTCAGACATCCTAGAGAGGACAAGGGTAGGCCCCGGGGCTGGCTCTGTTATTAGGCAAAGTGAGGAGGTTGCCTTGGGTGGCTGATCACAGGTGGTGTGGACGGGGCAAGGGCGGTAGCCCCCTGGCCATTCCCCTCTGTGGGAGGACAGGCTGTGTGTTCCAAGTGATCTGCCTTGCACCCCCTAAGTCAGGGGCAGGGCCGGTGCTACCATTAGGCCAACTAGGCAGCTGCCTAGGGCGCAGGGCTAAAGGGGGCGCCAGAAACGCCTTGGAAAAAAAATACAGCATTCTCAAGTGGGAAGGGGGGCGCTAAATATCTGATCTTGCCTAGGGCACCAAACTGCCTTGCACCGGTCCTGGTCAGGGGCGGGCAACTTGTGATACTCCAGATGTTTTGGCCTACAACTGAGGGGGAATCTGATAGCACTTTTCAAGTACCTAAAGGGTTGTCACATGGAAGAGGGCCGCAAACCTGTTCTCTATCATCCAAGACTGTAGGACATGAAATGACAGGCTTAAGTTACAGGAAAGGGGATTTTGGGTTGAACTTCAGAAAAACTTCCTAATGGTTAGAGCAGTCAGAGAACTGGAACCAACTGCCCAGGGAGGTGGTGGGGTCTCCATCACTGGAGGTATTCAGCCAAAGACTGGACAGCCACTTATCAGGGATGCTTTAAAACTGATTCCTGTACTTGATGACCTAATCGGCCCCTTCCAACTCTGTGATTCCATGAATTCCCATCATCCCTCACCATTGTCTAAGCTGGCTAGAGCTGATGAGAGTTGCAGGCAAAAACATCTGGAGGGCCACAAGTTGCCCACCCCTGCACTAAGCCTGCACTAAGCCTGCTGCCCTCAGGTGCAGTGGAGGATCCACATCACAAGCATTGAAATAAGATTCAACTGCCAGTCCAGTTGACTTACCTAGGTTGAATGGGAGGTGGGGCACCATCTGGTCCTTCAACTCAGGCATCAAAATGTGTTGGGCTGGCCCTGATAGGCCCTTCTTTCACATAAAATTAACCACATGGTGGCAAAGATGCAGGCCTCATTTTCCATACATTCTTAGATTTGTTGATGCAGCTGACCATCCCCCCCTTTTAATTTTGTTTGCTATTTTTAACTATTGCATTGTAATTTGTTGTGCTTTTCTTTTCTTTTTCTTATAATTGTAAGCCACCTGGGAGTTTTAATTGAATGACAGGACAGAATATTAACTTTTATAACAAAGAGATAAATGAACCAACAAAACAGAACATGGGTTTTACACACTCAGGCAGAACAGATGGCTGTGCTGACAGCTAAGACAAAGGGATTTGCATATAGTTTGATTTCTCAGTGGGAAAGAAGGAAAGGAAGACTTGTAAGTGGCTACTTATGCCTATAGTGAGGTCTGGAAAGTCATTTACCCCTCAGCAGAAGACAAAATCATGCCGATCTGATCTCCATAGGAAGAACCATAAATTAATCTTGGGTGGGATGACTTAAACATTTAACTGCACACTTATCATTTGCATGAGCCAGGTGAGAGGGGGAACCACAGGAATGATGCTCAGGAAACCACACTCCTCCCTTTGCTTCAAGAGCATGCAAGATCTAAATTAGAGAGCTTCAATATGACATGGTAAGTGCATTATCTCATTCATATTTACCACATCAGGAAGCCTGCTGGTTCGCAAGTCTTCCCTCTGACATGATAAGCACTTACTGTCAGGGATGAGGACTCGGACTCGAGGACTCGACTCGTGAGTCGGACTGAGTCCCCCCTCTGACTCGACTCGGACTCGAGTCCCAATATCTTTAATGGGACTCGAGACTCGACTCGGGACTCGAGACCAAGGACTCGTCAACATCCCTGGGCTGTTGACGAGTCTTCTGGCTGTGCCAGAAGGAGCGCAGATCACCGGTGAAGAGCGCATGGAAGTGAGGCGCGCCGCTGCTCGGCCACTATGGACAGCTACCAGGAGCGCAGCCCCAACGATGTGTTGAGATTTATTTTGATTGATGTGTTGTTGTGGGGGGTTTGGGTTAGGGTCAGACATTTTGTGTTTGGCTGCCTCTGCCTGCCTGTCTGGGGTTCCCAGCCTCCTCTGCCTGCCTGGTCTCTTCTAGATCCTGTTCAACAGTTGAATTGTCCAAGACAAAGGCCTCTGCTTGCCTGCTTTTGGGTTCCCTGCCTCCTCTGCCTGCCTGGTTATTTTGGGTTTGTCTGCCTGGTCTGTTCTTGCCAAAATCAGTTGCAGAGTTTTGAAAAGGCACACTTGTGCCTAGAATTTATTTAAGCCACACATCTGAAGTAGCCTTATTTTGATTTTAATAGGGACTCGTGGAGTCAGTTTTGGGAGTGACTCAGGACTCGTGACTTGTGAGTCACCATTTTGGACCAAGGACTCGGACTCGGACTCGAGACTCGGGTCCAAAGACTCGTGACTCGACTCGTGACTCGAGACCAAGGACTCTTCAACATCCCTGCTTACTGTCACATTAGAACAGGGTTCTCCAACCTTGGGTCCCCAGATGTTTTTGACAACTACAACTCCCAGCATGCCCCAGCCAGCTACGCTGGAGAACACTGCATTAGAAAGACTGGAGGAGAATTAAATTAAATTAAATTAAAATAAAATAAAGCAGGGATCTACTGATATTTTGAATCTGGTTGTCTGCATTGCAAATGCGTTGCTTGCCTTCTTTGACTGAAGCAGGATGAAGGGGAACATGGCAGATACACATTGGGCAGCACATCTCTGACCACCACGCTCTCAATCAGTCCGACAGCCAATGCTTGCTATCACATCTGCACTGCACATAGTGGAGGGCAGGGTGTGAGGCACAAGGTAGGCTGAGTATGAATTGTTGTAAACCACCAATGGAGCGCTCACACCCCCACAGATTCCCATATGTCCCGCCAGTTCCATTGTGTAAGCGGCCCCACTGCTTGTGCAATGGTGATTTAGTGCTTCCAGGAGCAACCTGAAATGAGTGCAAATGCTCCTTTCTGGAAGGAGGCGGGTCAGTGGATCTCGCATACGGGAGTTTCTGCTGACCTGCCTCCTTCCAGAAATGAGCATTTCTACTCGTTTTGGGACTTCTCCTAGGAAGCACTAAATTGTCATTGCCTAAGTGGTGGGTCCCAATTGCTCAATGGAATCGGTGGGACCCAGCACTTGTGGAAGGGAATCAGAAGGGCATAAAGGAATCAGTGGGGTGTCAGCACCCCATTGGATTCTGCCTATAAGAAACAATTTCAACGTGCCAGCTGGACTACATTGGCAGACTGGGCTTTCATAGACTCAAATTCCCTCAAAAGGTTTGAGGGTTTTCTGGTCGATAGATAAATTCATGACCTGTGCAGTTTGTTTTCAGTCACAGGCAAGCTCAGCAGAAAGCCTTAGAACCCGGAATTGAGGCAGATCATGAAAAATCCCCATGCCTCAACCACCGCAACTGTGTACTGTGCTGATCACATTACTTACATATCACATTCAAAGACTACGGTATGCATTTCATTTCAGATCTCTTTTTCTGTTTTTCATTTTTATAGAAAAACTATTAAAACAGCACAACATTGCTTACTGCTCTTGATGCCTTGCATCTGTGGCATTCCAATTAACATGAGATGGTTTATTCTACTTCAAGGTCAGGATTGCCAGGGAGAATAGTAATACATAATAGCCTGCACACAGTATGGCCTACCTACTGAAACAATGGCACTTCTGCATAAAATGGTTGAAAAGGAGATTTGAGGTTGGTAATTTCAGACTAGATAATTTACAGTGCAATCCTACAAACTCTTACCCAGGAATATGTTCCATTGAACTCTGTGAGATTTACTTTTGACTTGATTTGCATAGGATTACACTGTTAGTGTCCAATTCCCTCTGGGAAAACACCAAGAGCTAATCTTCCCTTTAAAAGGGGTGTGTGTGTTCCTTCAAGATATTTCATCATCACTTGGCCAATCCAATTAACCTAGATAATTGCCTTGTCATGGAAAGGTAAGGTGGAAGAAATTATATATAATATTTCATGTATTATTACTATACTACTGCTGCTGTAATTCTTGCTGTCTGTTGTGCCTCCAGTAGGTCAGACAGAGACCAGCCGGGCCGGAGTGTGTTTGGGGTGGGGCCAGCCTACGTGCAGCCTGACCCAGCTGGGCAGCCTTACCAATCAGCGCCTGCTCAAAAGGCAGGTCCCAAACACACTCAGATGCTGGAAGCAATTGTTTGCTAATACAGCTACAGCCGGACGCTCCTGACATTCCTGACCTCAGACTTGTACCTTTGAACCTTGGAACGACCTTGACCACGACTTTGCCTGATCCCGAACTGGTTTACGTTTGCTGTATTTTGGAATGATATATTTTGGCTTTGACTCTCGGACCATGATAATGACCAGGGCTTATCTTGGAACTGGACGGATTTACGACACTATCTAGGGGTCACCTAGAAAACTCCATCTCGTGTATTTCCATCAGTAAGCTGTTGAGTCCAGCATCCTTTTATTTAAAACAGGCTTAGGGAACCTGTGGCCCTCCAGATGTTGTTTGACTCCAAATCCCATCAGCCCCAGCCACAATAGCCAACTAGTAGGAATGATGGAAGTTGTAATCTAACAATGTTTGGAGGGCCACAGGTTCCCCAGCCTTGTTTTAAGCTTTCTTCTACTTAGGGGTAGGGATTTGCAGATGTTATTAAATCCATTCCATCTGTGTTTCACAGATAGGCAGCTTTCATTCTGTCATCAGCTCATTGATGGAATTGGGTTTTTTTTAGGGATGTATGGGAATTTCATTCTATTTGCACAAGTGCACATTAGTGTAATTGTGCATTAGCACTAATGCACAGTTGCGTGAGTGCACACTAGCACTTGTGCACATTAGCACAAGTGTGCACTTGCGCAAATCCCCCCCCCAATTTTTTTTTTTTAATGGTTTGCAAGTGCGTGGAACCCGCGTGACTCAGAAAAAGCCGGTCCGCTGCAGAATCTGCAGGTCGGATTCATAGAACTCTACAGGTTGGATTCACTCTTCCAGTACTTGAAGGGTTGTCACACAGAGGAGGGCCAGGATCCCTTCTCAATCATCCCAGTTTGCGGGACACGGAATAATGGGCTCAAGTTACAGGAACCCAGATTCCACCTAAACATCAGGAAAAACTTCCTGACTGTTAGAGCAATACGCCAATGGAACCAACTACCTAGGGAGGTGGTGGGCTCTCCCACTCTGGAGGCATTCAAGGTGCAGCTGGACAGCCATCTGTCAGGGATGCTTTGACTTGGATTCCTGCATTGAGCAGGGGGTTAGACTCGATGGCCTTGTAGGCCCCTTCCAACTCTACTTTTCTATGATTCTATGAAATCTGAACTCATTTGAATCCATTGCAGATTTCTTCTACATCCCTACGAGGGCCCTGACCTAGCAAAGGCTTATACATAAATCACACTTTCCTTATATATTGGCCATATATACTCTTTACTCTTGGCAAACAAGCTATTTATGACAATATCAAGAATGTAACTCTCGAAACTGAGCAGTACAGTGCAGGGATAGGACCTAAAAACACGCTTATACGGTGTGCCCAAAGAGATGTTTCTAAATGCAAACACAGCAATAGCACGGCCACCGCTAATTTGCCTTTATTGTTAATTCTCGGACAAGGACAATATATATATGAGAAAATTATGAGACTAATACTTTAAAAATCCCAGATAGACTTATATGGTGGCCTCTCCCAAACCCCACTCCAAATTTCTCATATGCTCTACAGAAATGTACGGTAGTAGTGGAATAGATGTTTACATGGAGCTGGGTTACAGTGTTTTGAGCATCTCTCCTTCCCTAGCCTGGGTCTTCTGTATAAGGCAGCAGTGGACAACTTGTGGCCCTCCAGATGTTTTGGCCTAAAGCTCCCACGAGCCCTAGCCAGCATAGCCAATGGTGAGCATGATGGCAGTTGTAGGTAGGGGTGTGCAACACTGGAAAACTCATTTCGTTTGAGCTCGGTGGACTTTCAACACATTCCTGACCCGACGGCCAAAAGTGGGCCAAGTTGGCTGGGGGGTTGGCTTCTGCGAAATTGCTCGAAACATTTGCACAAATTTGGAGCTGAGAACTGCGTATCTCTAGCGGAATTTGTGTGGGTTGTGTAAAGTTGCACAAACCAGGGCCAACTCATTAGATTCAAGTTGTTGTTGTTGTTCTTGTTGTTGTTCTTGTTGTAGCATTTAACATGAGAAGTATGGAAGCCTCCTCCTCTCACTGCACATGCACACACTCCACCCTGGCCACCTTGAATTTTCTGACAGTTCATTTCAGATTTGCACAAAATTCAGGCTTCCACTCTGCAATTTGCATAAATTTGTGCAAATTGCAGAGCGGAGGCCCGAATTTTGAGCAAATTTTCCCACCTTTAAATTTTTTTTAAAAAAAAAATCATCCAAATTGCAGCCCATTTTAAAAACGGAAATCCGCACGCTGGCTCTACTGGAGTCAGATCGAGTCAGCATCAGCGCAGGGTTGAGAGAATGGAATCTGTGGGGCTGAGTCGAAAAAACCCATCGGATTTTCATTGGATTCCTCACACATCCCTTGTTGTAGGCCAAAACATCTGGAGGGCCACAAGTTGCCCACCCCTGATATAAGGACATTGAGATTCATAGATTTCATAGATCATAGAGTTGGAAGGAGCCTACAAGGCTATCCACTTCTCAATCCTTCCTAGGATAGATAGATTGATATATTTTATTAGAAGCCTCCTAAAATAAATTTCTCTAGGCATTTTACAATAATAAATAAGGATTTATTTCTGCTTTGAAGGGAACATTGCAGCTTTAAGAAGAGCCAGTCTGGGGGGGAGTTCAGAAACTGTAGGTTCTGTTGTCACAGGAGTATTGTGATGGGGGGGAAACATGGGATATCTCCTTGTCACATAGATCACTATTATTAAGTAAAGGCACAGAAGCCTCCTTCAGGTCAATATTGGCAACCCTAATCTTGCCACCCACATGGTCCACAATGCTTTTGCCACTTGTGTCCCATGCATACCACAGAAGACTCTCTCTCTCTAAGACAATGGAACCAACTACCTAGGGAGGTGGTGAGCTCTCCCACTCTGGAGGCATTCAAGGTGAAGGTGGACGGCCATCAGTCAGGGATGCTTTGACCTGGATTCCTGCATTGAGCAGGGGGTTGGACTCGATGGGCTGGTAGACCCCTCCCAACTCTACTTTTCTATGATTCTTCCCCCCCCCCCTTTGCCTCTTAATGGTCCCCCATGTCCTTTCATTACCATCCTGATTATTCCAATCTCTACTCCATCACTCTTTTCCCTTTCAAGGCAGCCAGGCCATCTTTTGCTTTATGCCCACACTCCTACTCTGCTTCCTTTCAGGATTCCCTCTCCTTTTCCCATTCCTTATCTTTGCTTTGTCTCACATAGCTCCAAAATTGCTCTTATCTCATCCTTTCACTTTCTCATGCCATCCAGCCATTACCCCCACCCCTCCACAAAATAGATCCCCTGGCACACATACTTCTGGGTGTTGTGTGTGTGTGTGTAAATGTAAGTAAATGATTGACAATACAGTAAGGTAGCCATGTATCCTATTTTACAGAGGACAGTCCTATATTTAAAGGGCTGACAGAGGACATTCTTTTATTTGAAGGTGTCATCTGTTTCAGCCTTCCCCAACCAGGTGCCCTCCAGATAAGAACATAAGAAGATCCATGCTGGATCAGACCAAGGGTCCATCTAGTCCAGCATCCTGTTCACACAGTGGCCAACCAGTTGCCAATAGGAAAATCACAAGCAGGACATGAGTGCAACAGCATCCTCCCACCCATGTTCCCCAGCAACTAGTATACCTAGGCATACTGCCTCTGATACTGAAGGTAGCATATAGCCATCAGGACTAGTAGCCATTGATAGCTTTATCCTCCATGAATTTTTCCAATCCCCTTTTAAAGCCCTCCAAATTGGTGGCCTTCATTACATCTTGTGGAAATGAATTCCATAGTTTAACTATGCACTGTGTGAAGAAGTACTCCCTTTTATCTGTCCTGAATCTCCCACCAACCAGCTTCATGGGATGACCCCACTGGGTTCTAGTGTTATGAGAGAAGGAGAAAAGTGACTCCCTATCCACTTTCTCCACACCATGCATAATTTTGTACACCTCTATGACATGTTTCCCTTCATGCGCCCTTTTTCTAAGCTAAACAGTCCCAGATGTTGTAACCTTTCCTCATAGGGGAGTTGCTCCAGACTCTGGATCAATTCAGTTGCCTTTTTGGAGCACAACTCCCAGCATTCCTGACCATTGGCATGCTGGCTGGGGCTTATGGGAGTTGAATTCCAAAATATCTGGTTGGGGAAGGCTGCTCTGTTTGAAGGGCTGCCCAGTCCACATCCATTTTAAGATAAAGAACCATGAAGGGGTAGCAGGCCCATCAATTAACACCTGGGCAGAAGACTGAGCAGGCACACAGGTCACCTGGTCACAGAGCCTTCCCCACTATCGTGAGGTGCACTTTAGTGTTATTTAATCATTTCTAAACATATAAGTTAGCATATGCAAATTTTATTTAGTTCTGTGTCCTCTTTTGCCCTTTTTTTGCTGGTGAGTAAGTGGCCACCCTACAATACAGAGAAAGGCTTAAAATGATTTACGGTAGGCTGCAATCCCCCCCCCACACACACACACACTTACCTAGGGGTGAGTCCTAGTGAACTAAGTTTGTCTTATGTCAGAGTAGACTTGCGTAGGAGTGCACTATTAGGCATTTTGGCACATGCTTAAATCTTTCCCAATGAAACCAGTGGAACCTAAAAGTGCTTCACTTCAGCCAAGTCCTGTCCAGTCATTTCTTCATACTCTGTTGGATGTGCAGCAATGCAAGATGTTGTTCACAGGTTTTGTGTGACCTTAAAGTATAGAGTCTACATGAAATTCGAGTAACCAGTAATCCAAATATCTTGTTCCTAGTGTAACCAGTGTTACCTTTGTTTAATTTATTGCAGGGAATGGCTGTCACCACCAGGTGGCAACACTCCAATTACTTCTTTCCTATATAGAGCTACAGATATATAATATAGCTAATTAGTCCAAAATGTGAAAGAGGCTTCATACATTTTGTTTCATTAGCATTTCCCACTCACTGGTGTAATCCCTCAGGAAATATCAACTATTTGGATATTTAAGGTCCTGTGGAACTGATAGTATTGTAAACTCAATAGCTTTTGTTTTTTAAAAAAGGGGGCTAATCCATTCTGACAACATTTGCAGCTTCTTTCACTTAAAGATGTTCGAGGTTTCTACTTGCTCCTAGAGGGCTACTGCAGTTACCCTGGGGGATCCTAAATACATGCCCTCTAATATTTCACACATGAAAACATGTGCCCTAAGGCTGCAATCCTATACGCAAATTACCTCAGAGTAAGTCCCACTGAACTCATTGGTGCTTACTGCTGAGTAAGCATGTGTCCAGAATCTCACAGCCAGAAACGTTTCCTGAGCTCTCCAGTCCCCACCATCACTCATCGGTGATGGTTCTTCTCCACTGGCTTTCTTCAATTAACCAATTGCTGTGGAGAAGGCAGAAAACCTCAAGAATGTCAATGTGGGTACATCCATGTCCACACTTACAACTTTCCAAAAAGATAAATAGGGGCAAAATAGAGAGAGTGACTTGCCAAGGAAACATACAAACAACAAACAACATGACAACAATCCAAGAACCGACACACTAGTAAACAGAGACTGCTGGAGCCTACATGAATATTGGAATGAAGCAGAACCAGGCAGGAGTACATCATACATTCAGGTCCATAGCATAGGGCTGCTGATTCTTGTATTAGCTTCCTAACAAATGATCAGCATGTATATCTTGACTCCTCCTCTGGAATCCTGACAAAAGAGGCATACTTCCTTCTGTCAATGGCCAGGTCAGGAAGCTAGATATGGGCATGAATGTTCAGCATTAGCTTTCTTCATGAGAAGAAGGAGGAGGAGGAGCTGCCATACACCAGCTGGTTTGTATTCAGCAATAGCCAGGGCAGCAGCAGCACCAAGCTATTTTAAAGCAACACCTGCTCTCCCCTTATGGCTGATGGCAGATCAAACGAGCTGCCGCCGATGCTCGAAAAGAGCTAGGTTCTGCTGCTGCTCCCCTCCTGGGGGCAATCTTGCTCCAATATGTGAAGGCCAGGGAGGAGGATGAACTGTTGTTGTTGTTGCTGTCTCAACATTGCCACATCCTCCAGCCATTCACATCAGCACAAGCAGCATTGAGGTTCTATAGGGTAGGGGCAAAGAATGTATTTCTGCCCGAGGGCTGAATTCAGTTTTGGAGAAGCTGGGGGGGGCACATTCCAGTGGTGGGCAGGACCAAAGGCAAAAAGGGGTGGGGCCAAAATGCCAAGCATGCCAACATAAGTTAGCTTAAAGCTCTTACTGCCATTAACTAAGCCGTAGGAGAGGAATTGCAACCTTTGAGAACTCGGAGGGGGGAAAGCCACCAAATGATTCGAGGTGTGGCCATGAAAAAGGGGCAGTGGTCATCTGGGGAACCCCCGAGGTCTGGATTTGGCCCATGGGCCTGAGGTTCCCCACCCCTGCTGTAGGGGTTCCTGCAGACAATCCACCTCCAGATCCATGCAGACAGGAATGTGTGTATATTTGGCTACATAGTATCTAGTATATTTTGTGTCTTTACAAATAAAAGATGGTGTTATTGTTGTCAATGCTGATGGCCATGATCACACTTGGGTGTCAAAAATATACTTGATTTTCATTATGCTAAATGGCTATCTGTTGCTATTCTTTTTAAACCAAAAAGTTCCTTTTCTTGAAAAGAAAAAAAAAAAAGCACAACAGATGTATTTCCAGTCATCTGGGCAGAAAAGAGGAAGAAGAAAGAATGAACATACAACTAGACCAAACCTTTGTATTTTAGTAACCAAGAAGCAATATTTAGGCAGTGCAGATTAGATGGTTCTGGTGTTTGGAAAGAAAAAAGACTAATGTCTTTGTATGATTTTGTTTCAATATATTATGAGAGCTACGTCTCCTCAATGATATTTAGGGAGCATGGGTATATGGTCCTACTTTCCATGTTGCACAGGGTTCAAAGACTGGCCCTGCTTCTGCACCAATGGAAAGATAGTAGTGAACGTGACAGCCGCAGCTCCTCCTAGCCTTTTCTCACCTACTTTCCTTCTCTTCCTGCACGCAGTCCAAAGGCTTTGAGGGGATTATGGTTTCCAGCAGTGGTGGGAGTGAGAGCTGAGCTAGTACATGGACAATAAGTATGGGCACTGCTGTAGATAAGAATTGCAGAAAATGTTATATATTGAGAAGTGCTAAATTAGAGGAGGAAGAATCATAGAATCATAGAAAAGTAGAGTTGGAAGGGGCCTACAAGTCCATCGAGTCCAACCCCAAGAAGATGAGGAGGAGGTTAGTAAATCCACTGATCTGGATAGTTCTGTATAACTGGTTCAGGATGGGGTTGAACTCTCTCAAACAGGCTTGGGGGTCCTCTTAGATTCTGCACTTTCAATTAGTGGAAACACAGGTGTCAGCAGCAACCAGGAGTTCTTTTTACCAGCTTCAGCTGGCTTGCCAGCTGCAGCCTTATAAGGAGAGACTGGAATTTGCTTCTGTAACCCATGCCATGGTTACCTCCAGGCTAGATTACTGTAATGCTGTCTACATGAGGCTGCCCTTAACGATAGTCCAGAAACTTCAGCTGCTGCAGTTTGGGAGCAGTTTGTCTGAAGGACCATTTGCACTCATATCAGCCTGCCTGCGCTTTGAGATTGGCTTCTGTTCTCTCCGGTTCTTCAGCAAGTGCTTTTAGGCTGGTGAGTACCAGGAACAGGACCTTTTTGGTGATGGTCCACTCCTACCACTTTGGAACTCTCTTTCCAGGGAGATACCGCTATCCCCCTCTACTGGTTTTCAGGAGAATCCTAACAAGAATGATAACGATGATTCTAGTCTGCTTTTGGATTATTTTAGGGTTCATTTTATAATTATTAACTGCTCTTGTTATTTTATATGATTATGTTATTGTTTTGGTGTTTTAATAATTTGTCATTGATACTGGTTAAAGCAGGGTATTAAATGTAATATTTATTTATTTTTAAATACAACTATACTGGTCCATGAACTGGAAAGCAATATTGCCACAGAGAACTCTGAAATGACCTTGCCCAGGTGCTGATAATGTACCAATTCAGTAAGTAGCTGGAGCATAGTTCAGTAGCTCTAACTACAGTGGCTCTATCCTTTTCTGATAACTGATTGAAATAAATGTATTAATCTTCTGGAACAAATTGTCTTGATTATTGATTAGTGTGTGGGTAGAGAAGAAAGATGTTGGGGGGAACCAGAGGGTGATTAAAAATAATGACTTGGGAACCCCAGGATTCTACACTAGTCCTCTGAGGAGAAAATATGAACTTTTCCATAAATCCTCCTGGAATTATCTTCAATGATGCAAAGAAAATACAATCTAATTATACAAGGCACATTGTCTATTAATATGTTAATGAAGAAGGGTTGCTAATGGAGAGATCTGAATCTTAATATATTTTAAGAGCTTCTTGATTATGTGTTTGTTAGTTGATACGATCATTACAAATTAGTTGTACATGGCTTTACACTGACTAAAGTCTATATTTAGTGGACTTGGTCCACTAAATACATTTTAATGTATTCTAAATGTGTTCTAAATACATTTTAATGAAGCAGGTGAGCATCCCATCTACATCACAAACATTGCCACTAAGAAATTCACTTTCAAAATAAACATATAATAACTAACAAGTAAACAGGGCAGTTTCCACCTTTCAGTGTAGAGCTGCCTCCCAGTTCTTCAAATACATATGTTTATAAAACCATATTTCAATACATTGCTGCATTTAGATAATAACTCTCTGATGTACATTTTTGAGTAGCTACAGTACAACTATTTTTTATTTAATGAGATCATATATTTTTCCCACAGCAGCATATCCTTTGATAGGGATGGATGAATCTGTCAATTTTGCTTTCTCTCAGTTTCTCATTTTTCCCATATTCAGTTCAGTTTATCTCAAACTTTGAGAATTTCTCCAGTATTAAGTCTTGTTTTTCCTGAACTTTGAGAATAAAAAAAAGTTTTTTTTTAAAGTTTGCATTAAAATTCATAAGCATGCTTCTGCACATTTATCCTAATACATGCACTTTCATAGGCATTTTTGCATAGTATACACATCTTTGCATGCAGTTTTCCTAATAGCATGCATATTTGAACATTATTTTCTCTAAAATATGCATTTTTTAATTGGAAAACCCCATTGCAAAATTTGCAGAAGTGCAAATTTCAAAGGATAACTGCATTTCAGTTTGCTTAGTGGATCAAACATGCAAAATTAGGTAAATGCACATTAAAATATGAACTGAACAAATTTCTCCCCCTTCCCTATATTTTGAAATGTGGTGGAAGCAACAAGATGACTGGTTCACAAGAAGTCAATTCAGCTGCAATCCACAAATTCAGTGTGCATGTGTGTTTGCGTACAGTACCGGTACTTCTGCTTGTGAAGGAGGAAATTACACACTGGGGATAGAATATTTATTGAAATGTCTCCCTCCCCCTATATTTACTTGGGGTTGAAGGAGGGTGAGATGTGATTTGGTGGTGGTGGCAGTGGTGTGTGAAGCCAAATAGAGGGAGCCATCTTTGTTTGTGAAAACATGGTTTATTTAGTACATTTCTAATTCACCCAGTGACTAATGTTCTCTGGGTGGATTACAGCCAGTTAAAAAACTAAAATCCCATTTTAAAACACAGTTAAAAATATAAAATACAACACAAATATTTAAAAGAATAAAATACAATATAAGGCAAAATGATAAACAGCACAGGAATCAATAAAACAGCCACAATAGCCTAGAATTGGGTCTCTAAAATGCCTGGGAGAAGAGAAAGGTCTTTGCCTAGCACTTAAAAGTTAATAATGTAGGTGCCAGGTGAACCTCTTTGTGAAGTTTATTGCATAAGTGAAGTGCCACCACTGAGAAGCCCTCTCTCTTGTAGCCACTGCCTAACTTCCTTTGGTGTGCGCACCCAGAAGTGGGCCTCTGAAGATGATCTAAGGGTCCAAGCAGGTACATTTGGGAAGAGACTTGCCTTTAGATACTCTGGTCCCAAACCATTTAGGGCTTCAAAGGTCAACAGCAACATTTTGAATTGGGCTTCAAAATGGACTGGAAGACTGTGCACACGATAAAGCGTGGCATCACATGGTCAAATTGGCCAGTCCCAGTTAGTAACCCAGCAGCTCTATTTTGAACTAAGGGTGCAGTCCTATTGTGATGATTGTAAGCCCCCAAACTCAGAGGCTTACGTTCATCCTATGCAGGGCAGGAGGAGTGGCAGAGGCAATCTTTGCTTCCCTGTCTTAGTTTTTGCTAGATGGGCTTTTTTGCCCATCTAGTGAGGGCTTTTCAGAGGGGGAGGGAAGGAGGCTGGAGAGGCCTAAGGATAGCTCATATCCTGGCCTTTCCAGTCTCCTCCCTTCCCTGCCCAGTGAAACACCCCCTTCCCCCCCTCTTTGAGGTTGCCTTCCCTACCTCGGAGAGGCAGCCAACATGGTTATTTCCATGCCAGCTGTGAGGGGTAGCGGGGACAGGGATAGGGGGAAACATGGATTCCCCTCCTCTGAGGTCAGAGTTGTGTCTCTGACCTTCGATCTGCAAATCTGAAGTATCCTATGGCCCCTCAGATGCTGTCTAGGGGCCATAGGATTGCTCCCTTCCTGACGTTCCTGAACTGCCTTCAAAGGTAGCCCCACGTACAACACATTGCAGTAATCCTACTGGGAGGTTACCAGAGCATGAATAACTGTTGCCAGGCTATCTCTGTCCAGATAGGGTCACAGCTGGTATATCTACCTAATCCGATAAAAGACTTTTTGCATTTCTCTTTACTTGGTCCACTAACTCCCACTGTGCCTCAGTTATTCATAAGAACATAGGAAGAGCACTGCTGGATCAGAACGAAGGCCCACATACTCCACATAAGGAATGTGGGCAACAGCCCTGCCCAGCTGTTTGCCCCACCCCACCAGTAACTGATATTCAAGTGTATACTGAATTCAGAAGTCCTCAGAGGTAAAAGGTTGGATCCAAAGTAAGTCATCCTTAGAGTAGACCCATTGAAACCAATGGGACTTAAGTTAATCATGGTTATCTTAAGTCCCATTGATTTTAAGGGTCTACTCTAAGTATGACTAATTCTGCATCCAACACATATGTTATAAATTTATCCCATCCCCTTTTAAAGCCATCCACGCCCATGGCCATCACCACATCTTGTGGTAGTGAAATCCAGGAGTAAATTAAGTGTTGTTTGAAATAGTAATTCCAAATAGTAATTCCCTTCCCATTAACTATCAATTTCATTGGATGAACCCTGAGATCTAGAGTTAAGAGAGGGAGATTATTATTTTTTAATCTCTATCCTCTTTTTCCATATCATGCATAAAGTTAGCACGTCTACCATGTCCTTCACCTTCATCATCTTTTCTTTAAACTAAAAAGCCCCAAACACTTTGACTTTTCCTTGCAGGGAAGGTACTCCAACCTCTTTATTATTTTGGTTGCCCCTTTCAGTATCTCTTCCAATTCTATCATTTTAGAGATAGGATAATAAGAACTGTACAGGGTGTTCAAAATTTGGCTGCATCACACATTTATATAAAGGGATTACAATACTATACATTTTATTCTTCGTTCCTTTGCTAATACTCCCTAGCATGGATTAAATTTGCCTTTTTCACCAACACTGCTCATTGATTTGACCTGTTCATTGAGCTGTCCATCACGACCCTATCTGGAGATACCATCCGTCAGTTCAGATCCCATCAATGTCATGAGCCCCAGCCCTCAGATCTTCCACTGTGCAACAGAGGACAGGCTACTTCCTTGGGGTAAGATATCAGTGCCTTATTCAGGGTCCTCTCAGACAGAGGACACAGTCCTGCCATCATCCCCTGGCTCAAGGGATGAGTCCCCAGCAGAACTTGAATTTCTCCAGCCTTGCAGAAGTCTCAAGCTACAAAATCAGGTGAGGGCCCTTTAACAGTCCAGTAAGATCCTCCAGGAGGGGTGGAGCTGATCAAATGACAAGTGTTAACAGACTACATAATGCTACAGTTGGCTTTAGCTCCCTGCTAAGACAACACCCTCCTATTGTTGTTGTAGGAGAGAGTTCCAGCCAGCAGGATCCACATAGAGCTATCCAAGGTCCTATTTTCTTCTTGCTTTGGTCTGACTGACATCAGATGCTGCAAGTTTCCCCAGCGAGCTTCAAGAAACCACAGAATGGGACAATATGTGTATATGTAAAGTAGGGAATTTTTGCCACAATGTGCATCATTTCCCATTTATTTACACTGAATCACATTTGTAATTTTGCCACCCATTCACCCATTTCAAAGAGTTCCTTCTGGAGCACGTCATGGTTCACAGGAGTTTTCTGACCATTCGGAATAATATAGACTGCAATCCTATAGTACGTACCTGTGAGAAAGGCCCATTAAATTAATGGGACTTGCTTCTGAGTAAACATGTGGAGTATTGCCCTGTCAGTGTCATCCACACAGCTGGGTATCTCAATGCACACTGACTCCAGATCATTTTAGAATACATTAAACAGGACCACTTGCAGTACAGATTCTTGAAGACCCCAAGCTTGCTTACATCTATTGTGAAGTCTGTCACTTTATTCCTACCTTCCACTACCTATTTTTTAACCAGTTTCCAGTCCATTAGAGGCTCTTATCTCATGGTTGTTAAGTTTATTCAGGAAATTTTGGTGGCTAATCCATCATTTAAAAAGGAGGAATAGTAGCCCTTATTTCAGAATGGTCAAAAAGCCACGCAGGAACGGATATGCATTTGTTTGTGAAAGTATGGTGGCAATTTTTTCAGCCATTACTGGGGCCAGCCTCTATCCCCCTGCCTCTGCTTCTACCTGTAAAATGGGAGCAAAAGTCACTAACATCTCCAGGTGCTCTTGTGCATATACATGACTCTAAGTGTGTAGGACTTAGATGGGCTACATCATGGAGTAGTTGGGAGGAGCTTATGCAAAACGAGTAGAGAGGGGAAACTGCTCTGCATGTATGCTAAGGTTCCCATTCCAGACTAACCCTAAGAGCTGGTAACTGAACATATTATTCCCCTAATTACTTCCGTCTCCTTCCCTCCCTCTGTTGCCTCCCGTGTGTCAAATTTTAAATTGTATGTTCCTCTGTACAGCACCATGCACACTGATGGTGTAAATCATGGGTGGGCAACACACGAGCCACGGGCTGCATGTGGCCCCCACCCCTCAGTCCACTCCCCTGCCATGCCTATTTCTTTTTTACTGGGAAAAAAGTCATGGTTCGCAGCTGAAATTCAGTGGCAAACCACTACAGAAGGTTAGAATGGACAACTTTAGCTTGAAAACAAGCTACATTTGTCCAGTCTAAGCTGTTGTAGCAGTCTGACACAGAATTTCAGCAGCAAACCACAACTCCTGCCCACACTTTGTTTTGGCAATGCCACATCACTGATATTTGGTGATGCGGAGGTGGCAGTGGAAGTACAGCCCAGGGTGGGTCCAGGAGGGGGGGAAATTGGTCCCCAGACTGCCTGAAGTTGCCCATCCCTGATGTAAATAATAACAACATAACAATAATACTCTACTATTCTTTCTTAGTATTGTAGCACATTCCAGGACTGAACCCTGACACTAAGAATAGATTGTTAAATCCACCCTTTATTCATGAATAGACATACGTAATTCACACTTTAAAATACCCCCCCCAACCCACCCACATTTATATTCACCCTTTCTTCCATGATGGAAATTAAGACAGAGAACATGAGCTTCCCAAGTGATTGCCAATGCAGGCACTGGCCAGACCCAGCTTTGCTTAGCTTTAGCAGTGTGAAGACATCTGAAGACATACAATATGTCTTCAGATCATGCCTCAGAACATAAATGGGGCATATTCATGAATTGGTTAATGACTTGGTAATCAATTAGCATATTAGGCATACTGGTAACTGGTATATTTCTCAGAAGATTATACATGTAATTATTTTATGAGCAACAGAATTATAATTCTTCAGTTATTATTTGAGATCATAAAGAGACAAGCAAAAGAAACTTCACCAGCCAGTTTAGGCAGGTTTGAAAAATAAATTGTTTAACCGGGGGGGGGGGGGGGGGGGATGCTAATTGAATGGCTCAACTTAATTTAGGTCATACTGCCCTCTAGGGGATTAGTCATATATATCTAGTTTTGGTTTAAATAGTGTGAAATCTTCTTACTAAAATTGTTGTATGTAAAGAAAAACACGATACCTGTTTCAATAGATATCTTCACTGCATTAAATGTTTGAGAGAACCAGAACTCTCATTATTTAAAGTGTTCTTTATTTAGTTCTTTGGTAAATACACAAAACTGAAACTCATGGTCTAGAATCCAAAGTGGGATATGGACCACATGATTTCATACTCAACCTCGGTAACTGATTCTTTGGGTAGGTTTGGGCAATTTGCTTTCTTTTAGCCTCATTTTTCCATCTGTAAAATGGGAATAGTTGCCTGCTATGGTGGCTCTATGCCACAAATTACCAAGCAAGCACTACTGCAGAATGAAGTATACACAGCAGCAGTGCTCAGCAGAAACTTACTTAAATGTCATTTATAGATAATTGAGAACAAAAATAATTGAGACCCATTTAGAAACAAATCCAGTGTTCACTGGTTAAGGTTCAAATGACTGGGCTCAAGTCAGCAAGAACCGAGTTAGAAACAAGAATGTGAAAGGTCAGATTCTAATTCTTAGAAAGTCACATCTATGAAAGGGCCTGTAACTCTCGTGAGAGGTAGGCCTTCTGACAGAGATGGAAGATTGTTATCTAAAGGTAGGCCTGCGGGTATTTTTTTCACAGCCCTCAAATGTATACCTCCACTAGAATAGATCCAGAAACTGCCTCTGGCAGATGGAAGGGTTCCTTCCATCTCTGGGTGGCTTCTGATCCAGTGGAGGAATACCACTAGTAGAATGGAGGAGGTAGAGAACATTATTGATTTCCCCCACTCCCCCTGCAGTTCCATATGCTACTACCACCACCACCACCACCACCACCAAATCTGCTCCACAGAGTTGGTGAACCCTCCAGAACAGTTGGGGAGGTGCCACTAGGGGCTGCAGGGGAACAAGGGAAGCCACATAGATTGCCTCCCTCACACACACACTTTCTGCCAGTGGTTGCATTCTGAGTGGAACTCTGCTCCCACCAGTGGAGAGAAGCTAGATCCAACCTGCTGTATCAATTCCCCCAAAGCCACACTGCAATTGTGCTCAGTCTCTGCCCAGGCTCTCTCCATAATGTAGAGCATTGCAGACTGGGAATCATTTTGGACGGAGCCTCCTATACAACCTGAGAACACTACCAGCCTAGGGCTCTACTACTGTGTTTCCCAGAAAATAAGACACTGTCTTATATCTTTTTTGGCTCAGAAAAACACACTAGGTCTTATTTTCGGGGTAGGTCTTATACTTCAAGTTGCCCTTTGCTGCCACCACCAGGCCATGGGAATGATCACAACTAGGTCTTATTTTCGGGGTAGGTCTTATACTTTAGCAATTCCCAAAAATAGTACTAGGTCTTATTTTCGGGGTAGGTCTTATTTTCGGGGAAACACGGTATGTAAAATCCTGCATAAGACCATAAGAAGAGCCATGCTGGATCAGCTCAAGGGTCTATCTAGTCCAGCATTCTGTTCACACAGTGGCCAACCAGCTGCCCACGGGAAACCCAGAAGCAGGACATGAGTGCAGCAGCACCCTCCCACCCATGCTCCTCAGTCAGCAGCTGGAGTACTTAGGCATACTGCCTCTGATACTGGAGGTAGCATATAGCCATCAGGACTAGTAGCCACTGATTGCCTTCTCCTTCATGAATTTGTCCAATCCCCTTTTAAAGACGTCCAAATTGGTGGCCATCACTACATCTTGTGGAAGTGAATTCCATAGTTTAACTATGTGCTGTGTGAAGACATATTTCCTTTTATCTGTCTTGTATCTCCCACCAATCAGCTTCATGGGATAACCACAGGTTCTAGTATTATGAGAGATGGAGAAAAATGTCTCCTGATCCACTCTCCCCAAACCATTCATAATTTTGTACAGCTCTATCATGTCTCCCCTCACACACCCTTTTTCTAAGCTAAACAGTCCCAGATGTTGTAACCTTTCCGCAAAGGGGATTTGCTCCAGACTCTTGATCATTTTAGTTGCCCTTTTCTACACTTTTTCTAACTCTACAATATCTCTTTTTAGGTACGGTGACCAGAACTGTAGACAGTATTCTAAGTGTGGTCACACCATAGATTTATATGAGGGCATATGATCTTGGCAGTTTTACTTTCAATTCCTTTCCTAATTATGCCCAATGTGAAATTTGCCTTTTTCACAGCCACCACACACTGGGTCAACATTTTCATTAAGCTGTCCACCACAACCCCAATATCTCTTTTTTGATCAGTCACTGCCAGCTCAGATCCCTTCAGCTTATACTTAAAGTTGGGATTCCCCCCCCCCCCATGCATCAGTTTACATTTCATAGAATCATAGAATAGTAGAGTTGAAAGGGGCCTACAAGGCCATCGAGTCCAACTGAAGATCTGGACACACACACATACAGCAAAAGCAGCTAGGGTACATCAGCTCAGCAGGTTGCAAAAAGAAGATAGGCACTTTCTGCAGTAAAGTTCAAAGTAGCTATTTAGGTCTTTTAAGGTAAGCATTGGGATTCAATTTATCCTGATGCACAACTGGAGAAAGAATCTGCTGGTTGAGTGCTTTTGTACAAAAATGTACCCTTGATGACCATGTAGCCATAGATGGATAATGCCTTACTGAACACCAAAGTATATGTCCCCTGGACCAACCAAAATGTATAACATGTAATTATTTTACCATATATACCCAGCTGATTTGATGCCACTTGGGTTCATGGTCACTATACTGTCATCCTATACTTGATGAGTGCATTGTACAATGGAGTCTAGCAGTTGTAATCTTGCTTTTGTGCTGTGTGTATTGGTACTGACTCAAACTTCTATGCCCACATGATGCCTATGGCAGTCTCAGAAGGAAAACTCATATGTGCACGTATGCACAGACACACACGGGGGGGGGACGGGACGACTGTACCTGATCACAATTTTAAGAGGGAGGAATATAATACTTCCAAGTCCATATATGTTTATGCAAATAGACCCATCCATTAGGGGGGAGCCCTTCTTCAGAGGAAAACAACACAAATAAATATAAACACATGTTATACGTGCAAGCTTGCAAGTATCACAATCAACAATGAATGGGACCAGTTACAAAATAACTGTAGACATGAAATACACCGAGTCTAGAAGGGATGTCTGTCTCTCAAAAGCTCCTTCACCACCCAAATTTGCACTTAGCCACTCAAAAGCCAAAACAACATAGCAAGCTGCCTGATACTGATTCAGACTACTGGTCCACCTAGCCCAGTATTGTTGAAAGTGACTGGCAGCAGCACTCCAGGGTTTCAGGTAGGATTCTTTCCTCGCCTTACCTAGTGATACCAGAGATTGAACCTATGATACAGGTGATATTGGATGGGTTTAATTTCCACGAGCTGATCATGGATCTCAGAATTCAGTCGAAGAAGCTTTGCCCCAAAATTAAAAGTCCCCCTCTGATATCAGCTGAGGCTCAGACTGTGACATCACTGCCTCTGAATGAATGGCAGCCAAAGGGGCTAGGACACAGGACAGTGGCCAGAATCATTGTGATGTGAGAACAAATCAGCCAATCATAGCTAGTGAAGCAGTTACGTTATTTTCCTTTAGAACAGTAGTAGGCAACTTTGGGCAGTCCAGGGACCATTTTTCCAGCCCCTGGACTTGCCTGGGGGCCACACTCCTTCTGCCCCACCACCTGCAGCAGCAGCAGCAGCAGCAGCAGCAGCAGCAGATGATGATGATGATGATGATGATGACGACAACAAAAACAACAACAATAAACATGGTGGTTTGCCACTGAAATTTGGCAGCAAACCAGTACAGAGACTCAAAAGTGCCACATTTAGCTTCAAAACAAGCTAAATTTGTCACTTTTGAGACTCCATAGCAGTTTGCCACCAAATTTCGGGGACAAACCACTGCTTTTATTTATTTATTTTTTGCCACTGCACCTCTGCATTTCAGCTGTGATGGGGTGGCAGCAGGGGTGATGGGAGCCACACTCAAACCATGGGGGGCCACATGTGTCCCCTAGGCCATGTGTCACCCACGACCCACCCCTGCTTTAGAACAAAAAAGGGACAGGAGGACTATCCAGGTAGGAGATTTGATGACCCAGCTCATCACACAGACTATATCCTTTCCCCCTCTGTTTTAGATTCAGAAGGCAATCACAGTACCCAAAGTTGTGATGTCATCACCGCTTGTGTCCCATCCTTGTATCCCAAACACTTATTTTCTAGTGCCATACTTAACGCAATTGGCTGTTGAAAATGTATCTATTTTAATCCAATCCTTAATTCTACAAAATAACACATCTTATTAAACTTATTTAAGCATAATTCTCATAGAATAAACATAACATATCATATGTGTGCTATCTTTTTTTTTACAAAATACAAGATGAGCTGATCAATGTGTATGAAATGAGTTTGCTTTTTGTTTTCCTTGCTTTACTTGTCTATAGTTAGTATATAGTTACCTTAGCAATTACAGCACAATCTTTTTAACCACTCTCTCATTATAGGAACTTTATTTCTTTTAATATTTACATGAAGATTTATATCCCATTTCCTGCCATACGGTACCCAAGGCAGCTTATAGAAAATTAAGAGAACTTTCTGCTGTTTCCAGCATCCTGCACAGAGAACTCTTGAAGATACAACCACATAAGCTACCATGTTTCTATAATGTCTTCGTGTAATCTTTGGGCATGATCCAGAATTACACATTACCTCAGAAAACATATGCCTTGCAGGTTGATGGTGTAATACAGGAGGAGGGATCATTGACAGCTGGGAACCAGTGGGTGAGCAAATACCTTGCCTGCTGATTCTCCCCTATGGCAAACATTGGGTGAGGACTAGGAGACATGTTTCCAAGGTAATGTAATACCATCCTTACTAGGGAATAAGGCTGTGATCCTATACTCAATTACCTGGGGTGGGGTAAGTCCCATTGAACTCAATGGGACTTACTTCTGAGTAGATATGTATAGGATTGCACTGTTAGAAATCGGTATGACTTACTGCCAAATAATCATGGATGCCATGAGTTCATGATCACCCATGTTCGGGTGTGCTTACGCTCTTCTTTTAAATAGGCATTGAGTATAATTCTTTATACTGCTGTTCTTGGTATTGATGTATCTATACATTTATTAGTCACTTATATGTTAAAAAGTATGCAGTGACTTTTAATAAAAAATAATAGCAACCATTAAAATGTCACTGTTAAAATCTACAGAAAACAAGCCATAAGAACACACCATCAATAAAACATAATAGCATATCAATTAAATATAAATAAACTTGAAACACAAAAGGATGTCAAATGTGTGTAATTGACAAATCACTTTTAGCCACTTAAATGTATCTGAAGTCAGACACTCCAGTAAACCGGTAAATGGATTAGCAATTAATTGTAGATCATTTTAGTTGTTTACTAAAAACATAAAGGATTTCCCTGGAAACAAGAAGTGTGTTGCACTGGCTGGGATCCTGTGTAGATTTAGGCATTGACTTTAATGGTCTTAGGGATATCTAATCATACATTGGATAAGGTTTCAAGTCTTATAAATACCCTTTGCTACATTAGCTTATTCTTTAATTGCTCTGCTGGTTCAGAGCAATGGTCCATACAGGCCTGTGGCTTAGGCTGGCTCAGCTTGTCTGAACATGGAAAGCTAAGCAGGGTCAAGCCTGGTTATTACTTGGATGGGAGACCCCCTCCTCTAGTTTCCTGCATTGAGCAGGGGGTTGGACTCGATGGCCTTGTAGGCTCCTTCCAACTCTATGATCTATGAAATCCTCTAGTCCAGCATTCTGTTTCTAATAATGGGTAGCCAAATGCTCTAAGAAGCAAGGCATGAAGATATTAGCCATTCATTGTTGTTTCCCCTGAGAAGAGAAGATGAAAAAATACTAATATTAGTAGACAATTCCAGATTAACATGATACAGAAATTAGCAACAATCTCATGTATTTTATATCATCATTGTCAACACTAGTTCATGTCTTTTTCACACATTTAGTTGAGATAGTTTAAGATGTTACACTTGAAATCACTTTTTTATTATTTAAACCCCAGTAACATGATTACTTTCATTTAAGAAAATGATATTCATTCCAATTAAGATGTTTCCAGACAATTAAATTGCTTCCTGATTTCCATAATTGTCTCATTTATAAGATTTCTCTCATTCCTGATTAGCCAGGTAGGATAATCCCATTCCTTTTAAAATGTTTGACATTCAGGAATTTCCAACAAAGCCTCAAGAAATATGTTGCCCCACACTGTCCCCTTTTCTGTGCATTGTGCTTGTTTGGCTCCCTACAGCCTCAGCATGTCACTTACATGTGCAAAGCCATGTGTGATCTAAGCTTGAGCTGGCATATCAGATTGAATGCAATATTATTAGGGAACAAGATTACCTGCAAGCTGCCATCCTATATTTTGTATTGCATTTTTAATTCATTTAGCTATTTGTAATCGACCCATAGAACACTTTTTAAATTATTATTTATTTCTTACATTTATATCCCACCTTTTTTCCTCTTGCAAGGAACCTGAGGTGGCTCACATAGTCTACCTCCTCTCCATTTTATCCTCACAATCTAGCCCATTGTTGCTGTCACTGACTGGTAGAGGCTGGGGGGGGGGGGGGCGGGTTCAGGCAGGATTCTTTTCTAGCCCTACCTGGAGAAGTTGGAGCGTGAGTGATGGGGAATGAAGACATCAATTAAGGCTCTTTGTGTTATGTACTTTCCGTAGTACTGTGATATTGCCACTTTTAAAGACAGGGGCATTACCGGTATATCCATATTTAATCATACTTGGAATAGACCTATTGAAATCAGTGGGACTTAAATTAGTAATGACTAATATAAGCCCCATTGATTTCAATGGGTCTACTCTAATGGACTAAATCTGGATCCATTATATGAATATAGACAATTGCTCTCTCATTAGGATTTTTATTACATTCTGATATTCAAGAACAAAAGTCTTCCATCAAAACCATCCCTATTTCCATGGAGGTCGCTGGAAATGCTGAAAGCCCAAACCATTCTTCATAAACATTTATGCATTGTTTGTGTAGATCATGCCCCAATTGTTTTGTACCATCACATGCTCAGTTAGGTATTGATCCACTCAAAAATGCCAGTATGGCTGTGCATTGACCCTTAGATTCCCCCCACTTTGGAGATGAGCAAATGGACAAGATATTTAAGGAGTCCTTCTTACCAAAGCAATGATTGCTTCTTGCCATCATTCTGTGACAGTCAGTCAGTCAGGCGATCACTCGTGACCGAGTAAGATTGTCTTCCAGGATTAAAAAAAAAGGAAAAAAAAAGAAAATTTACAAAAAGGAGATTTTAAAAGGAGGAAAATTCTAAAGAAAATTGTGTAGACTCTAGCGATGGGTCCGTAAGTGACTGTGGAGGCCAATTCTAGATCCACACAGCTTCCCACAGTGAGGGCACAGGTTACCAGATGGAAGATGGTCTTGTAAAGGATTCATTTGATGTGCTTTTCGCTTAGCACGTTTCTCCCTTTCACCTTGCACTCGAGCTTCTTCAAAGTCCATAGAACCTTTGTGAAAGGCCAACCTCCAGTTAGATTGTTCATGGGCCAGAGCTTCCCAGTTTTTGATGTTTATATTGCATTTTTTTAGATTAGCCTTAAGAACATCTTTAAACCTCTTATATTGACCACCGATATTCCGCTTTCCATCCTTGAGTTGGGAATAAAGTAACTGCTTTGGGAGACGGCAGTCAGGCATTCGAACAACATGACCGGTCCACTGAAGTTGGCGTTGAAGGATCATTTTTTCAATGCTAGTAGTCTTTGCTTCTTCCAGTACACTGACATTTGTTCGCCTATCTTCCCAAGTAATTCGCAGGATTTTCCGGAGGCAACGTTGATGAAATCTTTCAAGGAGGTGAAAGTGACGTTTATAGATAATCCATGTTTCGCAGGCATACAATAAAGTTGGTAATACAATGGCTTCATAAACCAGTGTTTTGGTCTTCTTACAAATATCCCGATCCTCGAACACTCTATGTTTCATTCGAGAAAACGCAGCACTTGCGGAGCTCAGACGATGCTGGATTTCACTGTCGATGTTAGCTGTAACAGAAAGATAGCTGCCAAGATAGAGAAAATGGTTGACATTTTCCAGTATTGTCCCACCAAGCTGGATAGATGGCATCACCAAAGGGTTAGCTTGCACTTGCTGATGAAGCACTTTGGTTTTTTTGATGTTAAGTGAGAGACCAAGTTTTCCGTATGCTTCTGCAAAAGCATTTAGGATAGTTTGGAGATCATCCTCTGAATGTGCGGAGACCACATTATCATCAGCATACTGAAGTTCCTTCAGTATTCTGTGACAACTACTGTCATTTGTACATAATCCTGCAGAGGACATTTACAATACCTAGAAATGTAAAATGCTCACAGTAATAGCCTCATGGTACAGCTTTTCTTCCACTTACACCAGGATCTCTTCTGCATTAATACCTTGTGGGGGAAGTTCAATGACCACTTGCTCTGATGTAGTCCCACTGACTTTCACAGGTCTAACCCAGCATAAATGGTCATTGAATTACACCCTTGGACTCTCTTGCTGAATCCTGCTTTGATCAGACAAAGGAAACAGCTCACTGATGGAGCAAAATATTTCCCTCCTGCATTGCTGAGCAAACATTCCTCAGGAAACCCAGTAACCATAATCAGCTATCAAACACATGTACTCTATGAATGTTGTGTATTGAATCCATTGTTCTCTTTGATCTGCATTCTTGATATCTGTGCTTACCAGATGCTCAGAACTTCAAAACGTTTCTTGATCCTTTTGTCTGATTTTTTATGGGCCAAATGTTTGAAGGGGCCTTTTAACCAATCTCTAAATTTGTAGCCCACAATTTATTTATTTATTTTGATAAAGAAAGCAAATATAGTAATAAGGCTGTAATATGGAAATACTCACCAGTTTGTACAAAACCCCAAAATACATTAGAGCATTCATACACACAAAAGAGTAAATGATCTTAAAATGTATTTACCCTGTAGTAAAAAAATATCCTCATCATTTGACATGAGTAGGTTTCTCTTCTTATCCTAATCATCTCCTGAATTCCAGTTGTGTATTATGTAGGTTAGCATCAAAGGTTTCTTTTAAGGACTAGCATAACTTGCTGGGCATCTCTTTCCAATGCAGACTGACATAAAACATGGCTAATTATAATTACAGGTGTGGATGGAGTGCAGAAGAATCCAAAGGCATCATGCAGGCTCAAATGTAGGACCTGTTTTAGAAAACAGGACACTAAAAAGCACAACAATATAAAGCAGGAGTGGGAAACATATGGCCCTTTTGCTGGCACCCATCTATTACATCCCAAAGCCCTCTGCTCTGGTGTCTGTTAGAGGGAAGGGGGAGAAATTCATTCGGTCTTCATTTTAACAAGAATTCACCTTATGTCTCACTTTCACACCACTATGTAACCCAAAACTCAGTTATGCTTCGAAATTCACACTTCTCTGCATTTTGCAGAGAAGCTCTCCAATTTTGTATATGCATACAAAATGGCATATACTAGGGGGAAATCGTGTTCAGAAAGGCATTATATTCAGAAAATTGCTTGCAAAAATGGTGTATATCAGGCAAAAATGCATATAAAAATGCTTGTATTACAAAAAAACTGGGCACAAAAATGCATATGAATTTTCATGCAAGCTTCCCCCCCCCTTTTAAAAATCTCAACATTCAGGACAGGAACAAGGGAAGCTGCCTTATACGGAGTTGAACCCTTGGTCCACCTAGCCCAGTTTTGCCAACACTGACTGGCAGCAGCTCTCCAGGGTTTCAGGCAGGAGTTTTTCCTAACCCTACCTGGGGATAACTTGAATTGTACTTGTGACCTTCTGCATGCAAAGCAGGTGCTCTACCAGTGAGCCACAGCCCCTCCCATGAACTGAACTTACTAGAGAAATTCTCAAAGTTCAAGATGAACCAAACTTAAGATAGGAAAAATACAAAACAAAGAGAAACCAAACGTGACAGATTCATCCATCCCTGCAGAGGCAGATGCTGGCCAATCTGGCTGGTGGGGTTGAGGCGGGTCAGCATCGGTGGAGCCAAGGGGTCAGAGGAGGAGAAGCCAATTACAGCTGAATACGCTTAACTGAAGAATATTTTCTTAGCTTGATTCAGAAGGGCTGGATGCTGCCATACTTGGTCCTGTGCTGGAAGAAAGGTGTGCGGCCTCCACCTCCCCTTACAGCCACCCTGAACCTCCAATCAAGCTCACCACTCTCTGAAGAAGTCTGTATATAGAAATTTCAGAAGTGTAGTTTGTCCACTCTTTCAGAAGAGTGGACAAAGGGTTCTCATCAAGACTCAGCCTAGAAAAACAAGGGGTTTGAAGGAAACACAGTTGAGAAAAGGTGTGTGGATTGTGGACCATGTCAATAAAATGCAGGAATGGCTCTACCTTCATATGGGATAATGCTATCAATGGCTACTAGTCATGATGGCTATATACTACCTCCAGTATCAAAGGCAAAATGCTGCTGTATGCCAGTAGCTGGAGAACAGGAATGGGAGGGTGCTGTGGCCCTCATCTCCTACCAGCTCCATTTCCCACAGGCAGCTGGTTGGCCACTATGGGCCGCTAGACTAGAATTCTAGACTAGGTGGACCCTTGGTCTGATCCAGCATGGGTGTTCATATGGAGCTTGGGACTGGAGCTGCCAGAGGTGCATCTGTCCCAGTCCCATCCTGAAGTTTCTCGCAAAGGCTCAGGCTGAAAAAGAAAGGAACAAAGACAGCACTGTTAGCTAAAGGCACCATGGAGAAAGTGAGGAAAGGGCAAGAAAGACTCTCGCCTGGCTCCAGAAGGGCTGGAGGCTTTCACACTTGGTGCTGCCCTGGAGGAGAGGCAGACAAGGTGTAGAAGCTTGGAAGAGAAGCAGACAAGGTGTGCAACATGGAGGAGAAGCAGACAAAGCAATGAAAGCATGGAGTTTGGGCCTGTCAGAGGTGTAGCTTATCTTATCCTGTCCTCGTTCTGTGCTGAAAGAAACAGTGTGTGACCTCCAGCTCCCCTTACAGCCACCCCCATTCCACCACTCACATAGTCACTTCTCATTTGTACAGAAAGTTGGCCCAACAATCTTTCTGTCTGGAAAAGAGTTCAATAGTCTGGTGGTTGAAGTTGGGAATTTCTTTAACCATACTTTTCTCAGTTAGATAGAGATGTGGCTCACCAAGACAAGGATTTCTCATTTCTAGACAACAGATGAGCACTCTGCAAGCAAAAGTACGGTATGTGGCAACAACAACAGAAATCAACACAGAGAAACGGCTCGTCCAGAGTCAGACGAGGATTTCTCACTTCCAGACAACAGAATTGGCTGGTGGGCAAGTTTGGGGCCACATAAAGATCCCCAGTGGACTCAGCAGTCACAGGACTTCTCAAGGGTATTTTTTAACATATAAAGTATGGGGGAAATCCCCAACCCAGCCCTCGTGAATTCCACCCCCAGTTAACTCAAAATTGGAAAAATGTTTGATGAATGTTTGGTATTCAGACTGATGGTAGTGTCAGCAAGCAAATGGAAGATAACACATTTATTAGTTATAGAATTGCAATGCCAAGTGGAAATCTGAGAACTCTTCCTACTGATACATTTGCCAGAGCAGAATGGAGCAAAAGTTTTGCTCGAAAGAGTGAATGAAGCCCTGAAAATATGTGGTTCTACTGTGAAGAAACTGACAGGAATTACCAGAGATGGAGAATCAACAAACAACGAAGGGAAGAACTTTGGTCTCTGGAAATTTGTAAGTGACCAGTACACAAGAGAAATTTTGACTTTTTGGTGTTGTGCTCACCAATCAGACCTTGTGCAGAGTCCATCATTGTTACTGTTCCAGAGTTGAAGATTTGGAAGTGTTGGGACTTGAAAAAGATACTAGGAGAGGATATATTGTGGAGTAATATCCTTCCTATCTCACGTTAGTGAGATCAGCAGAGTAGAGTCCCTTTCCAGCTTAAAAGAAGCTTAGATTTGGCTAGTGTTAGCCAGCTAGCATTTGGTAATGCAGGATGCTTTAAGGCAGACTGGATTTCCCTGGTTTTGCCCCCTTTTCTCTCCCTCAGAACAATAATCAGAGACACAGTCTTGTAAAAGTTAAAAGTAACATTTACTCACTCAGATTATGCAGTTTCATTCAGGCAGGCTTAAAAGACGTTTCTTACAGTTCGTTACAGTACATTTGTAGTTACTTGGGGCCTGAACTTGTGGAGTTCAGACCAGCAACTCTGGATGCTGCTGCTAGAACCATGTGGAGACAACAACTCACGTGCAACCACACTCACTCAGAGTCCCAGCAGAAAGAGGAAGAGCTGATAGCTACGTCCACTTCCTGTTCAGGCTCTGCTAATTATTCAATGAGTACCTTTCTAGGGAATCCACCCTAGAAGGTATCAGTGATCTTAACCATTTCACCCAACTACCTGGTGAAACATGAGCCATAGGTTTTGACTGCAATTTAATTATCCAACAGGAAGGCTAACCTAGTAGCTTTAAACACCTACTTCCACACATCAAAGAATAAAACAAAGCTGCTGCATTCTGTCTTTGCTGAAACAAAACCATTTCCACAACATCATGATGTAAGGTTTACACAGCGTATCTTTTGCTCCACCTCATTTATAGTGTTGTACAACATGCCTGGTTGCCAGAAAGTGTGAAAAAATCTTAAGGAGCCCAGAAAGAGAAAAGAAAAAACAGAAGCCCATAGTTTTCTAAATAAGCAAATTTAGCTACAAGAATTTATAGGAGATATCTTAGATGGTATATCAAGTTCTATAGAAAAATCTGCAGTGTGATGACCTTATCCTTCCTGACATACTGACTTGCAGAGATTCAGCAATCAGAAAGTTACAGTTAATGAAGAAAGCACCTTTCCCTTGGGAACGTGAATCAAAGTCCAAATTTAACATTGGTAGTCACATTGAAAGCAAAAGACTTATAACTAATACGTTTCTTACAACCAACAGTCAAAGTGCATGTGTGATTCATGTGGAAACTGCAAGCAGCAGATTATTATTTTTTTTAGTAGAATGCCTTCATACTGAACAGGACACCATACTGTTTGCTATCAACACAGTCACTAACACAGTTTCTGAAGACAGGATTGGTAATGTGTGCCAGGGTCTTCCCAGGGAAAGATGGTGTATTTGCAGATGAAGCATGTGAGCAGTGGCCAGTAATTTCTTTGTAGGAAACTACAGCTAAGAAGCCACAGTCCAACAACCAGGACATCTCCAAGGAAGGTGAACTGGGATCTTACCATTTACCAGCCCCTCACTCCTGGGTTGTTGCTGTCTGTTGATTGGACAGTTTGCCCCTACTGCTGGGAGAGGCTGCCGCTCCTTTCGTACTAGGGCTTGAGGATGTGCCTTGGAGGGCAGATATTGGGCCAAGTGGGGGCTTTTGTGGGGGCTCCCATCAGTGTAGTGAAAGGTAGAGGAAGATATAGCATTGGGAGGAGGGCTAGCCAGGTAAGGGGAATGTGGCCCAGACACTTAATGGTTGTGCCATGTTCCAGTCCTCCTCGCACCTGCAAGTTTGGTGGTTGCCCTATCGGCCTGTGCTCGGGTCTCTGGATGCTGCTTCTAAATGCCAGATTGGTGCAGAATAAGACCTCCCTCATGATCTAATAGTGGATGAGGCAGCTGATCTGGCATGCATTACCAAGACCTGGGTGGGCGAACAGGGAGGAGTTAGTCTCTCCCAGTTATGCCCACCAGGGTACTTGGTGCAGCATCAGGGTAGACTTGAGGGCTGGGGAGGGGGTGTTGCCATGGTCTATAGGAATGCTATCTCTCTCTCCAGGCTTCCTGTCCATCTGACTATTAGTCTGGAGTGTTTTGCACCTTGTGTTGGGCCAGCGGGACAGACTGGGGATTCTGTTGGTGTACCGCCCACCTCGCTGCTCAACAGACTCCCTATCTGAGCTGACAGAGGTGGTCTCAGTTGTGATGCTGAGGTCCCACAGATTGTTGGTCCTGGGGGACGTTAACATTCATGCTGAGGGCACCCTTTCTGGGGCGGTTCAGGATTTCATGGACTCCATGACAACCATGGGACTGTCCCAACATGTTATCGGCCCAATGCATGTAGCAGGGCACACTCTAGATCTGGGTTTTTCCCCCAGCTGGGCATGGGGATAGAGATCTGAAGGTGGGGGACTTTGAATCAGTCCCTTTGTCATAGTCAGATCATTGCCTGCTGAGATTTAGACTAACAGAGACTTTTCCCCTCTGCAAGGGTGGGGGACCTATTAAGATGGTCCACCCCCAGAGGCTAATGGATCTGGATGGTTTCCAGAGTGCCCTTGGGGTGTTTCTGGCTGATATGGCTGGTGGTCCTGTCAAATCCCTGGTCATCTCTGGAATAGTGAGACCCGGGTGGTTGACACGATTGCTCCTGAGCACCCTCTCTGTAGTAGAGCTTGTACGGTTCTGTGGTGCACACTGGAGCTGAGACTGATGAAACAACATAGGAGACGGCTTGAGTCCAGATGGAGGAAAATTCCTAGTGGATGCAATCGAGCCCTGGTATGTGCCTACAATCAGGGGCAGTGAGGGCAGCAAAGAAACGACATCTCACTGCCTCTGTTCAATCTTTTATTTGCTACCTAGCAGAACTTTTTAGGGTTGTCCGGGGCCTATTATATGCTGGCCCCAAGGACATCCTAGATCCATCTGAGGCCTTCTGCAATATGTTTGCTAGGCACTTCCAGGAAAAAAATCTCTTGCATTCGCCGGGACTTGGACTCCAATGTTATGGCAGTTGAATCAGGTGAGGTTCTTATAGTACAGCCTGGTCATGTTTTCTTGGATGAGTTTCAGTTGGTACAGCTCGAGGATGTTGACAAGGTGCTTGGACAGGTTCGTGCAACCACATCCGCACTGGATCCTTGCCCATCTTGGCTCATAAAAGCCAGCAGAGAGGGAATAGCTGGCTGGGCCAGGGAGTTGATCAATGCCTCCTTGCGAGAGGGAGTGGTCCCATGCCGCTTGAAAGAAGCAGTGGTGAGGCCACTCCTGAAGAAACCTTCTCTGGACCCGGAAGATTCTAACAACTTTAGGCCAGTGGCGAATGTTCCTTTCCTGGGTAAGGTCCTTCAGAGAGTGGTGGCCATTGCCAACCAGCTCCAGGTGCTCTTGAATGAGACTGATTATCTGGATCCATTTCAGTTGGGGTTCAGGCCTGGTTTTGGCACGGAAACAGCTTTGGTCACCCTGTATGATAACCTATGTCAGGAGAGAGACAGGGTGAGTGTGACCCTGTTGATACTCCTAGATCTCTTGGCGGTTTTTGATACCGTTGACCATGGTATCCTTCCAGGGTGGCTGTCTGAGTTAGGAGTGGGGGGGGTACTGCATTGCCATCTCCCACATGGCAGTGATTTAGGATGTTCAGTGACTGTGCATCTTCTCCAGCTGTTGCCCATAACTTCTGGCATGGTGCAAAAACTTCTGACAGCAACTGCAACTCTCTCACAACACTCAGTGCAAACTGAAAAGATTGTGTCCCTGTGTAATCTTTTAGTGGCTGACACACAAATAAGTATGACAACACAGACAATTAATGCACAGCTAAACATGGCTCTGAATGGGAATGGTACAGACCATTGTGTGTGATCCCCGGCCTGCTGATGTCCATTTTCTTTAAACCAGAGACAGGAGACAACATCAGCCTGTTCCAGAGATTTATGTTGAGTGTGTGTGTGTGTGTGTGTGTGTGTGTGTGTGTGTGTATGTTCTGGACATTTTTAGTTACATTTTAAATGCAAAGTTTCTTTAAATTGTACTCTTTACTATGAAAATGCATGTTTCATGACATTTCTTTATTTAAATAAATGTGTTTATTTAAAATGAAGATTAAAAGTGCCCTTTTGCATTATTTCCAAATGCCCTTTCGAGTTCATTCTACCCCTCCAGTGAAAATTCCTTTTAAAAAGCCCTGGACTTCCCCCTTCCCCTCAATGGCCATGGGGATTTGGTTAAGCTACATAAACTTCATGGATCTGAGAAGCTACATAAATAATCACCCGATACACATATCCTTCAACAAGTGTGTCTTTCTTTGTTTCTCACTCTCCTCCTCCTTCTGAAATAATAGGTCTGTCTGGACTAGTGCTGGCTCCTGCCACGAGCACTTGTTAGCAGTTTTTTTTTTTTTTGAAACAGAGAAATCCTTCTCAAATAATTAGTCTGTCTGGGCACATTATATACACAGGGAAACAGAGAGATGCTGCTGCTGCTGCTGCTGCTGCTGCTGCTCTCTGTGGCTGTTTGTCACCTTCCCGCCCTTGCCCCTTTGCACTGCACAGCCTCCAGTCATGTAGTATGGTGTAATTGAGATGGGGTGATTTCCCAGATGTCTGATTGGCTGAGGGCTGGCTCCTCTTTGCCCCTATTGCCATGAAATAGATGTTTAGCCATGTTTAGCTGTGTATTAATAGAAGGGAGAACAACCAATCTGTTTTTGCTCTCTGGCTCACAGCCAGAGAGCGCTCTTGAGTAATCCAGGCTTTTGGCCAGATGATGGAACAGGTTGCCCTGGCCCCTCCCTGAAACTTGTTGTCTTCCTCTACAGGCATTTGCATAGGGACGGGGGGGGGGGGACAGCAGTACCTGGGGAACTGTTCTGAGCATGTGCAGCTTATCACACATGCCCAGTGTTCCCCCCTAGTCAAAACAGGAAGTAAAGAAGAACAGAGTGTTGCACTGCTGCTGCCAGCCACTTTACATTGCATCTGATAGAGGGAGACAAGGTCTGGGGGACAAGCAATAGGAAGCAAGTTAGGCAGGGCAAGTTAGGTGGGGCTCTTCCCCCTTTGCCCCCTATAGCAAGCCACCCATGCATCCCTGGTCTGTTATCAAAGGCAGCCTTATCAAAGGCACATCTCTTGGTAACTGCCTACGGTGGCACTTTGTACAGGTATCATCACTTCTCTTTTAACAATGGAAGGGACCTTTTCATCCTGGCACATGAGCTTGTGCTACTCAGGTACAACAGGGGGTTAAACAAGGATACATGGCCTGTTTAAGGAAAGGAAGGAGAGGGAAGGCAGGAGAGGAGGTAGGCAAGAATCTGATTATACCAAGGGCCTAATGTGACATGTGTGTATATAGGTCAATAGAATAATATCCAGAGCTGAGCTGAAAGCTTGCCGGCAAACTTTTTTCCAGTGAACTTAACGCTTCCCTTAATGGTTTTCTCATTCCATCTCCCTTTACATCGTTTTCTGCTTTTTGTTGTTTGCTGCCAAATTTGCAGTTGTTCCAGTGCCAGTTTTTATTTTTATTTTACAAACAAACCAAAACCAAGAACTTCCTCACACTGACTATGTGATTCTAACCTATCAGGGATCACATAATGGGATAATAATAATAATAATAATAATATTTTATTTATTACCCGCCTCTCCATCTAGATCGAGGCGGGAACAACAGAAAATATAAAATACCTAAAACTAAAACAACACAATATATACTATTAAACATCTTAAAACATCCTAAAAACATCTTAAAACATCTTAAAAACATCCTTAAAACATCTTAAAAACATCTTTAAAACATCCTAAAATTCCGCCGGATAGGCCTGCCGGAAGAGTTCAGTCTTTATGGCTTTTTTAAAGTCCAAAAGACTGACAAGTTGACGTATCTCCTCCGGCAGGCCATTCCATAATCTGGGAGCAGCAGAAGAGAAGGTCCTCTGGGTAATGCTAGTCAGCCTAGTTTTGGCTGACTGAAGCAGATTCTTCCCAGAGGACCTAAGTGTGCGGGGTGGATTGTACGGGAGAAGGCGATCCCGTAGGTAGCCTGGACCCAAACCATGTAGGGCTTTAAAGGTAATAACCAACACTTTATACTTCGCCCGGAAACTGATTGGCAGCCAGTGGAGTGCTTTTAAAACTGGTGTGATGTGGGCACCCCTAGGTGTACCAGCAACCAGTCTGGCTGCCATATTTTGCACTAATTGAAGTTTCCGGACTAGGTATAAAGGTAGCCCTATGTACAGCGCATTACAGAAGTCGAGCCTCGAAGTTACCAGTGCGTGCACTACCGTCTTTAGGTCTTCCAACTCTAGGAAGGGGCGCAGCTGGCGTATCAGCCGAAGCTGATAATAGGCACTCCTAGCCGTCGCATCTATCTGGGATGTCATTTGGAGCGACGGATCCAGGAGCACCCCTAAGCTGCGAACACAGTCTTTCAGGGGGAGTGTAACCCCATCCAGAACTGGTTGACATACCTCCAAACCCAGGATGATGTCATGATGCCACAATGCCACAATAAAGCTGCTCACCTTTGGTTATGTGACATCACAAAGCCAATACCAAGTGAATGCAGTACTATATAGCCAATCAGATTTGGTTACATGACAATGCTTTTGACCCTCATTCTGAATACTGTAGTTGAATACTGTCAGCCCTGCTTACAGCCCCTCCAGCTGCTGAAAGAGGGGCTGCTTTTCAGAGTGATGAAAGCTTGGGTGGAAAGCCACCCCCCCCGTTTCAATTCAGCTCTTATACTATACTAGCTGTTGCCTGTGGCTTCACTGACGTGATGATGTGGCTTCGCTCGCGTGCCAAGTTTGGGGTAGATCCATCAAAACGTGATGGAGCCTATGCGACGACACCCCCCACACAGCAGTCATTCAGTCAGTCATTTAAAAAGTTTCCCTCCCTTTTCACACACTTAGAAAACATTCTAAATGGCAGAGGGGAGACTTGCATACCCACCCCTATTGGCCCCTGCAGGAATTCATACGAACATTCTAAGTGTCATATGGGCTATTTGCATAACTGCTCCTATTGGCTCCTGCAGCAATTATGAGGTGAGGCTGATTTGCATAACTGCTCCCCTGTTGTTTTGCCCATAGGAGATATGAGAGTGGGGCAATTTCCCCCCCTTTTTTCACCCCCTTAGGGATGGAATTTCCAAAAATCCTTCCTTAGTGGGTGTCTACGTCATAAAAACAATGTTCCTTCAAAATTTCATGTTCCTAGATTAAATGGTTTGAGCTGGGCATTGATGAGTCAGTCAAAATCAGTCAGGACACCTTCTTTTATATATATATATATATATATATATATAGATTGATATCGTTTGGATAGAGCGCTCCTGTTTACATAGTGCTATTTTTTAATTATTTATTTATTTATTATATTTATACCCCGCCTTTTTCCCTGCAAGGAACCCAAGGCGGCTTACATAATCCTCCTCCTCCTCTCCATTTTATCCTCACAACAACCCTGTGAGGTAGGTTAGGCTGAGAGTCAGTGACTGGCCCAAAGTCACCCAGTGAGTTTCATGGCAGAGCGGGGACTAGAATCCAGATCTCCCAGAGTCCCAGCCCTACACTCTCACCACTACACCAAACTGGCCCCTATGGTCAGTGCTATGGTCAGAGCTACCTGCACTCTTGGTGGCAAGAAGATTTGGAGTTCTCTCATGGGACAAACAAGCTGCCTTATACCATTGTTGGTCCAAGTAGGGCCTAGTTGCTAGGTCATCTATCTCCTCTGACTGACCATGACTTTCCTAGATAGCCTTGCTTCCTGAGATCCCTCGTGACATAAAGTTTACATGGAGATTCCAGAGACTGAACTGACGACCTTGTGCACCCATATCTTAGCTAAGGAATGTCATCCAACCTAGTCCCTATAATGCCCCACAACACCATGAAGTAAAACTCTGCAAAAATTTCTTAGGAGTATTTGGCTTCCCGCCTGACATGAATAATGTGACGTTTGGAGCACAACTTGCTGCCAATTAATGGCAAAATTGGAGCTGCCTAACTGCAGAAGTCAGAATGCCACTTAGGAAGTGGGTATACTGATTTGTCCATCTTTTATACAAGGGAATGCACCTTCAAGTTACAGTAGAAATCACATTCTCCAACCCTGGGTCATCATCAACATTTCACACACTTCATGCTGTAAGATACCGTTCCATCACTCACCACATGCTACAGATGTTCACTTGAGAATCCTCCCCATGTTCTGAAGATTAACCCTACCCAACAGGAACCAGATGATGGGCTGGATTCAGATTTGGACTGGATCAGTTGTGCTGGTAGAATTGGACTTCCCTGCCAGCTCATTCCCATGCCAGCCCCTCCAGTCCTCTGAAAATGCTACATTTAGAGTCAAGAGACCCTTTTGTATAGGGTGAGCTGTGGTGTGTTTGTGTGTGGGGGGAGAGAGAATCTCTCCAAATCAGGTGAAGGGACCTTCTGCGCGTGGAGCCTTTCTCTCAGAGAAGGTCCCTTCTTCTTGTGGATCCAACCCAGCATGTTTCCTTATATTTCCTTGTGTGACATTCCCAAGAATAGTTTAAAGCAGGGTTCTCCAACCTTGGGTCCCCAGATGTTGCTGGACTACAGCTCCCAGAATCCCTTGCCATTAGCCATGTTGGCTGGGTATGCTGGGAGCTGTAGGCCAGCAACATCTGGGGACCCAAGGTTGGAGAGCCCTGGTGTAAAGAGTGCAAGAGCACAAAGGATGTGGGCGATGATGAACTCACCTTCAGCACATGCTGGCCCACATTGCCCACCCGCAAAAGGAACTGGCAACACTGGGCTGGGAATGCTGGGCCAGAATAACAGAAGCAGAAACAGGACAGGTGGAGTTCACACACCATTGCAAGTAAGAGCATTGAACAGATGAGTCAGAGAAGGGTATCCACTCAGAAAGCAGCAAACACAGCAAAATAGAGGCAGATGGCAAGAAGAAAACTAGTTGGGGAAGTGCCTCAACCAATTTGCTCTGCATCCCATAAATCCTTCGGTTCCAGCAACCTGCATCCTTGTATTAGCTGGCCGGTACTTTGCACTTCAGCTTCATGTCCCCATGATTGGGAGGCACCCATTCATTTGCAGTCCACAGGGAAGAACAAAACACCATCACATTTATCTCATTCGATACCTGCTTTGGTCAACGCACTTCTGCTTCTTGCTATTTGCCACGCTCTCGGGTCGAATGTAGAGAAAGGAGTATTACATTTGTATGCAGAGCTCACTACAAAAAAAATGTTTGATCTCTTACCGTGGTCTCAGGCTGCTGCTATTATACCATAAATGAGAAGTTCTAAGTGGGGGGAAGCCCTGTTAAAATAGTATTAATAAAGTAGCTGCTCTTTTTATCACCGAGTATCACAAATCATCCCACCTCTTGAAGCAACAAGGCTCAATCAGCATGTGGTTAACCTACTCAAGCCTCCCTCCTGCTGTTGTTATCCCTAACAATGAAGACAATATTTAAATGCTTTGAAAGGTGGACAATTCCTCCATTGACAGCAGGTAACTCACTCCAGCTGCAGGTGCATGATTTTCTGAAGAAATGATGACAGGATCACACATGCACTAACAAGCGCTTCTGAAATCAGGCTGCCTTTCACTTGGTAAATGACTGTAGAAAAAGGGAGCTTTGAAAACTACAATGGAAAGTTATCATTTAATCATGGGCAAAACAGAAGTGCCTGCCAATTTAGTGCACCATCTTCAAAAGAAAAGACTGGTGTGAGCATCATGATAAATGCAAAGTAGTTTGCTTAAGAGGAGCTAATGGCCTACTTTTTCTATAGAAGGAAAAAACTGACAGAGGGAAAAGAAAGTGTCTCACTGGTGAAAGGTTCTGACATTCCTTTTCTTAGATTCATGATCACATTGCCTGTTCCAATATAGCTGAAGAGGTTTGGTGGTGGTGGTGGTGGTGGTGGTGGTGGTGCGTGTGTTAGAAGTTTGAATCCTGATACACGTTGAGCCTGAGCACATCTTCTCAGGGCCATTTTGTACACTTACAAGCACCGCCATCTGCAGGGTGTGATGAGACTGAAATTGGCTAGGCAGGCTGCAAGAGGCAAGAGCTGAACACAGCAGTTTGGATTTGAATTGTCAGGGAACCAAGGCAGAACTTGTGAGTCAGGATGGCCGGCCCTGTGGGATATTTAAAATGCAGTCAAAACCAATTATTCATGTTTTACCAGTAAGGTGCATGAAAGGGTTAAAACCATGGTCTCTTCTCAGGTGAGTTTCCTAGAAGAGACTCAGTGAGGTATCTTTCTTTGTGTTTGACCTAGCAGGAAGTGGGTGTAGCTCAATGCTCTTCTCTTCTTGCTTGGACACTGCTTGCTTGATTGCTGTAATACCAACAACACGATGTAACAAGAGTTGCTGGCTGGTCTGAACTCCATAAGTTCAGACCCCAAGTGATACCAAATGAACCTTTTTCAACTGTAAGAAACACTAGTAAGTCTGCCTGAATGAAACTGCAAGATCTGAGTGATTAAATGTGTTGGGACTTGAAAAAGATACTAGGAGATCATATATTGTGGAGTAATATCTTTCCTATCTCATGTTAGTGAGATCAGCAGAGTAGAGTCCCTATTCAGCTTAAAAGAAGCTTAGATTTGGCTAGTGTTAGCCAGTTAGCATTTGGTAATCCAGGATGCTTTAAGGCAGACTGGATTTCCCTGGTTTTGCCCCCTTTTTTCTCTCTCAGAACAATAATCAGAGACACTGTCTTGTAAAAGTTAAAAGTAACATTTACTCACTCAGATTATGCAGTTTCATTCAGGCAGGCTTAAAAGCGTTTCTTACAGTTGGTTACAAGTTCATTTGGAAATACTTGGGGTCTGAACTTGTGGAGTTCAGACCAGCAACTCTGGCTACATGCTGCTACAAGGACCACATGGGGACAACAACCTGGTGGTGCCACACTCACTAGAGTCTGAACAGAAAAGAGGAAGAAGCTGGGAGCAATGCCCACTTCCTGTTCAGGCTGTTAATAATTCAATGAGTACCTTCTAGGAAAACCACCCTAGAAGGTATCAGTGATCTTAACCATTTCACCCAATTACCTGGTGAAACATGAGCCATAGGTTTTGACTGCAATTTTAATTATCCAACACACCCCTTCTCAGGCAAAACAACACACATTCATTCACAATTTTATTAATCTACCCACAGTCTCATCTTGACTCGAAGATTCTGGAAATTGTCTCTTGGTAGAGGCTTGGTTAGGATGTCAGCAGTCATTTCTTTAGTATGACAGTATGTCAAGTCCACAAGTCCATCTTGGACAGCCTCACGCACATAATGATACTTCACCCTGATGTGCTTCGTTCTGGCGTGGAACTTCTCACTCTGGGACAGTCTCGGGCAACTCTGGTTGTCTTCCATCAGGCAAACAGGCTCTTTTCGCACCAACCCAAAGTCTTTGATCAATTGATCCAGCCAGGCCACCTCTCTGCAGGCTTCTGTGGCAGCTATGTATTCAGATTCTGTAGAAGACAAAGCTATACAGTTCTGTTTATAACTGCCCCATGCAATTGGACCATTTGCATACATGAACACATACCCGCCAGTGGATTTGTAGTCCTTTGAATCACCAGCTCAATCAGCGTCTGTGTACCCCATTAGTTTTGGGTTGCTGTCAGCTGGTAACTTACAGTTCATGGTTCCTTTAAGATAGCGAACCACCCTCTTTACACCAACCCAGTCAGATTCAGTGGGATTACTCACTTTCCTGCTGAGAATCCCCACTGCACTCGCAATGTCTGGCCTACAGGTGGTGGTCAAGTAGAGAAGCTTTCCTATTGCTGACCTGTACTTGTTGTTGTCAGGCAAAGGCTTTGACTCTTCCTGGTTCTTTAGAAAGTCAGTGTTCATGGGTGTGGCGACTGGATGTGCTTCTTGCATCTCCAGGCTGTTAATTAGTTCAGCAACCTTCTGCTTCTGACTTAGAAAAAAGAACCATCTTCTTCTCTCTCTATTTGGATTCTAGGGTAGTAGTGTACTTTTTCTAGTTCTTTGACTCCTACATCCTTGCTTAAATGTTTCACAACCTCTATGTAGTCTCTGTCATCTGCTGTTGCAATGATCAAATCATCAACAAATGCAGGAATGTAAGAGAGTTGTCCATGATTGCATTTGGTGTACAAACACTTATCTGCATTCTCTTGTTTGTACCCTAGTTGTGTCAGCATCTTGTGTAACTTTATATTCCAGGCCCTGGCAGCCTGCTTGAGTCTATACAAGCCCTTCTGGAGCTTGCACACCAAATGGACTTCTTGTGGTTTGACAAAACCCTTTGGCAGTTTCATGTAAATCTCCTCTGAGATTTCACCATACAAAAATGCTGTTTTTATGTCAATGTACCTCACTTCCATCTGCTTTGAAGCCGCTATGCTCAAAAGCGTTCTCACTGTGCTGTACCTCACAGTGGGGGCAAATGTGGCATCATAATCTTCTCTATATTGCTGGCTGAAGTCTTGAGCTACAAGTCTCGCTTTGTAGCATTGCACTTCCCCTTCTGCCCCTTGCTTAATTTTAAAAATCCACTTACTTCTTATGGCCTTCTTTCTAGGAGGTAGGTCAGTAAGCGTCCATGTCTTGTCCTGATGCAGTGCATCAATCTCCTCCTGCGCAGCCTTCCTCTAGAGACAGGCTTCTGTGTCTGGCATCTCCTTTATCTCTTTCCATGTAGAAGGTTCTTGGGTAGCGCCGACCCTGCAGAGTAGGACAGCCGGAGTGGTGGAACATCTCTGTTGGACCTAGATGACCGTCTGACCGGTGGTTCTGGAACTGCATCAGCTTCATCATCCTCCTCCAGTGCAGGCATGTCCTCATCACTCTGCTCCTCTTCGTCTCTGGTGCTGCTGCCAGGGGTTGGGTACTCTGGGGCTTCTCCTCCTCTTGCCAGCTCCTTGTGCTGTAGTTCCTTTATTGTGCTTGTGTCTCTATGTCCAAGTCTTCTGTGCCAAAGCTCCAGATCAGCCTCATCCTTCTTCTTTGGGCACACCACTTTAGCAGACTGAGATTCTGAAACAATAACCTCATACACGCCATTGATCAGACTAGCTTCAACAAACACTTTACCATTTTTGGACACTTTACACTTGTCACCTTCAAATAGTACTCTGAAGCCTTTCCTTGCTAAAGTGGAGACACTGAGCATGTTGCAACTTAATTTTGGAACGTAGATAACTCTGTCTACACAGTTCTTTCTGGTTCACCACCAACCTTGCAGTGTAGAACTCCTGAGCCTGCACCTTGTGCCTTTATCACATTGCCATCTGCAATCTGGATATCCTCACTTTGTGATTCTTCAATCTCATTGAATTATTTGAAGAATCCTCTCTCGTGTGAGAAATGGCTCGATGCACCCGAATCTATCACCCATTTGCTTGACTTACTTTTGTAACAGTTAGCTGCTAAACTCTTCTGTTGCATCAGTAAGCTATTCTCATCAATCCCCTTCTTTTCCTTTTGCTGCCTAAAAGGTGGGGGCTTCTTTGTCTTCAGGGCCTTACAGAACTTGCTTTTTCTAGATTATGGAGCACTTCACTGGCTGTTTCCCCTTCTCCAGCATGGATAATTTGGGAATCAGTTAAATTTTCTATGATAACAGATATTGCTATCTTGTTTTGCTTTGGCTGCTGCTCTGGCTTCATCTCCAGCACCACTGGGCTTATCTTCTTTAATACAGTCCATGACTTCAAGTCTATCCAAAATCACTTTCAATCGCCTATTCCATTGTATGAAATTTGCTTCAGTTAATTTGGGCAGCCTGGAGAAGCTCTCTCTGCTCTTGAGTTTCCTCTGCTCATCTTCAGGGATCTAAAATCAAGAAAAATGCCCAAAAATTCAAAATTGGGGAAAATGCCAAACTCAAAAGTGGAAAAATGTGCAAAACTCAAAAACTGAAAATGCCCCAAACTCAAAAACCTTCACTGCCTTACTACTGCCTTCTGAGGAAAGGGGGTTTCTCTTTCACAAGGAGACAATGGAGTCACCATGTGCTCACCAGGGAACAAAGAAAAATATGGCCACTTTGAATTCCTCTTCTCCCTGAAGAGAATCCAGTGGCATCCACCAAAATGCTACCAAAACAATTTATCCTGGGCCCATAACCTGTGTTGGGACTTGAAAAAGATACTAGGAGTGGATATATTGTGGAGTAATATCCTTCCTATCTCATGTTAGTGAGATCAGCAGAGTAGAGTCCCTTTTCAGCTTAAAAGAAGCTTAGATTTGGCTAGTGTTAGCCAGTTAGCATTTGGTAATCCAGGATGCTTTAAGGCAGACTGGATTTCCCTGGTTTTCCCCCCTTTTCTCTCCCTCAGAACAATAATCAGAGACACAGTCTTGTAAAAGTTAAAAGTAACATTTACTCACTCAGATTATGCAGTTTCATTCAGGCAGGCTTAAAAGCGTTTCTTACAGTTGGTTACAAGTTCATTTGTAGTTACTTGGGGTCTGAACTTGTGGAGTTCAGACCAGCAACTCTGGCTGCATGCTGCTACAAGGACCACGTGGAGACAACAACCTGTGGTGCCACGCTCACTCGAGTCTGAACAGAAAGAGGAAGAAGCTGGGAGCAACGCCCACTTCCTGTTCAGGCTGTTAATAATTCAATGAGTACCTTCTAGGAAAACCACCCTAGAAGGTATCAGTGATCTTAACCATTTCACCCAATTACCTGGTGAAACATTAGCCATAGGTTTTGACTGCAGTTTTAATTATCCAACAAAATGTTATTTTTAACTTTTACAAGACTGTGTCTCTTGCAGGGCCGGATTAAGATAGGGGCTATTGGAGCTGCAGCCCCAGGCCCCTACCAGAAAATAGGCCCACAATATAGGGACGCGCGTCCCGATTTCCCCCCCCCCTTCGAGTTAGCTCTGATCGTTATCATTCAGCATAATTAATGATTTTTTCAAGATTAGAAAGGTGTTCTAAGCACATCTGCATTACAGGCTTGAGGCAAGACCTAGCAAGAACTGTTGTTCTCAAATTAGCATTTTGGTAGCTTTTTGCATTTCAATCACTGTTACTACATTTCTTTGTGTGAGAACTTCTTGCTGAAGCACATGGGGGGCTTGCTAGGGTCTGTAATATTCAGATTTAGAGCTGCCTCCAGCCTCGAGCAAAAGATCTTTCTGATTCACAGCTCAATTGTTCAAATGCTAGTTTAACAAAAAAACAAAAACGAAAACGCAACAAAGCAACAAGAACAACACAATTATTCTTGGTCAAGCAAAGCTTCCTGGCTTTTTGTTGTGGCTGCTTTTTTTTTTTTTTAATAAATAATTTGGGGGAAATTGGGAAGACCCTTACTGATGAGCTGCAGGAGTTTTTGAGTTTTTGCTCCGTCAAGCGACCCCTCTCTGCCCACCCACCTCCAAAATCTCCACCATGACTTCTGCTTGCTATGGGACAAACCTCTGGGATGGTCTTTACCTGCCGCTGGTCCTGATGGCCCTGCTCTGCACAGGTAAGGTTCAAAAGTTTGACTCTTTTGATCTGCAAGTTCTCCTTCTCCTTTTTTTCTGTAAAAGGGCTTTCCCTCTTTTGTGAGCCAAACTGAACGTAAGAGAGGGCTGTGTGTTTGTGGGTGTGTGTGTCTGCCTTTTGGGGGTGTTGATCCTCCTGCCGCCTGCAAAATGTCACCTGCTTGGCTAATACTGTGTGTGTGTGTGTGTGTGTGTGTGTGTGTGCACGTGCGCTTTCATGGGGAATTGTGTGGCATTTTAAGTTTTATTTTGAAAAACTCCAGAGAACAGAGTTCACCAAATATCCCTCTTGGATATTTTGGACTACAGTTCTCATTTGCCTCAGGCAGCATGGCCAGTGGCTGGGGAAGATGGGAGCTGGGGCCCCAAACATTTGGAAGGGCCCCAGTTGGGGAAGACTGCCCTAGAGGTTAAAAAACGTGGAGGTACTTATCATCAACGATATGTGATGAGTTTATTGAACTGATTGGTCAGCAAGTGCTGCAGCAAATCATAAACGAGATAAAAGAAGCCAAATATTATTCAATTTCTGTTGACTCCACCCCTGACATAGCACATTGTGATCAACTAACAATTATATTTCGCTATGTACTACCTAGTGGTCCAGTGGAGCGTTTTACGAAATTCATTCCAATGCACGGACACACTGGTATGGAGCTAGCAAACATTATTTTGCAGTTCATGGATGAAAATGGAATTTCCATCAAAGACTGCAGGGGTCAGTCTTATGATAATGGATCTAATATGAGTGGCAAATATAATGGTATGCAGGCCTTAATTTGGGGAAAAAACCCACTTGCTGAATACATTCCTTGTTGTGCACATTCACTTAATCTTGTTGGACAAGATGCCGTAAACAGCTGTCCAGTTGCAGTTTCGTTCTTTAATTTTGTGCAGCAGTTGTATTGTTTTTTTTCTGCTTCAACTTATCGATGGAATCTGTTAACAGATAGTTTCAAACTATGTGGTATACCGACATTAAAAAGGTTATCTGATACACGTTGGTCTGCTCACCATGAGCTGTGAATGCCTTACAAAAAGGCTATAGTACTATCAGAGATGTCCTTTCAAATATTATGAATGATGAATCCACAAAGGGAGAGGTCTGTTTACAAGCAAAGGGCCTAAATAATATCATGGATCAATTGGAAACTGGAATAATGGTTGTTGAAGTATGGTCTGTCATTTTACCAAGGTTTCACAGAACCAGTCAGTGTCTCCAAGATGCAAAATTAGATCTGCATACAGCAACAGACATGCTGAACTCTCTAAAGGATTTTGTGCAGTCTCTCCGTTCTAGATTCTCTGAATTTGAACAGCAGGGTAAAAATATTTCCGGCTGTGAGGAGTACCAGCTACAACGTGGAAGGAAAGTGAAAAGAAATAGGAGGTGGGACTATGGTGATGCAGAAGATGCTAATGCTGATATGACACCCTCTGAGAGGTTTAAAGTGCATACCTTTTATCCTATAATTGACCAATTGACAGAATCACTGAGAGGCACAGGCAAGCAGCATACAATATAATTCAAGAAAGATTTGGATTTGTATCAGAAATATGCACTCTAGCAGCTGATAGTCTATGTTCCAGAGCCACTACACTAGTGTCAAAATATCCTGAAGATCTTGAACCCGTTTGCAGACGAAATTGTACAGTTTTCATCTATTTTCAAAATGTACCAATCTTCCACTGCAAATCAAGACATTCATGGGAGTCAAGAAACACAAATGTACAAGTTTATGATTGCACAATCTCTAGTCGGTGCATTTCCAAATACATTTGTGACCCTCCGCATGTATTTGTGTTTAATGGTCAGCAACTGCAGTGGTGAGCGTTCATTTTCAGCATTAAATTAAAACGTGTGAAAAATGAACTAAGGTCTTCCATGGGTCAGGAGCGTTTAAATGCGCTCTCTCTGTTGTGCATTGAAAATGGTTTGCTGAACGAACTTAATCTTGATTCTACAATTGAGGAATTTGCAAGTAAAAAAGCAAGAAAAGTTAATGTGTAATTTTATTTTAATCTACCAGCTTGATTCATTTAGTTTAAATGCAGGTTAGAGTTCAGTGAATAACCTGTTTGTGTGTTTAAAACTAGTGGTTGCTATTTATTTCAAGAGTTACTCTCTGCACCATAATCATAACGCAGGCTGTATTGATTATGATGCTTTAATAATAATAATAATAATAATAATAATAATAATACTTTAAGGAACAAATTTTTATGAGCCAAACATCATACACTTATATTTAAATTGTTTATATGGTATATGTTTTTTTAAAAATGGTTGTTGTGAATGTTCTATTTATAACGGTTTTATTGAGTTAACAAGCTTCTTGTTTACAAACAAAGAAATATTTTCAATATGTTTCTGTTTTGGCACTTTAATGGTAATTAAAATATTTAATTTGTTTTAATATAAAATTGCGTCTTCATTTTATTTATTTCCATAAAAAGGCCCACCAAAATCCTCAGCACCAGGCCCATAATGCTCTTAATCCGGCCCTGGTCTCTTGATTATTGTTTTGCGGGAGAGAAAAGGGGGCAAAACCAGGGAAATCCAGTCTGCCTTAAAGCATCCTGGATCACCAAATGCTAACTGGCTAACACTAGCCAAATCTAAGCTTCCTTTTAAGCTGCAAAGGCACTCCACTCTGCTGGTCTCATTAACGTGAGATAGGAAGGAAGGATAATATTCAACAATAAATCCTCTCCTAGCATCTTATTCAAGTCCCAACAGGCCCACTTGCTTGTTCCTGTACATCCTGCAAGCATCCTGTGCCTTTGTAAATGCTCAACCTGTGCCTTTGTAAATGGAGAATTAAGATACGAACAATTACTATGCTCTCTTCTCTAAGGAAAACACCCCTTAAAGCAGAGGTGCAGAATCTCAGACCCAGGGGTCCCAATCTGGTTCTTCAAATGGTCCCACCCCTTCCCTTGGCCCCACCCCCTTTCCCCTGACCATTGAGGTACAGTCCCCTTAGCAGAGGTATTGCATGCTGAAAAGAGGCACCCCCCCCCCGTTAACAGCCAAGCTGCAGCTTCTGGACCAACTTTAAGGGCAGCCCCACATAGAGTGTGCTGCAGCAATCCGGACTTGAGAAGATTAGCACCTGTACCACTGTGGCCAAGCTACCCCTGTTCAGGAGAGGCTGTAGCTGGCATACCAGTCAAAGGTGGTAGAAGGACTTCCAAGCCACTGTGGTCACTTGGACCTCCAGTGACAGGGGTGGATCCAGGACTACCCCCAGACTACAAACCTGAACTTTCAGTGGGAATGCAACGCCATCCAAAACAGGCAATATTCCCATCTCCTGGATTCGAGAACCACCCACACAGCCTCCCTTTTGCCAGGATTCAGCTTGCAACCAAACCCCTGAAATAATGAGATGAACACACAGTAGGTTGGGTGAACTAGGGCTACAAATGTTATTAATTCACATTAATTTAGCCTTAACTTAATCTGCAATGCTGAAAAGCTGTGTGGGATTACTTGTCTCTTAAAGGGCAACCATACTTGGCCCTAGGGTGGAGGCAGCTGAGCCACCCTTCCCCACCCCTTGGTGTGCCTTAAGGTGTTAAGGGGTGCCCTCCTGAGTCACAGCCTTCTGAATCCCCAGAATCTAGGTGGGTTGCCCACTCGAGCCCCAAAAAGGTGTTCTTCCCTGCCCCAACAACCCAAACCAGTGTTCTCCAACCTTGGGTCCCCAGATGTTTTTGGCCTACAACTCCCAGCATGCCCCAGCCAGCGTAGCTGGGAGTTGTAGGCCAAAAACTTCTGGGGACCCAAGGTTGGAGAACACTGGTCTAGACCCTAGTTGGCAGGTATCAGGACCCCCCTTTTTGCCTTAAAGAGCCTCCAGGTGCTCACTGATGCTCCCTGCCTGCACTGCCTGACTGTTGTGACCAATTGACCTCATTATCGCACTTCCACCACTATTAGCCAACTGCCATGCCGGCAGGTAGTTTTGGAGCTGGTGAAATAAACCGAAGCCACTGGCCAATCGGGCTTTTCAGTTAAAAATAAATAAATCTACTCAGGCCCTTCAGGTGAGCAGCAGAGCCTGCACTACCTCCCGCACTAAGGCGGGTGTGGGAGGGTGCAACAAAAATGCAACTGCATGATACAGGGAACGGGGCAAGCGTATAATGCCTAAGCTTCACCACCACCACCACCACCACCCTTTCAGCAGCACACTGGTGCTTGCAGGCCAGAGTGCTGTGTTCTTCCAAGGCTGGCTGCAAATGCTGCCTCACCATGCTACTCAGTGTGGCGGGGAGCAGGCTTCAGTTTAGCGGCTCTCATCCAGCCCATCGCTGAGTCCAGTCACTGATCCAGGACTTACACAGCCTCACCTGATTGAGATGTCACAGGGAGATAGAATTGCATGTCATCAGTATACTGGCGGCACTTTGCTCCAAATCCCCTAATGACATCTCTCTGTGGCTTCAAATAGATGTTAAACAACATTGTGAACAAGATGGTACCCTGGGGAATCCCATCGCTCAGTTGCCAAGGAGCCGAGGAAGAGTTACCCAATGCTGTTGTCTGAAACCGACCCACCATGTAGGACTGGAACTACTGTAGCACAGCGTCCCCTCTGCCCAACCCACAGAGCCAGTCCAGGAGGATCCCATGGTCAATGGTATCAAAAGTCGATGAGAAATCAAGCAGAATTAACAGGGTCACACTCCCCATCCCTCTTTTGGTAAAGGTCATCCATCAGGGCAACCAAGGCTGATTTGGTTCTGTAACCAAACTGGAATGCGGATTGAAATGGGTCTAGATAATCAGTATCCTCCAAGAGTGCCTGCAGTTGCCCCACAATGACCTTCCCCAAGAAAGGAGTATTTGCAACCACTGTGGGTTTCTTCAGGAGTGGCTGCACTATTGCCTCCTTTAGGGGAGCAGGAGCCACCCCTGTGGGTAGATGCATTTACCATTCCCTGGACCCACCCAGTCACACACACATCCCAGCTGGCTCTTATTTCCCAAGAAGGGCATGGATCGAGAGGACATGTAATCGGTTGCATTGCTGCCAGCAACTTGTCCACATCATTCAGGGCTACAACAACTGAAACCGATTCCACCAAATGGTGGACCAGACACCTCCACTGGAGCTGCACTAACAACATCGTCAAGTTCGCTGCAGAAACAAGTGATTTTGTCCAAGAAGTGAGATGCAAAAAAGTCACAACAGATCCTTGAGAGGTCCAGAGGTCCATTCATTGTAGGGGGGGTTCACACCATCCTAAAGTGTAGCATCCACATAGCATAGAACCAAACAAGTTACAGTATATGTGGATCTAGGCCAGAGCTTTTGAATAACCCAGGTCAAAACATTACATTTAAATGGGATGTGGGGGATGGGAGTAAAGTTTATTCTGGGAAAGCAAAAAGAATGTACAAATGAGCATGTGGGAAATTGGATGTTAAAAACAAAAAACAGCTGTCACGGTTCCAAGAATATTAGTAATCCATTTTCAATCAAGCCAGTGTTTCTCTTAGCTAGATAGTAAAATAAGCATCCCTGGCCCACCATCTGTGCACTAGAGTGTGTAAAGAAGCTTTAAAGTGTGCATGAAAGTGCAAATTTACTTTGGATCATAGTAATATAGTGTAATATAATAACATGGATAATTCAATAACAGAAGTGGTGCAAATGATAATGTACGTTAAGAACTTGGTACACCCTAATAATAGGAGGAGGAATAACAATAACGATTGTTGTTGTTGTTGTTGTTGTTGTTGTAGTTGTACAGAGTTAATTTCCCTCAGAAGTGAGTAGCCATATACTGGGGTGTGAGGTGTTAAATGTTAAGAACATTCAGGGCAAGGAGCATGATATACCAGTAGAACTGAGCCCCAAGTACTTCTCAGTTTAGCACCACATTCATTCTGAAGTAAGGTCCAATCTATTGTCTGTCTGTCTGTCTGTCTGTCTGTCTATCATCTATCTTTAAAAAAATATTTCTAGGCCACCTTTAATTGTAGAACCTGGTGGCCTGGTTGAGACACTTTAAAAGCTTCTAAATGGAGCATCTCAGTGTAAAGCAGGGATAGGAAACATGGTGCCTGTGGGCACCAATGTGCCCCCAGACAGCATTCTTGGTGTTCACCAAGGTGCCCTACCTCTCCCACTTTTTTTCTTTTTCTTTTTCTTTTTCTTTCTTTCTTTCTTTCTTTTCTTTTCCTTTCCTTTCCTTTCTGGATTAATACATTGTCTTACCAGTAAACTGAGACTCAATCCAGATAAGACAGAAGTACTGTTAGTGGGTGGTTTGTCTGCCCAGCTAAGTGATATTCAACCAGTTCTGGATGGGGTTGCACTCCCCCTGAAGGATCAGGTTCGTAGTTTGGGGGTGCTCTTGGATCCCCAACTGTCACTCAAAGCACAGGTGAACTCGGTGGCACGGAGCACCTTTTATCAGCTTAGGCTGATATACCAACTACGTCCTTATCTGGACAGAGATAGCCTAGCTACAGTTACCCATGCTCTGGTAACCTCTCCTTTGGATTACTGCAATGCGTTATACATGGGGCTGCCTTTGAAAACGGTCCGGAAACTTCAGCTGGTCCAAAATAGGGCAGCGAGATTGTTAACGGGGACTGGCCGATGAGAACATATTATGCCAGTACTTTCTCATCTGCACTGGCTGCCAGTCTGTTTCTAGGCCCGATTCAAAGTGCTGGTGCTAACATTTAAAGCCCTAAATGGCTTAGGGCCAGGGTATCTGAAGGATCATCTCCTCCCATATGTACCTGCCCAGACACTAAGATCTGCATCAGCAGTCCTTCTCTGAGAGCCCCTGCCAAAGGAGGTAAGGCAGGTGGCTACCAGGAGGAGGTCCTTTTCTGCTGTGGCACCCCGGTTATGCAATGAGCTCCCCAAAGAGGTTCGCCTGGTGCTTACTTTGTATTCTTTCCGGCACCAGGTGAAGACCTTTCTGTTCTCCCAGGCATTTTAATCATTTAAATCATTTTAATCATCTTAATCATTTTAATCTTGTAATTGTTTTTAATTCCGTTATTGTAACTGCTGCTGCTAGCTCTGCTATTTGTTTTTAATCTGTGGTTTTAAATTTTATATTTTATATTGTATTTTATGATTTTAACTGTTGTAAACCGCCCAGAGAGCTTCGGCTATTGGGCGGTATAAAAATGTATTAAATAAATAAATAAATAAATAAATAGGTTTCTGTTGGTGCTGAAAACTCTGGGTTCAAAAGAGTCGTTTAGTGTGTTGGGGCTCAGACCCCACTGCTGCCTTGTACTTTGGGCAGGTTTCTTGTCCTTTGCCATGCCTCCCATGGCAGCCATTTTGTGGTGGTGCCCAGGACAGTTTCCCAAATTGCCAAATGTGCCCACAGCCCACAAATGTTGCCTATCCTTGGTGTAAAGGATGTAACATCTGATTCAGCTTATAGGAATGATGACAGGCATCTCTTTGAGTTGGGTCACACATACATATTTATCACATGAGTAGTGGAACATTCAGTGATGAGCCAGCATAGATCATCAGACACTACCAAAACAACTCTCTCTTCATCTCATCTGCAATGCTTTTCTGTGCAGTCAGTTCACATGCTGAACTGCCAGTCTGCTGCCCTTTTACTGTAATCAATGTGTGAAGCAGCCCTTCCTAGTTAACTTTTTAACTCACCTATCACTACAGTGGCACATTGGTACAGATTAGTGTTGAGCCAAATATTTAGATTCTGCCAATTTTGGCAATTCAGGGGGGGATGGGGCAAAATGAAAACTCTTACTAAAGAGGCTGGCGGAGGTGAGAATTTTGAATAATGTTCTCCTTGGGGAGGAGGCAGGGGTTCCAATTGCCTTTTTAAGCATAGGAGGTGGCTGAGAGTACTTGCAGCAGCACAAGACTCTTTACAGAGAGGCTTCTCCAGTGCAGCAGCTCTTCCTGAATGCCTATCAAAGTGTGCAATGTCATGTGGTCTCATGGGAGTTCGGGAACAGCTGCTGGCCTGAGGGCCAAACCAAACATTTTGCTTACTTACTTTAGTCTAAATGTGTGGCCCCACTTAAGATTGGGACCATGGTGATTCAGATGGATGGATTTAAGATTTCCCCCTCCCATTTTTGTCCTGCAATGTCCTTTCGTCCTCCCCCCATGGGTGGTGGTGGTTCAAATAAGCCAATAACGCATAGCTCTGCTATATTTGATTAGCAGAATGTTTAGTTTGGCCCTGAAAGCCTTTCTGCCAAGGGCCTCTCAATGCTGCGACAGCACATGGCATGATTTTAAAGTTAAAAAATAAAAATAAGCCCCTTGGCCACCTCATGCATTTTAAAAGGTAAGGGGAAACCCTGCCCCCGCTTGAGAAAATTATTCAAAATTCTTTTCCCTGTGAAAAAGGTAAATTTTGTGAAAATAGGGAGCAGGGTTAGGCACAGCACTAGTTCAGATGGTACTTCCTCCATTTGGCTGCATCCTAGGGTTTGTTCTGCATGCACATTTTTTTAAAAGAGCATCTGAATTGGCCCTGCATGTTATACTATCCTGATGACAAGCAGGTGCCTGTTCTGCAGCACTCCACGAACACTGGGAGATCTATTGCCGCTCAGAGATCCGAGATAGTGATTGGGTTCAGACAACATGATAACAAACCATGACAACCCATGAAGAGAACCCATGGTTTGTTGTTGGGTTGTGAACTGTCAGTTGTTCACCATGGTTTGTTATCTTGACTGGGTTCAGACAACAAATAACTCACATTTCAACAACAAGCCACACTCAAGCCATGCTCAACCCTTGAGTGTGGGTTATCGTGTTGTATGAACCCAGTCAATAGCAGGGATTCCTCCAAGGGGGATTTCTCCATAAAGTGGGGCTGCCCCTGGAGGAACCCAAGGAAGCTCTGCAGGCCAGTTGTGGAACATCCACAGGCCAGTTTAGGCCCATGGACCAGAAGTTCTGCATCTCTGATCTAGGCCATGTGGCCAAAGCTCAAAATGTAGCTCCTTCCCACACCAGCATTGCCCCGATGCCAGTGGAGGCTGGTGGCTCCAATGTTGGTGGGGCAGTGTATCCACTCTGTGTCTCAGTCTGAACTTTTAAGGAGCTATCCATTATGCAGAACCTATTTTGGGGTTAGGTTTTGGAGGGCCCTTGTGCAAGACACTGTGAGGCCCCTCTTTCAGTGTGGGCCCACCTTCTCCTTGCTTCCTTTCTTGCCAGCTGCTCTGCTCCTCCTCGCCACTAGTTGATTGCCTTCTTGCTGTGGAGAGAGCTGATGAGTGAGCAGGCAGCAGATGCTGCTTCTCTTTCTTGCCACTGTTGTTCACTCACGTTTGGCCAGAGGCAGGGATGGGTGAGAATTTTGTTTCAGTTCATTTTTACTTTTTAAAAAATATATCAGAAATTTCTCCATATTCGAGACAGAAAGGACTTGAGATTTTTAAAAAATCAAATGGGAAAGTAACCAAAACTGACAAATTCATCCATATAGGCCCAGGGCTTTGAGTGCTTAGCTCAAGTCTGGGCTTGATTGAATCCCTGCATATTCACCCAATTTTTGTAGTGCTGAGTTAGGGTTGCCACTTCTTTTTCTCTGAGGGCGCCTCACCTTTAACAGCTAGGTGGTAGGCACTAGGCAGGTACAATATGGTACTCTCTGAGCTGGGAATAGCTGTACCTATTGCATTTGGCCAGACGGGTGAGAATTTGATTTCAGCTGGATTTTGATAAGAATTTTCCCAAATTTGCAAATTTCTCTGTATTCCAGATGGAAAGAACTTGAGATGTAAAAATAATCAAATGTGGAAGAACGTGAAATGAACAGATTCATCCTTCCTTCGCCAGAAGAAAAAAGGGAGCCTGGTGAGCAAGTGGGAATGCAGCAGCATGAGACCAGGGGCCCTTGGCAGTGGGCCCCCCTGCAGAGTTCTGGGCCTCAGCAGCTGCCCAGCCATGATAACCTCTGGCGCTGACCCGGCCTAATACCCCTAATCGTGGAAATGAGCTCTATTGTGGGATCCTCCAAGCTCCCGCTATATCAGAGGGGTGCATGAAGGAGACAGGGCGCAGTGGCCCCCATACTACAGAAGTAATATCAGAGGACCTAGAGCAGGAGGAAGAGAGTCACCAGTGGAACCAAGATAGGAAAGGGAAGCCCCCATTTATTTCAGTGGCAGGTGTTTCCAAGTAAATGTGTCTGTTAGGAACCATCATTCCCCCTCCCCTATATAAATTAGTGTGTGCATACATACCCTATATAAATCAGTATCTCATGCTTAACCTTAAATATTACCTTTTCAGACAATATTTCATGAAGCATTCAAAGTTATTTATTTTCTTTAATTAAGTGAAGGGTCGTTGGCAGCAAGGGGGAAAAAAATAAAGAAGTCCAAATAAAGAGGCTTACTGGGGAGTTCTACAAAGCTGAGGGATTGGCATAATATACCAAGCGGTCTGCTCAGCTTCCAGTCTATCTTCCACAAAGTCCATTGCTGGGAGTCGCCGCCCCTCCCCCCACGAAATCATTTGTTATAAGGGGGCTGTTTTTATGATACAAATTTGATAATCTCACCCTGCACATTTGGCACGGTTCTAATTTGAGCCGTAAGCCCATAAAATTCGAGCCCTTTGTTTTCCTGAAGGCCCGCAAGGTTTTCAAAGATACCATTGTACCCCCTAAAGCCCATAAAATTGTCACTAGGGGACTGATTAAACAGTGCTGAATTGAAACAGTGCGGATTTTGTCTAGGTCCCTTTCAGGCGCAACAATGTCCTTTTCAACTCTCGAGACAAAGGGAGGTTTAAGGAGCGATTCTCTGGGAGATTCTTCGAAGATAACCCCCAACCATATGGAAGACAAGGTGGCCAGCAGCAGCTGAGACAAAAACACAAAACAAAACAGGTGACAACGGGACTGTCCAGCACCCCACCCCCACCCCCGGAAACAAGAGGCCGGATCCAAAGATCCTTCTGCTCCCGGCTCAGATGTCTTCTTGAAATCACCACCCACTGAGCTGGGCACAACAACACAATGACCCCTGGCCCTTCACAACAAAGGGACTCGAAAGTCCCCTTGCAGCCAAAGGCACAAGCAAACACACACACACACACACACACACACACACACACACGTCGACACACCAGTGCCCTGGGTCCTGCGCCAAGTCGAGTGATGGTCTGGTTGCTATTCTCAAAAGCCAGAGGTGAGCGATTGAAAGCGCGCCAGTTTCAGGCGGGCTTGTTCTAAAGGAACAAGATAGGAAAGGGAACCTATATACCATCTTATAGGCAAGCCCAGGCATGCGTCGTTCTTGGGAGCCAGGTCCAGTGGAAAGGGAGCCAAGCTGCATCACCTCCTACTCTCTTCCCTTGGCCTAGAAGCCCTGCATCCGAAAGCTCGCATTTCCTCTCCTTGCCTTAGATAGAGAGAGGGCGCGCCTTCGTTCCGATTGGACGCAACACGCACGTACGCACGCACGCACACTGGGTCACAGGCAGAGGAGACCAAGGCTTACGCGCCACCACTTGCAAAGGTTGATCTGCGCGAGCTAGAAAGAGGGCCAACTCTGGCACGCAATCTGCAGTCTAGCCAACGCGTTTATGCACCGGTATTTCAATTCTACCCAACACAAAATCTGCTCCGTCGCCTGGCAGGATCAAGAATGCGCTTCTGTGTCCCAGTGAAATCGACAGCAGGTGATTCTGTATCCATCCGAAAATCTTTTTTCCAGAGAGGCCGGGAATAAACAAACGAAAAGGAAAGCCGCGGGCATTACGAATAAGGCTCGGCTTTAAAAAGAAAAGTTTAACGATTTAGAAACAACCACCACCTTCCTTTCATTTGAATCTACAAATCTTATACACCTCGATTTAAGTCGCTTGGCTCGGTTTAAGACTTCAACTCCTCATTCTAATCGCGTGGGCGTGGCTTGGCAATATTAATCGATACGTAGAAAAAATAGGAGAAAATTTCTGATGGGAACTTCTGGATACCCCCGCCGCCGCCGCCGCCTCAGTAGCCATGACCGTTACAAGTCTCAAATGAAGACTGAGCAATTGTTTCAAAATAGCTTATTTATTTATTTATTTGTCCCTGGGCTAGTTGTGCTGTCATGGGGGGGGGGGGGATTCGGTTCTGTCCCTCCTTCCAAGCAAACCGGCAAATAGATCAAGGGAATGGGAGAATATGAAGATGAGGTTCGAAGTATCCATACTTCAGTCATCATCCTCATCGTCGTCGTCATCATTATCATCCTCTACTGGCGTATATCCAGTTTATATAGCGGAAAAAGGAAGGCATTTGGAAATAAGTTCCGATTATCAGTTGTTTTAAATTCCTTCCCAAGGAGATCTGGTTACCAAGGCGTACCAGAGCAGAGTTACTTCTCCTATACATCGTTTAAAGTTAATATATATCCTCATTCGTAATCAGTCAGGGGCATAATCCAGCCAAAGTTAAGTGACTTGATCTCAGCGGGGCATCTTTGAGAGCGCACTTCACTGGCCTGTTGACAAGAGCGTCGTTTTGGACTGGAGGTGCCTCTGTACGTATATTGGGCCGGATCATGCCTTTGGATTGTTTCACTATAATGCATTTGTCTTATTAGTTCACAACGCTAAAGTTGACCCACGACACTATTTTGGTTTTGGTTTTTACTACAGCTATTGGTGTAGAGATTGGTGTTATTTTGATTGTATAAGGAAATTTTGAAAAATCATAACGAATATTTTGCCCTGAGCAACGCTCTGTCCTGTACACATTCACATAGTAAAGCTAATAGCAATCGCATTGATCAAAGTAGCCTTCCATTCATAGCACTGAGGTGAATATGGCACCCTGTATCCATCCGGCTACTGAGAAAATGGCATTTAGCAGATCGTACTTTGAGGATCGTGTAGCCACACAGATGTTTTTCGTTGGCTGCCAGACAGGCGCCCAGCGATTTATTTCTTTTTTTTTTTGTTTGGAAGGATGGCATATTCTGCGGAGAAGCGGAAGCGGTCGTGTGTATGCGTCTTGCTTAACCCTTTCTCTGCCCGACGTTTCTGCACTGCAACTTTAGGCCTGGGGTGCCTCTCCAACCCCAGACACATATTCACCTTCACCCTGGAACCCCCACGTAGAGAAAAGTAGGTGGGGAAGAAATGCAGAGGGAAAGCAGAGGGCGGGAGAAAGTTTCAGCATCGACCGCCCCTCCTCTGACACTCGCCCCCTCGCGTACAAATCGCCTCTTCTCCTTCGGATTTAAATACACGCGTTTGCGTGGGGCGCGTAATTTAGCCCTCTACTGAGGCTCCAATAGAGCCTCTCTCCCCGCCTTTAACACCCACGGGGAGGGTGGATTCCGCGAGGCAAACGGTGAGGAGGTTTAAACCTTTCCGATTCACTCTGGTCCCGATCCAATTGGGGCGCACGCTCTTACACTAGAATAAAAATAAAAAAAAAAAACAAAAGAGGGGGTCAGTTACACGTTCTGTAATTAACTTAACGTGTAGTTTGAGCTGTTTAAAGGCATTAGATCCCTCAACCACTCCAATCGTGGTTTGATTTAAATCCCAGGAGCCCGCATGGTTAACCTGGTAAGACGCTCAAAAAGATACAAAACTAACGAGTAAAAGGAACTTCGTGGAAGAATCTCTCCGGAAGGGCAACCGTCTTAGTCTGTTGCAGTAAGAACTACAAGCCAAACTCTTGTACCACTTTAAAGACTAACAAATTTATTCATTAGATTACCAGTTACTGCCGTTGCCAAACGTCACCGTGCTGAGTTAAGCTTGAACTGAATGGTCACAGGCTGTTTTTCGTTTTTAGTGGGGGTTTTTGCATTACCACTTAGCCTCTCTTTACTACCCCCCCCCCGGCCGCCCCCACCTATGTGTATAGGTCTCTGCCAGCTGAGGACAACACTTCATGCATCGGAGGAGATGAAAAGATTATGCCGCCATATGTTTGTTCCAGTGCAATTCTGTGCATTTCTACTCATTGAGGAGACACTGTGCTGGTGGGGATGCAATCCTATATACACTTACCTTGGAGTAAGTCCCATTGACCTCAGTAGGTCTTGATTCTGAGTAGATTGCGCTGTGCGAGGGGGGAAGAGATCCATAGAGTTTATGAGCCCTAGGCATGCTATGACGTTAGTCATAACGTCATAGCATGCCTAGGCAATGAAGGTAGGGACTAAAACTCTTGAAGCCATGCCGTCAAATATTATAGCCCGATTTCAGGAGGTTTACAGCGCAGTCTTGTTCACTTCTACTCAGAAATAAGTCCCATTGAGTTTAATGAAACTTTCTCTCAGCAGGTCAGTGGGTATAGGATTGAAGCCTCAAATATTGCTTTTGGACCAGGAGCGGAGTCAACTTAAGCTGGGACTTTTGAGAAGAGAAATGTCCTTTGTTGCTTTTCTTTTTTTAACTTTCCAACTCAGGCGCACGAAGCACCTCCAGCTGCGGCCTCAAATACCAAAAAGACACTGGGTCCTGTGAATGGTTTTCTTTTGCCAACGATCCTGTTTATTAATCATGGTATGAAAATTCTATTTGAAAATAAACTATCTCTGACACAATCAACTCATTGTTTGTTTTGTTTCAAAGAAAACGAACCAGTTTGTTTGTTTTTATCCTATATTTTCGACTAACTTTCTAAAACAAAAGGCCAAAAACAGGTCTTATGGTGGTGGGACAACTCCATGATTCTCTCCTTCCACCATTCCCCTTGGCTAGCGATGCTGGATCCTCCAATCCTCACCACATTCACATGGAAGTCCCATTGAATTCCGTCAAATTTATTTCCAGGGAACACGGGGGGGGGGCCTAACCATCCTTCACGCCCCTGTACTCCGTGTGAATTAATCCGGAACAACGACTGTTCCTAGTTTCCTTATTCACAATCGCTCATGAAGACTATCATCCCCACTTCACCCCTTAACATGCACATAAATGGGTAGACAACCCCCCACTATTTTTTCAGGAAGGAGTGTGTTCAGGGGGAATTAGCCCGGGGTTGGGAGATCTTAAGTTTGTGCCCTTAGAGTGCAGTCCTATACATTTCTACTCAGAAGGAAGTGCCATGGAGTTCAATGAGACTTACTCCCAGGTTAAGTGTGTATAGGATTACCTCTGTCTACATGATACATTCCGATTTGCGCCCCCGCCCCCCATGGGGCATACTGGCAGGAAGAGTGCATAGGATTTCCAGCCTACCAGATCGCCCCGCATCTTCAAGACACTTCCACGTAAATATAGTGGGGGTTGGGCATCTTTCGCTTCGAAGAAAACTTCTGGGAATTTCATTATTTTATTTTTTAAATGGCTGCAATCCGCGAATCGTTTACTCTAAAGTAGACCTATTCAAGCCAATGTCTTGGAGGACGATGAGAGCACCAGTCAAAGGCTGTCATCCTAAAGCAGGCAGGCAGGCAGGCAGGCAGGCAGGCAGGCCAGTGTATCTCTCTACACGCGGGCAGGCAGGGAGACCGGTTCGAGTTCTCTCCGGATGGTCCAGTCGGCCTCCTTCCGCGCGGATCGCCGCCGCCGCCGCCGCCTTCCTCAGCCCCAGTTCCAGGAGATCAGGGCCGGCGGCGCTAAGTGCTGGTAGGCGGGGAAAAGGCTCAGCGTGCCGGCCTGAGGGAAGGCCGGATAGCCCGGCAGGCTGAGAGCCGGCTGGCCGCCGCCGCCGCCGCCGCCGCCGTAGTCCTGGGCCGCGGCCGCGCCGCCGCCGCTGCAGCTTTGGCACGCCTTGCCGTCGCGCACCAGCACCGGCACCACCACCCTGCGCAGCAGCGGCGGCCGCCGCCGCGCTTCCTCCGCCTCCGGCCCGCTGGCCGCCGCCCTTGGCCCGCTTTATCTTGTAGCGGTGGTTCTGGAACCAGATCTTGACCTGGGTGGGCGTCAGGCGCAGCAGGTGCGCCAGCTGCTCCCGCTCGGGCGCCGACAAGTAGCGCTGCTGCCGAAAGCGCCGCTCCAGCGCCAGAGTCTGCGCCTTGGAGAAGAGCACGCGCCGCTTCTTCTTCTTCTCCTCCTCCTCCTCCTCTTCCTCCTCCGCCGCCTGAGCCGAGGCGGCGGCGGCAGCCAGCCGGGATCTGCTCTCCGCGCCGCTCTCGTCCGAAGCTGCGGAAGAGACGGGGTGGGGGCGGGGGAGATCCGTTAGGTCAGATCCGGAAGGGAAACCAATCGAAACAAGAGGGAATCAGTGGAAATCTGTGCCAGGGTGTTGGCGCATTGCTTGGAGGGGAAGCCCGTATTATCATCATCATCATCATCATCATCATCATCATCATCATCTATATCCCGCCTTTTCCCCAATACTGGGACTCAGTATTCCCAATGGTCCGTAGGGTGGACTGGGAGAGATCGATATATATCGCACAGGAATGACAGGATATACATTGGGGAGTGTGTCTGACTCTGAATAGAGGTGCGTGTGTGTGGAATCTGTCTACACCAGCTTTCCCCAATAATCTATGCTCCACAGAACTAAAAGCCAGGAGTGTGATTATTCTTTTGGTTAAAGATGTCCGAGAACGGACTTCCCAATCTGGTGGCTTCCAAATGTATTGGACTACAATTCCCATTGGCCATGCTGGCCGGCGGATGCTGGCAGTTGTAGTCCAACACATCACACATCTTGAGGGCACCAGCTTGGGGAACGCTGATCTACACTGTAGGCAACACACACAAATAAGAGGCAATTTGCCAATTTGTCCATTCATCTGTCCATAGATCCACTTTCTCTGGGGCCTTGTTAACTCCCGGACTGTGGTGTCTTTAGGAAGCACAGCAATACTTTGATTTGGACTGGCCTTTCGTGATGGATCGGATGGGACTTAATTCCCCACCCATCATCATCATCATCATCATCATCATCATCATCATCATCATCATCATCCCATCTATTCGTCTTCTTATTGATATTTAATTAAATCTGCCCGTTCTACGTGTAGCGTAATGTCTTATTGCCCAGCCGCATCACAGGCAATTGAGAAGGCGGAACTTGAACCAGTTCGCACAATCCACTCCGGCAAGTAGTTCTCCAAAGCAAAACAAAAAAGAACTTGAGTTGAATGGGGGCTGCACAAGGAGACGCTGGAGAAATCGAGCAGCACCGCCGGCCCTCCCTCCACGGGGTCGGGTCCGCAGGCTGCAATCCGAACACTGTTATAGGTTGTGGCAATGCCACTGAAGCCACGGGAAGTAGCCCGAATGACGGACAGGATTTCAGCGACCTCTATCAAATATTGTTGTCATTTTATGCTACTGTCGTTTCTGTTAACAACTGTTTGAGAAGCTTAAGATACACACACACACACACATAATTGATGTGATTTGTAAAGCAGTACATTGCATCGATTTTTAATCTTCGGAAAGAAAGGTGATGTAGACATTTATTTACCCTTAAAGGCGGCCTGATTTTTTTAAAAAATAAATAAACAAACAAACAGTAAATAAAATAATACATTTAACTGCCTCATTCCTCTACTGCCCCCCCCTCTCTCTCACACACACACACACACACACGCTCAGTATTTTAATTTCCGAATAGCAATCCTATATCTGTCTAACTCAGAGGTCAGTCCCAGACAAGTAAGGCGTGCAAAACATTTTCGACCCTCCCCAAACATACGATGCCGGCTTGGAGGTCGGGGTGCCACGCACAAATGCACACAGAACACACTTTATGGGTGTGCACCCGCACATATAAACGCGCGCGCGCACACGCACACACAAACACACACCGGGATGATGCGGCCCGGGTCGTTCTTTTCTCGCTAGCAGCGGCAGGGGGGAAACGATATGTATGAGGATCTCAGGAAAGGGAGTAGTGGGTGTGGGATGAATTCAGCAGCGGTAGGAGGGTCAAGGCACCCCTTGGGGAGGCAGCTGTAAAGGCCTTTGCGGGGTGTTATGCGCAGGTTGTGAAGCCGCGGTACATTGGCTTGCAGCATAACACATTTATTACGTTCATCCCACCGAAGGAGTTTTCCTCCGGTCATTTATGATGAGCTGAGAGATCATTTCCTAGAAGTGACCCCGGAAGCAGCCTGGTGCAGTAAGTACAGGAGTGCCCACAGAAGGAGACCAACGTGGAAAGCGAGTGGGGGGGGGGGGAGTCGGATCGCTTTTGCGATTCTAAATATGGATCCAAGGGGGTGTGGTAGAGCATATATTGCAATGGATTTGTCAATGGCAAAAGGGCGTGCTCTAGGAACCAATGGTGCTCTCTCCCTGTACAGTGACAAGAAACACACCCACACCCACACCTACCTGCCTTCAGTACTAGCTTAGCTGCGAAGGAATCAGCGCGCATCTTAGTGGCAGATGAAGGAGAGGCATTGCCCCAAAGAGACCCCCGTTAGGCGGTCTCCGTGGTGTACCACTTTCTTCTAAAAACAAAAGCATTTTCGAAGGCTGGGCCAGGAGATTTTACAGAAGCCACTACACGTGGATCATCTTAGGATGTGAATGGAGTGCTATATCGTGTGCATGCGTGTGTGTACGTCTGCCACGAATGATTGGTGTAAAGAGTGGAGATTTCAGAGGCAAGCCATTTCTATTCCACCGTAGGAATCGCGGCGTCCCTCCTGGAAACGCGGGGAGCCGAAGGAGGAAAAGGTCGGTCTTGCCGGAGCGGTAGCCTCAGCGGCCCATTAGAAATCTGGACTGTCGCTCGTGCTGCTTGCAGCCCCGTGGATCTTCTAAAAAGGAAATCCGCTATTGACTGCCATGAAATCCGGACTGGCGCTTCTAAGCGGAGCCACCGACGAACACTCTTTAGCCTGAATACAAGGAGTCCAAACCATTGGCAGAAAGATCCGCAACACGTTGTTGACTTGGACGTGTTTTTTTTAAAAAACCCAGCAACAACCATCTGCTTCTAATAGAACGAAAACCACTTCCACCTAAGTCCGTACTCCTGCCCAGATTTACTTGGGGGTCCCACCGCATCCAGTGGGACTTATTTCCGAACGAATAGGATCCGACCGCATAGGATTGAAGCTACACTCCAAATGTATGCTGCAAATATAAGGGGACCGGAGGGCGGTCGCCTCCCTTACATTTTAGTAAACCACGGGAGGGGGTGTCATGATTTCATTTCGGCCCCACCCCCGTCATTCCCCTGATAATCCGAGCAGTGCCCCAAAGCACGCTGAGGCTCCATCGAAATCACAGCCCAGACAAAGTTAGGCGCTGCCCCACTAATTTCAGTAGGAGACCAGAGTGACCAGCCTGGCAAAATCTCCCACTGAAAGCAATGGGGGCCATTTACAAGGCAATCCTATACATGTCTACTCAGAAGAAAATCCTACTGAGTTGAATGGGGCTAACTCCCAAGTAAGTGAGTATAGGATCCAACCTTTAAAGTGGTGATGGTGTCCTAACCTAAGCTTCGTTAGCAGTCTCTCCGAGTTCAGAGCAATGGAGTGGGCTTAAACACAAGTGCTGCGGTTTCCTGGGTTGTGAATCCGACCGAGAGTAATCACACGTAGATGGATGTTGTCAACATCTGTCATCAGTATCTGCTCCAGGATCTACAGCATGATCTTACTCATACCCCGTCCCTTTATGCTATACAAGCACAGGAACAGACTACATCTAGACATTTGGCAGTATTTTAGGGACATTACTTAGGGGAGGAAATAAGATAAAGTTAAGCTGCTGGAAGTGAGCTATGCTGTGTTCTAACGATCACATATTGTCTACCGGTTCACTAAAGCGTGTTTGTAACTAAGCATGAGCCCTGGGGAAAACACCTACCAAAGGGAGGGGGAAAGGTATGTAGCAACGGATCTAATCTTGCTGTCCACAAATATAAACATATTCTGCTTAACATCATCATCGACAACGAGAGTTATAGCAATTGTAATATAGATAATGTTGGTTTTTTATGAGCTCGATTTATCATCTTCCCCACCCCGCAGATAATGCCCTAAAATAATGTCTATTTATGGAGTCTTTTTCGCAGCTTAAAAACAAAAAACAAAAACAAAAACAAAACAAACAACCTCTGAATAAAGGGGTTTGGGTGGTGTTTTTTTTTTTTTTAAAGAAGAATATGGAATCTTTTTAAAATAAAAAAAATGGTAATTATTTAATAATCCAGCATCCTGATCTAGCCACATGTTAATTCAACGGAATTTGCTTCCAAGGAACTTTGCTACGCTACCTTCCGCAAATGTATTTAGATATTGTTAGTGAACCACAAACAGTGGAAGTAAAAATACACACAAAGGCAACCACCTCAAAGCCCTACACGTGATGTCGGAAAGGTTTATCAGTGTATATGCCTTATTATCGTGTGTGTGTGTGTGTGTGTGTGTGTGATCATACGTTTATGTCTCATCTCAACTCTTATCAGCCCAGACAATACAATAACCTAACCAAATCCAACCCATCAATTGCCAGTAAAACAATTGATTTAAAAGAGAGAGAGGGTATAGACTTTTCAAGGTCTTGCATAGATAAAGCTTTAAGATCTGGAGGAGACATATTTCTGCCTTATTTGGTGATTCCTGATGAGTGTGTTTGTGTGTGCCTTTGCTTGCGAGTTCGTCCGTGTGCATATAGTATACATATGTCTACATACATGCATGCATACATAAACACAGGATGTGTATGCAAGTAATCTATTGCATCTCTCTCTCGCTCACACACACACACATCTACATAAGGCATTCGTTATCTATTTGATTTATTTCTGCCTATTGCTTTACTAACTAGACAATTAACCAGACAATTAGGTTCTTCCTCCCGCCCGCTGCAATAGATTACCTTTGTACCGTGTCTCTCTAATACCCGGGTTATTTCATCTACCTGTTCTCTCTCTCCGCAAGGAGCGCAGACCGGTGTTTCCATGATCGAGTCGCCTCCTACGTGCATCCACCGGGCTGTCTCCAAAATGGTGGCCGCCTCTATTTTGCAGCCTCTTCCCACCCCCACCCCCACCCCCCACGGCATTTCTTCCGATCTTCCCCGAGGTTTATTGCCTGGGGACGACCCGCACCCCGCCCATCCCCGCACTCACACAGATAGTGACTCCTGTCGGTGTCCATCCATTCCCGATACCGGGAGCCGCCGAAGCCTTCGATCGGATCCTGCTCCTTGCTGCCTTCGGGTTCGGGTAAATCCAAAAGGCTCCGCACCGTGAAGCTGATCCTGCCCATGGTAGCCATGGTGGCAGAGATGCCCGCCGCCTGCGCTAGGGGGGCGGCGGCGGGGGGGGGGCGTCAGCCGGCGGCTGGAGCGAACCTACTGGGCGCCTCCAGGCAGCCTTGGTGGGAGACTCATCTCAGCTTCCCCTCGGCCGGGAGATTAGTGTCGCTTACCGAGGGGGCTCCTGTTTATATCAACAGTCCTGCTCCCCACCCTCAACACTGGCTGCTTTCAAACCGTCCCTGTCTATGGGATGCTAAGTACCTGAATTAGTAAAGTGCTAAAGCTCTAATGGGAGGAAGGGCAGCCTGCCCTCCCCCCACCCTTCTTGTCCCCCCTCCTCTCCAGAGAATCCCCCCACCCCCTCCCCAAAGCCAGCAGGAAGCGGCCTTCGGTATTACAGATTCTGTCTGATTAGGCCAAAGTGGGGACAGATAATGGTAATTGTTAGCCGTGAATAACTTCTTGGGTGGCATGTGGGGGGGACGGGACCAACAGCCGCCCTCGCCAGCCCCTCCGCCCTTCTCTTAGCACACAAAGTGAATCCTCGCAGGAACATCCGCAGCGCTTGTCCGGGGCTCGCTCGCTGCCTCGGTTCCTCCCTCCCTCCCTCCTCGTCCCTTTCACTGGAACGCAGGAATTTATTCATTGTTTGTTTTCTTTTCCGTGTTTGGGAACCACTTTGGATGCAAAGTGCCACAAGTATCCAGCGTCTCCTCTCCTTCTCCTTCTGCGCCATGCTTTTTTCTTCACACCTCGGCCATCTGGGTTTCAGCCCCACGTAATACCTTTCCCTTTTCCCTTTCGCAGATGCACCGTCATCTTTCTGTCTCCTAGTCCTGCATGCTCTTCACAAGGAAGGGAGGAAGCGCCATCGGAATCCGTCTCTGATTTCCTGCGGCTCGATCCACATTCCATTTAAGCCACAACCCTGGGTTGGAGCCGTTTGGGGTGCGATTCTATACCCACCTACCTGGGAGTAAGCCCCTCTGAACTCAATGGGAATGTCTTTCTAGTAGGCATGGGGAGGATGGTGCTGTTAAAGTCCTCCACTGTAGTCCAGGTCTTGTTCAAGCAATGAACGTGTTTCCATTTCTTTTCAGAGGTGGGACGGCGTTCCTAAGCACACGGCTTGGAAAGCCCGTTCCCTCGGAAGCCGTGGCGCTCGGGGCAGGCGTTCTTCTCAGTGGGCTTCCGTGTTTCTGGCGCACCGACCAGACGCGTTGGATGGCAGTGACCGACTTAAACGCAAACGTTTAGATTGAAACCGAGTAAACCTTAGAGCAGCGATGAGACTCGCGTTGGCTGGGTTGCTAGCAAGTCTTCGAGAAAGTGGAGAACCACCACCAGCACCACCAAAAAAGGGGGGGGGAAGCGGGAGGGGAGGGAAATGGGGGTATGTTTTAGTACTAATTTAATCCAGTAGCATCATCCCATGCCATTGTTTTTCCTGGCATATAAGAAAAGAAACTAAAAATAGCAGGCCAGTTTAGCTCAACTAAAAGCCTGACTTAGCTGGCGATGGGAAAGGCACAGTACAAGGCTCTCTCTTAAAGAGCCGCTAGAAGCTGGATCCCGCGCAGGCGAAGCGGGGATCACCCAGACGGATGCTCAAGGGAAAATGACTCCCTCCTTTTCAGGAAGGAGAATGCTCTTCGCTCCAGGTATAAGCAGTGCTCTCTCTGGGGTCAGGTGATTTTGGGCCCAGTGAAAAGCTGTTTGGTTACATTTCAGATTAGAAAATAGGGCATAATGGACGGAGAGGAAGAGGAAGGAAGAAGGTCAGTCGGGGATGGTTAAGGCTTAACTGGGAGAGTCCAGAGGGAATGAGTTCCTAGCAGCAGAATCCAACCATACGGACTCTTTGCAACACACACACACACACACACACACACAGCTGCTCTAGCAGGCTATAAATCTAACCTTTGGCTTAGGCAGTGTTGGGACTTGAATAAGATGCTAGGAGAGGATATATTGGTGTGGCGTAGTGGTGAGAGTGTTGGACTGGGACTCTGGAGATCCGGGTTCTAGTCCCCGCTCAGCCATGAAACTCACTGGGTGACTTTGGGCCAGTCGCTTGCCTCTCAGCCTAACCTACCTCACAGGGTTGTTGTGAGGATAAAATGGAGAGGAGGAGGAGGATTATGTAAGCCGCCTTGGGTTCCTTGCAGGAAAAAAGGTGGGGTATAAATGTAATAAATAAATAAATATTATGCTTCCTATCTCACATTAGTGAGATCAGCAGAGTAGAGTCTCTTTCCAGCTTAAAAGAAGCTTAGATTTGGCTAGTGTTAGCCAGTTGGCATTTGGTGATCCAGGATGCTTTAAGGCAGACTGGATTTCCCTAGTTTTGCCCCCCTTTTCTCTCGCAAAACAATTATCAGAGACAGTCTTGTAAAAGTCAGAAATAACATTTACTCACTCATATCTTGCAGTTTTGTTCAGGCAGACATAAAAGCGTTTCTTACAGTTGTAAAAGGTTCATTTGGTATTACTTGGGGTCTTAACTTATGGAGTTTAGACCAGCAACTCTTGTTACATGGTGTTGTTAGTATTACAGCAAACAAGCAACTCACTACTGTCTTAGCAGGAAGAGAAGAGCAAAGAGCTATGCCCACTTCCTGCTAGGGCACAGGTAAACATCTCACTGAGTCTCTTCTAGGAAATCCACCTGAGAAGAGACCAGTGTCCTTAACGCTTTAATGCACCTAGCCGGTGAAACATGAGTCATTGGTTTTGACTGCACTTTAAATATCTCACCAACCCCTTCTCAGGCAAAACAATATAAAATTTATGCACATTTTATTAAGCAACCCACAGTCTCATCTTCACTCAAAGATTCTGGAAACTGTCTCTTGGTAGAGGCTTGGTCAGGATATCAGCAGTCATCTCTTTGGTATGACAGTATGTCAAGTCTACAAGTCCATCTTGGATGGCCTCACGCACATAGTGATACTTCACCCCAATGTGCTTCATTTTTGCATGGAACTTCTCACTCTGGGACAGTCTCTAGCAACTCTGGTTGTCTTCTATTAGGCAAACATTAGGTCCCTTTTGCACTAACCCGAAGTCTTTGATCTCAGTTGTGTTGGGGATTGCTAAAAGAGCTGGGAGAGAATATTAAAAGTTATTATCTCTCCCCTCTTGCGTGTGCAAGTACAGCAGAGCTTACCCCAACTACAGCGGGAAAAACGTGAGCGTGTGGAGCTGCTGGTTAAAGCAGCAATAGCATTTGGCAATTACAGGCTGCCCTTCTGGGCAGGCTGGTTCTTCACCTGGTTTCCCCCTTTATGCTACCAATAAGACAAACAGTATTTTGGAGGTTAAAAACAGAGTTTACCTACTCAGATCTTGCAGATTGGATACAGGCAGGCTTAAGAAAGTATTTACAGTTGTGCAGGAATCACATCTGGTAGCTGATGTGTTCTGAACTTGGGAGAAGTTCAGAACTGCTTCTTTAGCTACATCTTTAAACATGCTGCACTTACAAGTTCATGGCTCAGACTGTTTCCCGGGGCAGGAAGATAAGGCACTGGCTACGCCCACATCCTGCACCAGGGGAGGTCTGGGTAATATTCACAGAGTGTCTGCTCTAGGATGCAGAAACTCTGTGGTCCCAATTACATGGTGCACCCATATATGGCTTGAGGTTTTGACTGCTCACCCCCAACAAGTTGATCAAGCCAGGCCATCTCTCTGCAGGCTTCTGTGGCTGCTATGTATTCAGACTCTGTAGAAGACAAAGCTATACAGTTCTGTTTACAGCTGCCACATGGAATTGGACCATTTGCATGCATGAACACATAACCGCCAGTGGATTTGTAATCTTTTGGATCTCTAGCCTAATCAGCGTCTGTGTACCCCACTAGTTTTGGGTTGCAGTCGGCTGGTAACTTTAGCTTACAGTTCATTGTTCTTTTGAGATAGCGAACCACCCTCTTTACACCAACCCAGTCAGACTCCGTGGGATTACTCACCCTCTTGCTGAGAATCCCCACCGCATTAGCAATTTCTGGCCTACAGGTGGTGGTCAAGAGATGTTCTTTTAATTGCTGACCTGTATTTGTTGTCATCAGGCAAAGGCTTTGACTTTTCTTGGTTCTTTAAAAAGTCAGTGTTCATGGGTATGGCAACTGGATGTGATTCTTGCATCTCTAGGCTGTTAATTAGTACAGCAACCTTTTGCTTCTGACTTAGAAGAAAAGAACCATCTTCTCTTTCAATTTGAATCTCTAGGTAGTATTGTACTTTTTTTAGTTCTTTGACTTCTACATCCTTGCTTAAATGTTTCACAACCTGTGTGTAGTCTTTGTCATTTGCTGTTGCAATGATCAAATCATCAACAAATGCAAGAACGTAAGAGAATTGTCTATTATTGCATTTGGTGTACAAACATTTATCTGCATGCCCTTGTTTGTACCCAAGTTGTGTCAGCATTTTGTGTAATTTTTCATTCTAGGCCCTGGCTGCCTGCTTGAGTCTATAGAGGCCCTTTTGTAGCTTGCACACCAAATGGGCTTCATGTGGTTTGACAAAACCCTTAGGCTGTTTCATGTAAATCTCCTCTGAGATTTCACCATACAAAAATGCTGTCTTTTATGTCAATGTGTCTCACCTCTATCTACTTTGAAGCCACTATGCTCAAAAGTGTTCTCACGGTGCTGTATCTCACAGTAGGAGCAAATGTGGCATCATTCATAGTCTTCTCTATATTTCTGGCTGAAGCCTTGAGCTACCAGCCTCACTTTGTAGCACTGCACTTCTCCTTCTGCCCTTTGCTTGATTTTAAAAATCTACTTACTTCCTATGGCCTTCTTTCCAGGAGGTAGGTCAGTAAGCATCCATGTCTTGTTCGGATGCAGTGCATCCATCTCCTCTTGCGCAGCCTTCCTCCAGAGACAGGCTTCTGTGTCTGGCATCCCCTTTATCTCTTCTCATGTAGAAGGTTCTTGGGGTAGCACCGACCCTGCGAAGTAGGACAGCCGTAGTGGTGGAACACCTCTGTTGGATCTGGATGACTGTCTGACCTGTGGTTCTGAAACCGCATCAGCTTTATCGTCCTCTTCTAGTGCAGGCGTGTCCTCATCACTCTGCTCCTCTTCATCTCTGGTGCTGCTGTCAGGGGTTGGGTACTCTGGGGCTTCTCCTTGTTCGTCATCTATAGAGGGGGCTATAGCTTTTGAAGTTGGGAGCACAGGGTTATGTCATTGGTGGGAAGTATATGAGCTCTCGCGTTTCCTTTTCTGATTGATCAGAAAAATCTACAACAGTTCTCCTCGTCTCAGCCTTAGTGTTCTCATCAAAATGGACAATGTACCTTGAGCTGACTTGTCCTGTTTTCAGATCCATAATTCTGTACTCTTTTCCTCCAGTAGCATACCCCACTAGGATACCTGCTTGTGCTCTGGAGTCAAGCTTGTGTGCCTGTTTTCTTTAGGAACATAGCTATAGGCAATACTTCTAAATACACGTATGTGTGACAGATTGGGAGTTCTCTGGTGCCAAAGCTCAAAAGGTGTGAGTGTAGCTCCCTTTGTTGGCAATCTGTTCTGGAGGTACACCACAGTGGCAGCTGCGTCTCCCCACAAATGTTGGGGAAGAGATGCATCTTTTAACATGCATCTTGTCATCTCTATAATGGATCTGAACTTTCTTTCAGCTACTGAGTTCTGTTGTGGGGTGTATGGAAAGTTGTTATATGTTTAATCCCTTCCTGTTCTAGAAGGTCTTCTATGTCATGTGAACAATACTCACACCCATTATCCGTCATTAGGACCCCTGGGCTCTTCTGGAATTTGTTCTTCACTATGGCAAGATATTTCTTTGATATCTCCAGCACTTGACTCCTTTCCTTGAGAAAGTACGCTACATAATACCTTGAAAAGTCATCAAGAAATATTAGGATGCATTTATTTTTCCCCAATGAGGGAACATTCATTGGGCCACATACATCACTGTAGACCAGGTCAAGTACTTTGGTGCTGCGCTGCTGAGTACAAGGAGGAAATGCAGGCTTAACTGCCTTTTCAGTGACACAACTTACACACTTGGTTGTAGCTGATGCGTCCTGGGTTACTTCTACTCTTCTTGCTAGATCTGCCTCATCCTTCTTGTTTGAGCACGCCACTTTAGCATATTGAGGTTCTGAAACAATAGTCTCATACACACCATTGGTTAGACTTGCTTCAACAAACACTTTTCCATTTTTGGACACTTTACACATGTCACCTTCAAATAGTACTCTGAAACCTTTCTTAGCTAAAGTAGAAACACTGAGCATGTTGCAGCTTAGTTGTGGAACGTAGAGTACTCTGTCTACACAGTTCTCTCGGATTTCACTGCCAACCTTGCAGTTCAAAACTCTTGAGCCTGCACCTTGTGCCTTTATTACATTGCCATCTGCAATTCAAATGTCTTCACATTGTGATTCATCAATGTTATTAATTTCTTTGAAGAATCCTCTCTCATGTGAGAAATGGCTGGATGCACCTGAATCTATCACCCATTTACTTGACTTACTTTCATACCTGTTGGCTGCTAAACCCATTTGTTGCAACAGTAAGTTATTCTCATTAATCTCAGAATGCGGGGGCCTCTTTGACTTTGGGGCTTTGCAGACTTTAGCAATGTGTCCCTCTTTGTTGCAATTAAAGCAGACAATTTTCTTGGATGTGCCTTTCACTTTCCCTTGGGACAAGTAGTTTGAGTAACTGTGCTTAGAATGCCTGATTGGAGATTCTTCCCTTCTCTCAATGCATTCTTCTCTCAAATGTCCAATTAAATCTTTGAGTGTTAAATTTGGAACACTGTCCATTCTGGATATAAAAATTTCAAACTTATGTCCCAGTGACCCCAGGAAATAGCAGACTTTCTGATCTTCATTTATTGGGTATTCTGCCAGTTTTAACTTTTCAACAATAGTTAAAAACTCTGTCACATGGCTGCTACAATCTTTCTTGGACTCAAGCTTCAAATGAAACATATCTCTCACTAGGCGTCTGTGAGACTGCTTACCTGTGAATCCAAATGCTTTTTCTAGATTATGGAGCACTTCACTGGCTGTTTCCCCTTCTCCAGCATGGATAATTTGGGAATCAGTTAAATTTTCTATGATAACAGATATTGCTATCTTGTTTTGCTTTGGCTGCTGCTCTGGCTTCATCTCCAGCACCACTGGGCTTATCTTCTTTAATACAGTTCATGACTTCAAGTCTATCCAAAATCACTTTCAATCGCCTATTCCATTGTATGAAATTTGCTTCAGTTAATTCTGGCAGCCTGGAGAAGCTCTCTCTTCTTGAGTTTCCTCTACTCATCTTCAGGGATCAAAAATCAGGGGAAATGGCCAAAATTCAAAATTGGGAAAAATGCCCAAAATCCAAAAACCCTCACTGCCTTACTACTGCTTTCTGAGTGCCTTAGTACTGCTCCCTGCAGGAAGGGGGTGTTTGATCCCTCTTTCACAATTGGGACAAAGAAGTCACCATGTGCTCATCAGGAAACAAACAAACAAAAAATGGCCTCTTTGAATCTCTCTTCTCTCTGAAGAGAATCCAGTGGCATCCACCAAAATGCTTAAAAAATAATCTATACTGGGCCCATAACCCATGTTGGGACTTGAATAAGATTCTAGGAGAGGATATATTGTTGAATATTATCCTTCCTATCTCATGTTAGTGAGATCAGCAGAGTAGAGTCTCTTTCCAGCTTAAAAGAAGCTTAGATTTGGCTAGTGTTAGCCAGTTAGCATTTGGTGATCCAGGATGCTTTAAGGCAGACTGGATTTCCCTGGTTTTGCCCCCTTTTCTCTCCCGCAAAACAATGATCAGAGACACAGTCTTGTAAAAGTCAAAGTTACTCATACCTTGCAGTTTTGTTCAGGCAGACTTAAAAGTGTTTCTTACGGTTGTAAAAGGTTCATTTGGTATTACTTGGGGTCTGAACTTATGGAGTTCAGACCAGCAACTCTTGTTACATCGTGTTGTTAGTATTACAACAAACAAGCAACTCACTACTGTCCAAGCAGGAAGAGAAGAGCAATGAGCTATGCCCACTTCCTGCTATGCATATAGGTAAACATACCTCACTGAGTCTCTTCTAGGAAATTCACCTGAGAAGAGACCAGTGGCTTACTTTCTCAGTGGCTGAGAAGAGACCAGGTGCATGAGACCCTTTCATGCACCTAACTGGTGAAACATGAGCCATTGGTTTTGACTACACTTTAAATATCCCACACCAGTTAATATGGCATCTCATTGCACTGCACTGCACTGCACTGCATTATTATGATGCTAGATGTGCTTTGTATACTTTTAAAAATTATGTCGTAAGCCATCTTGAGCACTTTGAGTGCAAAGGTGGGATATAAATCCAGTAAAGAAACAAATAAATAACATTATTGTTTAATCCTATAGGATTCTATACATCCAATGATATCGTACTGTTCCCTGTATTCCAGCTTACCTGAAAGCATTTCATTGCTTGGGATTTGTCTCTTTGTGTTTGGCTGGCACACATACTGGGATGGGTTGGATTATGAGGGATGTTTTAGCATCCCACAGCCCTTACACAAGCTGAAGCCCAGTGCTAAAAAATATTCTTAGGCCTGGTCCACACTTGCAGCAGAATAAGATGGGAATGGTGAATGGCGTAGCAGAGTTCTGATGTGGCAGAATGGATCTTACCACTCCAGACTGCAAGGGATTGTCACATTTTTAAAAAAGTGTTGTTTTACATTGAAACAACAGCACCTTCTCTGAGGTAGAAAGTAGTATGTGTTCCCCTGTATACCAGTTGCTGGGGAACATGAATGGGAGGGTGCTACTGCACTCACATCCTATATGTAGTCTTATTTATTTATTTGTTACATTTATATCCTACCTTTCCTCCAAGGAACCCAAGAGTGTACATGATCCTTTCTCTCTCCATGTTATTCTCACAACAGCCCTGTGAGGTAGGTTAGGCTGATAGTCAGTGACTGACCCAAAGTCACCCAGTGAGCTTCATGGACAAGTGGGGACCAGAACCTGGCCTCTTTCTTGCATTCAAATTTCATAGAGCTGGAGCTCCAAGAGATAATGAGCGGCCTAAGGTGAATTAGTACTACTACTACCTCTACTAATAGCTGGATCCTATGCATTCTTACTCAGTGGGACATATTCACAAGTAATTGTGTAAAGGTACTCACAGTGTGCTGTACATGCAAAACCTAACACAAATGACACATGAATCCTGCCCAGAGGACTCACAATCTACATTAGAAGGAGAAGACAGGGGTGGCTGTTGGAGGTCAGGTTTGGAGAATGGCTGAGTAGGGCAGCGAGAAAGGGTTGGGGAGTGCTGCACAATGGATCAGCAGGTAAAGCGAAGCTAGCCAGCTTCAGGAAGTGCTTTGCTGAAGAAGAGGATCTCTTGAAGAGGTCCTTCAAGAGAGAGGCAGCCTGACAAAAGAGAGGGGGAAGGTTTTCCCAAGTAGCATGAATGAAAGAATGAATGAATGCATGTGAAGGAAATGGATGAAGAACACAAAGGGGAAAGACAGTAGAGCAGAAACAGGAAGGAAAGCAAAACATGCATGTAAGGAAGTAGAAATAAGGCTGATCCACTACCCCATGAAATTAGATTACTTGAATAATGCTGCTGGAATCCTGTTGACTCCACCACTTAAATCCATATATTTCAGTTGTGGATCCAACTGACAGTGGCGTGTTGGGACTAGAATAAGATGCCAGGAGAGGATATATTGTTGAATATTATCCTTCCAATCTCACGTTAGTGAAGTCAGCAGTTAAGCAGTCCCTTTGTCAGCTTAAAAGGAAGCTTAGATTAGGCTGGTTTTAGCATGTTAGCATTTGGTGATCCAGGATGCTTTAAGGCAGACTGGTTTTCCCTGGTTTTGCCCCCTTTTCTCTCCCGCAAAACAATAATCAGATAAACAGTCTAGTAAAGGTTAAAAATAACATTTACTCACTCAGATCAGTAGCTTCTTTTCAGGCAGACTTAAAAGCATTTCTTACAGTTGAAAAAGAGGTTCATTTGGTATCACTTGGGGTCTGAATTTATGGAGTTCAGACCAGCAACTTTTGTTATATCATATTGTTGGAATTACAGCAAGCAAGCAACTGCTCCTGTCCTGTCCAAGCAGGAAGATAAGAGCATTGAGCTATGCCCACTTCCTGCTAGGACACACAAAGGAAGATACCTCACTAAGTCTCTTCTAGGAAATTCACCTGAGAAGAGGCCAGCGTGGTTTTAACCCTTTCATGCACCTAACTGGTAAAACATGAATCATTGGTTTTGACTGCATTTTAAATATCTCACATGGCAAAGAGACTGAGATGTAATTTGGGAACTGGAGGCTCTTTGCAGAGGTATATGTGCATCAACACATGCAGGAGAGCAAGGCCTCAATCCTATGCGTGTTTATTCGGATTGGTAGCAATTCCAATTGGGTTCCATTGGGTTTACTCCCAAGTGAGAGTAATGAGATTTTTTCGCAAATCCCGCAAAAACAAATTAAAGAGGAACTTGCAATACTCCCCACTTTGGATGAAGTAAAAAAAGCCATTAATCAAATGAAGAACAACAAAGCTAGTGGACCAGATGGGATTCCTGCTGAAATCTTTAAAGAAGGGGGCCCCGAACTTGTACAACATCTTCATAAACTCATCGAAAAAATCTGGATAAGAGAAGAGATCCCAGAAGACTTCAGGGATGCCATAATTATCACCCTCTTTAAGAAGGGTGATAGAACAGACTGTGGAAACTATCGGGGCATTTCTCTCTTAGCAACCGCAGGTAAAATATTTGCTAGGATTCTCGCAAACCGTCTTCTATCTATTTCAGAAGAGATCCTCCCTGAAACTCAATATGGTTTCCGCCCCTCTAGAGGGACAGTAGACATGATTTTTACTGCACGTCAGCTCCAAGAAAAATGCCGGGAGCAAAATCAACCCCTTTATATGGCATTTATTGATTTGGCTAAGGCCTTTGATACTGTAGATCGTACAGCTCTCTGGACTATCCTTATGAAAATTGGATGCCCCAATAAATTTGTGAATATCTTGCGACTTCTCCATGACAACATGACGGCAACAGTTTTGGACAACAACGGCTCTCATGGTGCTCCATTTAAAGTGGGATCAGGTGTTAAACAGGGATGTGTTATCGCCCCAACATTATTTGCCATTTTCATCGCCATGGTTTTACATCTTGTCAAGGGGAAACTTCCCACCGGTGTGGGAATTATATATCGAACAGATGGAAAGCTTTTTAATCTCAGCAGGCTGAAAGCAAAAAGTAAGGTAATTACAACCTCCGTTGTGGAACTTCAGTATGCTGATGATAATGTGGTCTCTGCACATTCAGAGGATGATCTCCAAACTATCCTAAATGCTTTTGCAGAAGCATACGAAAAACTTGGTCTCTCACTTAACATCAAAAAAACCAAAGTGCTTCATCAGCAAGTGCAAGCCAATCCTTTGGTGATGCCATCTATCCAGCTTGGCGGGACAATACTGGAAAATGTCGATCATTTTCTCTATCTTGGCAGCTATCTTTCTGTTACAGCTAACATCGACAGTGAAATCCAGCATCGTCTGAGCTCCGCAAGTGCCGCATTTTCTCGAATGAAACATAGAGTGTTCGAGGATCGGGATATTTGCAAGAAGACCAAAACACTGGTTTATGAAGCCATTGTATTACCAACTTTATTGTATGCCTGCGAAACATGGACTATCTATAAACGTCACTTCCACCTCCTTGAAAGGTTTCATCAACGTTGCCTCCGGAAAATCCTGCAAATTACTTGGGAAGATAGGCGAACAAATGTCAGTGTACTGGAAGAAGCAAAGACTACTAGCATTGAAAAAATGATCCTTCAACGCCAACTTCAGTGGACCGGTCATGTTGTTCGAATGCCTGACTGCCGTCTCCCAAAGCAGTTACTTTACTCCCAACTCAAGGATGGAAAGCGGAATATCGGTGGTCAATATAAGAGGTTTAAAGATGTTCATAAGGCTAATCTAAAAAAATGCAATATAAACATCGAAAACTGGGAAGCTCTGGCCCATGAACGATCTAAATGGAGGTTGGCCTTTCACAAAGGTTCCATGGACTTTGAAGAAGCCCGAGTGCAAGGTGAAAGGGAGAAACGTGCTAAGCGAAAAGCACGTCAAATGAATCCTTTACAGGACCATCTTCTATCTGGTAACCTGTGTCCTCACTGTGGGAAGCTGTGTGGATCTAGAATTGGCCTCCACAGTCACTTACGGACCCATCGCTAGAGTCTACACAATCTTCTTTAGAATTTCCTCCTTTTATCCCGGAAGACAATCTTACTCGGTCACGAGTGATCGCCTGATGATGATGATGATGATGACTCCCAAGTAAGTATGCAATCCTAGGCATTTACTTCTGTGTTGTTGGGACTTGAAAAAGATGCTAGGAGAGGATATATTGTGGAGTAATATCCTCCCTATCTCACGTTAGTGAGATCAGCAGAGTGAAGTCCCTTTCCAGCTTAAAAGAAGCTTAGATTTGGCTAGTGTTAGCCAGTTAGTATTTGGTAATCCAGGATGCTTTAAGGCAGACTGGATTTCCCTGGTTTTTCCCCCTTTTCTCTCCCTCAGAACAATAATCAGAGACACAGTCTTGTAAAAGTTAAAAGTAACATTTACTCACTCAGATTATGCAGTTTCATTCAGGCAGGCTTAAAATACGTTTCTTACAGTTGGTTACAAGTTCATTTGGAAATACTTGGGGTCTGAACTTGTGGAGTTCAGACCAGCAACTCTGGTTACATGCTGCTGCTAAAACAACCTGGAGCTAACAACACACGTGCCACACTCACTAAGAGTCCCAGCAGAAAGAGGAAGAAGCTGATAGCTACGCCCACTTCCTGCTTAGGCTCTGCTAATTATTCAATGAGTACCTTCTAGGGAATCCACCCTAGAAGGTATCAGTGATCTTAACCATTTCACCCAACTACCTGGTGAAACATGAGCCATAGGTTTTGACTGCAATTTAATTATCCAACATGTGTAAACTTCCATACTGTACAGAATATAGTACCCCACCCACCCCTTTCCACAGAGATATAATGACGGTCTGGAATTATACCTCCGAAGTAAGAAGCCAGGAACATTTTTGGCTCAGGGTAATCCTCCTAATCCTAATCAAGTTTTAGGACCACTTAAAAAAAAAGGAATGTGTGATCAAAATGTACAAATGCATAACACCTCCTCAGTTTTTCAACTTCTAAGGCAGGGTAAGCAACCTGGTGAGCTTGAGCTCCAGCCAGCATGGCTAATGGTCAGGGATTATTTATTTTATGTATTTATTTATACCCCACCTTTTTTCCTGCAAGGAACCCAAGGCGGCTTACATAATCCTCCTGCTCCTCTCCATGTTATCCTCACAACAACCCTGTGAGGTAGGTTAGGCTGAGAGTCAGTGACTGGCCCAAAGTCACCCAGTGAGTTTCATGGCTGAGCAGGGACTAGAACCTGGATCTCCGGAGTCCCAAGTCCAACACTCTCACCACTACACCACGCTGGCTCTCACACCACGCTGGCACACCATTGGTAATAATGATCATTTAAAATGTCTGTTTTTCCTAATCACACTATTTTACTATGACTTTAACAGCCCTACTAGTTTCTTAACATAACAGTAACCCATTATATTTGGTACCTGACATCCCCTCTAATCAAAAGATCAATCAAAAATTATGGGATTTGTCATCCAAAACCAGGCTGCCTACCCCCAAACTAGGGCCTTCAAAGTGTGGATGCATACAACTTACTTTTTAAACAAACCAACAAATAATGGGATGATGCTCATTTATGCAGCATAATGGAACCTCGACCTCAATGTCTCCTTCTGCCATTAAGAGGTGGACATTATTGGGACTTTGCAGTCTAAGAGGGTTCCAGGACTCAACAGATTCCTGCTGCATATAAGCGGGCATCATTCCCTTGCAAACAAACAAACAAACAAACCCCTATGGACCAGTGGTGCAGCCAGGCCTGGTCCTTGTGGCCAAAGTCCAGGGCCCCACCGCCCAGCTCCCCTCCCCAATGTCCAACCACAGAGTGGCAGGTCACCAGGGCGGCAGAAGCAAAGTCTGCTATTTATTGCTATTATGATGGTGCTTTGGTTAAGTGGATTTAAAAGGCAAAACTGCAAATGTGCAGAGTTCTTCTTTTAAATCAGGTTTGACAAACAGTCTTGTTGTTATTATTCTAACATACATGTAGAAGCAGTTGTAAGGCATGAACTGGCGGTTGGAGGGGGAGAGAAGAGAAATGTGAACGGTGTGCTTCACAACTGAAGTAAGACACATGACCATGTAAAAGTCCCCACCCCCTATGAGACCATTGAAGGCACAATCCTATTTTAGATGGGGGGAGGGAAGCTCTACAACTCCCAGCATGTCCCAGCCAGCTGGCTGGGGCATGCTGGGGAGTTGTAGGGCTTTTTTTCTGCCTAAACATGCACAGGATTGTGCCCTAAATCCAGGATCTAAAATTCCTACTTTCCCCACTGGTCTAGGCAAGAGTGCAGTCGACTCGGGACCCGCAGTTTCGAAATACCAAGAAATTACCGCGCACAACCCCGCTGTCTGCTTTGGATTACAAGTTACAATGGCTTGTTCAGGAGAGTGGAGACGGGTGGGTGGAGGGTTGTGGTGCCTTTGCCTCTACGACCAGTCCAGACAGGCCTATATATCTCAGTGGGGGACAAGCGATTGCGGTGGCCGTGGGAGGGATTCCTCTTTTAATTGCTTGCGTGTTTTGATTCCGATGTCCCTGCGCGAACAGCCACCCAGCCAACGCCTCTCTCTCGGCGCTACTCTTCTGAGGAGTTGAGAGGCTTCCCCCCCCTCCTGCTCCCCCCACCTCCACTTTGCGCTGGCTGGCTGAAAAACTGTAAATAGAGCGATAATGACTCAGAGGCGGAGGAGCTCAAAGCGCTACTGTCTCCGGGGCTGATTTGCGGCTGATGATGAGCAGGAACCGGACTCTAGTTGGCCAACTTTCCGCATCTTTCTTCGGGACTGGACAAGCTCCCGATAAAAGATTCCCAGGCCGCGATTATTGGAGCCACCTATCAAGCGTGCCCGGTGACAGTAGCTTCCCTCTTTCTATACACACACACACACACACACACACACACACCGCTCTCCTCCTCCTCCTCCTCCTCCTCCTCCCCTGGTTCCTAGATCAGCCTCCCCGGCGTCCTGGGTGGTCGGTCCGAGGGGAACACAAATACATGCCAACTGCTAGCCTGTGAACAAAGGGGAAATGTAGCCCTATGTCCTGGACCTGTTGGAAGCATTTGTTCCAGTCAAGATTTTGCATTTGTTCAGATAGGGAATAATAGGTGATTGACGCCTCCTGACAATGTCCTTTAGCTCTCCGGGATAAATCGGAGCTTGTTTCTTGTTGTCATGGTTTTCAATTGGGTTCAATGGGATTTGAACCACTATCAACTCTGCTTTACGTCTACTGCAGCCTACTCCATACAAATTTATTAGTTATGTCTTTTTAAATGAGATTAAATGGAAACGACTTCAAGGAAACAACTCATTCACGGGCAGAGACTCCGGGCGCCCACCAGGATTTGAATGCTAGCCAGTCTAGGTGTGTGTGTGTGTGTGTGTGTGTGTGATGAATATAAATTCGTAACGGCAATCATGGAAGCAGCAGGATCCCACAACCAGGTAAGCCGAAGTCCTTGGCTAATGCTTCCTTTCACTCCCGTGGAAGTGAACGGGGCTGAATTGGTTTCAGTCCAAATGCCCTGGTTTCACTGGGTTGTAAACTGGTACGCCGGTTTAAAATCCAAGCACTTCGGCTTTTTTTTTTTTTATAGGGCTGTGGATCGGAGCCAAAGGCCGCAGTCACAAACGGTTGGAAAGTGAATGTCCGCCTGGCCCTTTGATAAAGAAGCGTAGATGGGTCGGAGCCAGTGGAGGCTAAAGACAGCTTACGAAGATGCCTCGTTCTTCTGTGCAAACAGCGAAGGGTCTCACAAAAGGAGATGGTAACCCTTTGTGTGTAGCTCCTCGCGACAGGCCAATACTGTTCGGAGGCCACCGATGGTAAAGCTTTCTTTCTTTCTTTTTTGGGAACTCATCCACTACCCCCCCATACCCACACCCACTACTCGACCCCTCCAAAAAAATAAATAAAGGTACTTATTATATTAAAATCTTGACCCTGGAGGCAAACAGTTCCTGGCTGCTACTGGGGGACTTTGAAGCACGGAGAGAGACGAAGTATTCAAGGTAGCGCTTAGAAGGTTTGCCAAGGACTCTCAAAAGAAAGTTGGTGTTGTTTTTTAAACTTTGCAAGAGGAGGGGTGTGTGGAAAGTCAGGAGAGAAAGTCTCTACTTCAGTGACCTCTCTTAGCCTTTTAATCTATTGAATATCCTAAGCCCGCGCTGCTGTGTGGAAATAAATAAATGGTCCTCGTCAGCCCTTAAGAGCTCTTCAGCATCAAATATTTGCTTTTTCTCTTACCATTTCTCTCCAATGGCACCCAAAAACGCTCCTCTTCCAGTATCTGAGCTAGCTAAGTACATCAACCCCTTCACAGCTCTTCGGAATATCTCGTTGTTCTTCGAGGGAAAGGTAATTCCCTCGGGTGGAGTGAGAGGGAATCCGTTCCGCACTACCAAAATCTCTTGATTTAAACTCAGGCTGGTTTACAAATACACACACACACCCCGCCACGAATTGTTCCTAACTCAGAGCTTCACCTTATCCTGCAAAGCTTCCTGATAGGACTCTACTCCGCACTCTTGTCACTTTAAGAACCTACTTTAATCCCCCTTCTCACAAACAAGAGCAGACAAGGTTGTGTCTGGAACTGTATCACTTCAGACTACAGGTGGGAGATCACAAACTGGGATGATTCCCCCGTACAATCAATCAATACCTTGTAATGGGAGTTGCGGAAGATGGCGAGGAGTGCAGTGTTGCACCAACAGTCCTGCCTCAATGCCCTGTATTATGCTTTGTATGATATTGATACTATGCTCTGTATTATGCTCTGTATGGTATTATACCCTGTATTTTCACTCTGTAATAGCAAGGCATGACCTTGCTTAAATTGTGAGTTGGCTGCTAGCCAGGCTGATGCAATCTTCAGCAACTTGCTGGCGTGTGTCCTGGCTGCAGGCCAGAGAAATGACACTGCACAACAGCCCAGGTGCTACCAATTAAGCATGAGGTCTGCAGCCCATGGAGTTTGGTGCTAGCAAAGTATATAAGACTAGCAAATGCAGACTAAGGTGGTGGTGGTTGGTAGTGGTGGTGGAGTGCTGAAGAATTGGAAGGAGCCAGGAGGAGCAGAGGAAGCTGTTCAGAGAGCCCTGCAGAAGCCCCAACGCTGAAAGCTGATACCCAGGCGGAGAGCTGCTGGAACTAGCAGGGTTGGTTGGAAATAATACAGTGACTGTGTAGCTAAGGGGTGGGAGTTCCACCAGGGAACTTGGAGGAAGGCATAGCATTGTTGTATTTCATGTTCAGCTTTGCAATAAAGATGTTTGGCTTTAACTTCCTGGAGGAGTATTTATTAGGGTCTGAAAATCCTTTAAAGAACCTTTGCCAATCCCTTTTGGGGAACCTGTGGCAAAACATACCTGCACCTAGAAAACTAGCATGTCAGGCTGGGCTGGAATCTTTCTCCCTGACCTCTAGGTTTCTATGTGCAGGGGATGTGTTTCTTTATCAGCATGGATTCAGTCCTATGAACCTTCTCTCAATGCTACAGCCCAGGCACCGTTTTTAATCACCTCAACCGAGTCTTTTGAGAATTAGGCCCTAGTTATGGGCTGTATTTTGCTTGTGTTGGCGGGAACTCGTTTCCCTGTTTTTGCAGGTTTGGAGAAGAGATGGCGCTTTGGCCCATGAGTTGAGTGCTGGGCTAGGGATCTGCGTAATAGCAATGCACCCAGCTCAGCTCCGAAGTACATCCGAATATGACCAGCTTCCAAGATGGAGGATCTCATGAGAGCATCTCACCCATCCATGTTTCAGACCGTGGTTTTTCCTTAGGAGCATCTACATTTCTGCTCCCACTCACCAATTCTACTGTCTGACGGCTGTTATAAGCAATTTCACAGGCTTATGTGCATGCCAAAGGCACACCAAACACTTTGATGCAGCTAATGTTGTATCGATAACATCGCTATAAATGCCGGGCTAAAGAAATGACCCAAACAAATGGTCTTAGGATACATCTTTTTGCCATTTCATCTTGAATTAATATAGCCAAGAGCGGACCTTACTGAGTATCTTGTAAATATGCCCTTACCGAAGTTTCACACCCTTCCTCTCCCCACTCTTTCTGAAATATGAAATAGCACCCTTGGGAACTTCCAAAGTAAACTGGAACAAGCAAAGTATTCCCTAATGTGATGCGCAGAAGAGCTAATGAACCAAGAAGCCACAAACTGGGAAGGGTTTGAGCGAACTGGCTCTTCCTCTCCAACAAGGAAGAAAAGGACACAAGAGAATCAGCCTGGGCCTCAAGTCAGCTACCTGCCCTTGACATGCCATCTTCCCTGACTCATCTATCAGTAAATGAGAACCTCTTTAGGCCCTTCCTCGCAGAACTGTTGTGAACAGGATGATGTAATGATCTGTAAAGCGGATTCCACACAAGGTAGGAATCAGTGTCACAGAAATCAATTGTAATCACCCACTGGTTTCACTGGGGCTTCCCTGCAGTTAACAGCACAATCCAATAAGGATTGCAGCCTTATTCTTTCAGTTCAAAATAATCAATCGATAAATAACTTATTTGAGAATATTGTGGGAGCTTTGAGATTCACATCCCACTAGAAACAACAAGAGCTTAGGCTGCAAGCAGCCTACACCCACTTACCTGGGAGTAACCCCTAATTGAACTCGGTGTACTCAGACATCTAAGTATAATTTGGCTTAGTTCTCAAATAAGGCGGAATAGTTGAATCAAGCCGATAGCTGTGACTAGGACCTGGCTTGATTTTATAGTAAACAAATACCAGGGTGGATAGCTATGCACAATCATAGTGAAAATGTTGTGCATATTGTGGAATGGACAATATTTATATTTACAGTTCTTTGGGTACAGGGCCCTCTTCCTGTTTCCAGTATATATTCCTTTGTGTACCAAAATAGATATATGTACATGCAATCTTTATGGGGGAAAGGATTTTAGAGTTTCCAAAAAAAAAAAAAAAATCCCTTCTCTGTCTATTGAAATTAGAGGCCAAAATGGATTCCGGTTAGACGACCATGAGTCGGTTCCAACGGAAACACATTTGCGTATGCCTGGTTTATTTCAATGGAATGTGCAGATGCGTGAGTTTTCAAACCTGTCCAGGCTCTATATCAGTGTCGCCACTAATTCCAGTGGGAATGTACATTGCACCTACGAGCAGAGGCGTGCAGCCCAATTTTCCTAGGAATGCAATGCTTACTCGGAAGTAAATCCCATCTTGTCAGTGAGCCTTACTTCTTCCAAGTACCAGCTCATAACATTACAGCGTTAACTTGGCACTGTGGTGGGTTGTAAGGCACACCAATCCACAAAAACACTCCAGTATAAACAGGCTTGATTTAGCAGTCTGGCTGATTTCAAGCTGCAACCTTTGCTCAAGCTCTTCGGGTGGCCATGGACTTGAGTTGGTGGTCCCGGCTGAACGAAGAAAGCTGCCTGCTGCAGGTGTAGAGACTTGAATTGTAGTTTGAGTTGTAGTCGAACTGTCAGTTGTCAACTGGATCAGAACCCTCATTAGACTAAGGGCGCAATCCTATTTATTTATTTATTTATTTATTATATTTATACCCCGCCTCCCCCCCCCCCCGCAAGGAACCCAAGGCGGCTTACATAGTCCTCCTCCTCTCCATGTTATCCTCACAACAACCCTGTGAGGTAGGTTAGGCTGAGAGTCAGTGACTGGCCCAAAGTCACCCAGTGAGTTTCATGGCCGAGCGGGGACTAGAACCCGGAGCTATGCTGGCTAGGGCATGCTGGGAGTTGTAGGCCTTTTTTTCCTGTCTGAACTTGCATAGGATTGCACCTTAAGGGGTCCTCTTAAGGAAAATAATCTCTAGTTTAATTATTCCTCCTATCCAAAATAATGTGGTCGGTGCAATTTTCTCCTTGGTACATTAAACCACAGAATCATATTTAGAGTTGGAAGGGACCTTGGAAGTCATCTATTCCATGCCCCTGCTTAATGCAGGAATCTTGCCACCACCGCCAGCCCCCCTGGCAGATGGCCGTCCAGCCTCTGCTTACATAAGCGAAGATTTCCCCTCCAGTTCTTTTGGACTACAACCCCCATCACCCATGATCATTGGGCATGCTGGCTGGGGCTCATGGGCGTTGGAGTCCAAAACATTTGGAGGGCACCAGCTGGGAGGGTGGAAGAAAATAGTCAAGAAAATAAAGGGCTAGATAAAGGCGGATCTTCGTATCAAAGTGGAAGGAAGAATTTAAAAGCCTGAAGAAAGCCTGAACTTTGAATTAAGTTTGCTTGTTTGTCTATTATTTGTTAGATTTGTATACCACCCAACTGGAAAATGCCCTGAGTTGGGTGGGGGGGGAGGGTTACAAGTGTCATTCAAATCGACCGAACTTCTAAATTAGGACTGCAGTCCTATGCACAATTATCTGGGAGTAAGCAATACTGGATACTTCCGAGTAAACAGGGAAGGCTCCTACCCTTTCACCAGGTAGAAATTCACTAGGCGAAGTTCCCTTCGCATCACTCCATCTACGCGTCTGGAAAAGTTTCACCAGCTGCATTTCTCTGACAGGGTGGGGGGAAGCTGGCTTCTATGTTTAAAAAAATATTAAAAGTTTAATATATCTGAGATAGTAAGGGCGCAATCCTACCTATGTTTAGACAGAAAAAAAGGGAGTTGTGGGACTTTTTTCTGTCTAAACATGCACAGGATTCCGCCCTAAGTGCGTTTCTGAAGTTGAGCGAAGTTGTGCTCCTCAAACTGCTGGCAGGAGTACATCCACGCGAAAATTAATGGGGCGATCGAGAATAGTCGTCGCCAGCCGCTCATCCTCTTCACTCCCTGACTTGCAGGCTTACTTGGAAGCAAAGTCAATTGGAATGAGTACGACTGGCTTCCGAGTCTCCGTTTAAGATGGGACCATGAGTGCCTTCGGGTTCGCAGTATTAAATTGTCTAAAACCCAGCTGCCTAGTTCCATCTGGCTCGGCTGGTACCTCCAGAACAGATCATTGCTGAGCCGCTCCCTCGCCACACCTTGATGCAGAAGCCAGGCCCCCCTCTTCCTTGGAGGCAGTGGTCCACACGTCCTACCTGGCGAAGGAGGTTGAGGGATACGACCAGGAAGCGGAGAAAGGGCCAAAATGTGTAGCCAAATCCTAATGGGAAGGAGCGAAGGTTTTCCTGATTGCAGTGGACATCAGTCCTCATTCCCCCCCCCTTATTTTTATTTCCCCACCAGCCTATTACTCTGTTTCATTATATTATTAGATCAGTTCTCAATCAAAATGAAGAGCAAACAACTTGTTTCCTTCCAAGTAAACCTGTTTAGGACTGAGCAGTAAAGGGCGGGGGGAGAAATGCAGAGGATGACTCTGCATTTCTTTAATCTTTAAGGACCGGGAGGAAGAGGAAATGACGGCTGGTGCAGCGGGCCAGGCGGGGTGGCTGTGGAGAAATTAGTGGCATCCGCCGAAATTCATTCTTGCGTCCGAGAAAAAACGCACAACATCCTTGCTCGCCTTGGTATCCCCTTGCCGTAGAAGCAGTTTAGTCATTCAACTGGGTATTGTTCGGACTGTAGTGGTTTTACGGTTGCAACGTTTAAGCAATGGTGAGTCGTTAGATTAGTCGATTAAACACTGTTGATGGCTTTTAATTTATTATTAGTTATTAATTAATTATATTTATATCCCGCCTTTTTTCCTGTAAGGACTGAGCCCAAGGCGGCTTACAGAATCATCCTCCTCCTCTCCATTTTATCCTCACAACCACCCTGTGAGGTAGGTGAGGCTGAGAGTCAGTGACTGGCCCAAAGTCACCCTGTGGGCTTCATGGCAGAGGGAGGACTAGAACCCGGATCTCCCGAGTCCCGGTCCAACGCTCTAACCACTACACCACACCGACTTTAAAAGATACCCGATTAATCCGGCAGCAGGTGTGTTGTAGATATATAAAGTGCAGGTGACAACCACTACCTTAAAGCAGGCATTCCCTACTTGATTTATGCGCTGTTTGGCTCAAGAATATTTTGTACAAATGCAATTTTGTATTTTGCAAAGCGCGATGAGCGAAATCCAGGTGTACTGTCGGAAGAAAGTAACTGTAGTGTGTAGCGAGACAGGAACGGGACGTTTTGCAGCTGCTCGGTCTCTTCGAAACCGGCCCCTAATCTGGCAGATATCCAAATCAGACCCAAGCGGGCAGCAGATTAGATAGCGAAGGGACAGACACAGCTGGTGTGAGCCGCCGCCGCCAGAGAGGAAGCCATGCGTTGAGGAAGGAACACGCAAACCTACAGGGTCTATTTACTAGTGACAGTAAAGGCAACTGCGACTGCAATTACAATTAGTGGCAGCATTTATGATTAGTAGTAGGGAGGCCAAGGTCATCAGCTGAAATCACCTCCCATTTTGCCAAGTACTGGAGATACACTCACCAAGGCATACCCCACCACTTCGTACTTTAATTGTGTGCTAGCTCCTAATTAAATACCAAAAACAAAGATAGGAAAGAGGGGCTGAACAGGTCATCACCCTCTGCACTGGATTTAGAGATTATAATTCCAGGAATGGGAAGTGGGGGGGGCAGTTTTCAAGGGTGCATTTGTGGCAGGACTTAAAGCAAGGGTGGGGAACCTCAGCAGGGACCCCCAACCTTGCCCTCCAGGGCCCCTCAAATGGCCACACACCCTTTCCCCAACCACCAATGGTTTGGGGGTTTTTCCAGACCTTTGTGCAGTTCCCCCCCCCCCCATTCTACAAGGATGAAATGCCTCTCCTAAGGCTCTGGCAGTAAGAGCTTTAAGCTAACATCTGCTGGATTTTTGTTTTTTGTATTTTTGGCCCTGCCCACCACTGGAATGCAGTCCTCCAGAGCTTCTGCAAAACTGATTTTGGTCCTCTGGCTAGAGGTTCCCCACCCCTGACTTAAAAACTTGACTGCCTAGGGTACTTGGCAAAGCTCTGCTCAAATCCTAATTTATGGTGTCTGTGAAAAAAATCCATGTAAATAACTGTTGTTGTTCTGGAATGTTTACTTTGTGTGGCTGCTGACATGCTATAGTGTATCTGTGTAGGCTTGAGGCCTAGCTTTGTTACTGTCAAAGGTTTAAGTAGGAGTACTGCTGGGTGACTTACAGGGATGGGGTCTTGGACTCCAGGACTCGACTTGTGACTCAAGACCAAGGACTCATGTTCCAAAATCATGTTCCTCAAATGCAACATGGATAGGTTTTAGGAAGTACAGCAAGTTTATTTTTTAAAATCATTTTCCTAAAATGCAACCTTTCAGACATTTTGGGTTTGGCTGCCTCTTCTGCCTGCCTGGTCTCTTCTTAACCAGTTCCACAGTTTGAATTGTCCAAGACAAAGGCCTCTGCCTGCCTGTTTTGGGGTTCCCAGCCTCCTCTGCTTTTCTGGTTATTTTGGGTTTGTCTGCCTAGTCTGTTCTTGCCAAAATCAGTTGCAGAGTTGTGAAATAAAAAGGCACACTTGTGCCTAGAATTTATTTAAGCCACACATCTGAAGTAGCCTTATTTTGTTGGGGGGGGGAACCCATTGATTTTAATAGGGACTCGTGGAGTCAGCTTTGGGAGTGACTTGTGACTCGTGACTTGTGCAGCTTGTGAACAAACTATTGGATATGAAACTAAGAAACATCAGGATTGGTTTGATGAAAATGACAATGAGATTAAATATATAATTGACCAAAAAAGGAAAGCCTTCCAAATATGGCAAAATGATATTAACTGCGCTGCCAAGAAAAAAACCTATGCTAGCGCAAAGGCTGAGGTCCAAAGAAGAACAAGAGAACTTAAGAACGCTTGGTAGAAAAAGAAAGCTGAAGAAATTCAACAACTTGCAGAATCTCATGATGCACGGGGCTTTTTTAAGGCCACAAGGGCCATTTATGGACCAAAAACCTATGGTACAAACCCTTTACAATCAAAAGATGGCACCAAACTCTTAAAAGACAAAGAGTCTATTGCACTGCGTTGGAAAGAGCATTATTATGACCTTTTAAATCGTAAATCTAAGGTGGATAATGAGATTTTCTCGCAAATCCCGCAAAAACAAATTAAAGAGGAACTTGCAATACTCCCCACTTTGGATGAAGTAAAAAAAGCCATTAATCAAATGAAGAACAACAAAGCTAGTGGACCAGATGGGATTCCTGCTGAAATCTTTAAAGAAGGGGGCCCCGAACTTGTACAACATCTTCATAAACTCATCGAAAAAATCTGGATAAGAGAAGAGATCCCAGAAGACTTCAGGGATGCCATAATTATCACCCTCTTTAAGAAGGGTGATAGAACAGACTGTGGAAACTATCGGGGCATTTCTCTCTTAGCAACCGCAGGTAAAATATTTGCTAGGATTCTCGCAAACCGTCTTCTATCTATTTCAGAAGAGATCCTCCCTGAAACTCAATATGGTTTCCGCCCCTCTAGAGGGACAGTAGACATGATTTTTACTGCACGCCAGCTCCAAGAAAAATGCCGGGAGCAAAATCAACCCCTTTATATGGCATTTATCGATCTGGCTAAGGCCTTTGATACTGTAGACCGTACAGCTCTCTGGACTATCCTTATGAAAATTGGATGCCCCAATAAATTTGTGAATATCTTGCGACTTCTCCATGACAACATGACGGCAACAGTTTTGGACAACAACGGCTCTCATGGTGCTCCATTTAAAGTGGGATCAGGTGTTAAACAGGGATGTGTTATTGCCCCAACATTATTTGCCATTTTCATCGCCATGGTTTTACATCTTGTCAAGGGGAAACTTCCCACCGGTGTGGGAATTATATATCGAACAGATGGAAAGCTTTTTAATCTCAGCAGGCTGAAAGCAAAAAGTAAGGTAATTACAACCTCCGTTGTGGAACTTCAGTATGCTGATGATAATGTGGTCTCCGCACATTCAGAGGATGATCTCCAAACTATCCTAAATGCTTTTGCAGAAGCATACGAAAAACTTGGTCTCTCACTTAACATCAAAAAAACCAAAGTGCTTCATCAGCAAGTGCAAGCCAATCCTTTGGTGATGCCATCTATCCAGCTTGGCGGGACAATACTGGAAAATGTCGATCATTTTCTCTATCTTGGCAGCTATCTTTCTGTTACAGCTAACATCGACAGTGAAATCCAGCATCGTCTGAGCTCCGCAAGTGCCGCATTTTCTCGAATGAAACATAGAGTGTTCGAGGATCGGGATATTTGTAAGAAGACCAAAACACTGGTTTATGAAGCCATTGTATTACCAACTTTATTGTATGCCTGCGAAACATGGACTATCTATAAACGTCACTTCCACCTCCTTGAAAGGTTTCATCAACGTTGCCTCCGGAAAATCCTGCAAATTACTTGGGAAGATAGGCGAACAAATGTCAGTGTACTGGAAGAAGCAAAGACTACTAGCATTGAAAAAATGATCCTTCAACGCCAACTTCAGTGGACCGGTCATGTTGTTCGAATGCCTGACTGCCGTCTCCCAAAGCAGTTACTTTACTCCCAACTCAAGGATGGAAAGCGGAATATCGGTGGTCAATATAAGAGGTTTAAAGATGTTCATAAGGCTAATCTAAAAAAATGCAATATAAACATCGAAAACTGGGAAGCTCTGGCCCATGAACGATCTAAATGGAGGTTGGCCTTTCACAAAGGTTCCATGGACTTTGAAGAAGCCCGAGTGCAAGGTGAAAGGGAGAAACGTGCTAGGCGAAAAGCACGTCAAATGAATCCTTTACAGGACCATCTTCTATCTGGTAACCTGTGTCCTCACTGTGGGAAGCTGTGTGGATCTAGAATTGGCCTCCACAGTCACTTACGGACCCATCGCTAGAGTCTACACAATCTTCTTTAGAATTTCCTCCTTTTATCCCGGAAGACAATCTTACTCAGTCACGAGTGATCGCCTGATGATGACTCCTGAGTCACCATTTTGGACCAAGGACTCGGACTTGAGACTCGGGTCCAAAGACTCTTGACTCAACTCGTGACTCCAAACCAAGGACCCTTCAACATCCCTGGTGACTTATTCTGAGATGGGGGTGCATAATTGATTTTAATATTTATAGATGGGGCCTGGATCAGATACATTCCATTTTAATTGGTCTGGGAAACATCAGACTCTGATTGGCTGGTAGTTCTAACTAGGTGGAAAAAAGCAGTTGGGAAATGACAGTTAAGGAGTTGACAGTTAGGGATTCAGTTAGACAGTTGATGGTCAGTCAGAGGGAAAGTCTCTCATTGGTGTTGGTTGGTTGTGTGATAGAAGGCCTAGGAAAAAGCTGAGGAGAAAGTGATTAGTTAAGGCCTGAATATTAAGCTATTCCTTATATGTGTGATAACCATATGAGTCTGGTGAAGATCAGGAGTAGGTGGCTATGTTATGCCAGGAGGCAGCCCTTACCAGAAGAAGTTATACAAGCAGGCATTAAAAACCAGATAAACTGTCCAAGCAGCCACTGGTACAACTGGAGGAGCTTTGGCATCAGAGAAATACTGTACCCTTGAGCTGGACCTGGTTGTAGATGAATTTGGCAGGGGGTGGAGGCTTAGGGAATGTGCTCTGAGGTTTAAAAATAAAGTCATGCAAGAGGCTTATATCAGCAAAAGTGTCTTTTGAGTCCTTAAGAATTGTCAGAAAGCAGTCTTTTAAAAACCCCAAAGTAAATATTATTTTATGTACCAATGTCCCTTTAAAAAACCAATTGTTTCATATTTATTTATTTGTGATATTCGTATACCACTTAAATATAATAAAGTCCCTAAGTGGTTCACATACAAACATTAAAATCACATTTAAAATACAATTAAAAATACAATATTAAATACAATTTCAATTACAAGAATATAAAGTGATACATGAGCAGTATTTTTTTTTATTTGTTAAATATATTTATATCTCGCCTTTTTTCCTGCAAGAAATCTAAGGCAGTTTACATGATCCTCATCTCCATTTTACCCTCACAACAACCCTGTGAGGTAGGTTAGGCTGAACGTCAGTGACTGGCACAAAGTCACCCAGTGAGCTTCATGGCTGAGTGGGGACTAGATCCTGGATCTCCCAAATCCCAGTCCAGCACTCTAACCACTATGCCACACCAGCTCTCAACTAATGGCAGGCAATGCCAGAAGCAGCATGATTAATTTAATTATGTCAGGGAAAGCCTGGGTGAACAAGTGCATTTTTAGGAGGCATTTGAAACATGTCACATTTTCTGCCTCCCGAACTGCATGGGGGAGGGTTTTCCAAAGGGTGGGCACAACTACTGAGACCAGATGCTGAGGTATTACCTGGAGACATTCTGTTAATTTTGGAATGACCAGCAAGGCGTCCTCTAATGATCTTAAATGTCAGCTGGGGTATATATAAGAGAAGGAGGTCTGGTAGGTAATAGTTCATGTTGTCTGTAGTGTTGGTGCCCATCTCATGCCTAAGCCTCTTATACCAGCTAGTTGGAGGTTTTAAAGTATTCTAACAGAATTGGTGGCAGCGGGGAAAGGGTCAGCTTGTGGATGAGTTATAGAGGCAGAGAGTTCCTTAGGCCCAGAAATATAAGCATTTCCTGGATTTAAGAAACCCCACAGGTGGGATTGCCCAGTGAAGGAGCAGTTCCCCCATAGAATGTGGCAGAAAGGTTTCCTCATAGTGTCTATGGTGGAGGCGGAATGCTTTTGAGAAACAGCAAGTTTCTGCCATAGAAATGGATTAAAAACAAGGCCCACAAAATTTCTCTCTCTCTCCCTTCACATCACTGGAAGGCCTGCACTTCACTGACTGGGAAGAGTCATGTGTGAAGCAGTAGCAATCCTTGCAGCCTATAAAGGGTTCTCCCTAATTCCCTGCCCAACATAAGGACAAGCATAGTAGATGTTATTGTAGCAGTAAAAGTGTATTCTAGTTTAACTGCTGTGTGGATTACAGTCAGGAGAAGGGCATAGGACAGTGAGAAAACAAAATGGACCTAAGGAGACTACGGTAATTCTCAAGTATCCTTACCCTTAGGATCCAACTGAATAACTCCTATGTTCACAAGATCTGCTCCCTTAAAGTTGATCTAACTAAATTGGAGAGTTTTAAACACAAGTACTTCAGCTAAAATGGGTTTTAAATGGCTTGTAAATTGTAATGCAACCCTGATTCATGTTGCGCCCACATATTTACTCAAGAGTAATAATAATAAAAGATGGCCTGATCCAGGTGTGCCTGGCTAAATTGTCCCATGTATTCTAAACACATTACATTACAGCTTCAATCCAAAGCGCACTTACTGGGGAGTATATCCTATCCAAGTAAGTGGGATTAACTTGTTAGTTAACTAGGTAGGGGTTGCATCCAATGCGGTGCATTCAGTGTTGTCTAATTTAAGTCCCATTCATTTTAATGGGTCTATTTTAAGTAGGACTAAGAGTGGATATAACCCCAGGATTGTACTACAAGTTACTGGAGGCTAATTTTAATGAAATTTCCTTCCCCTTAATATATTTGAGGTCAACTGATTAGTCCTATTGAGTGACATTAAATTAATCAGTTTAATTCCAATGGTCATAACTGTGGGATAATTAAGTTGCAGTCAAAACCTATGGCTCATGTTTCACCAGGTAGTTGGGTGAAATGGTTAAGATCACTGATACCTTCTAAGGTGGTTTTCCTAGAAGGTACTCATTGAATTATTAACAGCCTGAACAGGAAGTGGGCATTGCTTCCAGCTTCTTCCTCTTTCTGTTCAGACTCGAGTGAGCGTGGTTGTTGTCTCCACGTGGTCCTTGTAGCAGAATGTAACCAGAGTTGCTGGTCTGAACTCCACAAGTTCAGACCCCAAGTATTCCCAAATGAATTTGTAACCAACTGTAAGAAACGCTTTTAAGCCTGCCTGAATGAAACTGCATAGTCTGAGTGAGTAAATGTTACTTTTAACTTTTACAAGACTGTGTCTCTGATTATTGTTCTGAGGGAGAGAAAAGGGGGAAAAACCAGGGAAATCCAGTCTGCCTTAAAGCATCCTGCATTACCAAATGCTAGCTGGCTAACACTAGCCAAATCTAAGCTTCTTTTAAGCTGGAAAGGGACTCTACTCTGCTGATCTCACTAACGTGAGATAGGAAGGATATTACTCCACAATATATCCTCTCCTAGTATCTTTTTCAAGTCCCAACAATAGCACATCATCAACCTGTGTTGTATTTTGACCAAATACTTTTTAACCTGTTGGGACTTGAAAAATCAAAAATGAGACTTAAGAGTGCTTTGCTTAGGCTGGGTCGTATCCATTGTGTTTTGGGGTGCAATCTAGTTTCCGCTGAAGTTAGTGGCAAAACATTCACAGGCTTTAGTGGCTCTTGGTTGCATTGAACTCAGTGGGGCTTTCTTCTGTTATGAGGAGGAATCCCTCAGACCGGACTGTACGTCTATGGGGCCAGGCAGGCACGCTGCTTTGGAAGAAACAGTCTCAAGGTGCAATTCTATGCATGTAGGACTTTTTTCTGTCTAAACAACTCCCAGCATGCCCCAGCCAGCATGAGTTTTTCTATCTAAACACGCATAGGACTGGGTCCTAAGCTGCTCTGCTGAGGCTGCAATATATTGTCCATCGAAATATTTATTTGATATATATCCCGCCTTTCCACGAAAAAAGAAGAAAAGAATTAGCTCAAGGTGGCTAACGAAAACGGGGAACCACCCACTATTTTGAACTCAGCCGGGTTGCACCTTCAATTCTATAAAAGGGGCTTCAGAGAGATATAAGTACCAGACATTAATTGATTCCTACAAAACGAACCATCTGTTTCATGAAGATGTGCCTGAAATATTGTAACGTTTTTGTAAAAGGTTGTGGTGCTGGGGAAGCTTTCTGAATGGGGACCGATTTCGACGTACTTCGTAGTAATAATCCGCATCAAACAGACCTGGGGGTCTCTTTCCAAAGCCGCCTAAAAGGCCCATGGGGCGGGACGGGGGCGGGTGGAGGGACATGCGTCTTAAATTCCAGGCTTTGAAACAAAGAGAAGGTAGTGGCAGGAACGAGGCTCGGCTAGGCAAGCGACGAGATCCACGTGCACAAAGGCTGAAAAGACGACCACCCAAAGTGACAGCTTGTGGCATGGAGAGACCCGGAGTGGTTGACCTCCGCTGGTGACTAGCAGGGCAAAAGAGAAGCCTCGATCGCTCAGGAAGCCCTCTCGGATCTTGCTGGTGAACAGGCACCCTTGCCTTAGAGGGCGAGCTGGGGGGTGGAGACGAAATTTAGGCTTTCAAACTTCTTACCAGAATGTGGATTGTGTAAGCCTGTAGTCTGTTGCCTTTTTAGTTTTTTGTACAGGGCCAAGCGATGTTAGGGTAATAAATTATTATTATTATTATTATTATTATTATTATTATTGCTTCACGATACAGCACCACTCATCACTTGATTCTGAGTTATTTCGATCTAAAAGAATACCTCTCTGCTCTCTCCAAGTAAATGTGGTGCGCTCCTGTGATGATAAGCAGTCTAAGGCTGCAATCCTATGCCCGTTTACCTGGGAGTAAGCTCCATGGAGCTCAGTGGGACTTAATTCTGAGTAACAATTACCAAAATAGCCATGTTAGTCTATTGCAGAAAAAAACACGAACACAAGAGTCTTGTGGCAGCTTAAAGATTAGCACATTTATTGTGGTATAAGGTTTCCTGGGCTGAGGTCCATTTCATGGTGTCTGAAGGGATGCTGGGAATTGTAGGACTTTTTGTACGTCTAAACCTGCATAGGATAAGGAATTGCGCCTTAAGGTGCCACAAGGCTCTCTCCATTTCTATTTAGTTGATACCCATTTCAAGAACTTCCGTCTTGGGGGGAAATCTGATCAGACGCTTGAAATCCGGGTGACAACAAACGAGGCCGAGGTTAGTGCCGAGTCTGTTTCAATCTCCCCGCCAGGGCCTGATTCAATCAGCCCGCATCTGCCTCTTCGTTTCTTGAATAAGGGGCCGCTACTGCAGAACGTAAGACCCAGCTCCAGCCTCTTGGATGAAAAGGGACGTCGTTTTAGCCCTCTCTTTGCAGCAAAAGAGAAAAAGGGCAAGGATGCGTTAGGAACCCCACCGGGGGAAAGTCTCTGGGCCGACTGAGGCCGATTTGGAGCGAAGAAATGATAGGAGAGAGTTAAGTCCTTCTCCCGATCACTTGTTACCAAAGCCCCTTTAAAATAAAATAAATAATAATAATAATAATAATAATAATAATAATAATGGACTACCATTACAGGCATACACTTGTAATATAAGCCTGGAGTAGGCAGAAGATAGATCTGGATCTACTGGTAGATCTCTGGGTGATTTGCAGTAGATCGGCAAGGATTTCTGGCCTCCAACGATTTAAAAAGAACATCAACCAAATGATCCGCCTCAAAGCTTGCGATAACCAGGAGTGAATTCGTGTGTGGAAGGACTGTGAGTTCCGCTGAGCTCAGAGCTCAAAGCAAATTCTCGGGCTCCTAATTCTTCAGTTCCACGTGTAGTGTCTTTTGCACCAGGCTCCAGTTGGTGAAATCTCGCAGATTCTAGGGAAAAAGCAAAGCAGATTCCACAAGCCTAAGTTTGCCCCCAGCTATGATGTAAGCTGCACTTTGTCTTTGACGTTTAAAAAATAATAAATAATAATAAAAATCTAAATTCAGACAGAGCTGAATTTAGATTGTAAGTTCCTCCGGGCAGGGACTTGTCCTTTTTTGGTTATATTACACTCTAGGTAGTCTAAACTTGGAAGTCTAAAGCATCCTGTACGTTGATGGTGCTACATTCTGCGTTATTCGGCATTGAGTTTACAATCAGTGGGACTTCCAAGGTATTTTTCAAAGGTATTTAGCAGCACAATCCTACACGGCCACTACCCTTAAAGGCGGCCTCCAAATAATTTCAAATTAATTAATAAATAATTGTCTACTCAGAAGTAAGTCCCACGGAGATCACTAGGATTTACTCCCAGGTAAGTGTGTATAGGCATACATATGGGACTTACTTCCGAGTAGGGGTGCATAGGTTTGCCCTGGGGGTGGGCGGGTTAACTTCAGACGCAGTTAAGGAGGTTAATCTCTTTTGATCTAGCAACAACCCTTGGCTTTTTATAATCCGGCCATCCACTCTGCGGCCATTTATTTATTTATGCTAATAATGCTGTATTAAAAAAAAATAATGGCGATAGTGCTGGTGGTGGTGATCTCGCTGTTTATTGGCGAGGGAAAGAAGAGGCTGGCTGGCTGGGGGTTGTTTTAAATTTGTTTGGATGCGGCAGCTGTATCGCAGCTGCAGCCACAATGTCCTCTCGCTGGCTTCCTTTCGTGCACGCAGCAGCTTTGCCGATTGCCGAAGATGCTTTTGTGCTCCGTTCCCCCTCCCTCTCCTCGTCCCTTTTTGTCTTCAAGCCCGGAGAAAGAGCATTTATTTCATGTAATTAATTTATGTATATGGAGCAGCTCTGTTGGTGCTCCCGCTGTTCGTGCTTTGATCCTGACAAGAAAGCTTTAAATGTTCACTTCTTCTGCAACACCGTGGACCGGCTGATCCGCAGCTCCCGTCAACGCGACGCCGCCGAGGCGCTTGGCACTCAAGTCAAGCCGGCGTTCGGCCCATTGAAGTCCGTGGAGTAAAATCGGTTCCAATCCGGGAGCACCGCGTGGAAATATATTATGTCAAATCTTCACAACACAAGGGAGCTGGATCCCAGACATCATTACCATGTGAATTAGCGCAGAATGGCTTTGTTGTTGTTATTGCTTGGGGTCCTGACAACAGGAAGCCTGATTTTTATTACTCCCGTTTCGAAACCGAGAGTTAATGCCTTAAAATTCACAATGCAGTATTTTTACAGAACCTAAGCAACACCCACGGTGTACCAGATCTAAGACGGTTTGAAGACACTACTAAGTTTGGACACACTGGTCCAGCACCAATTCAATCAACCGCATTTTAGTGCCATAATAAAAACAACACTAAAACTGATATATCCTAAAGTCACAGACCCATGTACCTGAGAGTAAACCCCGCTGGATGGAATGGAACTTGCTTCTGGGTGGACATACATAGGATTGCACTGTTTGGCATTCTTCTAACCCAAGCAATAGGAGGTAAATTTGTGTGGAAGTAGAGAGTTGTATATCACTGCCTGTATTTTTACACACACACACACACACACACACACACACACATTCATTTATTTATTTAATTATTTATTTATTTATTTATATCCTGCCTTTTTTTTTTCCTGCAAGGGACCCAAGGGAGCTTACATAGTCCTCCTCCTCTCCATTTTATCCTCACAACAACTCTGTGAGGTAGGTTAGGCTGAGAGTCAGTGACTGGCCCAAAGTCACCCAGTGAGCTTCATGAAGGCTGAGTGGGGACTAGAACCCAGATCTCCCGGGTCCCAGTCCATCACTCTAACCACTACTAACCACTACACCACACTGGCTCTCTTGTGCAAATTGCACAACCTCTTCCTAAAGCCCATGCCCAACTCCCACTGATAAGGTTAGTCATTGCCTTGCAGCTGCTTTATAGAAACTGCAGCACCAGACATAAGGCCCTTAATTATGAGCTGATAATTCTGCATTGCTGGTGAAGTGTTTAACTACTCTTGGGTGTTAATAGCATGTTTCATGTGCAAAGTGAAGACTGTATTAAACAACTGGCTTACCAAATATGTATGTATGTGTGAGTATGTATATGTGTGTAGAGGGCTATTCTTTTTCTTAATGTTGTTATTAATAAAAATAAAATTAATAAAAATAACCATTTAAAAACACCAATTTACTAACTTTCTGAGCACTAGGTGCTGTAGGGAAAGCAACAGAGGAAGACTATTGCTCTCACAAGTCCTGCCTGTGAGCTTCCAGAGATATCTGGCCTGCCCTGTTTGGAATCAGAATTCTGGACTAGATGGACCCTTGTTCTGATCTGGTAAAGCAATTCTGATATTCCTAGAGCTACGACTAATGGGCAATTTGGGTTATGTGCTTTCATAAGCATTAAGGCAGGGGTAGGGAACCTCCATCCTAATCTCCCCTGCTGATCTTGCCCTCTGGGGTTCTCCAGATGGCTATGGCCCCTTCTCCTGGACCAGCGATCATTTGGTGGTTCCCTGGCTTTTCTCCTTTCCTGCTCCCCCACATTCTAAAAGGCTGAAATGCCTCTCCAAGGGCTTAGTTACTGGCAGGCAGTAAGAGCTTTACCCTAAAATATTCTGGTATGTTTTGTATTGATATTCTGGTATGTTTTGTATTGGCCCCACTGCTTTTGCCTTCAGCTCCAGTCATCACTGAAATGCATCTGCACACAGACACACACAGAGCTTCTCTGAAACTGAATTCTGCCCTCAGGCTGAGAGAGGTTCCACACTGCTGGCTGCATTAAGGAGTAACATGTTTTTTGCACTGAGGCATCCATGTTGTTGTTTTGTTGTTGTTTTTTGGCCTGTCTCTAAGCCTGCTTTCTCTTTTCAGACTCAACTATGTTCTAATCACTAAAGAGCAGGGAGGGCCTTCTGTGTGGTGGTCTCTACCCTATGGAATCCCCTCCCAAGAGATATATGGCAGGCTCCCTGCTTTTAAGGGCTTTTAAAATGTTCCTATTTCTGTTGGCTTTTAATTGAAAAGGTTTTATTGTATTTGCTGCTGGTACACACTTGAACTATATTGTGTTGTATTTTAACTGGCTTAAAATTGTTTAAATGTAAGGTGGTTTCAGAATTTTGCAGTTTGATATTTTAAGTCCCCTTTGGAAGAGTATGGTATAACAGTAAATATGTATTTTATATAATACAATGTAATATATTGTTGTTATCTTTTTATTGTTATGATTATCCACCAGAATTCAGCAGGGGTGATCAGTAGCATGCTTGTTCATTCATTTGTTTATTCATTCATTCATTCATTTATACGGTAATTTGCAGCATTTATTCTGTGCCTTTCCAAAATGATCAAGGTGTAGGACAGAAGGTAGATCTGGATCTACTCTCAGTCATTTGAAGTAGATTGGCAAAAGTTTCTGACTCCTGAATGTTGAATAATAGTAGCAACAAAATTACTCCATGCCTCCTAAAGTGTACTTCTGAAATAAAAAAAAAGCTTGGGGCAATCAGGAGTGGGGTTTTGTGTGGAAGGACTGTGAGCTCCATTCAGTCCTGGTACTCAAAACAGAACTCTTTAATTCTACATGTATATCTTCTGCACTAGGCTCCAGTTGGTGGATTTTATGATTCTAGTAAAAAACTAAGCTGATCCTGCAAGCGTGAAGTCTGCCCAGCTCTGCCATAGATCAGCCTTCTGGATGTGTTCCTAAGCATTCAAAAGCATCTGCAGAGAGAAACATTTTCTGCAGAGAGAAACATTTTGTATACCCAGCACTCACCAGTGCACGCAGTACTCCTATGCCTTGCACACACTGCAGCTAGCTGGCAAGGGCAGTGCTAGGTACAGAAAAGATCAAGGGCTCAGGCCCACAGGACAACAATAACAAAATGAACACATTTGCATATGCTAATTTACATATGTTGGGACTTGAATAAGATGCTAGGAGAGGATATATTGTTGAATATTATCCTTCCTGTCTCATATTAGTGAGATCAGCAGAGTAGAGTCCCTTTCCAGCTTAAAAGAAGCTTAGATTTGGCTAGTGTTAGCCAGTTAGCATTTGGTGATCCAGGATGCTTTAAGGCAGGCTGGATTTCCCTAGTTTTGCCCCCTTTTCTCTCCTGCAAAACAATAATCAGAGACACAGTCTTCTAAAAGTCAAAAATAACATTTACTCACTCAGATCTTGCAGGTTTCATTCAGGCAGACTTACAAGCATTTCTTACAGTTGAAAAAGGTTCATTTGGTATCACTTGGGGTCTGAACTTATGGAGTTCAGACCAGCCAGCAACTCTTGTTACATCGTGTTGTTGGTATTACAGCAAACAAGCAACTAACTCTGTCCAAGCAGGAAGAGAAGAAGAGCATTGAGCTACTACACCCACTTCCTGCTAGGGCACAGGTGAAGATACCTCACTGAGTCTCTTCTAGGAAATTCACCTGAGAAGAGACTGTGGTTTTAACCCTTTCATGCACCCTTTCATAACTTGTGAAACATGAATCATTGGTTTTGACTGCACTTTAAATATCCCACAACATATACTCTAAAGCAGTGATGGCGAACCTTTTTGAGCCCAAGTGCCCAAACTGCAACACAAAACCAACTTATTTATTTCAAAGTGCCTTAAATTTGGCAGGAAGGAGGAGGGGGCACTAGCTAATCGCGCCCCGCTCTGTCTCAGGGCATGGCTCTTCATCGGGCGCTGCAAAAATTTGGGCGTGTGCGCGCTGTGCTTCTGAGCTGTCTGTTCAGTTAGAAGGAGGGCTGGGTGCCTGCGCAGTCCGCTTCTGGGGGTGGAGATGTTGGAGTGTGCCTGCCTGTGGAGGCCAGCGAGGAATGAGTGGAGAGGAGTTACTATGGAAACCCGACGCAGAATGCAGAAGGGGACGGTCTTTTCGCGATCTGGCGACCAATGGCTCGAGTGCCCACAGAGAGGTCCCTGCGTGCCAGCTGTGGCACACATGCCATAGGTTCGCCATCACTGCTCTAAAGTCTGTAAAGGACCCTGTCTCCTAAGGCCACCCTGTAAAAAGGGATGCATGGACAAAGGAGGGCATTTGATTTCACAATAAAACCTCAGGCAGAAAGATTCAAGGCAGGGGGGCAGCAGGAGGTGAAGCACATGTGGGCAAAAAGCTAGCTAATCCAGGGGGATCAGATGCAATGGAGATCATCAGGGCCCCTCTATCTTTATTTCAGCAAATGCCCATGGACAGCAGGGTGGTGGGGCAGATGGTGTGCCAAAGATTCAGGGCTCCACATGAAAGATTCGGGGCTCCAACCCTGGTGGGCCGCCCCCTAACACCGCCTCTGCTAGCTGTCATTGTCCAGCTGAATGCACTGACTAGGTAAGGTTAGAGAAGATGATTGCAGGCATCCCTTTGTCTCTCCTCTCAACAGGTGTTCAAGACTGTTAGACATGACACCACAGGGTGTCTTATATTGGAGATCTTCTGCACACAGTGTACAGTCATTTGTAGATCTATGGGCTTGGCTGGGTCATATGCATTGTCTAATTTCTCACTGCTTTATTATTCAGTCCTTGAGGACTCACAGCAGAATGGTGAATGGAGAGGTGATATGAAAATTCTCTTTGCCGTCCTTTGCACATGCAAGTCACTCTGTGAGATATCAGGTGATGAACATCTATGTGTGAACCATCCCAAATGTCAAAGAAAATTGTCTCAGTATATTCCAGTGAAAACAGAGATGGTACAAGGATTCAGAGCACATGATGAATCTTGACTGCATTCCAAAGAAAGAGCAAAATTAGAATCTGACACTGAGTTTTCCATATTCCTGCAAGACCTGCAGACAAAGTTAAATAGAATTTCATCCTGAATACAATGCATGGCTACCTAAAATGTATGCCATGAACAATTTCATCGCATTATCTGAATGTATTTGTCAAGTATTGGTTTGACCAAGCTTTGCCCAAAAAGCATCTTTAATCCAGATTAGATACATGTCAAGGTCTGTGTGCACAGAACTTCAAAAGAGATTACCCTGCCTCATCCCATCTCATGATCTTATTCATCAGTAAGTTCTTGCCAACATGGTGAAATCCTTGCTCAGTGTCTCCCTAGCAATTCACCTCCTCAATTCAGTCTGTTTATTACATGAATGAAGCAGTAACCAGTGTGGCGTAGTGGTCAAAGTGTTGGACTGGGACTCGGGAGATCCAGGTTCTAGTCCCCGCTCGGCCATGAAACTCACTGGGTGACTTTGGGCCAGTCACTGACTCTCAGCCTAACCTACCTCACAGGGTTGTTGTGAGGATAAAATGGAGAGGAGGAGGAGGATGTAAGCCGCCTTGGGTTCCTTGCAGGAAAAAAGGCGGGGTATAAATAGAATAAATAAAATAAATAAACCGGAGGGACTGAACTCAGTGGTAGAGCACTTTTGCGGTTTGGATGCAGCAGGTCCAGGTTCAACCCCTGGCCTCTCCAGATAAAAGGATAATGTAGCAGGTGATGCGGTGTGAGAGATCCTTGCCTGAGATCCTGCAGAGATGCTGCTGGTCAGTGTAGACCAGTGTTCTCCAACCTTGGGTCCCCAGATGTTTTTGGCCTACAACTCCCAGCATGCCCCAGCCAGTATAGGGGACATCTGGGGACCCAAGGTTGGAGAACACTGGGGTAGACAATACTGGGCAAGATGGACAAATAGCTTGATCTGGTAAAAAGCAGTTTCCTGTATTACTTGATACAGTGAATACATGAATTGAGAGATGGATTCATGTCACGAAACTGCTGATATGTTGGGAAATGTGGACTTTGAGCAGATGTAAGCAGGTATCAACCTGTATTGGAGCAGTCATATGAGCTCAGTTTGAAACTCAACCCTGTTTCCTGAACCACCACAAACAAGTTGTTGAAAGGAGTATGATCAGTCAGTAGCAGGATTGTACCCTCAGAGGTGCCTGGCTATCTCAGGGATATTCCAAGCCATCTCCCGAAAGTTCTTTGCTTCCATTTATACAACAAGGAGTCTCTAGGGCAGTTCTTCCTTGAGCTGGCACCCTCCTGGTGTGTTGGACTACAAGCCCCATCATCCATAGCCACCCACTGGCTATGTGGGCTGGGGATTGTGGGGGGTTGTAGTCTGACGCATCTGGAGGGTAGCCAGCTTCGGGAAAAGCTGCTCTAGTTGCACTTTTAGTTATGGAGATAGTATAGGATTTTACCCAACAGCTCAGTAAGAGGTAAATCTACTTGTGGCTCTAAGTGTGGTTGCTAGTGAGTACAAAAGCACTGGGAGGACTGACACATACTTAACAATTACTTTTGATTTTTAAACTAAAGTTTTATTGCATTAACATTTATGCATTAAATAACATTAGTTTATTAAACTTCCTGTTTTTTGTTTTGTTTACTACATCAGCTTTCGAAGCTCCCCCCCCCCCCCAGTACAACCCAACAATACAACATTCCTAGCTAAGGGGTAGTAAGAATAGGCTGAAGTGCAAGAATCTAAGGCTCAGTTTTTGGCTTTCTGAAAACAATAATTTTAGTCCAAGCCCAAACTATTCACATATACACAATCATGGGTGATTTTTTATCTGTCAATGGACTCAAACCCTATCTTATCAAAATAAATTTATAGCAGGGCATATAAATTTATAGTAGAGCATATAAAAGTTACAGTATCTGTATAAAATTTCAGTCACAGACATTTTCACTAGAACAACTCCTTGTGAAATTGTGTAATATTAGTGTAATACCAACATTTTGTGACACAGCACTAGAATAGCTGTTGAATAGCCAGAAATGTATTGTTGGCACACGGAATCTTAGGATCAAACCATTTGGAAATCTGTATACACACATTACATACTCAAAATAGCAGTGCTCTTCATAGGCAAGAGGTTAAGTCAGTTCTCTATCTGTTTCCCATACAGAGTTATTGCAATAGATACCCCTCATTAAATTTCTCCAGATAATGGGGGAGGGGGGGGAGTCTACTAAAGTTTATTACTTAAAATTGATTTTTAAACCTTATGGCTGGCTAATACTTAATACTGAGAGCGGTAATCTCATGAGACAGGATTCGTTAGAACTCTTATTCTAATGTTTAAATACTCTTTAATACTGTTTGCGTTTTTCTTAAATATTAGGGGCACTATCCAGCAAAAGTTAGACATTTTCAAATCCCATTGATTTTAATGGGAAAGATTTAAGCACATGCCTAGCCTCGGAAACTAATGGGACATAACAGTGTCCAACCAGTTGCATCGACCTTTTTGTCCCTTTGTTCCAAAGGTCTCCCCTTCCTTTGAACAGCCACGCGACAAAATAAAGGTCCTGGAACTCCCTCTAGAGGTAAGAGTCTGTAATAACTATCTTGCACCTTTAGTGATCTGAGGCCGGTGATGGGGGGGGGGGGGGCGGCGGTGTTACCAGCAGCTTTCCAAGTCTATTGATTCGCATGTAGAGAGTGAAGATTCGCAAGATTTGATGTAAATTTCGGTATCTGAGGCAGAAATCCAGATCCCACCCCCACCCCCCAAAATAGACTAAACTAACAGTCCTGTATAGGTCTACTCAAAAGTAAGTATCGTTGAGTTTAGTGGAGCTTACTCCTGGGTAAGTGGGTATAGGATTGCAGCCTAAATTTACTGCCCTTAAATAGTACCCCAAAGTCTACTATGTGAAATCCAAACTAGACCTGATGCTTAATGCATATTTGCATTTAAAGTGCATGCTTTTAAAGATGCAAATCCTAGCCACTAAGGGAGGTGATGATAATTATATGGATTGCAGCATGTGGGGAGAGGGAGTTTTAACCCTTTCCTCCCCTCCAGGGGCCCTAACAAAAATCACTCATTTGAAATTGCTGTTTGCATTGGGAGAAGATCCCACATTGGATCCAAGAAAATAATACATGCATAATTCACATTTGAGTGAATACACTCATATATATTTTTTACAATGTCCAATAAAAGGTTTCCAATTTTTGTTGAAATTATTCCATCTCTCTCTATTCCTTTTGCTAGAATGTAATGAGTTAATTTGGCCATTGCAGCCCAAATCCCGTATTTTAGCATTTGAATTTCAAATGTTCAATTTCAGGTCAACCATATGATCTGTTCTAAAACAGAAAACATTTTGCCTTAGTTTGATGACTAGAATGAAACATTTTGGGTTAATTCGTTCATGCATAGGCTGAACAGATTTTGATGGATTTTAAAAAATGAAACCATATTTTCCCTGAAGAAAGCTTTTTGTTGGTTATTACTTAGACATTTCAAGCGATTACACACAAGTGTAAGAAATTAAGCAAAGCACATTTGTTGATTGGGGAAGTCTGGATTAGGATTGCTTTTCACCATTTAATAATTTACTTCTTCCACAATGGTGATAAAATACTCTGATTTATTTCATTTCATGTTTTTCCTAGGGCTGGAGGCTAAATGAGGTGGCGGTCTATGGCACAAGCAAAGGAAGGGAATTACATTAGGCCACAAGGCTGATCTCATACTCTGATGTCTAGAGGTTGTTTGGGTTTGGGGGTTTGATTTTTTTTTTTTTAAGAGAAAGAACTCACACATATTTTATATGCCATTCCCCCCCCCCCCCGCACAAAAAAAACCTGGTACAAATGTACCTACGGGGCTTAATTAGCATGCCATGGGTAAACATTCATACAAAACACACGCTCACACACCTGTCTGATGACTTTCATGTGGCAACTTGAGTGCCTGGTTTGAAAAAGAAAAATGGAAGATTTAATTGATTATGACATGGGGTGGATTTAGCCAAAGGCAAAATATAGTTGGTAAGAAAATAGGACCATGTGTGGAAACACAAGTTTTTGCAAAGTGATCAGGCCAAGAAATTTCACAAAATCTGTCTTTTAAAAATGGATTTTCTATCTTGCATCCTGGAAAGCTTAAAATATGTTTCCTGGAAATGTCTCTTAGTAGGATGTTGTTGGTTTTGTTTGTTTTAAAAAAAACCCCAACACAACTAAGTTGTGATTTAAAGAAATGAAATCAATTGTAAACAAAAACAAAGAGCATACCATTAGTAGTAAATAAAGAATACCAACTTGTATCATAAAAACAACATTACTCCCCATTTCTACCAAGGAGGTCAAGGCAACATATATGGTCCTCCCTTTCAGCCTCACAATAATCCTGCGAAGTAGGAAAGGTGAGAGACAGTGGCTGGTCCAAGGTCACCCTGCTAGCTGTGAAGGGATTTAAATTCACTACGCCACATTGGGTCTCTGTGATCATAAACAGTGATGGGAATGTGGGTGCTGAATGCAACATTGCCTGTAGACCTGATTTCTTTCAGGTCTTTCTTTGACATGAACATCTAAGAGCATAAGAAGAACCCCACTGGATCTGACCACCATGGCTAACTGGATGCTCCTGGGAAGCCCACAAGCAGGACATGAGTTCAATAGCCCTCTCCCACTTGTTCCCAAAGAACTGGTATTTGGAGGGATGGTGTCTCTGATCCTGGAGATATCATGCAGCCATCTTGACTAGTTGCCATTGATAGCCTTATCCTCCATGAACTTGTCTAATCACCTTTCAAAGTCATCCAAGTTGGTGGTCATCACCACATCTTGTGGTAGTAAATTCCATAGTTTCACTGCACACTGTGTGAAGAAGTACTTCCTTTTTGTCTGTCCTGAATCTCCCACCATTCAGCGTCATTGGATGGTGCTGGGTTCTAATATTATGAGAGAGAGAGAAAATAAAATGTCTCTCTACTCACTTTTTCTGCACCAGACATAATCATATAAACCTCTGTCCCCCTTACTTGCCTCTTCTTCTTTTCTAAATTAAAAGTCTCCCCAAACCCTTGAGAGAGTTCTACCCTTAAAGGTGGCCTAAAAATAATTTAAAATAAATACAAATAAGTAAGTTTTCCTCATAGGGGAGTTGCTCCAGCTCCCGCTCCCCTGATCATTTTGGTTACCCTTTTCTGCACACAATGCCATTGTGTAGCCTTGTAAATCATTATCTCTGGGTCTCAGATTTCCTTTTAAAAATGGAAATGATCATGACATGAAGGGCTTTTGTGTGAGGAAGTAACTGTAAATGTAATTTCCGAATCATATGTTTAGGGTCACAGCCTTAGGATTTTATCTTAAGCCTCTTATTGGAAATAATTCCACTGAAATCAATGGAATTTGTTTCCAAGTATTAGGATTGTGGTGAGTAAGCCTCTTTGAAGTCAGTGACTTGAGCATCCTGCTCATTTCCCCCTTCCTTTTGAATATTTTGAAACTTGGAAATATAAGGATGGAAATATTTCCATCCTTTCTACTTTGAACATAGTCAGATCCCTCATCCTTTCTTCATAGAATTTGCTTCTAGGCCATTTACTTCCACAACTCTCCTCCCAGTTCTTCCCAGTTTGCAAATATCCCTCTTGAACAGTGGTACCCAGAACTGATTACTGTATTGCAGTCCAAATGAAGTTAAGCCTGCAGCCCTATACAGGGGGTTGGCAGAAGGTAGATCTCCAGATGTTTTGGTCTTCAGCTCCCAGAAGCCCCACCAGCAGGACCAATGGTCAGGACATCTGGAAACCTACTTTCTGCCCACCCCTGCAGTATGCACACTTATCAGGGAGTAAGATGTCTTGAACTCAATAGGACTTACTTCTAAGTAGACATACTGTATATAGGATTGTGCGGTAAGAGTGCTGGGTAGAGCAGTGCCAATTCTTCCAGAGTCTTGGGGGGGGGGGGGAAATAGCCCTAAACAATTTGGCACTGTTCAAATTACAGGAGCCAGAGAGGTCCTTCCTCTGAAGCCACTATTCTAGAATGCTATGGGCAGGGGGGCACACTTTCATTAAATTTGTAGGGAGTCAGGGGGTGGGGCTGGTGGATTTCATTAACATTACCTTTCAAGCCCTGGATCCAGGTCACAATCAAAAGAAGCAATAGCTATACATGAGACAGTATCACATGCACAATCAGCTAAAGAGACAAGCTGTTGTTCAGTCTATAAAGTGTCTTGCCTTTTCAGCAGGGGGAACTGCTACCTACGGTACCAACATCAAAGCTAAAGAAACTCACAACTTGCACTTTTTATTTACTGGAGAGGGGAAAACACTCTTTGCAAACTCCCGCATGGCTACAGGCAACCAGAGTCAAATCTGTGATTAGCCTCTCCTAATAAGAATAGTCACTAGCTGGCTATAGATAGATTTATATAGCACCATACTGGCCTGAAGCCAAGATCTTTCCCTTGGCTTTGCGACCTTAATTCAATGGAGCCAAATTTTGGTGGCAAGGCACCACTTTTTTCTGTTGCAGTAGTTACACTGCACACGTGTTAGTTTATGCTAGTGCAATATCATTAACCCTAGCAGGAATGCACCACCGGAACTTTCCCTAAGGGCACAATCCTAGGGCCCTCCAACCTTGCCTGGGGGGGGGGGGCATAGGATTATTTGGAGCCCCAGGTCTGAGGTCCTGTGAGCTTGGAGTTGGGACTCTGAATGTGGAGCCCCCACCCCGCCCCCTCACAGCTGTCCCAGAAAGAATCCTGCTGGCTGCCTCCCCAAGGTCGCAAATTGACCTCAGAGAGGAGGAAAAGGAGCATGCGGGGCGGGCGGGAAGGATGGAGGCTGGGGCCCAGCCATATCCAATTGACACAGCATCCTTCCCTCCCCTTCTGAAGGGCTTCATCTAGATGTCTGAAAATGACTGTCTAGATTAAATGTGGGGTGTAAGGCGCGTTGCTGCTGCACCTCTTACCGCGCATAGGATGCACATAAGCCTCCGACTTGCGTGCATTGAAGGTGGGGGAGATAGGATCACATTCCCCGTGTGTCTGTGTGCGCAGCCCCCAACCCACCACCAGGCACTGCATGTAGCCCTTGGGGTCAAAAAGGTTGCCCACCCTTCCTGTAACGGTATAGTATAATGGAAGAAAGTCTCTTTGGGCAGACACAGGAGTTCTTAAGCAGACATCATGCGGTGTCTGCTTAGCTCAGTGTGATGTATGTATACAGGCAGTCCCCGAGTTAAGAATGTCCGACTTACAGACAACCCATACTTAAGAACAGACTTCTGGGCTCCCCGGCGCTACGTCGTTTACGTAACTACACAATTTACGTAACTACGCAATTTGCATAATTTACACAATTTGCGTAAATGCCGATTTTAACGTATAGAACACTGTGCTGTTCTGACTTACATACAAATTCGACTTAAAGACATTCTTAAGAATGGAACTCGTTCGTAACCTGGGGACTGCCTGTAATCCCAAAAAGAAAAGGGGAGCCATCTCTTAATCTGATCCTAGAATAATGGATTGAGAACACAGACAAGGCTGGACAAGGCTGGATTTAGATCAGGATAGACTTCAACTTATTGATCCTTTGAAAGAGGGGGGGGGTAAAGAAGATATTTTGAGAATTTAAGCAGGAAACTCTTCCCTGCCTAGAGAATCATCTGTGGAGAGAGACAAGGGCTTAATGAATTTCAGAAAGAAAATAAGTTTTATTGTAGGTGAACTCGGTAGGAATAAAATACTTAGGAAACCGATGCAAGCAATGTGTCATGCTTTTATACCTCGAGCCTACAATTGTTAACATATGAAGCAGCCTTGGTTTACTGCAGCTTGAATTGCGCACTAACAGATTGATTCATGAAGTCCCTGTACAATAACTGTGTGGCTTTTCTGTGAAGTGAACCAATAAAATGTGCAGAACCAAGGGGCATCCACTTTCCGACAGTCATTAAAAGGGCAAAGAAGATTTGCAGTATGCAAGCAGGCCAAGAAGAGCAGCTGAGTTTTTTCTGTGCTGAGGGAAAGGGTGTTTTATCAAGAGATACACACACACACACACACACACACACACACAATGTATTTATGCTGTACAGGGCCGGCGCTACCGCTAGGCAAACTAGGCTGTTGCCTAGGGCGCGTAGCTGAAGAGGGCGCAGAAACGCTGTGCTCCTCTTCACTGCCGGCGCGGTCCTGCCCCGCCCGCCCGCCTCGCCGACAAAGCCAGGTCAGTGCGGGGGAATTGCGCCCGGAGGTAGTGGGGTGGTGGGGCTGAGCCTGGGTGCCCCCACCCGCACCCGCCAGACCCCCACCACCTACCTTCTCCACGCCGCTTCCGGAGCCCTGCCCGCGCTCTGTTTTGGCGGGAGGAACCAGGGCAACAGGGCTTAAACAGCCCTGTTGCCCTGGTTTCCCCCAGCCAAAAACAGAGCGCGGGGGTCCCGTCGCGTCACTTCCTCTTCGGAGGAGGCGGCGGCCAGGGCGGGGGGAAGGTAGGGGGGCAGCGGGGGGCGGGGGGGTCCGGCAGCGGCGGTGGCGGGCGGGGGTGTCTGGCGGCGGCGGGGGGCGGAGTTTGCAGAGCAGGGCTGCTTTGCTCCGGAGCCCCCCCATGGCACGAGGGGGGGCGCTAAATATAATTTAGCCTAGGGCGCCAAACTGCCCTGCACCGGTCCTGATGCTGTAGCACCCCAGTCGTTTAGGAAATGAGATACAGGTTTCATACAAGGAGAGGAATTAATCCCAAAATAGAGGGTTGGGTCCTGGATTTGCCTTCCACAAGAGGAAGGAATCCACTTATGAGTCAGTCCCTCTGCCCAATTCTTGGGCATCCCCTCCCCACACACCACAGCTCACCCCTTTCAGCAGGATCTCATGTCCGTCCTTCTGTGTAGTATTTTCAAGGGGCTGACAAGGGGAGGATGAGGTGCGGGGAGTCCACTTCCATCAGCACAGTTGATCCAGAATGAATCTGGATCCAACCCCATAATGTTTAGAAGTATTCAAATCACTTCCCTTACGTAATCTTGTTATAATCCTTAGAACAACCCTGCAAAGCAGGTCAGTAGTGTTACTTCCCTCTTTCAGATGGGGGGTGGGGATGGGCTGAGGGTACAAGGAAATACCTTCCCTGAAACTACCCAGTGAGTTCCTGGCAGAAGTGAGCTTCAAATCAGGATTACACTACACCAGTTCTATGCAACAAGAGCCAGTATGATGCAGTGGTACAGAGTCTACTCTGTCATATACTGTAGACTCTACAGTACAGTCATGCCTTGGATTGAGAGCATAATTCGTTCTGGAAACGTGCTTGTAATCCAAAACACTCTTATATCAAAACGAAAACCCCCCCCAAAAAAAATTGTACAGAGATTTTTAATTTAAGCCGTACTACAGTACTTGTATTGCAAGACGTCGCTTGTATATCAAGTCAAAAATAAATAAATAAATATTTAAAAATTTGCTTGTCTTGCAAGATGCTCTCAAACCAAGTTACTTGCAATCCAAGGTGTTACTGTATATGACAGAGTGAGTGTTGTTGGACTAGGACTGCAAAGACCCACATTCGAATCCCCTGTCATCCATAAAGCTCACTGGGTGGCCTTGCGCCAGTCACTATCTCTCAGTCGTACAGGCCCCTCAGGGTTGTTGTGAAGATAAAGGGGGTGGGAAGTGGACCATGTACATTGCCTTGGAATAACCGGCCCCGGCCCATTCAACAAATGGGAAATGTGTCCCAGTTGCCAGAGCTGTATGGAGTGGCAGGAATGCTATGAAACTAGAGCAGCCTTCCCCAACCTAGCATCCTCCAGATGTTTTTGGACTTGAACTCCCATCAGCCCCAGCCAGCATAGCCAATGGTCAGGGAAGTTATAGTCCAAAACATCTGGAGGGCATCAAATCGGGGAAGGCTGAACTAGGGGGTTGGTTCACAGATACAGGTGCATCACTGCTTTATCTTGCTGCTTTATTGCCATACACTTGATGATTGTGTGAATGTGTGAACTGACTCCATGGAAAGGCATTCTGATGAAGTGAAGGTGAGGTGACATGGTATATCAGTTATCTGTGCTGGGATAGATCAGTGATGGCTCAGTCCCCCATGCAAGTTGTCACCACTTGAATTTACCAACCAAGAGGCATGAAGATGACTCTGCACAACTGTTGTATTAAGAGAGATTTTGTTCGTTCATTCATTCATTCGATTTATATACTGCCCAAGACAAATGCCCCTGTGGCAGTTTACAATCATAAAACCCCAAAACAACAGTAAAATAACAACCAACACAATAATACAAAAGGCATCAAAAAAATTAAGATATTAAAAAATATTAAAGACCCAGCAGTAAAACTGATAATAAAACAGCAAATTAAACATTAAATATGAAATTTCTGCCAGAAGAGGAAGGACTTAGCCTGGCTGGCATCTAAATGTATGCAATGAAGATGCCAGGTGGATCTCCCTGGGAAGGGCATTCCGCAGATGGGGTTTCACTACAGAGAAGGTTCTTTCCCTGGTTGCCACTCATCACACCATTGTGGGTGCTGGCATCCAGAGAATAGCCTCCGAAGATTATCTTAGCAGTCAGGCAGGATCATGTCTCAGTCCTGTCTGATCAAGATTCTGCATGAGATACCTTCACTTTCCCCAGATATTTGTTATTTCTGAGCATACTGTTAGGATCCATTTATCCAGTACACCTGCATCCTTTGCTGGCAAAAGTTGAGCTCCTTTCTCCTACCAAAGATGCTGGTGCCTAAGAGCAATCAATGACCCTGCTGAAAAGAAAATGGAGCAGGGAGACAGGAGCAGACATAGGAAACATTCGGGCCTGCTCCTGTTGGACTGCCGTCCCCACCCCACCCGGGAGATGAGAAGGTAAGCAGGGCCATTCTACCAGGCCTGCTGAAAGTCTACTTAATTTTTTCCTCTTCCCTCCCTATCACTTTTCCCTTGTGTGTGGTGTCTTTTTTAGATTGCAAGCCTACAGATAGGGATCCTCTTGTTTACTGACTGATTGCAAGCTGCTCTAGGAGCCTTTTTTGGCTGAGGAGCAGGATAAAAAATACTTTAAGGGAATGATCCTATGGCCCCTAGACATCATCTCAGGGCCATAGGATCATTTGAATTCCCATCTCTGAGGTTGGAGACTACGCTCCTACCTCGGACCTGGGAATTGGAGCTGCAATTCCCCCACCCCGCCCCCTCGCAGCCATTACGGGAAGAACCATGCCGGCTGCTCTCCAAGGTTGGAAAAGTGACCTTGGACAGGGGTTAACGGGGGGGGGGGGGATTTTGGGGAGTGGGGAGGGGAGGAGACTGGAACAACCAGGATATGAGGTATCCTGATGGTGCTCCAGCCTCCTTCCCTCCCCCTCCAAAGTGCCCCAGTTAGACAGCTGAAAACAGCCTTCTAGCAAAAATGCAGAGTGGGAGAAGCAGGAAGGCAAGGATCACCTCCGCTGCTCCTCCTACTCTGCATAGGATGTCTGTAATCCTCCAAGTTAGAGGGCTTATGGGCATCTCGATTGGACTGTGTCCTAAATCAATAATAATGATTTCCTCTGGAGCCAAAGTGTTGGGACTTGAAAAAGATACTAGGAGAGGATATATTGTGGAGTAATATCCTTCCTATCTCACGTTAGTGAGATCAGCAGAGTAGAGTCCCTTTCCAGCTTAAAAGAAGCTTAGATTTGGCTAGTGTTAGCCAGTTAGCATTTGGTAATCCAGGATGCTTTAAGGCAGACTGGATTTCCCTGGTTTTGCCCCCTTTTCTCTCCCTCAGAACAATAATCAGAGACACAGTCTTGTAAAAGTTAAAAGTAACATTTACTCACTCAGATTATGCAGTTTCATTCAGGCAGGCTTAAAAGCGTTTCTTACAGTTGGTTACAAGTTCATTTGTAGTTACTTGGGGTCTGAACTTGTGGAGTTCAGACCAGCAGCTCTGGCTACATGCTGCTACAAGGACCACGTGGAGACAACAACCTGGTGGTGCCACGCTCACTCGAGTCTGAACAGAAAGAGGAAGAAGCTGGGAGCAACGCCCACTTCCTGTTCAGGCTGTTAATAATTCAATGAGTACCTTCTAGGAAAACCACCCTAGAAGGTATCAGTGATCTTAATCATTTCACCCAACTACCTGGTGAAACATTAGCCATAGGTTTTGACTGCAATTTTAATTATCCAACACAAAGTAACAACTTCCATTTGTATAAATGAGTGAGTTGTGTAGCTGTATATTTGTTATGTAGAAGGCCAAATGAGCAACTTCTGAAACTATCTGAGTATTTCGTATCAACAAACTCAGAGGAGACCATAAGGAAGATACTGCATGGGGCACTGGGGCACTTTATGACATGCTGCCAGTGGCTTCATGTTACCTGTATAAATGAAACCCTGTTTGCAAAGAATGATCTTGCAGGAAGTCAAAGCTAAAGCCTGTTCTTGTCATAGGGCTCACCAAAGCACAATGGTCAACTTAGCACATACCATTTAATACACGCAAGAGGGGGGATAAACAAGGGAATGATAGGGGCAGCCAGCTGGGAGTAAGAAATATGAGTCATTTAGAGCTGATTGTCCTACCCATGCCAGAAAACCCACCATTTTATGGACATGAGTTGAGCTGTGTTCTCTGCATACCAAGCAGAAAGGCAAGGCAAAGGGGAGGGTGTGCGCAGATTTTAGCAGCTTATAAAAGCAACCAATGGTGAGAACAAATAGCAAGCTTTTGACTAGCTTCAAATCCACTCTGTACCTCTGGTTTTGGAGTCTGCAGGCCAATTACCTGTTTACTTGGCTGTGGCAAAGTCTTGCTCCAGATCATTATTTGCTTGTTAGTCAAAGAGAACCAACAAAAACGGCAGCCCAAAAGGTAGCCATGCAGCTAATCACTGCCAGATGACAGGTCACACACTGATCGCGAAACCAGACTTTACAGCTCCAACGCACCAGGTAAAATTCAACAATCACCCAGTTCCTGTTAGGTTTTTGTAACTGTATATCCATGATACAAATGCTTCCTTAGTGAGCTCACACTGAGTTCTGTTTCATTGCTTGGTAATAACTTACTCGTGTGCACACCTATACAGTTACACATCTCTCTCACATTGGTTAGAAACAGGGACATCAAAAGATCAAAGAAGTATCTACATAGTCTCTACTCATTTCTTCCTTCTCTTACTGCTAATGCATTAGTCCTTTAAAAACAACAATTGAGTTATAAAAGCAAGTCCCTGCAACATGATAATCTTTTTCAGTAGATGCTACTGAAAAATGCTATTGCACTCAGGTCCTACTTGTGGGTTTCCCACAGGCAGAATGCTGGACTAGATGGACCTTTGGTCTGACCCAGCAGGGCTCTTCTTATGCTTTTACCTGTCTGAATAACTAATTTCATGCTTAAAATCTGTGGTGTTCTTAGAATATTGTCCTAGAATCTTTACCTAGAAGCCAGGCAATGGTGGCATGAGAAATGGTTATTGTTTCCATACCAGTGCAGAGACAGTCCTGAATTTTGCTCCTTTCCCATGATTCAGGCAAGTATGGACTTGTTTGTTTGTTTGTTTGTTTGTTATAGATAGATAGATAGATAGGCATCTGGTTTGCTTATCTGCTTGCATGTTGATGCAGCACCTTTAAAAAAACATTTTTGTTAACTTAAAACATTGCTGATTTTTGTTAACTTGAAACACTAAGGAGGGGAAGGGGGATGACTTTGTGACTGCCTCGAGGGTCAGCCAATCAGTGCTCGGCACAACCAGCATCTGTTGGAAATAGAAAGAACAGGCTACTTCTGAATGATTCTGTAAGGAAGGTTGTATGTCTCATCAAAACAATGGAAGTGTGAAGCCACAGTGGGCTCAGCATTCATATTATGTAAATCTGTATGTAGCCTTTATGCACCAGGACATATATTAACAATTACAATGATTCAGATGTGTAATATCTAACAGTGAAAACATATGTCTTTTACATTGCAGAAGAAACCAGATCTTGATATTATTATTTCAAAAATTTTGGAAGGGCGTCCTGCTAAATCCCTTTCAAAATGGCTTCCTTATTTTGCCTAATAGTACCACATCAATGTTCTTATACACAGGTTCCTTCAATACAAAATGCCATTCCTTGGATGCAAGTTCTATTGATGCCAAAGGAATTAACTTCCAAGTGAATCTGATTAGGATCCCAATGCAAAGCAGAGGTATTTTCATGTGGCATAGTAGTTCCTATAGGATCAGTTCATTAGTTAACAGTGGTTGTCCCAAGGAACTTCCCTTTGTATATTTTACTACCAGGCTTGAAGTAGTTCTTTTAAAAACACCAGTCTCTGTGGTCTGATAATCATTTGTTTGCCATTTGCTTCCTTACTATGTGGCTATTAGGTCATAAAGGCTTATGTTTTCATAAGGAAGTCAAGTATTCAAAGATAATGCTGACTAGCAATCCGCTAATTAGTCTCTTCCATGTCTCATCAAGTCACCAGAAAAATAAAATAATCATTCAAATTAACTCCAGTCCAAATTCAAGTTCAACACATTTGAATACTTGCAAATGTTTAGTAGCTGTGGCATGAAGGTGACCTTTAGATATCTAGGGTTGTTCTGAATGTTGTTCTTTATTTCGCTTGTCTCCAAAATCTCCAGATGAGATGTTCCCTTGTTTGTATACAGCACCAGCCTTGACTTCCAGTTGAATCTATATCCTAACATGGCTATCTCATGCACCCAGTGTACTTCTTCCTCGTCCAGTTACCTGAGAGCCAAACTACATATTCCATTGAATGCATGGTTTGTATCTGTGTATTTATTTATTTATTTATTTAATAGGAGCTGTGGAGGATTGATATGGATCAGGATCAGGATCATGGTGGGGGTGGAAGTGACGGTTACCCTTCCTCCTAGGCTTCTGCCTCCATGAAAATTGCCCCAAGTTGCTATTAGCCCCAGGAGGCTAATTGCAACCTCCCCCCACCCAAGAAAATAAGAGTGCAATTTTCATTAGTACCATGTGTGGGGCGAGAAAGAGTTAATAACCCTGTCATCTCTGCTATGGTCCCAAACCAAATCCAGGGCCTCCATGGTTCCTGGTGTGTTTGTGTGTGTTAAGTCACAAGTGTACACCATGCATTTTGTATAATATAGTTTGGTTCTGTTCTTGGCTGGAGGGATCACCATCTATCTAATGAATGACCTATAGAATCCAGAAACCCTCCTTTGATATGTGAAGGACTAGTGTTGTAGTAAAGTCAGGGCTCACAGGGTTGAAGTGCCAGGAATTTTTTTGATTAGCAGGGATGACGACATCACCTGCCGCCCCCCTATGCTTAGCAGCAGTCTTCACTTTAGCAGTGGCGAGGGGGGACTTGCCATCTTGGAAACCTATCACAGCTTGAGGTGGCCTGCAGACAAGTTCAGATGCCTCTGGTATGTTGAAGGGTCAATGATATCAGAAACTCCATAATAATACTGGGAATGTTGAAGCATGCATGGCAAGGCCTAGAGAAATGCTGGAATGGCCATGAAGCCCTTTGCAATGGAACCCCAAACACAGGGGTGAAATCCAGGTGCCGTGGAATTTGGCAGCATCATTAGTAAGCTGGTGAAGCAGGGGATGTGGTTCTTAGTTTATAATGTGTGCAAAAACCAAAAATAACCAGCTGTCCGTGCAATTGCAGAAGGCCATGCAGAACTTTTTAAAATGTCATTGCCACGTGATCAGTGATAATCTTGCAGAGCAATCTCATGGTGGTTGGGGGAGATTCTGTGGCAGAGCGACCACCATTTCTTGAATGCTACCAAGTCTTTGTGGCTAGGGCAGGATGTGGCCAGAAAAGATTTTAAATTTTCCACTTCCTGTTGACTCCAATGGAAGGGAAATTACTATGCCATCATTTTGGCATAGCTTGAGGCCCTTTGGGGGGCATGTTGGTGGAATGAAGAGGCTTAGGACCCGACGCACCCGAGAACACTCTGTTTTGTCCCTCACCATTGGAGGAATGCCACCAGGACATTCATGTCTATGGAGCTTTCCACTGGTGTAGCAGGGCCGGCGGCTGCCAGCAGTGAAAATACAATTCCAACCACAGGCATCCCTCTCCTCTGGCAGAGTAGCCCTTTCACCAAGTCTGGGCAGCTTCCGGTGGTCTGGAGGCCAATTCCCACCCCTTGGAACCCACTGAGCGCTGCTGCTACTGCACTGTCAAATTTGCTGCTGAAATTCACCAGCACCAGTGAAAGACCCTGCAAGTTTGCTGTAAAACGAGGCAGGCAGGGAGCATGCACCTCATTCTGGAGCAAAATTGTGCTCCTGGAACGAAGGCTTCCGGGAGTGCGGTTCTGCTTTAAAACAAGGTGTGCAACTCCCCTCATGCCTTGCTTTATAGCCAACTAGCTGTTGCCCGTGGCTTCGCTCGCGTGGATTCTAGGATTCGGTACAATTGTTTTTAAAAGAAACATGAGGTTTTTGTCCAAACTGTACGGAATATAATTTACAAGTTGATGTCTTAACGTAATAAGCAATGTTTACTACAGACGTTAGTCGGGGCGTATTGGCAACAAAGCAAAGATAGTTGTTCCATTCATATGCGACCATGAATTTTTTCATGTTGGAATTACGAACAAACAGTGTGAGACAGACCAAAAATTAAAAATTATTTATTTGGCATCTGCAACCTACAGAAAAAAACCCTATTTCAGTACTTCTTTGTAAACTACATTAGTGGTTCTCCCTTCAGGTGCTAGGATGACCAGAGAGTTAGGTGAGCTCACTCTGGAACAGGCCACGTAAAACTGCCCATGTGAGAAGCAGTCTTCCCTTAGGACCTTAGGTCAATCCCCGCTACCTTCAAAGTCTGCCCCTGTGACTTGTTGATGGTCATGACGAAACAAACCTTTAGGGGGAACTGAAGTCTTTTGAATTCAAACAGATATTCTGATGGAATAAGAGGTATTTGTGGCATGAACACCGATTCCCCCTGGCCAGAACCGGTTAGCACTGTAGCCTCAATCACATTTCTGTGGAGAGCTTTCACTTACAATCTGGTTCCATTACAAAGTTTACGTGGGTTGAGGTTCCGCAATAATATCACAGGCGCTCCCACTTTGAGAAGAAGTCTGTGTTCTGGAAGACCAGGAGGATTTAAAGTGTTGAAAAACTCAACGGGGTAGTGGACTTTGAACCACAGAGTCTACAGATTTGTACTCCATTTGGACTCCTTTGAAAGAATCAATAAGTATCTTATTGATTATGGAAGCCATGCTGTTCTTTGGCGTTAAAAAGGCACGCACCATCGCCTACAATTGGTACGACTGTGTGTGGTATCATCACACCATTTACATTTAAATTTTCAATTTGCTTTTTGAATTTTTTTTTTTTTATGGAGAAGCAGAAAAATTAAAAAAAAGGTTTAAAAATGAAAAGGTCCCCCCCCCCCTCCTTGAAAGCCTGTGAGAGCTGTATGGAAAAGATACAGTATCTCTGACTGAAAGTGTAACATTTAGGCTGGGTGCTGGCAGCAGAAATCTTTTCTGACAGAAATATCTGATCTTAAAGAAAAATCAGGTTAATCCTGAGAGTCTACAGGTGATGAAGAGTGACCTTGCCAAGTTTGGGGTAGATCCATCAAAACGTGATGGAGCCTGTGCGATGCCGCCCCCCCCAACAGTCAGTCAGTCAGTCATTTAAAAAGTTTCCCTCCCTTTTCACCCCCTTAGAGAACATTCTAAATGGCAGAGGGGAGATTTGCATGCCCACTCCTATTGGCCCCTGCAGGAATTCATACAAACATTATAAGTGTCCTATGGGCTATTTGCATAACCGCTCCTATTGGCTCCTGCAGCAATTCTGAGGTGAGGCCGATTTGCATAACTGCTCCCCTGTTGTGCAAGGAGATATGAGAGTGGGGCGATTCTCCCCCCCCCCATTTTCACCCCCTTAGGGACAGAATTTCCAAAAATCCTTCCTTAGTGGGTGTCTACATCATAAAAGCAATGTTCCTCCAAAATTTCACATTCCTAGATTAAACAGTTTGAGCTGGGCGTTGATGAGTCAGTCAGTCAGTCAGTCAGGACTTCTTCTTTTATATATATAGATACGCTGGATGTCTTGCTGCCATGGCCACTACAGCAGCAAATTGAGTGGTGGCAGTGGAAGCCAGCAGGGGCTGCACAAAAGGCCTGGGGAGGCCACATGCATCCTGCAGGCTACAGGTTGCCCAACTCTGGCATATAGCATACCTACAGCCCCTCAGTCAGCCAAATGCTGCTCTAATGCTACCTTTTACCTTCACTTTCAAAACAAAACAAAGGACCAACAATAGCGCATCATTTGGCATTAATCCATTTATATCCCAATTTTTCAGTTTTGTTATGGCTCATGATCACAGTATCTCAGAGATAACATGATCAGGGTGAAATTTAGGGAATTCATTCTCTCATTTATTACATTTCTATACCACAATTATATGGATAAACTTTGTGATGGAAAGCTCTTTAATATTTACCAATGTGCATGTTCTTATTAACTATCTACCTGCTTCTTGGAACTTAATGCAAGGTCAGCATAAATGGATTTTCCGCACCCTTTTGACAGCTAAAAGACTAATATGACAACATTGGAAGGACAAACGGCCACCTTCAATAACGCAGTGGGTTGAGGACTTAACAACGCTTTCCATTTTTGAATGGGTGGTCTTTCGGCCTAATCTATGAATGGTTAAATATATGGATATTTGGTCTGCCTCTGTCAAAGCCTATGTATAACTATGCCTGTGGATAGTAGTATATCTGATTTTATTATATATATATATATATATATATATATATATATATATATGGGTACACATTTCATATGTATCCCGTAACTGATCTATTCAAATCTCATGTAAGAAAATTGTAATACTTTATTTTATTTTATTTTTTATGTGTTTTTGTTTTTTGTTTTTATTTTGATTTATTGAAACTCACAATAAAAAATTAATGGAAAAAACACATTTTTATACCACCCAACAGCCAAAGCTCTCTTGTCAAAGTGCTATGATTCATTTGACTCAAGGTTATGGAACATTGGGGGGGGGGGGGTTTCCCTAGGTGTGTAAGATATTTCCACAGAGAAAGGTTTTTAAAATACACCTTTTTCTTTTCATTGCTTTTCTATGTTTGGTTTGTTATATTTGAAGATCTAATTTGTGTTTATTGTGTTTATTTTTCACCATGAAAATCAATGCTCTGGAGGGGTTTTAAAAAGGGAATTCCTTCATTTTCAGAAAACATTCCTGCTTTTTAATGTATTTCCGTAATTATTAAATATAAAAAGGATATTGTAAGAGCATATTTAGCTAAACATCTAGCTTTTCCAGAAGATTATTGGCCACTCTGCTCCTCAGAGTTTACACAGATCATTAATGAGACATTTAAGCATTTGAGATATATAGCTACATTAAATGCAGTCTTTGGATTGAAGATGAAAAAAAGCTGTCGAAGCCTGACAACATTTTCTTTCACAGAATTGTCAAAATATAGCATGTCAAACTCTTGTAATGACTTACAGCCACAGCCACCAGAGTGATAAAGTCAGATTTTAACCTTGAGGTGTCAGGAATGAAAGCAGCACCTTTACAGCCATAATGATCAGGGGGCTGAAGCACCTTCATTACATGGAAAGGTGTTTGGGGTTTAGTTAAAAATAAATAAATCAGATCTTTATTGTTTTGCTAAACACCCTCATCTCTCTCTCTCTCTCTCTCTCTCTTGGTTCAACCCTATGGTCCCTAGGAAGGAGTCCCCGGAGCCATGGGATACTGCAAACCTCCCCCTCCACACGTGGAAAGAGAGGTCTGCCTGTACAGAGGAAAGTCCGCTGTGGAGGGCCTTCCTTGTCCACCAGTGGACCAGCTTGACCACCAGTGACCACCAGTGGAAACCTCACTGCCGTGGCTGCTGCAATGGCGGGAATGACCAAAAGGGGAGTGTGTCAGGGCAGGAGCAGATGGGGGGGGGGAGGCTTTGGATCTGCTGGATCAGAAGTCCTGCCATTCCCTGGACATGCCCCCAGAATGGCTGCAGGGTGGGGAACTACACCAGCCCTGGGGAAAGCCAAAACAAACCAGCAAGGGAATGGGGGGGGGAGGTAAAAAGTAAAACACTGGGGGTGTGGGAGGGGGCAGAGCTTCAGCCCAGGCTAGTACAAATCCAGCAGGAAGTGGCTGGCAGCTCCTCCACCACCGATTCTCCCTTCCTGGCTTCTGTAAGTTGGTATATGATAGAGGTTCATGAAAAATATGCCTGGTGTAGCGAAAATGAAGAGAAGATTTTCTGCACCTCTCATAACAGTAGAACTTGAGATTCAGCAGCACAAGAAAGTATTTCTTCAAGCCACACATATTTGAAGACAATCTTTAAGCAAGGGCGTGTTGCACAATTATGCTCTGAATTCTTTCCCCAGAGAACCAATACTCAGGAAAGCGAAGCAGCACACCCAATGTGAGGTTTTTTCAAAAGGTTTTATTTTTGCAAAAAGGCCCAGCCCTGTGGCTCACGCCAGGATCAGAAGCTGAACAAGGGAAAGAAGACACATGTAGGTCTTCTTTTCATTTATAGCATGGCTTCAGAGAATCAAACACATTGCTTAAACACGCTAACCATTTATGTACATTCATTTGAACATGGCAACAATTAATTAGGGACTTTTCATTCGAACACAGTAACAACCAATCAGGAACTTAAGGCTATCTATCCCTTACTTTCTTGGCTAGGTCGATGTTTCTCATTCTCAGGACCTCTAGGGCGCTTGAGACACCAGGTGTCCCATGAGTCTGCTACTCTTGGTGCTCTTTATCAATTGGAGAAATTCCCCTTCGTTGGTACATCTAGCGTTGGCACAGGAAAATACATTTTAGAAATGAGGCTCTAGCCAAGGAAGAGATATGGCGGCACTAGGCATACAACAAAAAGCGATACAATTCTTCAAAGGCAGATGAGCAAGGTTAGTCAGCTTAGGCCAGGAGGGAGTGTGGAACAGAGAGATTAGTTCATTTCACAATGTGTGCTATTTACAGCCTTGTTCATTACACATGTATGGTGGAACTTTATTCTTGCACTCTGTATACGCACCATGTCCACTTTTCTAACAGGCGTGACTCTTTAAACAAGGGTTTGATTCTTGCTTGATTTAATTTATTGTTTGTTAATTTGGGCTTTTGTGTTTTCATCCTTGCTGCTGCTGTTTGCTTGTTAAAAATATGTTTTATTGATCTACCCATACATACATACATACATGCACATTCACATACAACTCCTACAGCTCCCACACAGAGAAGGGTACCTGTGTGTGGGATGCTGGGGGAGGGAGGAGGCTGGAGCCGCCTGCCACCCCTCCCCAGCCACTCTGACCAGCTAGCCACTTTACTGATATTTTATGCTGGAAAAACTCTAGGAACAGACTCTATGGCCATAGAATCCCCATTCCTAGAGCGTCCTAGGAAGCCAGCAGGAGCCTTTGAACACTATGAGTGCGACTCCTATGGCAGAAACATAGAGCCCATTTCTAGAGCATTTCCTGCTCTTTTTTGGTTTTCGGTTTTGAGCGCTGCCGCTGTGGATGCCTGGATACTGGCAATGGATACTGGCACCAGACAGGACTTGGTGGGCGCTGTCTGCAGGTGATATATCTCCATGGAAGTTCATTGTCAGATGATTACTTCTTGATACAGGACCACTGTGGGATGTTCTAAACAGGAAAAACCGATCAGAGAAGGGGATCAGTGGCATACCTTCCCCACCCCACCCCACCCCACCCCACCCCCAGCCAAGGATAATATAATCTAGATCTGTGTTTGCATCTGAGAAAGGGAACAAAGGAGACGGGACTGCTGTTAAAGTTTGGAAGATAAAAACTGAGAGAGCGGAGTTGCAAGCTCTGGTAGTATGGGTGGGGGTGCCTCTCTATGGAAATCTAATGTAGAGCAGTGGATCTAACTGTCTGTTGGGGTGCAAATTAACACTCCAAAGTGATTCCACCTATGCACAACCTCTATATTTGTAAATAAACTCAAATATTACAAATTGCCACAAGCCTCTAGTGATTTCCTTCCAAAGGAAACCAAACCCAGGTAAGCTTTGCATCCTGGCACTTCTCATTGCCCAAAGAAGAGGAGAAACTAGATATTATCTACAGAGTTTTGGGAGTTAAGGTGGCATGACTTCTTTGCACAGCACATAGCTAAACTATGGAATTTGATGCCACAAGATGTGGCAATGGCCACCAACTTGGACAGCATTAACAGAGCATTAGACAAATTCATGGAGGATAAGGCTATCAATGGCTACTGATGGCTGCATATTACCTCCAGAATCAGAGACAGTACACCTCTGAAAACCAGTTGTGGGGGAACACAAGCAGGATGGTGCTATTGCACTCATGTTCTGCTTCTGGGGTTCCCATGGGCATCTAGTTGGCCACTGTACAAACAGAAAGCTGGATCACATAGGCCTTTAGTCTTATCCAGCATGGCTCTTCTTATGTTCTTAATGTTTGTTACTTTTCTCTTGCTCTTGGGATCTGTGTAAAGCATGCTCAGGAATCACATTGCTAAATTTGTCCCTTTAATATTTCCCCTACTGCAGCTGTTAAATGCTATTTTTGCTATGAAGCAGACAGAAATGTGACCACCCTGCCCCCAGGCAGGCAGTCATCATCATCACCACCATGACTGACTAACCATTGGCTTAAATGACAGCCTTGTCTAGCTACCCTGGGTGTGGGGATCAGGCCCAGCACCTCTGTCCCAGGAAGACATGGGAACTGATTCTGAGTCAGAAGGGGAGGGGGAGCTAGAAGGTACTGGCAAGGCTGAAGGAGCAGGAGAGCAATGAAAATAGCAAGGATAGCGGGGAGGAAATCCAGCTGCTGCTTAATCTTTCCGAAGACAGCCTAGCTGGGCCTTCTGAACAATGTCTAGGGGCCAAAGGATCGTTCCGTCCATGTGTTTTATTGTTTTAATCTATTTTAAAAATTGTAAGCCACCCTGAGTGCCATTTTTTGGTAGAAAGGCGGGATACAAATCAAATAAATAAATGAATCCTGAGAATACTTTCATTGCATATTTCTTTTACACACAGCAGGAATTTGATTTATATTGGAAAGGACTCCAAATCAAGATGAGTTTCTTTTTGGTTTTTTAAAATTTCTCCCCTGGTGAATTAATGACAGCAGTTATTTTAGGATATCCAAAATATGTCAGAATTAGTACTTAAAGAAGAGGTGATTAGATCTTAGAGGCAGATATCTGTCACTGATGGCATTCTGCTTTGGTTATTACTGTAAGGAAGTACTGTAGCAGTAAATCACCACCACCCAAATGAGGTGGAAAATGTCCCTCACAATTAGTCCTAAATTGTAGCTTATCTGAGGTGCAACATTATCTCAGGTACAGCCTTTCACGAGTCAAATACAAGTGCTTCAGCCTCTTGAATATAAGAACATTTATTTATTTATTTATTTATTTATTATATTTTTGAATCGCCCATCTGGCCAGTCATCCGGCCACTCTGAGCGATGTACAGTCCAATAAAATACAAGAAAAAACAGAGTGTAAAACACAATTAAAAACAGTACAAAACTTAAAAATCCTAACCCACCCCATATTCCCACCTGAAAAGCCATGTTTTTAATGCACGGTGGATGGCGGAGGTCACTGGGGAGAGAGTTCCATAAATTGGGGAACTATGATCACTGCCTCTCTTCAGTTGGCTGTAATTGATCTTTACAAGTGGATGGATAGATTTCATCAACTCCAACCCCCTGCTCAGTGCAGGAAACTAGAGGAGGGGTCTCCCATCCAAGTAATAACCAGGCCTGACCCTGCTTAGCTTTCCACACTCAGACAAGCTGAGCCAGTGTAAGTCACAGGCCTGATGGGATAAATGGGATAACAACAGATACTAATAGCATCACATTAAGTATTGTTGACTTCCTAACAAGACTGTTCAAAACTAATTCTAAGGGTGCAATCCTATGCATATTTAGACAGAAATAAATCCTACAATTCCTATGCTGGCTGAGGAATGCTGGGAGTTGTAGGACCTTTTTCTGTCTAAACATGCATAGGATTGTGCCTTAAGTTACATTCTTGTCATGCTCCGTGACCTGTTGGGATGTAATGTGCTGGACAAAAAGCAGCATGTTTCTCCATACCATTTGAAAGCAGTTCTCATGTTTGCTCCTTCTTGATATTTTCTAGGTTTATCAGGATTGAGGGTTGCTGTTTTTTAATGCTCTCGTCTTGCCTCACCATCTGTACAAAATGGCCCTACATGCATTTGTTACATCTCAGTTAGAGTACTGTAACACACTGTACATGGGGCTGCCCCTGAAAACCACTCAGAAATTTCAACACCTAGTGCAGAATGCTGCTACAAGAATTTTGACTGGGGCAAATCATGTGACCCCTTTATTGTATCAGCTGCACTGGCTGACAGATTCTTTCTGAATGTGATTCAAGTTGCTGGGGGTTATTACCTTTTAAAAGCCCTAACACAGGGGTGCCTGAGGTAGATATGGATGGAGGGGCTGACTTGCTCCCCACCAGGCATCCAGTTGGCCAGAAGATGCCAGTGGGTTCGCCACATGTGCTGACTTCATCGCGCCCCCTGCCCTATTTTAGACTTTCTCCATGCATGGAGAGAGGGACTCAGCTGGTGCTGGGAGGAACAGCCACTCCTCCCAGCATTGGCCAAGTCCCTGGGCTTCACATGGTCCCTGGCATCCCTGTGGGGTTGCCCTGCGCCAAGCAAAGTAAATTGGCTGGGGCCAGAAACAGTGGCTGCTCCTCCCAGTGCCAGCTGAGTCCACTACTGCCCTGACCCCACATCTGAGTTCAGAGAAAATGAGGGGAAACCTCCCACATCAGTGGGAGGGAGATCAGCACACAGGGGAACCCCCACTGTTACCTCCAGTCTCAGATCTGTATGTATGCGAGACTTATTCCTGTGTATATGGAAGGTGTATTCCTGTATACAGGCAGTGCCCGGGTTACGAACGTCCTGACTTATGTACAATTCATACTTAAGAACGGACCACCATATATGTAAAAATCTGAGTTAAATACAATGGTTCGTACTTACGAACAAATGCACTATACTTTGCAACACTTTGAAAACATTGTGTGGCTTCTGTTCTGACTTACGTACACATTCAACTTAAGAATGAATCTCGTTCGTAACCCCGGGACTGCCTGTATATGAAAGGTGTATTCCTGTATATATGGGAGGTGTATTCCTGTATATATGGGAGGCTTATTCCTGTATATATGAGAGGTTTATTCCTGTTTACTCCTGTTATTCTATTCCTATTATCATGATGGTACTATGGTTTAAGTGAGTTTAAAATATAATACTGCATATGCTCAGAGTATTTATTTTTTTTAAATCAGGGTTGGCAAAGAGTTTTGTTGTTCTTTTCCTAACATATCAGGAGTATTAGAACAAGCAGTTGTAAAGTATGGAATGGCAGTTGAGGAGGGTGGGAGGTGGGCTGTAGCGGGGGGGGGGGGGAGCCACCCCCCCATAAATTTTCTCTGCCCATTTTTTTGACAAACAAATAATTAAAAACTAGTTTACAATTTTGTCTTTAAAAGGCCTGCAACCAGGTAAACTGCCCTCTACTCCCCCCCCCCCTGGAAATTTTAGGCTGGCTACGGACCTGATGGGAGGAGGGAAGTGTTAGTAACTGAAGTAACACACATGGTCATCTAAAGCCCGCCCCCCCAAGTCAAAGGTCTAAAATTATCTATCTGCCAAACTGCCCTCTTCTTATTACTTCACAGGTCCCAGGACAGGGGAGTGAAGGCGAGAGATGATTAGCCATGAATATATGTCTTCTCTGAGCTTTCACTCATCAGGCTTTTATCGACCTATGTTTTGATTTTCCTTCACCATTCGCAGAAACGACAATCGACGGGGGAATAGGGGAATGGCGGCAGCCCATTTTTTTAAGCGAACAGAACCTGCTTTTCCCACAAAAGCGATGAAACTGCCACAATTCTACGTCTCATCTTTGGCGCCTGCTGCGATGTTATTGTGCATGTTCGGCCGAAAGAGGGCGCCACAGCCCGTTGATCTTTTATTTTAGAAAGAAGAAGAAAGGAAAAGAGTCAAAAGTATTTTCAGGGGAAATTGAAGGGCCGCCGCCGCCGCCGCCATGCGTCTAAAGTCCTTAAGAGTAAAATATTCCGCTCAGAAGAGATGGTAGCTCAAGTTAAAAGAAGCAAGCAGAACAAAAGAGGGGGTTTCCTCAATATTTAAGGATTCCTAAGACATTGGCCCTTTCGCAGAAAGTTCATCGATCAAAATGGTGTGATTTATTAAAACCTTAATCAGAGGTGGGGGGGTTACAGTGGGGGGCGGATTGAAGTGGTTTTTAACTGGAGTTGTGACGAATGAAAGGGTTTTCCTTCGTGGACGCCCTGGGAGTCAACCTGAAAAAACTGGACGAAATCTTTATTTTATTCTTTTGCTGAACCCGAACAGAACCTGAACCATTCCCCCAAAATCCCAACTTTACATATAGGCTGATGGCGTCTGCGCTGCTGATGATTGACCAGGAAATGGATCTTAGCGTTGTGGTAGATAGCACCACTGAAAACGTCTGCAGCAGTGTGCAGCTGCTGTGAAAAAGGCAAAACCTTTTTTGCCTTTTGCCTAACCTTATGTTAGGCATAATTAGGAAAGGAATCGAAAATAAAACTGTCGATATCATACTGACCTTATACAAACCTATGGTGCAACCACACTTGGAATACTGTGTACAGTTCTGGTCATGGCAGCTCAAAATGGATATTGTAAAGTTGGAAAGTGTAAAGAAAAGGCAACCAAAATGATCAAGGACCAACTTCCCTATGAGAAAGTTACAAGGTTTGGGTGTCTTTAGTGTGTGTGTGGGGGGGGGGGAGCCAAGTAAGGGGAGACATGATAGAGCTGTATAAAATTATGCATTGTGTGGAAAAATGGATAATCCTGGAACCTGAGGTCATCCCATGAAGCTGAATGGTGGGAGATTCAGGACAGATTTAAGAGAAGTACTTCTTCACACAGCCCATAGTTAATCTATGAAATTCAAAGTAGATGGCCAGGCTTTAGAAGGGAATTGGATAAATTCATAGATTATTTCATAGATAGAGTTGGAAGGGGCCTACAAGGCTATCGAGTCCAACCCCCTGCTCAATGCAGGAAACTAGAGGAGGGGTCTTCCCATCCAAGTAATAACCAGGCCTGACCCTGCTTAGCTTTCCACACTCAAACAAGCTGAGCGAGCCAGCGTGAGCCACAGGAGGGTGAGGCTATCAATGGCAACAAATCAGGATAGTGTAGTGGTTAGTGTGTCAGACTGGGACTCGGGAGACCTGAGTTCTAGTCCCCACTCAGCCATGATGCTCACTGGGTGACTTTGGGCCAGTCACTGACTCTCAGCCTAACCTACCTCACAAGGTTGTTTTGAGAATAAAAAGGAGAGAGGAGGGGGAGGACTGTGTGAGCTATCTTGGGCTTCTTGCAAGAGTAAAAAGATGGGATATCAATGTAATAAATTATTATTATTATTATTATTATTATTATTATTATTATTATTATTATTATTATAAAAAATTAGCCTGTTCCACCCCACTGTGCAAATGATAATTATAAATAATGTGCCTTATATTTAAATTTTCTCATGTGCACCAGAACTAAACCAGTTGGTTATGTATGCTGAACCAGTTACTGAACCTTTTGCTGGCCTCAACTGAATCCAGTCCAAACTGGAACAACTTCGGTGGCAGCTGAACCTGAACTGGAATTGGACCAACTGTTGTGTGTTGCTGATGGCAAAAGAAAACGAAAGCAAGAGTAGCTTGTATGCTCCAAAGAGCATTAAGAACTGCCTTGCATTAGAGACTGAAGGTCCACTGAGAGCCATTGTTGTGGTTCGGAGTGTTGAACTGGGGCTCCGGAGACCAGGGTTCCAGGCCCTACTCGGCCATGACGCTTACTGGGCGACTTTGATCCAGTCAGCGACTCTCAGCCTAACCTACCTCACAGGGTTGTTGTGAGGACAAAATGGAGAGGAGGAGGAGGATCATGTAAGCTGCCATGGACTCCTTGAGGAAAAGGTGGAATAAATGTAACAAAGTGCAAATAAATCTTAGTCAAACACTCTGTGAGACTGGAATTTTATACCCACTTACCTAGAAGTACGCCCCATAGAACTCAATGGGGCTTGCTTCTGAGTAGACATGTATATAGGATTGCACTCTTCGTGGCGGCCACCCAGCTGCTTGCCTCTGAGAGGATCACAAACTAGCAAGGCATGAAGACGAGGACCTTAACATCAAGCAAATTGCGTGGATCTCAAAGGTGCTGCGGGCAGCTGCCGGCCAATGCCCGCTATTTTGTTAATTGGTGCCAATGTAATGGGAGGCGGAGGGCTCACCGAACATCGACTATTCCGTGTGACTCGGCTGAGAACCTTCACTTTGGCTTAATTCTAGGAGTTCGTGCTTTTGCACTTTTCAAGCTAGAGGTGACTGAGTGAAGTCGGACTCTTTATCCGTCCAGCGCTTTCTCCCCTCCCCGAAATCGTTCCACCCCGGCAACTAGGCTTTGTTCTTTATATGTTTGTTGTTGTTTGAGTCTTCCATTAGATGCAATGGGAGGGTTACCTCCGCCAAGTTTAATTGCTGGGGGTGGGGGTGGAGCTCCTCTGTGGGTTGTGTGAATAGGTGTGGTTTTGGCCACGCCCACTTTCGGCTTTGGCCCAACCCACCCCTTTCTTGCACCTATCGGAAGGTTCCAGGAGGGAAGGCGCTCTTGCGGAGAAAAGAGACAGCTCGGTCATCCCCGTGGAGCCGGTTTCCTTGCAAGGAATGGAAAACCTTGCTCTCCGCCATTCTTACATTCCTGCTCTCCTTAACAAGACAAATAGTCCATCTAAAGACTTCCTTGAAGGACACTTGATAATCGTGCACGGCTTAGTTTTTGAAAAAGGGGTGCTGGGAGCTCAAATGCTGACTCTCTCAAAAGCCTTTCTGCTGAAATCCCTGCTTTGTCCAACTAACGTTGCTCTCAAGAGAAATGCCTCCTGTACATGCTCAGAAGCCAAAGATAAGCATTTTGTAGTGCAATCCTATATGTATCAAGTTTCTTCTCAGAAGTAATCCCCATGACGTTCAGTGTGATTTACTTCCAAGTAAGATGTTTATAGGGCTGCAGCCTTAAAATCCTATAAATGTCAATAGGAAGAGTTAAGCACGCACATAACTCCCTCCTGTTGAAAACAATGGGGCTTAAAAGTGCTTATCTTTGGCTGAATCGTGCCCTAATTGCCTTGTGGTCGCATGAGCTTTCCTAGGCAACTTCAACAGATCAGATGCATGTCGAAGACCAAGATGGAAGGTGCACGTACATCCGGGGAGCAAGATGCGAACCAAAGATAATAGGAAAGGAATGTTCACGCAGTCATACGCACATCCGACGGTCTGCTGGTCTGCAGAATGTGATTACGGGACTTCGGCTGGGATATCAAGCAGCAATACAATCCTCACCCCCCCGTTTTCTCGGTCAAGGATATGTTACGTGGGAAAGCTCTCGACATTATTTATTTAGTTGTTTGTTTGTCTGTCTTTTTTGTTGTCAAAATGATTCGCAAAGAGCCATTGCAGAGGAGAATGGGAAAAAAGGTTGTTCTCACCAAAGTCCAAAGTGTCAGATCGCTAAAGAAGCGGCTGTGTGTGATATTAGTCCTTATTTGCCCATGTGCATTGGTTTCAGAGAATAAATAATATTAATTATGATACACCTTCTCTAACCCAAACCTCTTTACAGGAATGCCCTGTTCTTGATCTAAATATATGCACATCAGTGCACATGGTCCAACCAGACGTTTTGTGATTTGGAGAAGGTTTCTTAAATCCCGGATTATTGTGATTCACCTTAATTATTTTTTAAAAAAGTTTCTAGTTCCCGTGAATGGACCAGCGGGGTGGGGGGACTCCCCCACCCTGCTGATAGTGGAAAACGATAAATTGAATTACACTTTATTTTGCATTAACTTATGAAGCAAAATAATTGGCCATCTTGGGGTTATTATTTTTAACATTATAACCAGGCCTGGTTGGGACAGCAGGGAGAAAGAAAGAAAGAAATCTTGTATGTGTCTACTAAGAAGTAAGCACCATTGAGTTCATAGGATTGCAGCCTCAGCAACATTTAATCAGCATCGGCAACTCCAAAATTTATATTTCCCCCTAAATAGTCAAAAGAGGTGAACATCTTCTGCTAACCCTGGCTGATACAACAAAACTGAACTCAAAATGCAATCTCCGGAGGGAGGGGGATTACTTTTGCTTCCACTCCTACTAGAGAGTAATACTATAAAATGAAAAATCGTACATGTTTCTAAGATCCGTTTTTTTTTTTTTTATAATGACATAGGGAGAGGGGAACCCTGCGCGGGAGCCAGTTCCATTCAAATCGAGGTGAGTGCGCAGGTCGTGGACTTGCGGCCAATATTAGCAACAGACATTCACATCCCTTTGAAGGGGATGGTAAACATTCGCATTGATTTCAATTCCAAAATCCATACTAGGGTGTAGTATCTTTATTACACCAACTCAGAGGTCACACAATAGGGTGCAACTCTTGAAGTTCTCCAGAAGGTCGAATGCTTGTACACTATTTTGTGACCTTTGTGTTGGCCTGATGAAAAGGGATTACCTTAATATGGATTTTGGAATCCCCCCCCCTTATGGCTTGTGATTGATTTTAATGGTTTTCTATGCATTTGTACGTGGTCCTGTAAGGTTATATCGAACTCCGGTTAGCAGGCAGTCACCAGGTAGACTAGTGTAGCCCCACGGAAGTTAAAGGACTGCGCCTCCGGAGATTATTATGCAATGTTTCTTCCAGAAAAACGGTTACAGCACGTTTCCATTGATTCTCTGCGCAACAGCGCAAGGATTAGCTCGCTTGACAGTTTCGGGCTTCCTCAAGACATATTGGCCACAATCCAAGGCAGAAGTTCGGTGCACTTAACCCCCATTGAAACCGGTGGGGTGGTGCCTGTAAGTTTGGGTGGGCCTCTGTGAAAAGGAGCGCCCGTCAGTTCTAAAAAGACACACGCGCACACGCGCGCACACCCAGTTCTAAAACGCATTTACCTGGAAATAAGTCGCGGCGCTTTTTCTTGGGCTGCCCGTTTCAAGAAATTCCCTGAAGTTAGGTTTACGGAAACGCACCTCGAAGGAAAACGTTCACAGACGGGCGCACAATGCCTTATTCTGTCCCATCGAGAGTTTAGGAAGGAGCCTCGCGCGGGAAATGTAGACTTGGATACGGGCTCTGCGCCCTGGGCAAGGTGTCATTCATCCCCCTCCTCTTTGATCTTTCAACCGGATCTGGAGTTTGCCATAACAATTTTCTTGCAAAAGGCGGGGGAAATAAGATAGAAAAAAGTAACCACCCCGGCGACCTGCACCCCACACTATATTTCATCTTTAGCTCTTTCTGTTTGCAAAGCAGGAATGAGGGTGAGCGATATGGACCCTTACATCTTCTCATCCTGTACAACTGTATAGGCTCTAGCTCTTTCTTTCTTTCTTTCTTTCCTTCCTTCTTTCCTTCCTTCCTTCCTTCCTTCCCTCCCTGTCTCCCTCTCCCATTTCATTTTGCAAAACGTAGCCACGGCAGCACCAGAATATGGGTTCGATCCAGACTTAGTCATACTTTGTTTGAGTAACCCCATTGAAATAAACGGGACTTGAGTTAATCATAACTAAATCAAGTCTCGCTGATTGTAATGGATCTACTTACTCTGAGCGTGACTACGTCTCGGTCCAACCCTGTCTGTCGGTCTATAATGGGTAGGGCACAAAGGGGTCAAAGTGCACTGGGGGGCGGAGTTTGAGCATGTGAGAAGTGCCCTTCCGTCAAGCGACGACGGAGGTCCAGCAATGCGGCGGGGGTATATATTTTCGGCTGTGGGGTGGAGAAAGCGCTTGCTTGCCCCTCTCCTCCCCTCTGGTCCCGCACGCTTCCTCTGCTGCCGCGGTAGGCCACAGTTGAACTAGAACCGCCATAGGAGGAAACCATCAGGGAGAGAACAGCATAAACTATTCTTTGACTGCTTGAACGCAGCCTGCAACCCGGAGCTAAATGGGAAAACAATGGCCGCTTCGTCATTCATTCATTCAGTAAAATGGAATGAAGATTAATTGCCGCCGCCGCCCCCGCTCCCCTCCCGTGGGTGGTAGGAAGTTCTAAAGCGGCGGTAGCAGTGCCTCGATGTGTGTTTGTAGTGTTCACACTGTTCAAATCCTGAAATGGTTTAATCGTCTAATTTAACGGTCTCCCAAATATGTTGAAATGGCACGGTTGTCCTTGAGGAGTTGAAAACGTCTACTTGAGGAGGACAAATGTGGATTTCTTTTCTTTTCTTACTTTTTTAAAGGGTCGCTGCAAATTAAAACCATTTCGCCCAGATCAAACGCTCAAACCTAAAGAAGCGGGAATCAACCCGCAAGTTTCAAGTTTAAAACTTCCTCAGTATTTACTGTAACTGGAGCCACATACAAAGAATGGCGTGTAGATCGCTTGTTCGACGGGAGGGGAGTGGGATGAAATGCTTGGCCTGTGATTAATTTGTGTTTGTTTGTTTTGTTTTGTTTTAAAGATACATATGTAGAACATTCCAGGCCCCAAAGATAAGCGTTTTAGCAAGGTTTAATCATGAGCAGAAGGAGGGGGCACTGTAAATAAATAAGGAAGAAGTGATACTCCAAGGGTAGAAGGAAAACACATAGTAACTGTTACTATGACAACAAAGAGTCTTGAGGCATAACCTTTCTGTGGACTGAAAGCTTATGCCATAATAAATTTGTGAGTCTTCAAGCTGCCACAAGTCTCTTACAGTGTAATCTTAGAAGTAAGTCCCATTAAGTTCAACTACGCATTGGGGAAGTGTGTATTGGATTGCAGCCTTAGTTGTCTTTCTATAACGGACCCCTCTGGGATGTGTTAGGATGAGTGTTTTGATGCTTCCCTGTTATAGCATTTAAGGTGACTGTAGACTTAACACTGGGCTGGTTTACGCAATCATGTACATCACATAAATTTTCTACACTAGATTACTATACAGGCCTGTGGCTTACGCTGGCTCAGCTTGTCTGAGCTGAGCGTGGAAAGCTAAGCAGGGTCAAGCCTGGTTGTTACTTGGATGGGAGACCCCTCCTCTGGTTTCCTGCATTGAGCAAGGGGTTGGACTCGATAGCCTTCTAGGCTCCTTCCAACTCTATCTATGAATCTATGAAACTGTAAGCTTGATGGTAAAGCTGAATGGGAGTACCAATTCCATTGAATAGCACCATGTGTGAGGGAATATGAAAGTGATGTTATCTACTTTGGCCTAGTCACACATGCAAGTCATGAGTGGACGCCAGGATCTTCAAACGATGTGTGAACCAGATCAATATTATCCTGTCATCTAACTCCAGTGGTTGTACTCTAGTGAAAATACTCTGATTCGTACAGCTATACTGAAACTTTAACCAGCCATGGATCATTCTCAACTATATTTCGGGTGCCTTCTTAAAACACACACACACACACTGCACACACAGAGACCCAGGACAAAACCAGATGGGTATTCTTTAGATTTTTTGAAAAGGTTAGTCTCTCTGTCCACCTTGATCCAGTCAGGAAGCCTTTGTCATCTGATGAAAGATGCTTTGTATGTCCTCAGGCCACCCTCCCTAAATCAGGCTCCTTTTCTATTGGGCGGTGAGTTGCTGACATCCAGCCAATGATCCAGCAGTTCGATCTAAGTTCCATAGGTCCCCTCCCAACAACAAACCTGTTCATAAGAAAGATGAATGACTCATCAGTCAAGCTCCAGCTTTTGGGATTGAACTTGAAACTTGCTGAGATTTGCGGATGTGCAGTGAACCACGGAATGAACTTTGGTAGCTAGGCCAGAACCTTGAAACCTGATGAATGACTTTTGTCAGAATATATATACAGATACATATATAAACTTGCAGGTCTCTAGAGGTTAGGGAGGGCAAGAAACACTTCTTAGAGCAGCTCAAGCCTAGTGTACAAGAAACTCCTAGATCAGGTATCCTTGTAAAATTTATTTTATTTGTTGCATTTATATCCCACCTTTCCTCCATGGAGCCCAAGGCAGCCTATATGATCCTCCTCTATCTTCACAACCCAGAGAGGTAGCTAGGCCCAAAGTCACCCCGTGAGTTTCATGGATGAGTGGAGACTAGAACCCTGATCTCCCAAGTCAGAGTACAGCACTCTAGCCCAGTGTTCTCCAACCTTGGGTCCCCAGATGTTTTTGGCCTACAACTCCCAGCATGCCCCAGGCATTTAAAACTTCTGGCTATGGAATACCAAGGGTATTAGGTTGAAAAGAAAGGGTGAGTTGAAACCAGATCATGACTACAGCCTACTAGTTCTCACTGAGGTGGTAAACTCATGTCTGGGCTGTACCATTGCAGATTGCAGGAGGCCTTCACATGATGATGTTCTCCTCCATATATATCTCCTTGCACACAGAAAGGAGCATAGAAGGAGAGAACTAGGGTAGTACCCTTCTTCCTGGTATCTAGTTTTCTACAGGCATGGTCTTTTTTATATGGAAGAGAGCATTATATCATATGAGCCCCATTCTATTCTATAGTTTGTTTGAAGTGGTGGTGTCCAGGCACAGTTTACCTCTCTGAGAAATCTGCCTACAAACAGGGAGCTGGGAAGTTCTAGGTTCAAATCTGAACTCACCAGGTGGCCTTGCACAAGCCCCTGCTTGTTGTCAATATTCCTCAACAGTTCCTGTATCTCTGATCAGATTCATAGCTCTACACACACACACACACACACACACACACACACACACACAGAGTAGCTTTTGTAATAAACAATGAAATGGACTATGGTTAACTAGCATGCCAAAGGCTCAAATAAATCTCTTTGCTTAAAAAAGGATGACTGTTCCACCTGGGCTGAGAGCATTGCTATTGTTCTTATAGGACAATATCTCTCTCTGTGTGTATATGTGTGTTTACACACACACACACACACAGAGAGAGAGAGAGAGAGAGAGAGAGAGAGAGAATCAATGCTTTTAAAATACTCCTGTTCTCAGGTAACCTTTGGAGGGGGGGTTTCTTTGTACAGTCATGCCTTGGATTGAGAGCATAATTCGTTCCGGAAACGTGCTTGTAATCCAAAACACTCTTATATCAAAACGAAATCCCCCAAAAAAAATTTGTACAGAGATTTTTAATTTAAGCCAGTACTACAGTACTTGTATTGCAAGACGTTGCTTGTATATCAAGTAAAAAAAAATTAAATGAATATTTAAAAATTTGCTTGTCTTGCAAAACGCTCTCAAACCAAGTTACTTGCAATCCAAGGTATTACTGTATATCTACCACTAGCAAATTTTGCCTTTTCTTAATGCAGATGCTGGGTTAAGGTCGGCACCATTTAGAAACCACAGTCTGTAGCATACTATTGTACTGAATTGGAGCAAGGGTGCTAGTGAGACCTGCTGCCAATCAAGGCTCACATCTGGGAGGTTGAGGAAACTGAGGGAGCCTCTCTTGGTAACAGAAAACCTCCTCACCATATCTCAAAAGCATTTATTGTGTTGGAGGGGAAGGGAAAAAATAAGGGGTTGGACCCAGACTTAGGCCACAACCCTATAAGTGCATGTTTAGAAAGAAAGAAGTCAGGACTTTTTTCTTTCTAAACATGCAGAGGATTATGCCCTTAGTCACGCTTCCAGTAGACCCACTGAAATCAATGGAATTTAAGTTAGTCATGGTGAGCTTCAGTCCCACTGATTTCAATAGGTCTACTCTAAGTGTGATTAACATGTCTACACAGAGAAGTAAGTCCCACTGAATTCAATGGGGATTACTGCCAGGTAAGTAGGTATTAGACTGCAACCTAAGTCTGGATCAAGCCCAGTCTCTGCAACAGCTACTCAGCTATTGTTTCCTTCCATTCTTTCCCCCCAAACCCCTCTTTCCCCAGCTTTGATCACAAAACTGACCTGTCCAAACATGTTTCAAATGGACAGTCATTGCCACCATGAATGCAAGAGATAGGAGGAGGTCCAATCCATCAACTGCTGACTCCAGAGTAGCCTCTCAGCAATGTTAATGGATTTATTTCTAAGTTAATTAGTGTTCTGTTAATTGCATCTACAATAAGCAGAGCAATATCTTCTCTGTCCCACCCACCCACAACTTCTTCAGTGTTAGTACAAAGAATAGGCAAGCTTTCTACTTATACAAAACTCTCAGGAGGAATGGCAAGTTCACTATGGAAATACAGAAACTAAAGGGGCACAAATGCATTGAACTGAGACTCCTTGTAAGTCTCTGAAGCATCTTTCTTTGTTTTCTTGAATGCTAAGTGGTTCACAGTTAGATTCCTAACTATCTGATGAGAGTAAAGGCATTTGTAACTAGTCCAGGGGTAGGCAACCTCTAGATCAATGTTCTCCAACCTTGGGTCCCCAGATGTTTTTGGCCTACAACTCCCAGCATGCCCCAGCCAGCTATGCTGGCTGGGGCATGCTGGGAGCTGTAGGCCAAAAACATCTGGGGACCCAAGGTTGGAGAACACTGATCTAGATGTTTTGGCCTCTAACTTCCATGATCCCTCACCATTAGCTACGCCAGCTAGGGCTGATGAGAGTTGTAGGCCATTCCTAATCTAGACCATGCATGTACCACTGGTTCAAACTGGGACCAAGCTGTCTCCCTGTCCCTCACATATTGTGCCGGTCAGTAGTGGGCAGAAGCCAGATCAGGATCTTCTGTTAGATCTCTGAGTGATTTGCAGTAGATCAGCAAGAGTTCCTTCCTGTTGGGACTTGAAAAAGATACTAGGAGAGGATATATTGTGGAGTAATATCCTTCCTATCTCACGTTAGTGAGATCAGCAGAGTAGAGTCCCTTTCCAGCTTAAAAGAAGCTTAGATTTGGCTAGTGTTAGCCAGTTAGCATTTGGTAATCCAGGATGCTTTAAGGCAGACTGGATTTCCCTGGTTTTTCCCCCTTTTCTCTCCCTCAGAACAATAATCAGAGACACAGTCTTGTAAAAGTTAAAAGTAACATTTACTCACTCAGATTATGCAGTTTCATTCAGGCAGGCTTAAAAGAGTTTCTTAGAGTTGGTTACAAGTTCATTTGGAAATACTTGGGGTCTGAACTTGTGGAATTCAGACCAGCAACTCTGGCTACGTGTTGCTACAAGGACCACGTGGAGACAACATGGTGGTGCCAAGCTCACTAGAGTCTGAACAGAAAGAGGAAAACGCTGGGAGCAACACCCACTTCCTGTTCAGGCTGTTAATAATGCAATGAGTACCTTCTAGGAAAACCACCCTAGAAGGTATCAGTGATCTTAACCATTTCACCCAATTACCTGGTGAAACATGAGCCATAGGTTTTGACTGCAATTTTAGTTATCCAACACACCCCTTCTCAGGCAAAACAACACACATTCATTCACAATTTTATTAATCCACCCACAGTCCCATCTTGACTCGAAGATTCTGGAAACTGTCTCTTGGTAGAGGCTTGGTTAGGATGTCAGCAGTCATTTCCTTAGTATGACAGTATGTCAAGTCCACAAGTCCATCTTGGACAGCCTCACGTACATAATGATACTTCACCCCGATGTGCTTCGTTCTGGCATGGAACTTCTCACTCTGGGACAGTCCCAGGCAACTCTGGTTGTCTTCCATCAGGCAAACAGGCTCCTTTCGCACCAACCCAAAGTCTTTGATCAATTGATCCAGCCAGGCCACCTCTCTGCAGGCTTCTGTGGCAGCTATGTATTCAGATTCTGTAGAAGACAAAGCTATACAGTTCTGTTTATAACTGCCCCATGCAATTGGACCATTTGCATACATGAACACATACCCGCCAGTGGATTTGTAGTCCTTTGAATCACCAGCCCAATCGGCGTCCGTGTACCCCATTAGTTTTGGGTTGCTGTCAGCTGGTAACTTTAGCTTACAGTTCATGGTTCCTTTAAGATAGCGAACCACCCTCTTTACACCAACCCAGTCAGATTCAGTGGGATTACTCACTTTCCTGCTGAGAATCCCCACTGCACTCGCAATGTCTGGCCTACAGGTGGTGGTCAAGTAGAGAAGCTTTCCTATTGCTGACCTGTACTTGTTGTTGTCAGGCAAAGGCTTTGACTCTTCCTGGTTCTTTAGAAAGTCAGTGTTCATGGGTGTGGCGACTGGATGTGCTTCTTGCATCTCCAGGCTGTTAATTAGTTCAGCAACCTTCTGCTTCTGACTTAGTAGAAAAGAACCATCTTCTTCTCTCTCTATTTGGATTCCAAGGTAGTAGTGTACTTTTCCTAGTTCTTTGACTCCTACATCCTTGCTTAAATGTTTCACAACCTCTGTGTAGCCTCTGTCATTTGCTGCTGCAATGATCAAATCATCAACAAATGCAAGAACGTAAGAGAGTTGTCCATCATTGCGTTTGGTGTACAAACACTTATCTGCATTCCCTTGTTTGTACCCTAGTTGTGTCAGCATCTTGTGTAACTTTATATTCCAGGCCCTGGCAGCCTGCTTGAGTCCATGCAAGCCCTTCTGGAGCTTGCACACCAAATGGGCTTCCTGTGGTTTGACAAAACCCTTTGGCTGTTTCATGTAAATCTCCTCTGAGATTTCACCGTACAAAAATGCTGTTTTTATGTCAATGTGCCTCACCTCCATCTGCTTTGAAGCCGCTATGCTCAAAAGCGTTCTCACTGTGCTGTACCTCACAGTGGGGGCAAATGTGGCATCATAATCTTCTCCATATTGCTGGCTGAAGCCTTGAGCTACAAGTCTCGCTTTGTAGCGCTGCACTTCCCCTTCTGCCCCTTGCTTAATTTTAAAAATCCACTTACTTCCTATGGCCTTCTTTCCAGGAGGTAGGTCAGTAAGCGTCCATGTCTTGTTCTGATGCAGTGCATCCATCTCCTCCTGAGCAGCCTTCCTCCAGAGACGGGCTTCTGTGTCTGGCATCTCCTTTATCTCTTCCCATGTAGAAGGTTCTTGGGGTAGCACCGACCCTGCAGAGTAGGACAGCCGGAGTGGTGGAACATCTCTGTTGGACCTAGATGACCGTCTGACCTGTGGTTCTGGAACCGCATCAGCTTCATCGTCCTCCTCCAGTGCAGGCATGTCCTCATCACTCTGCTCCTCTTCGTCTCTGCTGCTGCTGCTTTCAGGGGTTCGGTACTGTGGGGCTTTACCTCCTCTTGCCAGCTCCTTGCGCTGCAGTTCCTTTATTGTGCTTGTGTCTCTATGTCCAAGTCTTCTGTGCCAAAGCTCCAGATCAGCCTCATCCTTCTTCTTTGGGCACGCCACTTTAGCAGACTGAGATTCTGAAACAATAACCTCATACACGCCATTGATCAGACTAGCTTCAACAAACACTTTACCATTTTTGAACACTTTACACTTGTCACTTTCAAATAGTACTCTGAAGCCTTTCCTTGCTAAAGTGGAGACACTGAGCATGTTGCAACTTGATTTTGGAACGTAGATAACTCTGTCTACATAGTTCTTTCTGGTTTCACCACCAACCTTGCAGTGTAGAACTCCTGAGCCTGCACCTTGTGCCTTTACCACATTGCCATCTGCAATCTGGATATCCTCACTTTGTGATTCTTCAATCTCATTGATTTCTTTGAAGAATCCTCTCTCGTGTGAGAAATGACTCGATGCACCCGAATCTATCACCCATTTGTTTGACTTACTTTTGTAACAGTTAGCTGCTAAACTCTTCTGTTGCATCAGTAAGCTATTCTCATCAATCCTCTTCTTTTCCTTTTGCTGCCTAAAGGATGGGGGCTTCTTTGTCTTTGGGGCCTTGCAGAACTTGGCAATATGTCCCTCTTTGTTGCAATTAAAGCAGACAATTCTCTTGGATGTGCCTTTCCCATTCCCTTGGGACAAGTAGTTTGAGTCACTTTGCTTAGAATGCCTGATTGGAGATTCTTCCCTTCTCTCAACACATTCTTCTCTCAAATGACCAATTATATCTTTTAGGGTTAAATTTGGGACACTGTCCATTCTGGATATAAAAATCTCAAACTTATATCCCAGTGATCCCAGGAAGTAGCAGACCTTCTGATCTTCATTCATCACGTATTCTGCCAGTCTTAACTTTTCAATAATAGTTAAAAACTCTTCCACATGACTTCCACAATCTTTCTTGCACTCAAGCTTCAAATGAAACATATCTCTCACTAGGCGCCTGTGAGACCGCTTGCTTGTAAACCCAAATGCCTTTTCTAGACTATGGAGCACTTCTCTGGCTGTTTCCCCTTCTCCAGCATGGATCATTTGGCAATCAGTTAAATTTTCTATGATAACAGATATTGCTATCCTGTTTTGCTTTTCCCATTCTTTGGCTGCTGCTCTGGCCTCTTCACCAGTGCCACTGGGCTTATCTTCCTTAATACAGCCCAGGACTTCAAGTCTGTCCAAAATCACTTTCATTTGCCTATTCCATTGTATGAAATTTGCTTCAGTTAATTTGGGCAGCCTGGAGAAGCTCTCTCCTCTTGAGTTTCCTCCGCTCATCTTCAGGGATCAAAAATCAAGAAAAATGCTCAAAAATTCAAAATGGGGAAAAATGCCAAACTCAAAAGTGGAAAAATGTGCAAAACTCAAAAACTGAAAATGCTCAAATCTCAAAAACCTTCACTGCCTTACTACTGCCTTCTGAGGAAAGGGGGTTTCTCTTTCACAAGGAGACAAAGGAGTCACCATGTGCTCACCAGGGAACAAAGAAAAATATGGCCGCTTTGAATTCCTCTTCTCCCTGAAGAGAATCCAGTGGCATCCACCAAAATGCTACCAAAACAATCTATTCTGGACCCATAACCCGTGTTGGGACTTGAAAAAGATACTAGGAGAGGCTATATTGTGGAGTAACATCCTTCCTATCTCACGTTAGTGAGATCAGCAGAGTAGAGTCCCTTTCCAGCTTAAAAGAAGCTTAGATTTGGCTAGTGTTAGCCAGTTAGCATTTGGTAATCCAGGATGCTTTAAGGCAGACTGGATTTCCCTGGTTTTGCCCCCTTTTCTCTCCCTCAGAACAATAATCAGAGACACAGTCTTGTAAAAGTTAAAAGTAACATTTACTCACTCAGATTATGCAGTTTCATTCAGGCAGGCTTAAAAGAGTTTCTTACAGTTGGTTACAAGTTCATTTGGAAATACTTGGGGTCTGAACTTGTGGAGTTCAGACCAGCAGCTCTGGCTGCATGCTGCTACAAGGACCACGTGGAGACAACAACCTGGTGGTGCCACGCTCACTCGAGTCTGAACAGAAAGAGGAAGAAGCTGGGAGCAATGCCCACTTCCTGTTCAGGCTGTTAATAATTCAATGAGTACCTTCTAGGAAAACCACCCTAGATGGTATCAGTGATCTTAACCATTTCACCCAATTACCTGGTGAAACATGAGCCATAGGTTGACTGCAATTTTAGTTATCCAACACTTCCTGCCTCCCAATTGTTTAGCAGCAGCAGCAGCAGCAGCAGCAGCAACAAAATGACTCCTCTCCCTCCCTAAATTATTCTGCTGAAATGAAGGAAGCTGAGGGCAGCCTTCCCCACCGCTGGTGCCCTACAGATGTGTTGGACACAACTCCCAGAATCCCCCAGCCAACACATCTGGAGGGCACCAAGGTGAGTGAGGCTGCCTTCGGTAACCAGCAGTGGGGGTTTATGTGGAAGGACTGAGCTCCGTTCAGTTCTGGTACTCAAAGCAGTTCTGGTATACTTAAGGTGCAGTCCTATGCATGCTTGGGGGGGGGGGGGAGTCCTACAACTCCCAGCCTTCCCCAGCCAGCATGCTGGGAGCTGTAGGATTTTTTTTTCTGTCTAAACATGCATAGGATTGTGCCCTTAGAGTTCTAAGAGTGTGTCTTTAGACCGGGCTCCAGTTGGTGGATCTCAGGATTCTAGTATTAAAATAAAGTAGACTTCCCCCTACGCAGCAAAAATGCCTGTAGTCTGCCCGCCGCTGGAGCAAGTATCCCATCAGCCAGCCTCGCAGTCAGCATCTTCAGGAACACAGAGAGAGGCGTGTAAGAGCATTTGTTTGGGAAATGGAAAGGCGTTGTTAGGAGGAGGCGAAGGAGGGAATGTACATTCCAATAGTCAAATAATAAACAGACATTCCTCTCGGTTAGGATGGTAATCATATTCCGATGGAATGTATCCGGCCTTGGAGATGATTTAGCCCAGCACAGAGTTCCTAAACAGGAAGCGCCCTCGTTGATTTAAATCAGCTTTCTGCTGGCTGGGAATGATGGGAGTTGCAGTCCAACACATCTGGAGAGCACCCGCTCGTTGTGAGGGAGGGAGGCTGATTTCAAGAAACACCAACGAATCGAGAGGCTTCAGCCTTTGGGCAAGAGAGCGGCACGGATCTGTCGAAGAGAAGCACTCAGCTCTAGGGCATAGCCCGTGGTTTGTTTATTTATGCTTAATCTCTAAAATGTGTACACACTAGCGCATTTAAAAGTAAAACTGGGGACTGTAGTTCTGTGCATGGACCAACGTTCTGTATCAAAACTACAATTCCCAAGATTCTTTGCTGGAAGCCAGAACAGCTGAACAGATGCCTGGGCTGAGGCTCGAGCCTGATCAGAAGATTTCCTCTGATCCAGAAGCTGTATCACCCCACTTAGACGCCGCGTGTGGGTAGTCATGCTTGCTCAGTGGCACAGATATACGTCCCCTCTGCACTCCCGTTGCATCTTCTAGAGGCAGAGGCAGGGCTGAGCCATGGCGCTGGAAGTTCCTGCGCTTAGATCTGGCGTGCCCTGAGTTCAAATGAAGCTCGTTTTCTTCCTCCCTGCTTTTCTTGCCTTGAACACCCAAAAGAGCACTAACTCTGCAAATGGACAAAACACGACGTAAGCGCACAAGAGCGCTACCATGCACTTCGATAGGGCTTGCGGGGGGGGGGGGAGTTCCCCAGTCCTCTGCGCAGGAGAGCAATTTCTGCCAGGCGCAATGAAGAAACAGAAGATGATCCATGACCGCAGTAATCGCTCAAGATATCATTAGAGTCAGACCGCACAGAACGGTCCTGTCAAGAACAGATTTAGGATTTTCTCTCCAAGGGGTTCCCCCCCCCGCCGCCTTTTTTCTCTTTTTCTTAATGGAAACCTCGCTAGAAATCCTGATCTGCTTCCTTCTGTCCAGGGCGGTACCAATCGCAGGTGTTTCAAAAAGTATCTCCAAGGGCAATTCAAGTTTAAAGTTCCTCGCGCTGCTAGCATTCTGTTTAGGTCCCTTATACAGGGACCTATACAGAAAGCCAGTGTGTGTGGCTTAGTGGTTCGAGTGTTGGACTGGGACTCGGGAGATCCGGGTTCTAGTCCATGAAGCTCACTGGGCGACTTTGGGCCAGTCACAGACTCTCAGCCTAATCTACCTCACAGGGTTGTTGTGAGGATAAAATGGAGAGCAGGAGGAGGGTTATGTAAGCCGCCTTGGGTTCCTTGCAGGAAAAAAGGGGGGCTATAAGCATAATAAATAAATAAATAAATAAATAAATAAATAAAACACACCCGGGCGGAAGTTCCATTGAACTCAGTGGGACTTACTCCCAAGTAAGCACGCATGGAATCATTCGGCAAAGACATCAACCTACACTTCCTCGGAAGTGTTCAGAATTTCAGGGGCTGCTCTGGATTCACCTCCTCCGCAGCGTCTGCCCTTCACACTCACCGTTGCACCGCCTTTTGTACTACACCTCACCCCCTTTGGTGGAGTAACACCTCTCTATTATACCCCGAGGTAATTGTGAAATTGGGAGCCGCTTAAGTCTAGCCTGTGCAGCCTGATCCTAGGCGTGTTTCATTGGAAGGAAGTCCGTGATAGGCTTGTATTCAACGTTAGTCTTACTTAAAGTCCCATTCATTTTTATGGGTGTACTCTAAATAGGACTAACATTGGGCATAACCCATTGAATTCTATGGAGCTTTCCCCCCCCCGCAAGGAATCGTGCCTAAAGCTGCAATCCTATACACATTTATCTTGGAGTAAGCCCCATTGAACTCAGTGAGACTTACTTTTGAGTAGACTTGCACAGGATTGCATTCTTAACATCTGAGAAAATGGGCGCTTAAGCACTCCAGCATTCCTCACCCACTCTGCCCTAATCCCTGCCGGCTGAGAGTGATCTGAGCTCACTCACTCGGTATTAAGGGAACCGAGTCATTACTGGATTTTATATTTCCCCCAAATGAGGACACATGAGATCCATGTTAGCTCTTTTGTCCCAATAGCCCTGGATGCATCTTACAACCTAACTTGCACCTTGAGGTGCTGATCCAGTTATGTTGTCTGCAGAATGTTTCCTGCATTTCAGCTCAAGATTGTTATAAACTTCATCCTTGGGAAGCAACTCCACCACTTCCCAGTTTCCCCACCCCCTGCTGAAGAGCTCTGGAGAACTCGAAAGCTTCCTCACTATTATGTTATTCATTTAGTTGTTCATAATAATGAAGGCATTGGATTGTATCCGATGTCAGTCTGACTTAAGTCTCATTCATTTCAATGGGTCTACTCTAAGTAGAACTAACACTGAATACAGCCCATTGGATTTAGGGTTCCCCCTTCCCCTCTCCCCAATGGACCAACGCGGCTGTCTATGCTTCCTGGGGGAAAGGCAGTCGATGAGCCCTGGCACAAATTTAGCTTCTAGTACCATAGTTTAATAATGCCCATATTAAAAGAAGAAACAGTGCCATTCCTGCTATTGCAAATAAATCTTATTTTGCTGGCAGTCCATCCACAAGCCGAACGAACGGAAATCCTTATCCTGGAGCCTACTGCATCCGGTTAATTTTAATGAGACTAATAAACAATCCCGATTTACAACCCGGTCCCATTGAAGGATTTGCACTGAAGCTACTTCCGTGCAAGGGCACACCTGCAGCACAAGCCGGCGAACCGTATTTACTCAAAAGAAAGCCCCCCTTATTTCATTGGGGTTTACTTCCAAGTAAGCTGCCTTATTTGAAAGCGAACCCCCATTTTCTGGGATGGCTATCGCCTTAAATCAGATTCTTCGATTTAACTGGGTTCATCGCTGTGCTCAAGGTAACCTTTTCACTAGACTTGAGAGAGCCTGCAAAAGAACAGGGGATGGGGGCTTCTGGTTTGTTTGTTTGTTTTAACGGAATTGTTTGGTGCCCTTTGTCGGCTATGAAATCGTGGGGAAAGCGAGCGAGAAGGAAACCAATGCAGAGATTCATCCAGAACCAATGAGAACCAAGTAGCAGCCTTCTGCAGCCCACTGCAGTGGGGATGATGGCAGTCGTGATCCGACACACCTGGAGACCACCAGGTTGGGAAACAAATTCCCAGGTTGGGATGGTGTGTTAATTCCATTCCCATCCCACTGAAGCCAAGGGCAAAACGTGTCTAGAACCATGGGCTACCTGGCAAGTGTCACTGGTCAAGCGAATACCGTCCTGCGATTCAAGGAAGGCCTTTTAACCAAAATACCTTTCCCTTTTTCGCTCTTTTATTGGAATTTCCCTCCTCACCATCAAGACACAAAATGTGGCAAAGGTACTTCCCCCCCACCCCCCCACCCCATAGTGAGCCATTAATTCTGCCTCAGAAAACTGCAGTCCTAAATTTAAAAACGCGGCACAAACGCCTAGGATAAGTCCAATACCGACATCAAGTTCATCAAATCAAAGCCGAGGCGTTCCTCTAGATGGCGCTGTTACAAGGTAATCCAAAAACCCGCTCAGCCTGGTTGAGACCGAGAAAATTGCTCAGACATTCCCAATTGCTCACTATAATTGGGGACAGAACAATAGAGGCATTTTTTCATTGACTCTAAATTCATATAGCATGTGACAAATGAGAAACCGATTTCTTTATTAAAACCAAATATGCTTTTAAAATCCATCTTCCCGCAGCTTTTGAACCTTCGACATTAAAAAGTGTATTTCCCTTTGTGTCGTTTAAACAACAACAAAAAGAATACTTTAAAAATACAAACGCAAATTAGCTCAGCAGCACTACACATTTCAGCCCAATGTGTTCTCCAGGAAAGCCCTAATTAGACCCTGGCTAGTTTCCATCCAATGGGGCTGGCCAGGAGCAAGTGGAGGCAACGTTATTAAACCAGCCAGAGCAACTAACACATCATTAAGAAAAACCAACCGATCCATCCGAGGAGCCAAGATCGGGCGTAACTTGCGACGCGGGGCTGTTCATCTCCCGGGCAAGTTTGAAAGCCAAGATCGAGCCAGGAGCGGCTATCCTGCCGTAATTGACAGACCCTGGCTACTGCGTGCAAAAACGGCTCTTGACCAGCAGCAGCTAGTGGCAGAATAATTGGAGAAGGCTGGGGCTCTGACCCCGGCCCGCGGGGAGCGGCGGGGGAGGATTTTAGTTTGCGGGGGGGGGGGATTGGTTTATTCCAGCTGTTTGGTGTACTTTACACGAATTTTAATGACACAACCGTTTCCCGATTTGAAATGTGGGGTACACTCCTGGGGGCACACTGAAGCGTTAATAGACAGAGAGATAGATACTCTTTTCTTTTCTTCTCCCGGAATAAGATGCCGCCTCGGGCTGGAATTCTGCTTCTCCACGTGGATCCTCGACACAACCGGCCTTCTTTTGAAACCACCTCTTCATACTGGAGCCTTCAGTCGGTGATCCCCAATGAACGATCAAGTCGATTTATGGCGCGCCATAGCGCAGGCTTATAAGTGAATGAATCCCATCAAATTGATATGGATTGGCCTCCCCGAGAGGGAATTAAAAACTAGACAGACAGGCAGGTCTAAGGGAGCCTTGACAAGCCAGGCGCTCTTTAAGGGGGTCGCAGCCAGGCAAGGGTTTAGATCTGGGGCAGGGACCCAAAGCCGAGCCTCAGCGGTTCTCCGGTTTCTCCAGAATTATGGTGCCGCTCACACTCACAACAGAAGCGCGGCTAGAATCTTAAGAGAGCCTGCAAGGGAAACATCCCCGATCCAAACAACCAGAGACAAACGCCGGTCTCACTTTGTAACTCGAACAACAGTCTCAACCCCACCAGTCTCTTGTTCCTAATAGTACTTTATTACACACACACAGAGAGAGAGAAAGAAACACTCTCGCTTTTAAGTTGGAAAGCAAGTCCCACTGAGTAAAACGGCGATAATTTCCCAGGGAAGCGTTCACAGGAGTGGGGCCTTAGATTGGGCACCTGAGACATTTACTTGGGAGGATGTCCCAGCGAACAAAGTTGCACTTACTGGCGAGTAAACCTGCAGTAGACGCGAGTTACCTGTCGCATTAAAATCAATGGGACAGGTCAGTTGATGTCAGGGAGACCAACTCTCGCCGGATCAGGGCCACGGTCGCCGTAGTGGCGGCGGCCGGTGGGAATTCCCCATGCCCACTCCCACCCCCAAGTGCAAAACTTTCTTTCCCGCAAAAACGTCTGATTGAGTTCAGCATGGCTTGGAAGCAGGAAAGTGGCTTCGGGATTGTTTTATTTGGCAAATCGAATTCGCTCTACTCCTACTGAGAATCCTCTAAAAACAAAATCTCCTCACGTCTTAAACGTGACTCCGCATCCGAGCAGAAGCAAATCCGTTATAAAATTCAGGCGGAGGAAGGTCTTTTTCTTCAATTTAAGTGTCTTTTAGGGGGCACAGAACAGTTAAAGTGTGTTATTAAAAGCGGCTTAAAATGCCATTAGAAAAATCCGTATCCATCCGTCAGGGGTAACTTCGGGTCATAATGATACTCAGTGCGTGTATCTAATCTAGGAGCAAACGGATATTTTCAAAGCACGGGGGGGGGATGTATTATATCGGCGTTCAGAGGCACAGTTGGAAGGCTGTATGTACACATGCGGAACCCAAGCCAAGTATTAATTTCAAAGCAGAGGAAACGCTAAGGCTGGCGTGCGCCTATCTAAAGAGCAAAGCCACAAGCCACGGAAGACAGAACATTTGGATTTAAGCCGATTGGAGGTACCCGGATCCCAAACAAACGGCTTAGAAGCAAGCCCCAATCAGTTCAATGGAACATACATACTCCCGAAGTGCTTGTCGCTTGAGATAATTAGGATTGTTACTTAGAAGTAAAGGGCAGTAGATCCAGAAGAATTTATTTGCAAATAGGGCCGCAATCCTAGCCACTTATTTGGGAGTCTGATCCATTTAACTCCGCTGAACATAATGAACTTTTATGGCAAAGGTAGGCAACCCGTTGCCCCTCAGATGTTTTGGATTACAACTCCCATCAGCCCAAGCCAGCATGGCCAAGGGTCAGGGTTTACGGGAGTTGTAGTCCAAAACATCTGAAGGACACCTGTTGAAAAGGATCGAACTGCGCCCGGTGCTTATAATGGAGGTGAGCCGCCCCAACCTTAAACACACTTTGGAAAGTAAATCCCACTGATCTCAACAAGAACAGGTGGGGGGGGGGCAAGGAAATGTATTTCGTTCCGGGCTTAGAGGAGTGATGCCCATAGTCCCGGCGCCCCCTGAACAGCCTGTGGAGCAGGTTTAGACGAATTTAAGGGCTCGATCCTAGGCATGTTTAGACAGAAAAAAGTCCTATAACCAGCCATGCAGAGGATTGCACTCTAAGCATCTTGAGCCCAGTTCAATCAATGGGGTTCAGGCACGCCTACTTCGACAGAGGATCAGTCTGCTACTAAAAAATGAGGCCCAACGTCTTCTGCGAGATCTTCTGCGGATATAAGATCCATCCCTTCAAAGGAAGGGGATTTCGGCCGTGAAGGACGTGGATGGAGCTCTCCTCGCAACCCGGTCAATTCAGATCCAGAAGCAAACACTTCTGCCTTCCGATTAATAGTGCGGAGGATCGCGAGGTTATATCCAGGCCAGTGCCCCCGCCGGGCTGGGCTACGGAGAGACCTTGCGCGATCCTTGCAATAACCATAACAGCGCAGCCATCTAAGTGCTCACTCATAAACCCCATTGAGTTCAATGAGATTTACTCCTAGGTAAGTGTGTACAGGGACTGGAGCCTTAAAACGATGTCCTGGATGAACTAGGGATGCGGAGAGCGGGTTCGGAGATGCCTGAGCTGGGGGGGGGGGGACGACTCCCGAGGCTTAGTCAGGAGCAAAGGACTAGCCTCCGCCCCTCTACCGCAGAGTCCGACCAAGGCAAGGTACGGGGGAAATAATTCTGGGAGCGTTCTCTCTCTCCTCTGCCTTATGGTGAAAGACACTTTCGGCAGCAAAGATCTGTCAGAGCTTCCGTTTAAAAGGCACTTTGGCCAAAGGATTAACGCGGTTAGAAAAGAAAAGAAAAAGGGCAGGGAACTTCCGAGCTGCTCCCAGAGTCAGGGAGGGAACTCCCCACATTTATGTGGGGAGCGGGGGCTGCTGACCTCGAATCGCAAACTCTTGGATGACTCCAGCTGCAGTTTACAGGGCTACTCCAAAGCAGGCGGTGAAGGCTGCAATCCTGCACACCAGCCTCCCCCAACCTGGCGCCTCCCAGATGCGTGGGACTACCACTCCCACCATGCCCAGTCCCCCACGGCCAGCCATGATGGTCGGGGATGGTAGGAGCTGTAGTCCAAACGCATTTGGAGAGCGCCAGGTTGGGGGAGGCTGGCGCGCCCACTTGCCTTGGAGTTCAGTCTGGTTGAATTCTGAGTAGACGCTGGAGTCAATGGGACTTACTTCTGAATTCAATGGGGCTTCAGTTCCGAGTATAGAATGGCACTGTTAAACATTCAGGTCCTCCCCATCCCCTCTTCCTTTCTGTCTCTCCCCCCCACACACACACACACGTCTTTTCTCTGAGCCTGCAGGTCAGAAAGATATCATCTCCCCTCTGCGTTTGCCTGCTCAGCAGATCGGGAGCCGTTAAAGCGATCTCGCGGTGGGGGGGGGGGGGTCAAACAGAGGCGAGATCCTCCCCTTGCTGTTCAGGGGGGGGGGGAATCTGTGACACAGTGAAGGTCATCTTGGCAGGCACCTCGCCTCTTGATGCTGGCCAAACAACAGCCCAAAAGACGAGGCTGACCTGGGAACAACAAGGTCGCAGAAAAGTGACTCTCCGAGGGAGTCAGCACAATTCACATCCCACTTAAGGTGAACCTCTTCTGGCTGACGTCCACCCACAGCCTCATCCAGAACGTGCTTACTCGAAAGTAAATTTCGCTGCTTGCAACCAAACTTACTTCCTTGGAAGGCTGTGGTCGATGTGTTAACACATCGGAGCATAACGTACCTCTTTGGAAGTGCGTGCTTGCGGCCCGATCCTCTCCGTGTTGTTTAAATGGATCGAGTTTCTACATAAGCTTGGTCAGCACAGCGAAGTCCCACTGAAGTCTATGAAACTTCGCCCTGAGCTGGGGGGGGGGGGGAGGTTGAAAGGAAAGATATTCCAGTGAGATGTGTCGACTGTCCTATGCGCATTTACGCAGAAATCATTCCCACCGAATTTAATGGGTCTCCTTGCTTCTAAGTAAACAAGTATAGGATCCGACTGCTCACCTTGTATTCCCTCCGCCCCCACGACGTAAGATTAATTTACAAGTAGCACCAAGTCCCTAAAGGCGCTTTCTTAGAAGCGAATACTACTGAAATCCTTGGGATTTGCTCCAAATAACACGCCTTTACGATTGGAGACTGTGTTATTTTATGCATTTGTTTAAAGGGATGTTAAGAGACGGGAGAGCAAAAGGTTACATTCCTCAAAATATTTATTCAGCTAAAAAAAAATATCATTTTGGCTCAAACTTGTTTACTCCAGAGTAAGAGGTTTTCGGACTATGGTCGAAAAGGCTTCTGCAGACACGTTTTCGAAATCTCTACTCGCTAACTGAACAGAGCCATTGGGAGAGATTTTCGTCAGGTTCATGCAAGTTGCGCTTCCTGTCTGAAGGAGAGTTTATTACTCCTTGAAGTCAGCCTGGAAGATCTCTTCACCCTAATCTCGGGTTCCGGCGGGCTGGCTGAAGCTGCTCCTGTAGTAGGGAAAGGCACTCTGCTTATTCTCAGAGACACTGTACTGGGATACCTACCGGGCGATCCTATCCATGTCTACTCAGAAGTAAGTCCCATTGAGTTCTGTGAGGCGGACTACAAGGTAAGTGGGTACAGGATTGCAGCTCTAGTGCTGAAAAGAGGGGACGGGGCAAACTCCTGGTTCAAATCAACCCCTGCAAGCGGGCCTCTGTCCTCATCCTGACGTTGGGGCGATATCACCTGAGTCTTTCCCACCCCGCATTTAAGTGATTGCCGGTGATGAAAGACGCGGCGGAGGCCTCCTTCGGCTCTGGAGAAACTCTACCTAAGCCAGGCTTTGCCTTCCTCCATCCTCCCGGTTCTCGGCCTCGGGAGTCCGCAGACGGCCCTTCTGTCCTTCCCCGAAGGCCGCTTCTCTCTTCGAATTGTTATTTTCATTAGGCGTTTGGAATAACACCCACTGCTGTTTGGCTGCCGCGCTCGGAAAAAGCGGCATTCCTGGGCTCCCCGACGCAAGGCCGTCTTCGCAGGCGATTCCCAAAGACACACGCATCCTTGTTAATTTCGCCCGGGCGGGAGGGGGCCCCGCTTTTATTATGCAATCAATCGTCCGGAGGAGCAGTTCATTGGCCCAGCCTCCCTCCGGCGGCCTGAATATCTCTGTGTGTCTTCAAGCTCCGGGAGATCCAGCCGAGAAGAATGACCCCATGTGCCACTTGGTTTCCTCGAACAGCAGCCCCCCCCGCCATATCCAGCCGTTAAAACGCACACAGGGGGACTTTGTCCAAGCTTCAAGGGGGGACGGGGGGGGCGCGGCGGGGCGGCGGAGGTCGGGCTTAGACGTTTCATTTAAGTCTTTGGGGTTGCGATCCTATATGCACTTACTTTTTAGTAGACACGTACAGCTTGTGCTGTTGCTTTATTACCGGCTGTTGCTTTATTCGAGTCTGCCTCCCGATCCAGAGCACCTTTCTGTGGAAGTATTTGAGGCGATTCAGCTCCATAATCAACACGGATTCACGTTCTCATTAGCCTCCCCCCCCCTTCCCACGGGTGCAACTCAGCCAAAATACCTGTAACTAAAACAGCCTCCTTTTCCTTTCCAGCCCTGCCTCCTTCGCCTTCCTCTGTTGTCTCGCCTACGATTGTAAAACCGAGGTGGGGAACCTTCCGCAGTGGGGCCCTGTGGCTCTCGCCCTCATTTCATGTGGGATTGCAGAGAGGTTGGGTTCAGACAACACGATACTCCACACTCAGGGATTGAGTGTGGGTTGTCGCTGATCCGTGGGTTCTTGTTGTCTGAACCCAGATGAGATAACAACCATGGTGAACAACCCACAGTCCACAACCCAAGCACAAACCATGGGTTCTCTTCCTGAGGTGTTCGTGGTTAGCACAGATGGGTTCAGACAACACAATAACCCACGTTGCAGCAACAACCCACACTGGGGTGGGGGGGTGGCACAGAGAGAACTGAAGCTAGGCACTGCTACAAATTCCACCCACTTTGGCTCCAACTCCGCCTATCTTCAGATCTGGCTCCACCCACCATTGGCTGCCTTTTTCCTTGGGTCAAAGGTCCTTCATGATGTGCGTGGGGGGGGAGAGTTCCCCATCCCTGTTGTAAATCCTCTGAGCAGATACCTGTCCTCTTGTGAAGGCCCATACGCTAGGGCGTCTAGGGGCGATTGAGCGGCGCTATACAGACATGACAATATAGGGACACCGACGATTGGAGCTTGTCGTTCATCGATATAATTTTTTCCGATAGAAGGGTCAAGCACTGCTACAGGCTGAGCAAGCCACAAGCTCAAGTAGCATTCGTAGGTTTTTGCATTCATCCTGTATAATTCTTTGAAGCCAGGGGGTTGCTGGGTTGAATACAATTAGAAGGACCCTCTCCCAGCTCGGCAAAAACTGTTCGTTCAAGAGTACAAAAAAACAAAACGAAACAAGCAACAGAACACAATTATTCTGTGCAAGCTTCTGGCTTTTGTTGGCTGCTTTTTTTTTTAAACGGACCCTATGATAGCTGCGGATTTTGGTTGGATTTAATGTATTAAATTTTATTGTTTATAAATGGTCTTCATTTATTATTTCAAAAAGGCCACCAAATCCTCAGCCCGCCCTAATGCTTGGGCATACGCTGATCTGATGGCCCTATATTAATGACAATATATTGATATGAGAACAGCACCCTTAACTTGGAAGTAAGTCCAGTTGAATAAATTAGGACTTACTTCTGAGTAAACATGAGTAAGATCGGCTTGACTGGCTGGCTGGGGAATGCTGGGAGTTGTGGGACTTTTTTTCTGTCTAAATATGCTTTTAAATGCAAACCTGTCAGGCTGCAGAATTAGTACAAACCTATGCATGTTTACTCGGAAGCAAGTAGACTTGAAAGCAAGCCCTGCTGTGTGTGCTGAGGATTGATTGCATCCTTAATTGGTCTGAGGATCGGACTTTCAGATTCCTTCAAAAGTTTCAGACACACAGGCACGAGCCAAATCTTTATTTTATGTCAGTTCTTTATTTTATTGACAATATATTTCTAAAATATATCATTTTACTTGCTGTATGCTGCTTTTATTATCAATCGCTTGTAAACCTTATTCGAATTCCACTGTGGAAGAAACTATCTAGGCGAAGCAGTCCAAAGAAGGGTTTTCTGTTGAGTGGGGTTGAGGGGTGGGGGAGGCATGAGAGCCAGCGAGTGTCGGGATTGTGCTTCAGATCCTAAGTAAATTCATACCAAGAAGAGCCTAGCTCTAGGAATGAAAACAATTGCTGTCTCCACTACACTGCACACCGGGCGGACCTCAAATGATGAAAGCAGGAGGAGGGAGGAAGCATTCAGCACAGGCTTGAACAGAGCATAGAGCTGGAACCGGACTTGTCACAGAGTAAATCCAATTGATTTCAGTGGGTCTACTCTACATATGGCTAGGTCTGGATCTGACCCATAGTTTGCTACAAGGCACGAACCACTTACTTCTGAGTTGTCCAATTCAGGCAGGCCTCAGAGAGCCTTCGGCAGTACCCCTGGATTAAGTGACCCCTGGATTTCAGCCTTAGGTTGCAATATTTATTTATTTATTTTATTTATTTATTATATTTGTTGGATAATTAAGTTGCAGTCAAAACCTATGGCTCATGTTTCACCAGGTAGTTGGGTGAAATAGTTAAGATCACTGGTATCTTCTAGTGTGGATTCACTGGACGATACTAATTGAATAATTAACAGCCTGAACAGGAAGTGGGCGTAGCTCTCAGCTTCTTCCTCTTTCTGTTCAGACTCGAGTGAGTGTGGCACCTTCTGTTGTTGTCTCCACGTGGTCCCTGCAGCAGCATGTAGCCAGAGTTGCTGGTCTGAACTCCACAAGTTCAGACCCAAAGTAACTACAAATGTACTTGTACCAACTGTAAGCAATGCTTTTAAGCCTGCCTGAATGAAACTGCATAATCTGAGTGAGTAAATGTTACTTTTAACTTTTACAAGACTGTGTCTCTGAGTATTGTCCTGAGGGAGAGAAAAGGGGGCAAAACCAGGGAAATCCAGTCTGCCTTAAAGCATCCTGGATTACCAAATGCTAACTGGCTAACACTAGCCAAATCTAAGCTTCTTTTAAGCTGGAAAGGGACTTCACTCTGCTGATCTCACTAACGTGAGATAGGAAGGACGTTACTCCACAATATATCCTCCTCTAGTATCTTTTTCAAGTCCCAACAATATTTATACCCCACCTTTTTTCCTGCAAGGAACCCAAGGCGGCTTACATAATCCTCCTCCGTCTCTTCATTTTATCCTCACAACAACCCTGTGAGGTAGGTTAGGCTGAGAGTCAGTGACTGGCCCAAAGTCACCCAGTGAGCTTCATGACCGACTGGGGACTAGAACCAGGATCTCCCGAGTCCCAGATATTGCAAAGTATCTACTCAGAAATAAGTTCCATTTGAACCCATGTTCATTCAGACATACCTATTCACACATCTGAATCCAACCCATTAATAGCACATTAAGGCAGCAAGCCTATATATGCTTACCTGGGAGTAAGTCCCTGTGGGACTTGTTTCTGAGTAGACATGCATAGGATTGGCATTGTTAATATTAAACAATATACAGTTCTCTCTTTATTGACACCCAAAGTTGGATGCCTGAGGCCCGCCTCACTTTGGCCTCAAACCAACAAGAATCCATTGACAAGGACAGCCACGCTGTCTTATGCATGCTTAAGAACATAAGAGGAGCCATGCTGGATCAGACCAAGGGTCCATCTAGTCCAGCATTCTGTTCACACCGTGGCCAACCAGCTGCCCACGGGATCCCGAGCAGGAATGACTGCAACAGCACGCACCCTCCAAGTAAGCAACAGTTTACTTGGGATTAAGTCCCACTGTGGGTTACTTCCAGAGTAAACACGCATGTGATACAGATACATGCCTTATCCATTCCTCTGAAAACGATCGTAGAGGGGGTCAAGGTGGGGAAATGCCTTCTTTAAAGAATAGGTGTCCTCCTCTACACAGAAGCAAGTACTACTGAGTTCAGTGGGATTTAGTGCCAGGTGCACGCGTACAGGATCGCAGCCAGAAAGGCCCTTAAACGGTCAGGCGGGCTAGCGTGATAGGGGTTCAGCCACGGCAGATGAGCGCGAGGGACTTCTTCAAGGAAACTGGCGCTGGGAATGTTTGCTTTGGTAAGGTATACTGTCAAGCGCGCATTGCTGCTCCTTCTGTAAATTGTGTTTCCTGTCAAGGGGGGAATGTCAAGGGTTTTGCAGCTGCAGGTTCTGAACCGTGCAGTCCATGGGATTTACGCTAAGAGAAGTGAATTGAGGATTGTTCGATAGAACATGCCCGGATCCTAAGCATTTGGCAACCCGATCCTATACCTATCTACTCGGAAGTAAATCCCACTGAATTCCGTGGGATTTTCTCCTGAGTAAGTATGCTGCAAACATTAGGCTCTGTTGAATACAGTGGGACTCTTTCTGATTCAACATGCATAGGATTTTTCTGTTACTACCATTGATTTCGGGGGAGGGGGGAGGTCTTCCAAGCCACTGTGGTAAGGAACTGGCCCTGGTTTCAGGATTTCAGAGACTCTGCTTGAGAAGTGCATCCCATGTGAGCGTTGGTGATGTTAGCTACCCCATTCGTGGAAAAATCACAAATCAAAGGAACCCCTACTTAGACGTTTGCTATCCTAACCACTTCCCATTTTGAAATACGGCTAATGCTCCTAACGATTTACAGCACAACCTCACAGCGATCATAGCCAGTTAGTATGGCCTGTGGCCAGTGGCAGGCAGCCAAGTCTATGTGGGATTACTCAGAAGTAAATTGCCCTGAGTTCAAGGGGGGACTTACTCCCACGTGTGTGCATAGGACTGCAGCCATACTATTACCACCGCTATGCAGATGTTGGACAGTGGCAAAGAAATAGTTCCTCCTTGCCCTACAGTACAGAAGAGAGATTAGAATGTTTCCCCGCCAAAGTTCAAAACTTGACCATGCCTGTTCTCTAACTGGCTGGGTTCAGACAACATGATAACCCGCACTCAAGGGTTGAGTATGGGTTGAGTGTGGGTTGTTGTTGAAACCTGGGTTATCTTGTTGTTATCGTGAAGAGAACTCATGATTTGTGGTTGGGTTGAGAACTATGGGTTGTTCACCATGGTTTGTTATCTCAGCTGGGTTCAGGCGACATGATAACCCACATTTCAACAACAACCCATAGTTCAATGACAACCCACATTCAACGCTGGAGTGTGGATTATCCTGTTGTCTGAACCCTGTCACTCACTGTGTCCTCCCCTTCCCTTTCTTCTCTCCCACTCACCCAGCTATCTTGTTGCTTGGTCCCTTCCTCTCTGCCCCACCACAATGCTCCTAAACAATGTTGTTCTTGCTACCTTAAGACCTCATCAACTGGAAACATGCTTATTTAGAAGGAAATCAGTGTTCCATTGAAATCTGCGGAGCTTCACTTGTTTCCAAGAAAAGGTGATTAGGATCTGGGCCATGGACTCCACTCTGACAGTGCAAATCCGAAAGCCTGACCTAAACATGTGCACAGAATTACAGTCCTAAAAACTTGGGCAATGAAGATCTTTACCCAGAGTGTGTGCTGTTTCTTTCAGTGGAACCTACTTCCCAGTACATGTAGCTTGGATGGCAACTTTAAGCAGAGAAGCCCTTAGTAGAGAAGCTATCAGCCTGTCACAGTATCCCCCCCCCCCAAGAGTAGGTTAAATAAGAAAGCAGGTCCATCCGTCAATTGAATTAACTTCCAAGTATTTAGGATCAGGGCCCTAAGTCTGACACTTGAGCACAGGACTGCAATCCTACTCAAATTTACCCTATTGAATTCAATACTGCTGAGTAGATATAGGTAGAACTGCACTGTCATTCCCAGTGGGCACAATCTGGCCAAAGTTACACACCTTAAGGGCGCAATCCTATGCAAGTTTAGACAGAAGAAAGGCCTGCAACTCCCGGCATGCCCCAGCCAGCTAGCTGGCTGGGGCATGCGGGGAGTTGTAGGCCTTTTTTCTGTCTAAACTTGCATAGGATTGCGCCCTTAATCAGGCACATTTACTTGGGAGTAAGTCCCAGTGAATCCAGTACGGCTTACTCCCCGGTTAAAAATGTATGTCATTTGGATTTGACTGAGTATGCCAGTATTTGGAAGAAGACGCGGAGAGGGCTTCCAAAAAGTAGGTCGCGGAGTAAATCAGCAAGCGCTCCTCGGAATTGGCTTGTGGGTCTCAGGAGATCCTGCAATCACTATATGGCGAGGGAATATGCAACCAGTGAAGTCCCCTAGACATGTACTTCCTCCAAAGTTCCAAATTTTAGGCGGAATCCTGCTCATACTTCCGTTAGTTTTAGTCGTGGCTTTGCTAGATCCGGAGCACGATTGTCCGCTCCAGTTCTTCCCAGTTGAATAAAAGAGACAAGCGACCCACGAAAACATGGCCTCTCTCACTCCGCCCCGCCCCCTTCAGTTCGATCCCGCAAGTGCTTAATCCTCCTTAGTCTCACTGATTCCAACGGGATAAATCGGCCCCGTCCACAGGTCTTTTAAATCCAATGAGAATAGATTTAAAAGAATTGAAGCCTCAACCCTACATTAACATCCCGCACTGTCCTGACTTATTCGTTTTATACCCCTGCCTTTCCGCCAAAAATAGCGCTCATCCGAAACACTTTCCCGCCCGATCCAACTCGGAGGTAGGTGCGCTTAAGCCCCTCATTTCAAGAGACGCCTAAGACGCCTGCTCACAAGTCAGCTCCGCTGAATTCAATGGGGCATATTCCCAAGCCGGTGTGTACTCCACGTCAGCCTTCCCCAACCTGATGTCCTCCAGATGAGTTGGACTAAACTCCCAGCAGCCCCCAGCCAGCATGGCTACCAGCGCAAGAAACCGGCTGAAATGCAAACATTTCCACTTAGCTGTGTTATATATAAATCAGCTTGTATGCAATACAAACTCTTCAGGTTTGCAGCCCGGTCCTTATCCACGTTTACTCGGAAGCAAGTCCCATTGCGGTACAACGGGTCTAGGTTTAGGATTGTAGCTATATTGGCTGTGTGGGCGTCCTCTCTGCTGCGGTTGCTTTCCTCCGGGGACCTATTCCCCTTTCCCCCTTCCCCCATCGGTTGCATCATTGTCCCCATCATATTCACGCTATTGTACATTATATTCAACGCCAACTTCGGCTGGACCGGTCATGTTGTTCGAATGCCTGACTGCCGTCTCCCAAAGCAGTTACTTTATTCCCAACTCAAGGATGGAAAGCGGAATATCGGTGGTCAATATAAGAGGTTTAAAGATGTTCATAAGGTTAATCTAAAAAAATGCAGTATAAACATCGAAAACTGGGAAGCTCTGGCCCATGAATGATCTAATTGGAGGTTGGCCTTTCACAAAGGTTCTATGGACTTTGAAGAAGCTCGAGTGCAAGGTGAAAGGGAGAAACGTGCTAAGTGAAAAGCACGTCAAATGAATCCTTTACAGGACCACCTTCCATCTGGTAACCTGTGTCCTCACTGTGGGAAGCTGTGTGGATCTAGAATTGGCCTCCACAGTCACTTACGGACCCATCGCTAGAGTCTACACAATTTTCTTTAGAATTTCCTCCTTTTAAAATGTCCTTTTTGATCCTGGAAGACAATCTTACTCGGTCACGAGTGATCGCCTGATGGTGATGATGATGATGATGTCGACGACGACGACATTATATTCAGAATTAGCAGGGATCATTGCTACAGCGCTTCCCATCGCTCAGAGCACTTTGCAATCCTCGTCCGTGCTGGGCTGTGGAGTGGAGCTTCTCTTCCTCCTCCTCCTCCTCTTCTTCCTCAAGACGTCACATTTCGCTATTGAAAGTCAGGCCAAAGGGGTCTGCTGATCGCACGGCTGCTGCAGCCCTGGGCACCCCTTCCACTGAAATCAGTGGGACTCGCTTCCGAGTGAGCAGGGGTAGGAGCGGCCTGACGCTCCTCCCCAAGTCTGGCGGGACTTCTGCGGAAATCTGTTTAGTACCGGAGCAAGAAGCTGCTGCCTTTGTAACTGTCCGAACCAGCCAATATCGCACGCTCTACTTTCCCGATTGCTTTGGCCTGACCTGACTTGAACAAGAGCCTTTGCCCTGCTTCCCATAGGGTTGGATCCAGATTTAGTCCTACTTAAAGTAGACCCGTTGAACTCAGTGGGACGTAAGTTAGTCAGGGCTAACTCCAGCACCGTTGATTTCAGTGGGTCTACTCTAGACATGATGACTAAGTCTGGATCCAACCCCATGTCTTGTGGGGAAAGTGTGTGTGTGTGTGTTTTGGGGGGTGGATCTCATTTGATTCCCCCAAGCCCTACAGTCGCCAGACTTGAGCGCCTCCCAGCCTGGGCAAAAGAGTTTATCGAACTTTCCAAGGCATGCATTTTATATCCTGGGGGGGGGGGGCGCTATTAGATTTGCAGGAAAAGAAACCCTCTTTCCCCCCTCCCCAGTCCTCCCCCTCCTTTTTCTCTACCTCCAAATTATTTCACTATTTTCTACCTGAAATTAATCTTTTTGCCAGGCAGGTCAGCGCGATCAACAGGCTGCTGTTTATTACAATGTTTTCATATTCCTCCCGGCTCCCCTTGCCCTCGCCCGGTTCGCTGTGGATGTGACCTTTGTTATTTCAGCCTACACTCAGCAGTTCAATGGAAACAAGTTGAGCACGTTCGATCCTGATAAACATTATCCTTAAACCACTGGGGACCCGGGCAGAGTAAACGAGTTTTTCCGACAGGACCACATCAGGAACACACATTGAGAAAAAGAACCGAAGAGCAGCCAGCGGTGGGAAGGCGGAGTTGGATTGGCGGCGGGGGCGGGGGTCAGGGGTGGTGGTATAGATAGGCAGGTTGGGGAAAGAAAGCAAAGAAAGCTGGAGAAAGCAAAGAAAAAAAGGAAAGAGCTGGGGGCGCACGAAGAGTCCTTGCAACAAAACTAGAAGAAAAATTGCGCAGGGATGAGGTGGGGCCTGGGGCACAAAACCAGTATCCATTACTGCCGGCAAAACACTGTACAAACTGTATGACAGGCTTCCCAGGGCAAAATGTGCAAAACTGATCCCAGATGGGTCCGACAGAAGATACATGAGGAGTTGACCTCTGCAGACCGAACCCAGCATGTGTACTCAGACATAAGGGTCGAATTCGATGAGGTTTACTCTGAAGGAACTGTGCATGGGGTGGGTGGGTGGGTGACTGAGTCATAGGCAAAGGGGTCTACTTAAGTATATTCAAAACGACTAATGCAGATATTTGCTTGCCCAGAAGAAGTGTGCGATCCTCGCAGCCCGATCCTATCACGGTATGGGGCCGGAGGGGGCGGGGAATAAGCCCAAGGATCCGAAATAAGTGTGCATAGGATTCCAGCTTTAACTAGAAATAAGTCCCATTGTAATCTAGAAAACTAGTTCCGCGAAAAAAATATGTTTAGGAACGGTAGTCAGCGATTAAGGCCCCTCTCCTAATCAGAAAACCCCCTTCTTAAACTGAAATACTTGGATTTACTCCTGTTGTAGGACATGTGACTACACGGGTATAAGATTGCGGTCCTTGGGAGGAAGTTTCATTAAAATCCATAGAGCTTCCCACCCCCACCCCCCATGCAAACGTGATTAGAAACGAGGTATAATAAACTGGGCTAGCAAACCTTCCCTGTGTCGTGGGTCAAAGAGTTGCACTCTCGAGTGAATTCAGTGGGAGCGCTGGAACTTGAGGAGCCCGATCTGCATAAACCAGTTGAACTGAGCGATTCGGATTTCAAGATATTTAGGCTGCGATCCTCAGGACTAGCAGTTGACAGAGAAGAATGAAATAAAGGGGTCTTCAAAGAGCGATTTACGACTGAAGCGCCAGCGTCGTTCACTACACTTGCCAACCTGATTCCAAATCGATTACTTGCAATTAAGTACTTTTATAAACTTCTTATTGTTATTCTTACACATTATTATTATTGACTTATTTCCACTTAATGTTAGGGTTGCAAGAATGGACGGTATGAGGAAGAGGAGGGGGGGAAACACTTCAGTCCTAGTTCTTCAGTGCAATTTATTTATGGGTTGGGCTGTGATTTAGGATTAATACCCATTAGGTACGGTGTTACCCTGTGCTAACTGAAGGCTTGCTCTTAAACTGTAGTTTTCAGTAGGTGGATGCATATGCAGACCTCTGTGTAACACAGCATTCTTCCCCGCTGTTTAGGAAACTTCGAAATGAGTTCATTATTCCCTTCCGATTTTTTTTTTTAATTAAACGATATAATTGCCAGGTTCCAAAGTTAGCCCCGATCATAACGCTCCGTTGGTGCTCCCTAAATACGGCCTCCTTTTTAACCCCAGTGGGCCTACTGGTCTCTAATTCACATCAGTTATCTCTGGAAAAGGTTCAGAAGTAAGGGGGCGATCATGACACCTCCTCGGTGTGGGGTTGAGCTCTGCGTGTCGGAGCACGGAAGGAATCTCCTTGTTTAGAATAGGAGCGTCGGGGTGTAAGCGGTCTCAAGCCACGTTCCGGATAGCAGCCCAGAAGTACATGAAGCCCCCCATTCATTCTTGCTCAGAGCGAAGGTTTCAGTCGATCTTCCGAGCTTTCGGAAACAGACGCCCCCCTGTAAATAAGGAAAGCTCCTTTCGTTCCCCCTCCATCCAAAGTGGCCACCAGGCAGTTTCTTTCGCCGCGGGTTTGCATGGTCATCCATTCCTGGTCAGGCGCATTGGACTTGGCTTTCAACGCAGGGCTACCATGCAAACCCAGAACTACCCACTTTAATTCAGCGCCGGGTTCCCAGGAATCGAAGCAGCCTTGCCGTTTCCACTGTCTGTTTGGAAGCGACATTGGCAAGCGACTGCTCGCCGGATTTTCACTTTTCTCCTCGAGCGTTTTAAGTTAACCCACCGCCGTTAATAGGTTCGATAGTCTATTTTGGATGAGTTCTCCTTTCGCAGCCTGACCCCAAAACACGTTCCTTGGCAGGAAGGCCCATGGAAAACAGTTAAGACTTATTTCCTAAAGGAGGTGCGTGTGGATTGGGGCTTGGAGGAGAGAATGCGTCTCCTTCTTAACAATGGGGTGGGGGCGGGGAGATGCTCAGAAAAACCTGGCTGAGGGTTGCCGGAGCACGCTGCGGAGGCCTCTGCGCTGTGTGTCAACATTCTGTACATTATCCTTCCCGATTCAGAAGCACAATTGTGCCAGCCAAAATACACAGTGCAGTCTTTCACATCCACAAAAGTAGCCCAGAGCTGAGCTCACCACAAGCTCAACCAACATTTTCTCACACTTTTCCCTCCCTTTTAACTCCTACAATATTATTTAAATTTTTCATGTTGGTGGAGTGGGAGCCATGTTTGACGCACAGGCCGATATTTAAAGAACGGGGAATTAATGAGTCGTTGACCTTCTCTTTCTAGGACCCTGCAAGAATCACAAACCAAAAGAGTGGGGAAATGCTTACGGACCTATGGATGCCTAGGGAAAATTATACCCATCAACCAGCAATGCATCATCTGTGTGCCTTCAGGCGTTTGTAGTTTCTGCTGAACGTTTTCTTAGACTGCCGTGGTAAGGACACTTAAGGGGAAGCGATTCCCATAGAAATCCACTTAAATTAATTGCTCCAATTTCAACGGTGAAGGAAAGGTGTGTTTGTGGGGGGGGGGAGGTATATATGTAGATAGATAGATAGATATTAGCGTGCGTATTTTAAAGACGTATACACGTTGGTGACCATATCATTTAAGGATGTACGATAAATGTACAGTATTCACTTACTGAAAAACAAAAACAAAAAATCCCGTAAGCACAGCCCTACTGATTTCCACCCTTTTCTTGCCTTTTGATAGCATTTCTAACACTTTGCTTAGCCTGGCGTCTGTGGACCTTTTAATTTTTTTAACAGATTCCTATAACCAATGTCACAACAGGGGAAAAACACACTATACTTTCTGAGGGGTGGAGGAGACCCACCTGAAATGTGAAAATATTACTTTCCGCGCAGATATATATTTACCCCCAAAAATGTATGTATCACGAAAATATGTTATTAGCGACCCCTGAACGTTTGTAGACGCTGGAAACAAAGCTAAGAGGATCGTATAAGGTGGACACTTCCTATGAAGTCTTGAGCTGACGCTATTCGTCGTACTAATGTATCTACCCCGTTCTGGTATTGGTTTCCCTCGAACGTGTAACTTACCAGCGTACAGCTGCTAAATATTTATGGCATTGGCATTACCCTTGCTTGGACAGGGGATCCAGGTGCTGGATCCAGCACGCCTGCAGAAACGAACGGAAGAACCTTCCAGGGCGAGAATGTCTGTCAGCCGTCCCGACCAATCGGAAGGCAGCTTTCCCTTTAGGTCCGCCCTCCGCGGAGGCGTGCCCCTGGTGAGTGATAGCCTGAGACGCCCCGGCCAGCCCAGCCCAGCCCACGTTGCTGCGAGATTGAAATGCAGAACTTAAGTCTCCTGCATCGGGAAAGCGACTTCCTCGGGGTCCTTTTTCTTGACACCCTCGCCGCCGTCTGCCGCGGTGGAAGCCGGAGGCCGCCGGGGCCTTCTCCAGCGCGGATTGCGGGAGGCCGCCGGGCAAGACTGACTCCGTCGCTTCGCTTCCTCCGGGGATCGTAAAGGAGCCCGCTGCTCGGCGCCCCGACTCGAGTCATGGGTAAGTCTGTCTGGGCTGGGCAGCGGCAGGAGGAGGGTGCGGGGCTGTCAAGGGAGGGAGAAGCGCCCGCGTGGAGCGGAGATCCGGCGCCCAGCAGCCGCCAGCGCCTTGTTGACTTTGCTCGTGTTCCGACAAGTCGTCGGGACGCGCTAAAGGGTCGGCCGCACAGTACAGCGCCCAGCTAATGATCGCTCGGCTTGCGAGTTAGGGCAGGACCGGAGAGAGGCAGGTGACTCTCGGAACTGCTGGGGCACCTCTTGGACCCCGAGCCGCTCCAGCGCCACGATCTCACCTCCCCCCCTCCTCTTCACCCCCTTAAGCTATGTGTATTTCGGCGGGGAATCTCATCCGAGCTGCTGGCGAAGAGGAGAGGAGCAGAGAAAGGAATCCACAGCTCTAGCTAGCTGCTTGCAACACTTCCCTACCGGGGGGCCGCGTTTCCCTCAGATCGTAAACTTTCGATTCCAGATGAATTTATAGCCCTTGTTTATCCGCATCTGGAAGTACCATCTAGATTCTAGAATAAGTCTGCGATCCTAAGCACTGACCAGGAGGACGCCACTGCCGCTCCATTCCAAGTAACGCCTCAATCCTAAATCTATGCGTGCACACACACACACACACACACTCCCGACACACACACTGCACAATTTCGATGGAAGTCGCTTCTTCTCCAGCCAGTCTGTTTTAGGATCTCGGCCTGGATGCCGGCCTGAGGTGCTGTGCACCTTCCAAAGCGGCTTGGCGGTGCTTTAGCTGAGGAGGATTTGAAAGCAAGATTTGCGTTTCTTGGAAAGGGCATCGGACGGGTTGAACGGCTGCGGTCCGAAACGACGTGCAGCAGCCTGGTCCTAAGCGCCGTTTAATGGAGAGGCAAACCCCATAAAGTTCAACGGGACTTACGCCTTGGTAAGTGTGCCTAGGACTGCAGCCTCCATTGACTTTCATGGAGCTGACAAGGCGCCTTACTTATAGCTGACAGCCGTGCTTTTGACTGGGAAGTAAGGCCCCTGATGGCCACGGTTCTCGCTTCCAAGTCGGTGGCTTGCAGCCCAGTGGCGTGTGGCTAATCGGAAGGAAGCCCCGTTGAGTTCAATGGGGCTTCCCCCCCGAGTAAACGCTCCTAGGAGCTCAGCGTGGAAAGGCTGACCGTCCGCCGAGTGAGTCCCATGTGTCGGTGCGTCTCTTTGCTTGCAGAGCCAGCCTTCGGGGAGGTGAACCAGCTCGGCGGGGTCTTCGTCAACGGACGCCCCTTGCCCAACGCCATCCGGCTCCGGATTGTGGAACTAGCCCAGCTGGGCATCCGGCCGTGCGACATCAGCCGGCAACTGCGCGTCTCGCACGGCTGCGTCAGCAAGATCCTGGCCCGCTACAACGAGACGGGCTCCATCTTGCCGGGGGCCATCGGGGGCAGCAAGCCGCGGGTCACCACGCCGACGGTGGTGAAGCACATCCGGACCTACAAACAGAGGGACCCCGGCATCTTTGCCTGGGAGATCCGCGACCGGCTGCTGGCGGACGGCGTGTGCGACAAGTACAACGTGCCCTCGGTCAGCTCCATCAGCCGGATCCTGCGCAACAAGATCGGCAACCTCTCGCAGCAAAGTCACTACGAGACCTACAAGCAGCACCACCAGGCGGCCTCGCAGCCCCCCCTGCCCTACAACCACATCTACTCCTACTCCGGCTCCCTCGGTGCGGCGGGCGCGAAGGGGCCCAGCCCGCCGGGCGTGCCAACCCTGCACAGCGCCGTCCACATGCCTCGGACCTGGCCCTCCTCCCACTCCGTCACCGACATCTTAGGAATCAGGTCCATAACAGACCAAGGTAAGCGCTGGAGAAGAAGGCCTTCCTCCATCCGGTCCGGAAAGGAGCCGGGGCTTACATTTGGGGGGGAGAGTGGGGCGCCCCATTTCTTTCTTCCCACTTAGACGTTTCCCTTGGATTAAAATCCCATATACAATTTACGTTGACCAAGATGTAAAAAGGACATCTTGTAATTTAATTCCACCTTGCAAAATAACGTGTTGTAAATTTGTAACTTGCCCCTGAGAACTAGGGATGATCCTAGAGATACTTACATTTTAGTCTTTAACCTATCTCTTTAGAAATAAGCTTCGTTGTACTCTGAGGGGCTTGCTTACAAGTACGTCTCTGCCCCCAAGATTACTTTTTTCTTTTTCTTTTTTAGCTGTCACATCGTGCCTGATAAATAGATCTGGAGATCTCTAATTCTTGCCCACAATTTGGTTGGTCCTAATAAAGGTATTGCCTGTCTGTGCAATTTGGATTTTTTTCTCATGGACCAGCATGGTTTACTTTGTTTTATCTCTTAAATAGGTTTCTCATTTATCCAATAGCAATTTAGCCAAAGAGGAGATAACAACTAAAAGTCTTTCTTGACAAAACAAAAAAAGAATCACAAGCATATGTTCCTAGAAATGTGTTTTTCATGACAATCCATTATTTTGCATGCATATAACGTGTGTGATACTATAATATTGGAATAGATTCCTTCTCCATGACATCTGATATTGCTAGTAATAATGTGTCAATTTAGGACACACACTTTGTATATCACTCTTTATATTTGTTGTTACCAAGAAATATATACAGCACAAATTTAAACTATCTCAAATTAATTTGATCTAACTAAAATTAAATGCATGAAAGCAAATATGTAACAAGCTATATATGTATGAACTCATTTAAATATATATGGTATATTGTTTATTTTATTTAATCCATTTTACAGCTCAATCCCATGCATGTTTTCTAGGAAGTAAGTCGTTCAATATGACTTACTCCGTATGAATAGAATTGCAGCCTTGGTTCCAAATTTAAATAGAACCCAATCAGCTAAAATCTAAGGCCAAATAGTTTGGACATGTACTTAGGAATGAGTCATGTTGATCTTCGTTTTACTTACTTCTGAGTAAACCTGCATAGGACTGAGCTGTCCATGGACCAAACTCAGGCTTTAATCCTATGTAAACTTACTTCTGAGTAAACAATGCAGCAACTCATTTCTACTACTTCGTGTTGTCTGCAACTGTATGCATGCAACTGTATGCAACTGATATGGCACTCAAGTCTTTCATGTAGCTGGAAATATAGTTGCTAATGCTATATAGCATCATGCTATGTGTGGAAAGCCAAGTTGTCCATATATATTTCCCTGGCATAACTCCTGCCTTACCCATTATACTTCTTTCTTTATACACACACACACACACACACACACACACACTATACTGGGTAATAATAATTGTATAAACACCCTTTCCACACTACCATATTAAAAGGATAAAGAACCCCGTGAAATCTTAAAAGCTAACAATTTCATTGTGGCATTTTATTGTGACATAATCTTCTATAGACTGGAGTTATAGACTTTCTATAGACTTTGTCAGATGCATGAAGTGTCACCCTCAGTTGGTGTGTGTGTGATGCTACACACAGATACAAATTGTTATTTTAATATATACTATAATACTAGATGCATATGATGTAGTTAAATAATATGTAAGCGAAGCAGCTTCGGCTATTGAGCAGTATAGAAATGAAATAATAAATTGTATATATGCAAGCACACACCACCACAACCACCACCCAAAAAGTTGCCAGGTATATTGACTTTTTCTGCCAGGCCTTTGTGCCTGTTGTTTGCTTTCAAGTCAGGGATTCTTCAGAAAAGGCATCTCCTTGAAATTGCAGGCAAATCCACCTCCAGTTCTCGCAATCAGACCAAATTTGCTCAGACAGGAAGTTCAAATGTCACCTAATTGCTTTCGTTCTTCTGCTTCACTTTGTTTTCCTCCAAAGCGGTGGTCCAGAAAACTGAAACTACTGATGTTTAACTAGCATTTAGCCCCTTCCGAGGGCCTGCTGCTCTGTTCGCTTTTACTGACTTTGCTCCAGAATTAAAAGTGTAGTTAAAATGTCGAGGGCGGTTGTCCCTAATGGTGATCTCAAATTAAAACACATGGCATCAGATATTTGCCTATGTGTCTCCACCCTGCAATCTCAATTTTTTGTTTAATGCAGGAGTCCTATAGCTTTTAATTGAACTCAAGCTCCCAGTATGACTGCCGCTAAAATACTTGTAGTCCCCCAGCCAGCATTTTAAAACAACAACAAAATCTATCCACTTTTCACAGATCCCACTTTGTCCTCCACTGTAACAACACCATGATCTGGCCCCAAAATTGTACTATACACACACACACACACACACACACACATATATATATAAGCTAATAAAAGCATCTTCCATTTTAAAATGCATTTCACACCGTTTTACTTGTTGTACATAAATCCTTGTAACAAAATCTTGGCCATTATTTCCCCTCTCTCAGTTTACTCTTTTTAAAGATTCCAAATGGGACTCTTCCAGGGCTATGTGAGTTTTGCCAGTCCTTCAAAAACTAATTTTGTAGTCTGTGTTTTGCTCCAGGGTGGAGGGAATATTTGCAAATGTGAACTGTGTACTGCAAGCCGGTTTGTGTGTGGGGGTGGGTGGGGTGGGGAGAATGAGGTGAATGAGAAACTGAGAGAACTGGCCTGATTTCCTCGTTTATTGACACCGCAGCGGCCAAGGCCTCCTATCTAGGTAGGAGTCCAGTGGGTGAAGACTGAATGACACGTCTATTCGCAGCTCCCCCCCCCCCCCTTAGCGAGGCTGCATCTGAGGGCTGCTTGCCCTTGATTTATAGGATAAGCTGACCTTGCTGACACGGAAAGGAAGCCCCTATTCGTGGGAAAGTGAGAGATCAGCAGAAAAGGGAGCTCGCGAGAGAGACAGCTCCGTTGCTTCAGTCAACTTTAAACATGTGCCGGGTGAGCTACGCAGTGCTTCCGGCGAAAGGAGAGGAAACCCACGGCTGGACTGATTCTCCCTCTCATGCCGGAGAGAACTCCAGCCGAAAGGATTCCCTTGCTTGGCGCTCGCTCGCAAGTCGCAACGACCACATTTTTATCCGCGCGGGGCTCCACGTGTGGCTGTTGCAATGCGAGGGCCTTATTTATTTATTTATTTATTTATCGCCCATCTGGCCGGCCACCGGCCACCCTGGGCGATGTACATAGAATAAAAACAATAAAATACATTTAAAACAATATAAAAATTTTAACCCACCCCATATTCCCGCCTGAACAACCAGGTTTTTAATGAGCGACGGAAGCTCAGCAGAGAGGAGGCATGGCGGAGGTTACTCGAGAGAGAGTTCCACAGTACGGGGCGCCACAGAAAAGGCCCTCTTCCTCGTCCCCACCAGTCTAGCTGCTCTGGCTGAAGGGACAAGGAGAAGGCCATCCATGGCAGATCTTGTTGAGCAGCCCAATTGGTGTTGCTGGAGACGCTATTATGTCCCTGTCAAGCATCCGTAGCATTTTCCGTGCCCTGTAGGTCATCCATCCCCAACGTGCGTCTCGCCACCGCCTTCCCAACAGTCCGAGATCCCCACAACTTGTAAAACCGAAGTGTTTGCATTTCAGTGACTCTGCTTTGTGCCTTAAAGCCAAGTATTTGGGCTTAGCTGGCTTGTGGCTCTTGGCCCACGGCAGTTTTCCCAAAGCACCCGGACTTAGAAGTAAGATCCCCAGTCGAAATCTTCCAAGTAGTCCCTTGTAGCGTCTAGCCTACGGGCAGTTGCTTGGAGGTAGGTCAGCCAGCAGCCCGATTGATTTCAGTGGGACTTTCTTCATAGTAAAATAGCAGTGGCTCATAGTCGTGTTTGGAAGTAGGTTCTTTGGGACCTGGGTAGGACTGAGAAAGATGTTACAATTTTGCTTTCCGGTAACTGTTAACAACCGACCAGTGTTCAAAGTGATACTATTCTTATATATTTCAAAATAGAAACCTCAGTAGTCACTTCCCCAGAGTTTATATTTTCGATATGGATCTCTGACCATTTTTTCAAGGGGGGAAAAGTGACATAATTCCAACAAATCGACTTAGGAAATAATTATGCCAAATGTAATTATCACTACCCAGGGTCTGTCACCGTAGGAGGACGATGGGAGAATTTCAACAGCTCTGAAGTTTTCCTTAATCCAGTTAGGCCCTATAATTTCCTTTTTTCGTGTTAGGATAAAATAACTTGGGGAATGCGGAGGTTGAAAACTGTGGGGAAGGCGGAATGCCAGAACTTTCCATTCATATTTATCCTAAATAAACTTAATTTCCCGCATAACGTGATTAGGATCGAATGGTTTCAATCTCTCTCCGGGCATTTCCGCTCTTCCTTTGGAAATTGTAAATTCAGCCCTGCAACAAACTAAGGCTTCAATCCACCTTCGCCAGGTGGGCCCACTAAAATCCCTTGGGCTGCTCTGGAGTAAATGAATTCAGCCATGAAACCAGTCACCATAATATGTGTTTTAAAGAGGAATATACTTCCCTGAGAAATCCCCCCCATTCTCTGTATTATATAGATTGTATTAAATATATTCTAGATTATGGATTCTAGTTTATTCCTGAAATTGAATGACTGGATGGCCGCACCAGTCCTCTTTGTCATAAGGCTGGAGAAATCAAAAGCAACCTGATACCCGATCCACAAATAACTTCCATTAAAATAAATGGGAATTCGGGGTGTTTGTAGTGTGACATTTAATTGCATTTTAGAATAAGCTTGTGTGTGTAAGTATTAATATCACCTTAACTTCCTTGAGAACAAAGCTAATGGTGAGTTGCATGGCCTTCTCCTCCGGTAGACCCAGAACCCTTATTGGCTATATATTACACAACTACAATCAAATTTCCATCCATGGTATTAACATGGTTTTTAAACCTCTTTGGCTTTCCAAACAAGAGCTAAAAACGAAGGTTTTGCCTAGTTGGGGAATTTAAACCTCTGAGATATATGCTCATTCCAGCCTTCATTTGGAAGCTGCTCTATGGATTTCAATGGAACCTGCTAGTCTTTCATTGTTTGGGGTGGGGGGGGGGTGTTCACACAGCTCGATCCTTACTACATTGACTTGGCTCTGAGTCCTGCTCTTTGACATGTGGAGCCCAATCCTCTACATGTTTATTCAGAAATCTGTACTCATAGCATAGGTATTTATTGGGCCATAGGATTGTAGCCTCAGACACTTCCAAATGAATGCACAAAGTTTTACAGCTTTAATTCTTCTGTAAGGCTACTATAGACCAGGGGCAGGCAGAGTTCAGACTTGCAGGATCTACTTTATTTTTATTTATTTATTGAAACTAGAAGAACCCCGAGATCCCCCAACTGGAGTCAAATGAAAAAGACTTACAGTTTGAATTCAAAAATTCTGACCCCTGGGATTTATTTTCAGTGCCAGTACTAAAATGAGCACATTGTCCTTCAGCACAAAAATCCACTCCTAACTTCAGTCTTGCATAGTCTACTATCGGTTTACTTTTCTTTTACTTTTCTTTTTTAATTTTATTTGTTTACTTACCCATGCACCCGCGGTTCACTGAAGTTGTTGTTGGTTTTTGTTTTGTCATTTTACATTTACAAAGCAAGGCTATTAGTCACTAAGGCATAAATAGGGCACTCTTGCTGAAAAAGGTGAGAAGTGCCTGGGAGTCCAGCATCTCTTGTAAGAATTCAAGCAACCAGGAGGCTTAAGGTTGGTACCAGTGGACCTTGTTCTGCCTGGGTAGCCTTGTTGTACTTTACGGTGGGGGGGGGCTGGAGGGTTTCCTCTGGAACAATAATTTAGTCGCTGGTGTAAAAACCACACCTTGAATCTGTAAGGGGAAGGCAACATGATGCCCTCCAGATGTTTTGAAGTACAACTCCCATGAGGTCCAGCCAGCATGGCCAATGGTCAGGGATTATAGGAATTGTAGTCCAAAACATCTGGAGGACACCAGATCGCTTACTCCTGGATGAACAAGCCTTGTTGATTTCGACAGAATTCACTCTTTGATAAGGACGCTCACAGTACAATCCTATCTACTGAAGTAAGTCTCACCAACCCCTTTGGGTTTTGTTTTGTTTTTAATGCATATATTGGATGGTAAGGAGAGAACCGATCCACGGCCTGATTGAGCTGACTGATTAGGTTTACAGAGCAATACTATGCAAAGTTTACAAAGTAAGTCCTGCTATGTTCAGTGGAATTTACTCCCAGGTAAGCGTGGATTGGATTGCAGCACTAAGCCGTTGGTTTCAGTGGAATAAACAGGTTTACTTAGAAGTGCGTCCCATTTGTTGCGATTGAAATCGGTGGGACTTAAACCGCGCTCCGACGTATTACATAGAAGTAACTGCTTCTGAAACCAAACAGTTCCAATTGAGATTATAATCTTATCCAAACGAACATACTCCAGGGTAAGCATCACTGAATTCAGTGGGACTCACTCCCGAGTAAACCTTCATAGCAGGCTGCTGCTGCTACCTTACCTGGGAGTAATCCTCGTTGAACTGAGCAAGATTTATTTCACACTAAACTTAGATAGGCTCGGGCCCACACCTGGATACAACTACAAGTCCCTTGAAAATAATACAACTTATTTTCGATGACCCAGAACCCTCACCCCTGGATACATTATTTAGAAATAAGTATGCCATTATTTAAATAAATGTCCAACAAACTTGATTAGTTTCATAACTTCCCCTCTCAAGAAAAAAGGTTTTGAAACTGGAGGAATGGAACACCCCCTCGCCTCTGTTTATACGCTGCTCCAAAGGAGGTTCCTTGGAAGTAAATCCCATTGATTCCATAAGGATTTAGCCCCAAGCAAGCGGGGTCAGGGAGAATGGAGCCCTCAGGCATTCAAACTGCCCATCCTGAATGCGCAGACTTGGAAAGCCGTTTTCTGGAAAGGAATGTGACTTACTTCCGAGTAAACGCTTTGAGGCGTTTGTGTAAGCCTCCTTTCCCCCCTTTTCTTTCCAGGGGAGACCTTTGGGAGTGTGGCCTTAGCAGACAAGGGTCAGCTATGATGATTTCTCGCTTTATTTCGGATCGGGGCTTTAATTGGGTTGCGAGCCCATCTCCCGGGAAGAGGCGCCCGGCCCTTCTTGCGCATTCCTATGTGCATGCATTTGGGTGTGCTACTTATTTCAGCGAATTCCCATGCGCACTCAGTCCAGCGCTTCGTTCCGGCGCGGCTTCTTTTCGAGTAAATACCGGCTGTTTGAGAGCGCCTTCCCAAAGAAAGCAGCTCTCCCTCATCTCCTTTGTCGTGTGTTTGCCCGCAGTGAGCGACAGCTCGCCCTATCACAGCCCCAAGGTGGAAGATTGGAGCAGCCTCAGCAGAAGCGGCTTCGCCACCACGGCTCAGCATGTCGCGGTGAACGGGCTAGACAAGGGCTCCCTGGAACCAGAGGTCAAGTACAGCAGCCAGGTAAGGGGGCCGCTGCCGATTGCCTGGAAGGAAAACGGCCCCCGGGGGGGGGTCTTTGGGTTGGGGGGGAAGGGCTCTTCTGGTGGGGAGGCCCGGAAAGACGGGGGGGGGGATGTCACGCTGAGGGGAAACTCTCGCGTCACCGTCTTCCTATCCGTTAGGCCTTGCACCGTTCTTTGCAACACATTTCCCTTAAGAAGTGTGTTTAATTCTTTATTTAAAACATTCTTATCACGCTCCTCAGCCAGAAAGGAACGGCTTACATGGGATCCTTAAAACGAGATGGACCCTGCCTGCAGGCTTACAAACTAAAACAATAGGGTACGCAAGGAAAAAGGGATGGGAAGGAAAAGGGGGGGGGGAGTCTCCTTTCAGCAAGGCTGGTGGAAGAATGAATGGCCCAGCTTCCTCGCTCATCTTCCTCTGTACAGCCTGATGGAATGGCTGGTGGTGGTGACAGTTAAAAGTTCAAAACTGCTGACCTAGCAGTATCCTTTTTAAACTTCCTAACTCTTGCCAGACGTAGAAGGAAAAACGATTTCAAACTACAGCGCCCATTGATCTCGACTGCCTCCGGATCCATGCGAAAATCGCTCCCGAAGTCAATCAAACAGTAAAGTCAGGATCCAAATAATTGCTTTTATGTGACCCCAAAGACTCCGGGAGGCGCCTATTTTTGATGGGATATTTGTGTGTGCGGTGTGTGTGCGAATATTCCCCCTCCTGCCACGCCACCCCTTGGAACTGCACGGCCCGTTACTGTATTACAAACTGCTTTCGAAGCTCCCCTGAATTTGAAGATGTCGAAGGCTTCACTCTAAACACACTTACTAAAGAGCGTGCTTCATTCTACTCATAGGGACGTCCTTCTCTGGTTAGGATTGCCCCTTTGAGTTCAGGAACAGCAATTTCGCACGGTTCTTTGGTCCTGACCCAAATCTATGTTTACAGTGCAATCCTAGTTTACTCGGAATCAAGTCGCGCTGTGTTCATTGCGGCTTACTCCCACATAAGCGTGCATAGAACTGCAGCTGGAGACTGTAATGCGATCCACACTGCTCTGGTGGTCTCACAGCTCTCAGTGGATTTCCTTCGGATTGCACGTTAAAGCTGCAGTCCCCTGCGTGGTCAGTGGAACTAACTAAGCCCCATAGCGCTATTGAAGTCATTTACTCCTGAGTAGATATCCTTGGGATCGAGATTTGATGTCTCAGTTAGGGGGAGATTGAGTAAACCGCTTGCAGACATGCTAGACTGGACCTCCTTTAAAATAATGCAGATCAAGAATCTGGGCAGACGGAGAGGAGATCCCTGGGGGTGGGGGAGCTCTTGTCGAGAGATCTTTCTGGGGTTAACCCGAAGCCTCCTCACCAGTGCCGTTTCAGTTCCCTGGAGTAGATCTGTGCACGCATGCTCTAAATGCGCAACCGCGGATGGTGAAGCGATCTAGCGAGGTTCTGAGCTGATGAACCTCCCCAAGAGAGGATCGCGTTTTGTTAGAGAAGCAGCGTTGATTTCTAGTCAAGACAGTGAAGCTGTCGGTCGTGGGTGGGATGGAATGATTTATTTAATTAGGAAGCCCAAGGTCTGGTGAAATGCAGAGATTCCTGCAGCCGGGCGAACGGGAAGGAGAGATTAGACCGGGAGATGGACGGCTCTGATCTAGACGCCCCAAAGCGTCTTGCCGAGGGGGCCTGGCTGCGAGAGCGCCGCGATGACCGTGCTTTGGCCTCTTCAGCCCGGGTTACTAAGAGTCGAGCTCCCCCACCCCCTCGGGTAAGCTTAGTTGGGCTTTCCCTGTCCTCCCGACGGCCAACCAGCCGGCTGCCAGCCTCCTTCCTTGCGAGTCGCTCTGCTCTCCCAAGATTTTTCTGCCCTCTGGTTGTTGTTTGTTTCTTTGGGATGGTCTGTGCGGGGCAGGCGAGGTGGCCTTCGGAGAGAACCGTCTCCGTCTAGACTTCAGCAACTCCCGGACCCGCGCGTCAGTGAAGCTGGCAAATAGTTGAATGTTGCCACCGCCGCCCCACTGGAAATAATCGGCTTGGGGTGCTGCAGCCCCAACTCCCTCCAATCTTACTTTCTGAGTAAAGATGGCTTTTAGGATCGGGCTGTATGGATAACTTGTCGCTTGGAGTCCCAATGACTTTCTTTGGGGTGGGGGTGGGGGCTTAGCTCCACTTTGATGTGCTTCAGAGATAGTTCCACTGAGCATGGGAGTGCTCAGCTAGCCATTCAATAAATGGCAGAGCCCAACAAGGCTAGTCCTCCTCCCATAATAATGGCCCAGCTTATCAAGAGCTTTTATTTCATTTTATTTTCATTAGTTCTCCCGAAAATGGAACAGAATGGGTTGTATCCAATGTTAGTCTAACTTATGTCCCATTCATTTCAACAGGTCTACTCTAAGGAGGACTAATATTGGATACAATCCAATATCTTCTTTGGTCGAGAAAGAGAGAGATGGAGGGAGGAGCAAACAGAAATAGAACTGTTTCCCCACAGCAAAACATTCCTCTCCTGCCCCAGTCTATTATGTGCAAACTGGTTATGTGGCCAGTAGACAGTAAATAATAATCTACTGCTACATGTGCAAACTAGATAATGTGCCACTCCTTTGGGCACCATCTGGTGAAGCATTCTGAAGTCTTGGTTTAAATGGAAGAGACAAGACATGCAGCATGTTTACTCAGAAGTAAGCCCCACTGTGTTCAGTGAGGATTACTCCCAGATAAGTGAATCCAGTTCTTTATCACCTTTGCTAGGGAGTAACTCCCAATAAACTCTATAAGAATTACCTCTGAGTAAACATGCTGGACACTGTTAAGCACCTACTTCATGTTCTCCTTGGAATCAATGGGATTTCAAAGTGCATAACTTTGGTCCTTTGAATATTAACTTTGAATGAGGACTTGTGGAGACCACCATGTTCACTATTCATCTGAATAGACCTGGAAGTATTTATTTATTTACAAGATTGATATACCACTCCATATTCCAGTATGGAGATTTCATAGTGGTGAACAATAAAACAACCGTAAGCCTGAATATTAGCCTGTTTGCTTCTATATTTATATTCCACCATATGACCCTATGGGCCCTTTTAAAATTGTGTGGCTAGGTAGGTCTTGATTCTTTTCTTAAGGCTCAGTCCAACTAGCTGTTCCCACTCAGTGGTGCACCTACGCTGCACCTCAGGGCTGAAGTCCAGGGCCCCACAGCTCAGGACCCCTCAAACAACAACCCAGTGCCAAACCATGTCACCATCTGGGCTGGCATGGGCATGCCAGGACTGACGCTGCTTGCTGCAACATGCTTCTTCTTCTTCTTTTTAAACATTTTATAGCTGGGCATGTACATGGTTGCAGACGTTCATTTTCTTTTACTTTTTACTCTCTCTCTCTCTCTCTCTCTCTCTGTGTATTATCCTTTTCTACCACAAAATGGTACTTATACCCAAGTAAATGTGTTTAGCATCAGGCCAGCAGAAGCAAACTCCATTTTATTCCTGTAGTCATGATGGTGCTGTGATTTAAGCAAGTTTAAAATAGAAACTACAAATGCTCAGACTATTTTTCTTTTTTTAAAAAAAAATTAGGATTGGCAAACAATTGTCTGGCTGCTGCTGTTGTTGCTGTTATTCTAACATATCAGGAATGTAGAAGCAGTTGTAAAGCATGGAATGGGGGGGGGGGCAGGAGGAGAAGAGAAATGTTAACTGTGTGCTTCACATCTGAAATAACACACATGGCAATCTAAAGCAACCCCACCCCATAAGACCATTATGTCCAGGATCTAAAATTACCTATCTGCGCTGTTGCTCTCAGTTCCATCTGAAAACTCTGTGCTCCCACTCAGAGAGAGACCCCTGTGCAGGCAACAGAGACAACGCGCACTGCTCATGCTCCCCCATGCTGGTCCTGTGGCTTTTCCCTCTGCAGCTGCATGCATCGTTTTTACCTCCAGAAGGTAGATCTGCTTCTGGAAGCTTCTTTTTGCCCATTAATCCATCTTTGCTGGATTGGGGTATATCCTTCTAAACACAAAGTCACCCAATTCCCCAACCTGTTTTTGCTGTAGGGCAAATTATTCACCACACGTTGAGGAAGTAATCCAACAGCAACTGGCTGATATTTCTTAAACGTTTTGCATCAAATAGGATAGCCCTGTTATGCCACCCCCCCCCACCCCCACCCCTACCCCTGAGCTCCTTGGAGGAAGGAAGGGATTAAAGGCTGTTGCCAATGATGGTGATCATGATTTATACATCACTAAATGGATATCCATTTAACTCTTGGTTGCCCTGTTAAAGAAGGATCACTTTACTGATGTGTTACCATACAGCTTCGAATACAAGCATGTTTCTTTCTTTCTTTCTTTTTTTGCTGTTAGTGTGATGACAACTGTTTGCAGCACCTTATTTTATTTACTGCAAGGTATTTGGATTACCAAAATAATAATTATTTATTTTACTATTCCAAAGAAGTTGTCAAAATACGTGTTAACAAGCTTTAAAACTTAAATGCAGCAGGGCTCTTAAAAAATGAATAGAATCAATGGTGTCAAACTTAAAAGACTTGCAGATCCATTGCATTCATATACTGTTTCAATGCTATCATTGCAAACAATCCCCATTTCAATCAAGCACTATATCTTCACTATCTTAATGTAGCTGTTGATCCTATTGCTTGTAAGTAAGTCTCAGACTTTTTTTCTCTCAATTAAATTTCAGTGTGTTTTATAGGTTCAAGTCAACCTACATTACTAAAATCTCATTTTGTGGTGTGTGTGATGATCTCATGTCGGAACAGGCACCACAGTCTACCTTACGCTACACCATGCCTCTATGCCTACATCCAGCATATCTATATGTATATATAGCAGCCTTTCCCAAACTGGTGCCTTCCAGATGTGTTGGACTACAACTCCCATCATCACCATTGTAGTGCTAGTGTGGGGGGGTGAGAGTTGTAGTCCAACACATCTGGAAGGTGCCAGGTTCAGGCAGGCTGGTCTATAGGGACAATCCAGGCCTCCACCCTAGTCATTGAGACCTCACCTTTGGAGACTTACCTTTATTTCAGACCAAGAATGTGTGAACACTTAACATTTCAGCAATGTTCTGCAAATCCTGTGTAATCCTTAGTTTAATCCTTTTCAGTAAGGGTACCTTTTTGTCACAATGTGGGTTTCAGATGTTCTACCCTCAGGTATCCTTTCCACACTGATTTGTTTCCCATGGAGCTCCTGTCCTGGTCCTGGGTATTACATTCTGAGATACACTCTTGGGGCATATTCTAGGGCATCCTAGAATTTACCCAATACTCTTCTGCAACTGTGAATTGCAGAGGAAGATGGGTATCAGTGGACAATGGTTATGGTATTCCAGAGAAGCTTGGCAAACACTGTTTTTCGAAGGAATCTCAGGACTCCTCGGAACACAGTTTGAAAATCCCTAGTATAATCCGTAGAGACCACAACTACACAGAAAAACTTGGATTTCAAGCAGTGTACTTCCCTTTCCTTGGTCTTGCTCTGTTATTGCAAAATGTATTGAACAGCTTGGGAACTGTCTAGTAGGAAAATCAATGGGTTGGATCCAGGCTAAATTAGTTGAACTTAGGTCCCACTGAAATCAATGTGACAAGATAATCATGACAAGTTCCGTTGATTTCAATGAGAACTGAATGCAACAGGCAGAGCCATCCTGAGTGGGCTTGGAGGGGAGCCACAAGGCGGATCTGTTGGTTCACTCCCAGGCCCTGTTTCATGCAGAAGGGTGGGCGGGCGGGCGGATTTGCCAGGCCTTTGGCTCCATGTATTCACAATGTCCCCCACTACCACCATCAATGGGTGGAGGTGGGGATTAGCTTTACCAGCTCCAGGTAACCAGGAATGTTTGAGCTCACTGAAAGTCTTGGAACTTCACTCGAAGCTCAGTTCAGCTCACTCCCATTTTCATTTGCAGCCTGTTTTTTCAGTTTGTTTGAATGGGAGAAGTGCACATTTCTGTGCACATTTTTCAAAAGTGCACACACACATACACATTGACTAAAGTGTGAAAGTGTGTGTGTGTGTGTGTGTGTGTATATGCATTTCAAAGTGTGCATTGTCCAAACAATATGCATTTTTTTGAACACAATCACAAGTTCGGGACTGTGTGAACGCTTTTCCAAAAAAAATGCACTCCTGTTCTCATTCAGGGTTGTGAACAGGGGAAGCTCAGATATGTTGCAAATCGAAACAAAATTCTTGTACAGCCCTAGCTCCAGGGCTGGTGAAGCTGATGGGCTAGATCAGGTCTGACCTGGGGATGGAGTGGCTTTGGATCCAGTGGACCAAAAGCTGGTGCTTCCCTGCTCCCGCTTCACCCGTGGAACATCCCCCCCCCCCATTTTGGAGCTTTTCACCTGTTACCGCTGGTGGGAGAGCGGCCGCTGGCACTTCCACCCAGTGAGCTGGGTACAGCAAGAGTCTCTGCTGTAGCTAGAGGAGAAGCACCAGCACACCACCCTCACCCCCTCCAGACATCAGTGGTGGTGGGGTAGGATTGTGCTCTAACTCAGTTTGGATCCAACTCATTTTTAAAAAGTTGTTAAAGGAGGAATTTTCATGGCTCACACAATTCCTAGCACAAACAGATTTATCTCAGTACAATGTAAAGCAGACTTCATTTTGAATTCGCCATCCTTAGGCTGTGATAGGGATGCATGATTTGTCATGGCTGAAAGATTATGTGGGTTACAGAGGTATGTGAACTTCAGGTTGCTCATACAGCTTTGGGTTGAATAAGTTACTGAGAACAAGGAACCAACTTCAGCCTTGTTTCATTCCCATCGCCCAGGGTGGCCGGGTGACCGGCCAGATGGGCGATTAATAAATATAAGAAATAAATAAATCAACTGCAATTCATACATGTGTGACCAAGCCTGTGGAAAATGCACTTTTATTTATCCTAATCTCACTAGGGGCATAATGTCACAGCAGATACACAGAAAGCATCTGTGGATTTAGCCCAGACCAGGGGTGGGGAACCGTTTTTTGGCCTGTGGGCCAGATTCCATTTCAAAAAAGCTCTTGGCTACTGCACTCCAGTGGTGGGTGGGGCCAAAGGCAGAAGTGGGTAGGGCTGAAAAACATCCCTCCCACATTCCATTACTTCCAATTTATAGTAGGAAGTATGTCTACTCAGAAGTAAGCATCAGCAGCATGTCAACTCAGAAGTAAGCATGAGCAGCCTTTGCATGCCCGCTCACAAGTAAGCAGGACTGAATCACTCAGCAGCACTTTCAAATAGCACCCCAAACACCAATCCTCTGCATGTCTAATTGAAGTAAGCTTGAGCATCATGTCTACTCACAAGTAAGTCAGGCAAGCCTCTGCATATCTACTATGACTCAGGCCTGACTAGCAGACTGAGGGCAATAACCAGGGGATCCTTGGGAGTTCTGCACAGATCAGGGAGCAGAGACAAGGCAGTCAGTAAGAGGACTAAGGCACTGCAGCAAACAGGGTTCAGGCAAGAAGAATGGTCAATAGGCTGTCCACAAGGTACTCATGATACATTCAGTCCAAGGGGGAGTTGGACAAGACCCCACAGCCAACAAGTTTCATCCTGGAAGTATAGTCAGAAGGCAGTCTAGAGGTATTCACAAGTCAAGTGGAGAGCTAACATCCTAGAGCAAGGACAGCTGGAGCCAGAACAGGCAGATAAATGCTGTTTGTAGCAACCCTGCCAGCTCCCAACTGTTGCTCTTAAGCAGAGGCTGTCAGAACCTGTTGCAGCTTGTTAGGAGCTTCTGGAAAGAGTCTCCTCTTGAGGAGCCCTCTTACTCCCAAGGAGTCCTCTGCTGCAGTGGAGCACTTCTCCTGGGCTCGAGGAGTCTGGCCTGCCTCTTGAGTCTATGTTCCTCGGTGGGGGGGGGGGCTCTCCTCCTAAGCAGATCCCCTCTCCTAGTGCAGGAGGATGGGCATTACTGAGGGTCCAGGCTCCTTAAATCCTGAGCACCATCAGCTGCTGAGGGCTCTGGGTTTTCCAAGGAGGAGGACTCCTCCAGTGGGGACATGACACTTATCTTCTATCAGCAGCTGATTGGGAAGAAGTACTTCCCCCCCCCCAAGCACTGAGAGGGGGAGCCTTTTTCAGTGCTAAGCAGGGAAAGGCACATATCTCTGATCAGCTGCTGACTGGAGATAAGAGCTTTTCCCTGCAGGACAGAGGGAGTGGACCCAGGGAAGAAACTGCCAGGCCAGATGGGGAAACCACCCCCCATGGGCCGTAGGTTCTCCATCCCTGGTCGAAACAATCCTAGACACATTTACTAGGGAGCAAGCACCACTGAATACAGGGCCGGATTAAGGCCAGCTGATGCCCTAAGCACAGTCCAATAATGGTGCCCCTTTGGCCCTTCCATTGCTTAGCTGGCAAGACATTAGGACTCAATAAGTGCTGAAGGTAAAATAAGACATTAAAAACTCAGTTTTCTTCAAGGCCATTTCCCACGCCAGAACACACAACTATATTAAATATAAACTGTTTTTATTATATTTATTTAACGCTAAATAACAGCAAACAATATAAGCCAATTACTTACTTATAACTAGGGCAACAGAAAGAAATACAAATTTTCATCACTGTTTTATGCATTTTTAAAATAAAACTTTTATAAGGGGGGAATGCAAATGCAAAAATTTGTGGTACTCGGGTACTCTGTGATGCCCCCCCCTTCCCTTGGTGCCCTAAGCAAGTGCTTATATTGCTCAATGGTTAATCCAGGGCAGACTGAACATAATGGGATTTATTTCTGAGTAACTATGCAGAGGATTGCATTGTTACTGTGCAATCCTATGCATACATGTCTATCTGGAATTAAGTCCCATTGAGTTCAGTGGGCTTACTCCCAGGTACGTGGATATATAATTTCAGCTTAAGTATGGGAAGAATTCTTGAAGGGAATTCTTGAAGCATTCCCTTCTTTCCTCCTAGCTTTTTAATAGCTTTTAAATAACCCCACAAAAACTGGTGGTATAAAATGCAGAAGAAGTACCGATGGTGGACTGAGCCCCTTTGCTACTATGGATTGCAAGGGGTCACTACATACCAGTGCTTCCAGGAGCATGTACTATAAAGTTCATGTATGCACTAACTTGTGCTGGTGTAGTATGTAGTTAAGCATATGAACTAGAGCAGGGCTCTCCAACCTTGGATCCCCAGATGTTGCTGGCCTACAGCTCCCAGCATACCCAGCCAGCATGGCTAATGGCAAGGGATTCTGGGAGCTGTAGTCCAGCAACATCTGGGGACCCAAGGTAGGGGATCCCTGAACTAGAGCAAAAAAATAAATAAAATGTCATCCTCCATTCAAATTTCAGCTCAGCAAAGCTCAGTGTCTCTCTGCCGCTGTCTCTCTGCCTCCCCCTGCACAACATTATAATATGTGGATAGTAAGACTAGCCTATCTCCTAGTGCTGTGGTAAGAATTACTGAAATAAACATTTCCAGAGGTAGCCGTGTTAGTCTGTTGCAGCAAAACCAACAAAGGCTCCTTGTTGGTTTTGAAATAAGTACGTGGAACACTTACAAAAAGGTGTGATAGAAATGCTAAGTAGAATTATTACCAGTACAGCCCGGATTGCTGAATATGGGCCTTTCCTTTCCCTCCCTGCTTTCCCCCCAGCTGCATTAGTCTCTTGGACCTAAAGTGGAGCAATCCACACAGTCACAAGTCTGTGTCCATGCACATATCCATTCTAGACACATCAGGGTTGTGGGATTGTGCTATTTGACAGCTATGCCTTACTCTGAAGCTGAGGTACTTATTACGCCAGTAGAACGGATTACCTAACCTGATGATGAAGAATCTCTAGATCCATTCATATAAAATGTTGGCATTTGTTGTATACACAATCATTTTAAACTAAAATTATGATTTCTATTTGCATGCTATGAATAATATTAACTACTTTCAGGAAATATTTAATGATGCAGCACCCTAGCAGATATTAGGAGTGTCATAGGGATGTCGGAGAAATCCGCAATGGATTCAAATGAGCTCAGATTTCTAGGAATCCAACCCATGAATTCTGCAGCGGACCGGCTTTTCTGAGGACTTGTGGACAGGTTTTTTTTTACTTTCTGGAATTTTACATAAATTTAATAATAGAAAATATTAAAAATAAAAAAAAAACCTGACAAAAAATGTGTATCCCCCCCATAGGCTAAAGCGTGAAGGTGCGCATGGGGGGATTTGCGCATTTTCGGAAGTGCAAATTTGAGAAATAGAAAAAAATCTGATTCCATCAATGAGCAGACAACAGAATGAAAGACACCTGACAATCCAGGAAATGCAGACAGAACAGATTTAACAAAATCTGTACATCCCTAGTGTTGTGTTAGTTGATTAATCTATTCCAGCCTTCCCCAACCTGGTGCCTTCCAGATGTTTTGGTCTACAACTCCCATCATCCCTGACAAATGGTCATATTGGTTCGGGGCTGACTGGAGTTGTGGTCCAGAACATATGGAGAGCACCAGGTTGGGGACAGCTGGTCTGTTGCTTCAGCTGATTAAGGTTTCCAGTCTTCCAAATCGCTACACAGAAGTTAGAGGAAATAACACCCTTCATGGTGATGAATAAAGGACTTGTTCCTGCAATGCACAGTTCCCTGGGACTCAATGGGACTTCTGAGTAATCATGCATAAGATTGCACTGCAAGTGTCTGTTTTCTTATGACTGATTATATAGAGGTGGATGATAAAGAGACAGTCCTTCTTGCATCACAACGGTTAATATCACACTCTACTCAGAAGCCAATCCTATTGATTTAGTGGGATTTACTCCCAGGTAAGTATACGGATTTCAGCCTTGACAAGTGCCACTTTTAAACTGACTTTTTGAAAGCCAGTTTAAATAGGTGGGCTTGAAAGTTAAGGAAAGTTAAGGTGTGCTTGCTTATTTTTAAGGCTTTGGATGTCCTGTTGTGTAGGCAATTAAAAAATGTAATGTGCAAGACGGCCTTTTTGTCTAGTAATGATTGGTAGCTTTTGCTGTAAGTCATCTCACACTTCCTTCAGGATCTCAGAAGAAAACACCACTGCTAGGCTGAGGTTTTGATGATATGATAAATATGCTAAATGTAAATTTAATCAATTAATAGTTGATTTGTCAATAAAAAGGCAAACAATTAGTGAAAAATCTTGAATCAGTTGGAAGCCTTGGTTGTTACTCTCTGTGAAAACAGCCTGTGTTTACATGCCTATCAGAAAAATATAATGTTTATATTAAGCATATGAACTAGAGCAGTGCTCCCTGCTCACCAGTGATATTTGGTTGCATATCTGAGCTTTTATGCATGTGTAACTACTAGGACTGATTGATTATTTCTTTAATTAGTTTATATCCTGCCCTTTCAATGAACAGAGCAGATAATGTGATATAGAGAAGTTATAGGCATTTTCCCCCTGCCTTCCTATAGTCAAATACGTGTTTTGCCTGTGGGTTGAGGGCTGAATGCCGTTTTCCTAATCTCCAGAGTTTCCTGAATGAAACCCGATTACTCAAATTCTGTTCAGGAAGTGGTGGTTTTCTAATTGCATCCATAGAATATAGGCTGACCTGAAGTTAGTGGGACAGATTCACCACTTGAATACTCTTTAGGTTTACACCAGTCTGCCACTGGCCAGTGAAGTTGTCACCAATGTAAAAATCTAGGAGATGTAACCCTGCATTTAGTGGGATGATTACGATGGTTTTTGTCTGATACTCTGGCTAGCAGCGAGCTGCTTAAAGACTCTGTGTTTTGGTTATTTGTATGTCTTTAAGTGATTTATTCACATTTGAAAACTCAGCTTCTCAGTACATTATAAGTTGGTTGTTTCCAGGGTAGTTGCTAGGCACTTAAAATATTCCAGGGCCAGGTGCATAGGACACAAATCTGCATAAAATCTGCACATGCTAATTTATATCTATATATGCAAATTTAGAAATAATGATTAGGATTCATTTAAATTTCACAGGCGGCTAAGTCAGACAATTTTTCATCCAAATAATCTCAAATAAAATAAATTCTTCAATTAAATTGCACCCTGCCACAGATTATCCCAAATTAATGGGGGGGGGAGTTTTTTCCTAAGCTTCATTGCTGTGTAGGGTGAGATTTTTTTGGTGAGATGCTGCAGCATGTGGGAAAGGGAAAGTTAACCATTCCTTCCCCAGCTACAATCCCCCTTTTAAATTGCCCCCTAAATGGTAATTACTAGTAAGCTGAGAAAATAAATCTTCCATTGGCACCAATGGATACTCAGGGCTCTGAGGAATAGATCCATGACATCAGGAAATAAATTCAGGGCCAGGGACCCATGAACCCAGGCTCAGCAATGCCCCTGGTTGTTTCTATGAGCGTCAACATGATGAGTCTGTTCCTCCATGTTTTTTCATAATCCTTAAGATAGGCTGTGTTTTAAGAACACAAGAACAGCCTTGCTAGGCTGGATCAAAGGCCCATCTACTGTCACACTGAGATGTCTTTGGAAAATGCACACCAGGGAATGAAAGCAGTAAATGTTTTTGTCCCAGTCACCTGGTATTCAGAGGTATATTGCTCCTGAAAATGGAGGTTCCATTTAGTAAACTTAGTAAATTTAGTAAACTTCCATGGGTAAACTTACCATCAATATAAGAACATCTTGTTCTTATACAGGAGTAGACACCTTCCAAATCCTGAAGGCCCTGCCAACGACCCCTCACTCCAGGAGCCTTGCTTCTTCTGCCCTATTGCAGCAGGTGGTTTATTTATTATATTTATACCCCGCCTTTTTTCCTGCAAGGAACCCAAGGCGGCTTACATAATCCTCCTCCTCCTCTCCATGTTATCCTCACAACAACCCTGTGAGGTAGGTTAGGCTGAGAGTCAGTGACTGGCCCAAAGTCACCCAGTGAGTTTTATGACTGAGCAGGGACTAGAATCTGGATCTCCCGAGTCCCAGTCTAACACTCTAACCACTACACCACACTGGTTCTAGGGCTGCTTCATGCAGGAGGCTTCCTTATCTGTGTGCTCACAAGTAATACTGGTTGCCACCTCCTCCCCTCCACCCTAGCCAGGCCCCTGTACTTGTTAACAGCTGTTATGATAAGCAGAAATCAGCCAGTGAATCTCCTCTCAGAATTGCATCAGGGTGGGAGGGGAGGGGCGGGCAGCATCATAGGGCATTTGCTGAAGCCCATGCCATCAAAGGACTTCTGCTGCCAACACCCTGAGCCCTGTGGCTCTGTTGCTCCCCCTACTCACTGTTGTTGCCCTCTCCAAGCAAGGGAGCAGGAGCGAGGAGAAGGAGCAGCAGCCTCCGTTCACCTTAACCCTGCTCTCTCGCTCTCTCTGGGCTGTGGTGCTGATGGGGGCCAGATTAAAAGAACATGGCAAGCAAATGAGCTACTGCAACAGTGATGTGGAGGAGGTGGGGCTAGTTAGGGAGGGCCCCCACTCAGGGCATTCTTCCCAATGCCCAAGACAAGCCCAAGTCATTTGCTGCCTGAGATGAAGGACAAGATCCCCCTCCCCTGCAAACCCACTTATGGAATCCAAATGGACTGGCAACTGAATCTTACTTCAACACTGGTAATGGGACACCATCGTCCACCACACCTGAGGGCAGCAGGCTAGCTTAGAAGGTGCAGGGCAGGGCATGCGTCACACACAGCTCTGTCCTCCAAGACCTTGCTGCCACTCCTCACCCCTCCTGACATCCGTTGCCTGAGGTGGCCACCAGGACCGGTGCAAGGCAGTTTAGTGCCCTAGGCAAGATCAGATATTTAGCGCGTCCCCCTTCCCACTTGAGAGCGCTGTATTTTTTTTCAAGGCGTTTCTGGTGCCCTTTTTAGCCCTGCACCCTAGGCAGCCGCCTAGTTGGCCTAATGGTAGCACCGGCCCTGGTGGCCACACCACTATGCCTAATGGCAGGGCCGGTCCTCTGAATTGCACTCCAAGACCTGGAGCTAACACTGCTGGGAATGCTGCGTCGTTTGAATTCCTGCCCTTTCTCCCCCCACTCAGTTATTAAAAGTATAAGGAGCAATTTTACTATGTAGGAAAAGCATCATGTATACGAAGTGGTCCTTGGATAGCCAGAAAAACATTCTGGCAAGTGTTTTGCTTCTATCCATGACTCTCCCAACTTAACTGGCCTGCTTATCCATAGGCCCATCTGCACAGCAAGAAGGGGGGGGAAAAAGCTGTCATTAACCGAAAAGGAAGCCCCTGGCTTTCCATCATGCCTTGCACATTTCTGACCAATTACTAGCACCATGTTAGAGTTGCTAGGCTGCAACCTGGAGTACTCTCCTGGCCCTTTGTGGAGGGGAATCAGATTATAAATTAACTGCAGTTATTGATATTAGCTGTCATCTATTGATCACCATCCATGTGCATCTCATATCTCTGATAGGAATGGGGGAGAAATTCATTTGGTTCATATTTCATAGTGAACTGGAACTTACCTAATTTCACACTTCAAACCTATATGCAAACCGAAATTCAGTTATCCTTCAAAATTCATAGAAACCAAAATTCAGTTATCTTTCGAAATGTGCACAGACCGAAATTCAGTAATCCTTTGAGATTCGCACTTCTCTGAACTTTGCAGTGGAATTCTCCAACCCCTGCAAAATGCATACAAAATGTGTATATTAGTGAAAATAAATTTAAAAATGCAATATATTTGGGGAAATTGCTTGCAAAAGTGCACATAAAAATGCATATGAACATTATGCAAAAAGAAATTGTCAAGCTGGTGTGGAAACAGGATGAGCAAAACATAACACTGGAAAAATGTGAAACTGAGGGAACCCAACATTGACAGATTTCTCCGTTTCATAAGGAAGACAACCCCCACCCCTCAAATAATACTAAAAGGCAAATGACCCTCCTGACTATTATTTGTGCCCTGGGGATGTGGCTGATGTGGGGGAAATGTGGAAGAGAAATCAAATGTTCATTCTCAACAATGTATATTTTACATTTGAATTATAGAACGAAAGCCCTGCAGAATGTATGAAGGAGCAAGCCTAAGGCACCTAACCAGCCATGTAGAAAGGCCCACAAAGGACTTGACAACATATCTTGTTTTGCTGTCTGTCTGGGACTACAAAAACAAGGATTGTCAGGTACCTCACAAGCCACATTATATGACTGATAGGCTGTATTTGGACTAGTGCAGTGCAAGGTGTGCAGGCTCTGAAAAAGAGATTCACAAAACAATCCTATACATATTTTCTCAGACATAAATCCCATTTATTTCAGTGCAGCTTACTCCCAGTTAAGACAGTATAGGATCGCAGCATTAAGCCTAAAAATGTCTTGGGTCTCATGTGTAATGCATTCAGAAATGAAAGGGTCACCATCAGCAGAGAATTTATGTTAAGATCTTGTGTGCTTAGGTCTCAATCATAAATACTTTTTAAATTGCTGTTTTTATTTATATGAATAAATAAACTTTATTTATTTAGAGAGTAACATAATTTTAGAGAGTAACATAAGCAAAAAAAGGGAAGACTCTGCCCCAAAGACCTTATAGCCTGAATTTTGACAGTGAGAGGGGTGATACACAAAGTGACCCACTGAGATTTGTTATCCATAAGATTTAACAAATAAGTGTGCCTATAATCATACAACCTTAGAGTAGAACTTTATGCTTCTGGACACACACACACACGAAAAATGGGTAAGATTTCATTCATTTATTTAAAATATTTCTTGGCCACCTTTCAGGGAAGAAGCCCTCCCAAGGCTCCGTACAACAATAAAAACTATGGTGTACAATAATAAAACTGTTTCATGGGTAGTTTAAAATTGGCCAGGCCGTACCTTGAGTTGATCTTGAACATTCACTGAAGTTACAGAGAACTCACTGGTGCATATGGAGTACAGTAATCTAAATGCTTACTCAAACAATTATTAGCATTCATACTGAACCTGGGAATCCCACTTTTGGCAATAAATAGGCAATGGAGAATTCCTGTATATGGTGGTATGTGGATTTGGTGAGATTATTGTCTTTTCTTGTACGTAAGCCCTCCTTCCCCTGTGTGCTCACGAGGACCTCTTCAGTTGTAGCACCCCTTTGTGGAGTTTCCTCCCTTGTCAGGCTTGTCAGGTCCATTCCCACAGGACTAGAGCCCTGTTCACACACTCACCTGAACACATAAGGGCTTAAAGTGGGTAGAGGGTCAGGGCCTAGCATGCTGACCTCACCGCCTCCCCCTCCCCCACCTCAGCTCAGCCCTCGCCGTGTTGAATCCGCAAGGTCTGAACAGGAGCTCTACCTGTGTTCACTTGAAAGTGAGTAGAACTCCCTTTCAGACCTTGCGGATTCAACACGGCGAGGGCTGAGCTGAGGTGCGTGCGGGGGGGGGCGCAGTGTGCATGGCCTCGACTCTCTATCCGCTTCAAGCCCTCACACATTCAGGTGAATGCCTGAACAGGGCTTAGGGCGATGGTGAAAACCTTTTCATTTGAGTCAGCCTCTGGGTCTATATAGCCTGACCTGTTCCTTTTGGAAGTACATATAAAGAGCCCTGCTGGATCAGACCAAAGGCCTGTCTAGTCCAGCGTCCTGTGTCCTATGGCGGCCGACCAGATGCCTCTGGGAAGTCCAGAAGCAGGACATGTTCCCCAGCAACTGGTATTCAAAGGCATGCTGCTGCCTCTGGTCCTGGAGATAGTACATAGCCAGCCTGACTAGTCGCCATTGATAGCCTCATCCTCCCTGAATTTGTCTAGTCCCTTTTTAAAGCAGTCTAAGCTAGTGACCATCATCACCATATCATGTGGAAGCAAATTCCATAGTTTAGCTTGGCGCTGTGTGAAGATGCACTTCCTTTTGTCTGTCCTGAATCTCCCACTGTTCTTTTGCACTGGATGAACCTGGGTTCTAATATGGGAGAAACTTCTCTCTGTCCACTTTCTCCACACTGTGCATAATTGTATACACCTCTGTTCATATTCTCCAACCATTACTTGCCTTTATTCTAAACTAAATAGCCCCATTGTAACCTTCCCGTTGTAACAAAAAAATATTATAGGGGAGATCTCTGTTCTGATATGGTTCATATGAATGCTTGTGCATGTGTGACTACTAGGAATGAGCAGAATTATTCCACTCTCTGCCAACTTTCTGGAGTGGATTATGGCAGATGCTGGTAATTAATCGACTTGGGCATTTGTCTGGTGGTCCATAATGAGGAGTGTTCCAGGCCGTACTTTGCTCTAAAGCTGTTTATTGGACCCCTCAACCTAATGTTAACTTTTCATGATGAAACAAAATTGTCATTGAAACTAACAGGAATGAGATAGTGCCATCCATGTCATTGTATGTTGTGGATGAAGGGGCATGAGCTGATCCCACCACATACACCTGATTCCTTCCCAGGTGAACTGCACTGAACCCCATTTGAGTCCTAGTTGTGAGACCTGCTTCTTACTGACCACCTGCTTCTATGCCCAAAACACAATGCCGTGCCCGACAAGTCACACAGCTTCAGGGTACTCCGTCCAGATGAACCCAAGAAAGAAAGCCCATGAGGTGAGTGGATGGTACCGGCTGTGTTTTATACTGAGCACCATCTGCTCATAGCCTGGACCTCACTGTCTAGGATTGTGTCCCCCAAAAGAGAAAAGGAACTTCAATGTTGGGAGATTCCTCCCTGAAGTAGGAACAGAGCCATTCTGCTAGAAAACAGTTCTCCCTTTATTGTGTTTGGGGCATAGGAAGTTTAGGGCTTGCATGGAGGTGAATAGGGTGAGGAACCATGGCCTTCCAGATGCTTTGGCCCTCCAACTCCCATCAGCCCCAGTTAGCATAGTCAGGGATGATGGGAGTTGTAATCCAACAGCATCTGGAGGGCCAAAGGTTCCCCTCCCCACCAAATGATAAGTTGTGAGGTTTGATGTAATGGCTGATTAATTCGTCCATCTGTGTCATCATTAAAGTGGTGAGGAGAGACACTGCTTACATGGATTTCTGATCAGGTTCAGAAATGTGGTAGGATTGTCCTAACCAACCCCTTAGCAATCTACCTTGTGTAAAAAGAAGAAAAAAGTAATTTATTTATTACATTTCTATACTGCCCAATAGCTGAAGCTCTCTGGGAAGTTCACAACAATTAAAACCAAGTAGGTGGCATGACAGTAGAGTGGATAAAGGGAACTATTTAACCCGTATTTTACCACACACATCTGTACCTGGTGTGTGCTAAAATTCTCTTCACTATTTTGCAAAGGAATACAGATGACTAAGCTATTGTGGGATAGGAGAGCTCACGTTAGGATAGTTTCATTGTCTGTCTGGGCTTAGCAAGGAGTTACATGCAGACCGTTACCAGTTATGGGTTGAATCCAGATTTACGCTGGATCAACGATGCTGGTGGAAGTGGACTTCCCCACCCACACCTTCCCATGGAAGCCCCTCCAGCCTTCTGAAAATGCTACACAGAAAGTCAGGAGACCCTGCTGAATGGGCTCAGCTGCCATGTGGCAGGGAGGGGGGATCCCCAAAAATCAGACGGAGGGACTTTCCGTGATTGGAGCCCTTCCTCTTGTGGAAGGCAGATCCTGAATCCAACCTGGTAAATGGTGTCTGTACTCGCCCTCGGTGGATACAGCCGATGAGGACTGTCTGCATTCGTAGTTACTAATGGAAAACTATTAACTATGACATCACTGGCTGACAAACCTGCCTGTACCCTGAGCACCTTTGCTAGGTATTAGGGAAACTGGCTCTGGGTAAGCATGAGGCTTAGGGCTGAGGCATCATCTGATCATTTGCAAGATATTCCACAACGCTTTCCACACACCTGTGCATACACATACACACACAGGATCCTTATGCAGGCTTTCCCAGCCTGGTGCCCTCCAGATGCTTTGGATGACAAGTCCCAGCATTCCTGAACATTGGTCATGCTGTGTGGGGCTGATGGGAGATGAAGTCCAAAATCTCTGGAGGGCAGTATTGGAGAAGGCAATATCTAGTCTTTTAAAATAAACCAAATACTTACATATGTAGATCACCCATCCCCACAAATATCAAAAAGCCATAGGCTACACCAATTTCTGCCCTGTTTAATAACTCAGATTTACACTGCCATGAAAATGTAATGCTGCTTTGCCACCTGCCCCCTATGGCTGTCTCTAACAGACCCTAAATCAGTACATAATTGTTTCTGAATAGTGGGGGAAGAGGGAAAAGCAATGCATCATGCTTTTGACAAGCTTTTCCATTGGCTGCATATTTAAAAGGCTGCAAACATTTACTTGTTGGCTGGATATTTTTGCTGCCTCCTCGCAATGTTGCAAGCTCCTAATTGTGGGACTGTCTCCACAATGAAATCCTTCTGTTGTTCTTCTTTCAGCAGGGAGTATCTGAAAATATTTAGCCCCAGTTTCCCAGGGGGGTTTCCAAATTTATTACCCTTTTCTTCTGTAGCTCTTTCTCCTCCTAGCCTGTTTCTAATCGAGGCTGTGGTTTGGTTTTCATTGACTGACTCTCTAAGAGGGCACTTCTCACTTCTGATTGTGTAGTGCTGCAGTTGTATCCCACTGTTTGCACAATATTTTTGAAAGCGGGTAATTGTCAGTGGGTCAATCACATTTATGGCTGATATTTCTAATGGCAGATTTATTTGAAACATGATCACCAAATAATTATGCAATATATTGTGGATGGAGCAATCATACTGACAACATTCAATTACTCTTCTCTGTGTTTCCCCCCCTTTGTGTTTCACTTCAAAGCTAAATAATCTGCCTTGGCTGTTTGTGATGCCGCCATAATGCCTCTGTAGTGCCAGTGTAACATGTTCGGAGCCTGCTGCTGGCATAGCTGCTGTTATACGCCATCCAAAGCACCTATGTATTGGTGTAGCAAGTCTTACTGCCTAGAATTTATTTATTTATTAATTATATTTATACCCCGCCGAAGCCGTATATAATCTTAAAACTCCGTTACGGTGAACCCAGTTCCACTCAAAGCAAATATACAGATTTACTATTGCCTTAAATTGTGAAGTACGAATAATTTTAGAATGTCAAAGAAACGACAGCTATAACAAATTGCTACTGTAATAGTCTTCCTTCTATTTGGTTGTTTGAAAGCTATCATACTGACCAGTCTCTATGGATTGCCTGTGTCTTAACTGAGCTCTCTTGATCCATATGCTGCAAGAGCAATAATCAAATCCAGAATTTCTGATATGGTCAGAGAAATAGTTTTGGCTTGGATTTAACATTTGAAATGTGCACTGTGTTAAGACAAACTATAGTGTATTTGTACACTCTGAAAAACAGAACTCTTTATTTTATTAATTTAAAAACATTTATACCTCGTCTTTTCTCCTAGGAGTTCAAGGTAGTTTACAAAAATAATAACAATAACAATTAATAATTAAACATCCTTTCAATTTACAACATACACAGTAAATATTAAAACACAAAAACATTCACAGAAAATAATGCAACAGCAATCAAAATATTTACAGTATTCGAAAACCAAACAGATTGAAAACAACAAATTAAAATTACATACTAAATGCCTTCCTAAAAAGAAAGGTCTTCACCAGCTTCTTTAACCTCATTAAGGAGGAAGTGAGATGCCCTACTTCCAAGCAAGCATATCTCTGGGGTTGTTGGGACATAGAAGAGGGCATCTGAAGATTATCTCATGAGGCTGGCTCGTGTGGAAGAAAGTGGTTCTTCAGATCTTAGGAGGACATTTGCTGTCTTTTGCTTCCTGCCTATGTCAACCTTAACATTAGAGCGCTGCTTTGGTTTTTAAAAAAATCTCTGCCGCAGTGCGACTTGCTGTACTGGTGCTCATGTTCTCCCCATTCCCCAGGAAAAGTTGCTACCTGAGGCTGAGGGCAGGCGATATAACTTTTCAGAGAACTATGGGTGATTTGAAGAAAGGATTACTACTCATGAGCTGTACATTCATCACACGCTCACCTCTGGTTTTGCATTTGTTATCTGCTTGGATGATCATGACAAGTATACCACCTAAAAGGTTGACTTATTGTTGGTAGCCAATCTCAACATTAGTTTTTCAGGCTTTTGTATTGTTCAAAAACCTGCAAAACCTATTTGAGCATAAATGACAATGGAACAAGATTTTATTATTTTTTTTAAAAAAAGAAGTGGGTAAACTATGGAAAGTGAAGACTTTCTCAAACCACTTTCTTCTGCCCCTCATCAGTCTTACATCCTGCATATGATTTCCTCTTGAACAAAATTTGTTATCTCTTGGATGTCTGCAACCTGTATGTTGCCTACAGGTTTGCCTTGTTTCTTGTAGCAGATCTTAAAATTAGGCCTACATTTAGGTTGTATATCATAGATGGTGATCTGTTGTGTAACTGGATGCTCACTACATGTGTGTACAAATATAATTTGGAAAACTTTGAAGACTCTTTGTTTTGAATTATTTTGCGAAAGCATTTCTGGCTGGGGTGCAGTGAAGTAACTGTAGACTCTTGACTTAATGGTCTTTTTGGGGTGGGGGTACTCTTTAGATGGTAAAGTGTATTATTTAACTAGCTTCAAAATGTGCTTAGCCAAGTCTGCTGTGTTTGGGGACCCTTCTGCTCATTCTGCTGAGAGGGGCCATAGACATCTGCCCCAAAGTCCTGTCCTGAACGGACCACTGATTTTTGGCTTTCCTAATTAAACATTGCGCTATATCCAAGTGTGCTTTTATCAGGAGCTTTAGCATATTAAGGCCAAGTGTCTTTCTGCCTCTTAACGTTGCAATTTTCAAACCACTTATTCAAGACTGTTGGATACAGTAATTAAAATTGCAGTCAAAACCTGTGGCTAATGTTTCACCAGGTAATTGGGTGAAATGGTTAAGATCACTGATACCTTCTAGGGTGGTTTTCCTAGAAGGTACTAACTGAATTATTAACAGCTTGAACAGGAAGTGGGCGTAGCTCACAGCTTCTTCCTCTTTCTGTTCAGATTCTAATGAGCTTGGCACCACCAGGTTGTTGTCTCTACGTGGTCCTTGTAGCAGCATGTAGCCAGAGTTGCTGGTCTGAACTCCACAAGTTCAGACCCCAAGTATTTCCAAATGAACTTGTAACCAACTGTAAGAAACTCTTTTAAGCCTGCCTGAATGAAACTGCATAATCTGAGTGAGTAAATGTTACTTTTAACTTTTACAAGACTGTGTCTCTGATTATTGTTCTGAGGGAGAGAAAAGGGGGCAAAACCAGGGAAATCCAGTCTGCCTTAAAGCATCCTGGATTACCAAATGCTAACTGGCTAACACTAGCCAAATCTAAGCTTCTTTTAAGCTGGAAAGGGACTCTACTCTGCTGATCTCACTAACGTGAGATAGGAAGGATATTACTCCACAATATATCCTCTCCTAGTATCTTTTTCAAGTCCCAACAAAGACACTCTTAATGAGTGGGCTCAAGGGCTGCTTTGTCATTTTCCACTGCAAGTTCTTAAGCAAATAAAATAATATTTGCTTAGAAAAAGAGCTCAATTAATTTTAATTTACCGTTTACCGACATAAATGTTTGTGCTCTCTACCACTATCAAAATCAATAGTGAACAAAGACGAGAGCATTCAACCTGGCAAATGGATGCATTTATTTGGAAGTTCAATTTTAAAATCAGCAGGACATACTTCCAGAGAAATGTGTGAAGGATTGACTGCCAGTTTTTGTTTAAGAAGTCAAACACTGCAATTTTATGCATGTCTACTCAAGAGTAAGTCCCATTTAGTTCAGCAGGACTTACTTCCAGGTAAGTGTGTATAGGACTGTAGCTTAAACTTAAAGATACATAACTGTATTAATTGCATCTTTACTAAATGCTACATCCATGAATAAGATTTCCATCACGTGTGTGCTGAGTTGAATTTGGGCAATGTGTTAAGTCTTCTCTTGGGGTTGCATGAATCGGCTTGATTATATAAATCATATTTACCATCCAATAAAGAGAAGTGATGTAGCACGTTCACATATTGTATATTTACACTTGGCTTACATTCACTTCCCATTACATTACCTCTCTAATATTGCTCATATATGACCAGCTTCTCAGTCCTCACTCAGAAATACATGGGAAATACTTTATGTCCAATAAATATGCTTAAATGTGAGTGTTGGACTGGGGACTCGGGAGATCCGGGCTCTAGTCCCCACTCGGCCATGAAGCTCACTGGGTGACTTTGGGCCAGTCACTGACTCTCAGCCTAACCTACCTCGCAGGGTTGTTGTGAGGATAAAATGGAGAGGAGGAGGAGGAGGATCATGTAAGCCGCCTTGGGTTCCTTGCAGGAAAAAAGGCGGGGTATAAATATAATAAATAAATACGGTCATTTCTTCCTTCCATCAAAAATTCAAATATGCCTCAGTGTTGCCATGTTCCTTGGCTATGCAAACATGATACAACTTGAACAGCTATACTGAAAATGTGAGGTTTTAGCTGTTGGGAGCACATTTTAAAATTCTGCTGAGCTGAAGGTTTCAAATGAGTTGTGGGAAACTTACGGTATGTTTGCAGAGGAATGGTAAAATAAATAAAATTAAAAACGTCCCAAAAGCTAACGGTGAAGACAGAATGGCTTTCTAATGCTGAAATCTTTCCCATTTAAAAAGCAATGGGGGAAAAAGTATGTTTTCCCATACAGTAATACCTTGGATTGAGAGCATAATTCATTCCGGAACCTTGATTGTAATCCAAAACACTCTTATATCAAAGCGAGTCTCTGGCGGGCATAAGCGGGGTCGATTTCAGCCCGCTACGCCCACTCGAGGCGAGCGGTTACATCCCTACGACTACTTGTCTTGCAAGATCTTGCTCGTTTATCAAGTCAAAATTTTAAAAAATTTTTGCTTGTCTTGCAAAACGCTCTCAGACCAAGTTACTTGCAATCCAAGGTATTACTGTATTTCTACAGCTTAGTCTTCCAAAACCCAGTGCCCTTCAGAAGCTTTAGACTGCAACTCCCATTATCCCCAGCTATCATGGCCAATGATCAGGGCTGATGGGAGGTGGAGGGTACCAAGTTCGGAAAGGCTGCTATAGCTCATGTTTTGAGCATAACTGCTTTGGAGGATGGTATCCATTTGTGAAGTTTCCTGCATCTTACAGTCCAATTCTATAAGCCATGGGTGCTGAGGCAGGGCTGTGCATAAAGGTCCAGCATTGGTTGATTTATTTTAAGTAATCTACCCTGCCTTTCCACTATAAGAGTCCTGAAGGCAGTATGCCACTCTGGATTAAAGCACAGTACCAACAATAAATAAAACAATAAATGTAAACCAGATCAGGCAATGAAAATAAACAGCAAAAAATAAACAGCAGAAAATAAACAGTGTCAATGAAACAGCCGCAGCAGGTTAGTATTAATTGGTACTAAAAGCTTGGGCAAACAAACAGGACAGCATTAGCCCGATATCTACTAATAATGATGGCACCTGGTGGATGTGGCTGCAGAGGGGATGCCACAACGGGGATGCCACTGCAGAAAAGACTTTCCTTCCAGTCACCACCAGCTGAACATCGGAAAGCAGGAGGCACCCAGAGAATGGCCTCGGACATAGATCTCCGTGGAGAAGCAGGCTGCTATGGCAGAGGATGGTCTTTCAGTATCTATGTGTCCCATATAAATCAATCGGACTGAAGAAATTTGACTGCAATCCTAACCCCCAGAACTGCTATCTGGAGGGGGTTAGGATTGGGCAAAGGTGCCCCTCTGCTGGTAGAACATAGGAAGCTGCCTTATACTGAATCACACCTTTGGTCCATCTAACCCAAACAAATTTTTCCCCATCCCTAAACATGGAACTGTATGCTCAATTGTACCAAAATATTTGGAATCAAGGATACCCTTATAAACTATAGATTTAAGCACACGTGCTTAGAAGCAAATTTAATTTAAACCAATGGGGCTCTTATGTACAAGCAATTGTCTTGGATCCAGAAAAACACAAGCAGAGTTCTGCTTGATCAACAGGACTGGTGTGTCTCCTTCCCACTGCAGCCCCTTGTGCTTCTGAGGATTGGTGAAGCTTTCCAGGACAGCATAAACTGTGGCCAGGAGCGGTGTTAGGTACTGAAAAGATCTGGGGCTCAGGCCCACAGGACAAAATAATAATAATAATAATGCACACATTTGCATATGCTAATTTACATATGCTCTAAAGTCTCTCTCTGTGTGTAAAGGACCCTGTCTTCTAAGGACACCCTATTTATAAAAAGGGATGTATGGACAGGGAAGAGGAGGGCATTTGATTTCAGAAAAAAACCTCAGGCAGAACAATTCGGGGGGGGGAGAGCAGCAGGAGGTGAAGCACATGTGGACAAAAAGGCAGCTAATCCAGGGGGATCAGATGACAGAGACCATCAGGGCCCCTGTACCTTTATTTCTGCAAGTGCCCATGGACAGCAGGGTGGTGGGGGAGATGGCCTCCCAGAGATTCGGGGCTCCAGCCCTAGTGGGCTGCCCCCGAACACTGGCTCTAGCTGTGGCACAGACAGAAGCTGCAACTGGAGGCTGGAATTGGATCTGCTGAAATTGAGGGTATAGATGGATGAATCTGTCATTTTCAGTTTTTCTCTGTTTCTCATTTTTCCAGTCTTATATTCAGTTCATCTCAAAGTTTGAGAATTTTCCAGCTGAAGTTTGGTTTGTACCAAACGTTGAGATTGGAAGAAGAAGAAAAGTTGTATGAAAATTCATAAGCGTTTTTGTGCAGATTTCTCCTCATACATACATTTCTGTGTGCATTTTTCCTAATATTCACATTATTTGCAAGCAGCTTTCCTAACATAATCATATTTGAACGTTGTTTTCTCTAATATATGCATTTTTATACACATCTTTTTACTGGAGAACTCCATTGCAAAATTCGGAAAAATGTGAATTTTGAAGGATAACTGAGCTTCGATTCACATAGTGGTTCAAAAGTGCGAAATTATATAAGTTCACATTAAAATGTGAGCTGAGCAAATTTCTTGCCCATCCTTAATTGGGAGATCCTTTTTTCCACAAGCAGAGGTGCCTTCACTTCGGCAAAGAGCTCTCTGGATCCCAGCCAATGCGTTTAGGGAAGGGTGTATAACAGTAATAGCAAATAACGTAAGGAGAATGCTCAGGTGTAATGAATGAAACTTGTGTGTTCTGTATAATAATCCTGTAAATTAAGGTTTCTCTGAATTATTGATGCAGTGTGAGCTGAGAGGGAATGGCCTGCTTAGGGTCAATAAACCAGCTGATGACTACACTGAGCTTTGAACCCAGGACTTTCCAGCTCACAGTTTAATTTTTAGGTGATGGTTGCTTTGCCTGTCCTTATACTTTCATAAAGGCAAAAAAGATAAGCAGATGGTAATAATAAAAGGCATTAAAAGTTGACACGTGCTTTCCTGGATTTATCTTGTTGATATGAAGACAGACACCCTCTCTTAAAGAGGGACCATAAATTAGTGGTTTGCACGTAAAAGTCCCAGGTTCAATTTCTGGCACTTCCAGTTAGAAGGATCAGGTAGCAGGTGATTGGGGAAACCTTTGCCTGAGACCCTGGAAGGTTGCTGCCAGTCAGGGTAGACGATACAAGGCTAAATGGACCAATAGTCTGACCAGGTAGACAACAGCTTCCTATGCATATCATTCAATGACAGGCCAAAAGCAGCAGCATCTAATATGAACACATGCTGACATTCAGAACTGAGCCAGTCTTCCATTGCAAACTGCTGATCTGTCTTAGAAGCTTTTTCCAACCACCGATCCAAATCTGCACTGCTCTCAGCACATAAATGACCAAATGATCACCAGTGCAATTATGAATTAGGGTCACAATAAGCCATATGCTAGAATTGGGTCTGTCTTGATTATATATACTGATATAGATATAGATATATAGATATAAAATTAGCCATGTGTTTAAAAGGTTAAGATAAACACTTAGAAATGTACATATTTCTAACCTACCTCACAGGGTTGTTGTGAGGATAAAATGGAGAGGAGGGTCATGTAAGCTGCTTTGGGTTCCTTGCAAGAGGAAAAGAGGTGGGATACTGAGATATAAATGTAATAAATAATAATGATAATGATAATAATGTAATAATAAAATAAATCAGTATCTTTATACTCACTAGCCCTTTCCGGATGACCTGGTGTGTAGATTCAATACGCATGGGGCGGGAGGGTTGGGATAACGTCTGTTGGTCCCATGCACAACCTACACACATTCGGTCTGCTGTCTGCATAGCCCTCCCCGTCTGCAAACTGTAAGTGGGCAGGCTTGTCGGTGCAGTTGGGAACTGAGCTTATGTGCGTACCGCTGGGGTGGGGAGCCTCTTTCAGCCCGAAGGCTGAATTCCATGTCTGAGGAGGTCTTGGGGGCCACATTCCAGTGGTGGGCAGGGCCAAAGGCAAACGGGGCGGAGCCCGCATACCAACGATGCCAGCATATTTTAGTTTAAAGCACTTACTGCCAGGAATGAAGCCTTGGGAGAGGCATTTCAATGGGGTTAGAATGGGGGAGAACTGCACAAAAGCTGGAAAGCTACCAAACAGTCAGTAGTTGTGGTAAGGGGTGGGGCCAATGGAAGAGGGCGTGGCCATCTGGGAAACCCCAGAGGGCCAAACTAGGATCTCTGGAGGGCCAGATTTGGAGCAATGGCCTAAGGTTGCCCACCCCTGGCATACAGTTTATACATATTCTGCTGCCAAAATTATTTACATTTCCCATCACTCTGATCCTGTGACAGCCCTCCTTAAATCCCTGCAATGGTATCCCATCTGCTCCCTGATCTTGCACCAGCTTCTTGTCCGTACCTTCAAAGTTCTCCATGGCCTTGCCCCTCCTTATCTCTGACTCTGCCCTTCCTTCCTTGCAGGGGTGGCAGCAGGCACCTTGACATGGTGCCACTGATGCCCCCTGGTGTTGACTTGGGACCCTGCCTGGCATTGTCACTGTCCCTGTGGCATTGGTTCTGTGTTGCCACCACCATCAGTCACTCCTTCCAGATGTGCTTACGCCGTGGACGGTGCTTTTGGATGGAAGCCAAGCCAACCCTCAGCTTTGATCTGCAGTGGATAGCTACCATCCTAGGTGGAGTCAGCACCTGGCATCCTTGCTTAGCTGCTGAGGCCTCAATGCCTTGGTAGGCCCATCACTGATGCCTGCCCAGGGCCCCTTCAATACAATCTGGCCTAGTGCTTTGAGTCGCATTGGGCAGCTTGTTTTAGCTGCAATTTGAATTTCCCACAATGCCCCCAATGTAGCATCATTCTGGGACACTGTGGGAAATTAAAATGCCAGCCGCCAGCCACCCGGGGTTGCTTGGGCACTGCTGGTGCCTGCAACCACTGCCAGGTAAGCTTGTTAGGCTCCACCAACAAAGGAGGGGGTCCACCGGAGGTTGCCCAGGATTCCTCACTTGTTGAGCCAGCCCTGCTGCCATCTTAGACTCCCAATGTCAGGCATTGCCTTTTGGGAGTCAGGGATTCAAGCCTAGCATTGACTTCAGAAATGCCACCTGCTAGGTAGGTACATCTTTGAGGGGAGGCGCTGAGAGAATGGTGCATGATGTCACTGGCATTGCTGGGCAGGAGTCTGATGGCTGTGGTAGGGGGATAGACATCAGCCCCAGTGAGGCCTGCTGGGGTGTGTGGGCCTTGGCATTTGCCCTAGTATGCTGGGTGCTGGCACCGGGCCTGCTCCCTTGCTGCCTATATACCTGGAATGTCCTCTGTCCAACCACCAGGCATACTTCTTCCAAGGTCCCCCTCAAAACTCACTTTTCCCAGGAAGCCTTTGGAACATCCCTGTAGTTGCTATACTCCAACATTGGAGTGGGAGATCCAGTCTATCTTGTGGCCCCTGTCCTATAGACACTGGCCCAGGGACCATAGGATTTTAGCCTAAATGTACACACCATGGTGTCTGAAAAAGGTTGCTATGTCAGAACTTCAAAAGGTATGTGGAGGTTCCCTCAACTTCTCTAGCACATCACCTACGTATTCGAGTGGATAGCTTAACCCATTTTAATTTTATTACAGGCTTGATTCCTCTTAATCAAAGCCCCACCCCATCTTGATTAAATTGGTGTGATTGAGAGGTAATTCCCAAGGCAGGCCTTTTGCGCTGTAAATCTTGTGTCAGCAACCACAGAATTGTAAAAATGCATTTTGCTAAATATACAAACCATGAAAAAGACATGGGGGTTAGAGTTGGCTCTTGTGAGGTTCCAGACAGTTCCCTTTGACTCTTGCAAAACATTAATTTTGAGCAGTTGAAACAATTCAAAATGTCTCCCCTGTGGTTTTTGCCTCTTAGATACTGGGCAAAAAAATGAACACAGGTTACATTCAGCTACAAGCACTACTTAAATAATTAAATTTCCTTTCATAAACAATGGCTTCAATAATGGTAGTAATATTTACAGAACTAAAAAAAAAATGTTTCTCAAAACCCAGCACTTAAGAAAAGACTTCTAAGTACCTTGCAAACCCATAAACACCACAGGGTTCTCCCAACTCCTGATCTTGCATTTTGGTGTTCATTTCCTTCAATTGAAATACGCAGGATGAATTATTGGCCCAATATAGGCAGGACCTTGGAACTGAACCCCCTCCATTTCGTCCTTAAGTGAATGTAGTTCTCGTAAGATGTGTCAGAGTAACAAATGGGTGGCAATTCCACTGTCAATTCCATGTGGCCTAAATTACAGGCAATTCCCTCATTTTGCCCCAACGTGAGGTGGCTGCAGTTCTGTTCCCACTTGCCTGGGAGTAAGACCCACTGAATTCAGTGGAACTTACTTCTAAGTAAGGCTGCAAAGGACTGTGATGTGTGGCCATTTTCAAAAGTGAGATTTGTGTCAGATTTCAAATTCCCCATGTTTGTGATTCAAATGACCTATTATTATTATTATTATTATTATTATTATTATTATTATTATTATTAGAAATTTTATGTTTCCCACTGCAAAAAGCAGTCTCAAAGTGACTTACACACTCCAATGCAGAAATCCATAATTAATATAACAGAAGAAACCAAAATCAATCTAAACCATAATCGGCATGAGAATACCAATACAATAAACAAATGCCATGAAAACATAATCTTAAACCAATACAATACGAAAAGTGTTCATCCACAAAATCTCTTCCCCCACCCCTGCCCTCTCACAGCTTAAAATGAACACCACAAAAGCAGCCTATAACAACTGGGCCATAACTAACGTCCAGATGTCTGGGAAAATAAGTATCTCTTCACCTGATGCCAAAAAGATGACAGTGTCACTGCCAGGCGAGCTTCCCTGGGGAGAACATTCCGTAAACATGGGGTTATCACAGAAAAGGACCTACATTGGCTGGAAAGTGTATTCTTTTTTCAAATGGTCTCTCCTATTTTCTCTCATGCATTAGCAATGTTCACAAGTGATGCATACTAGGGCCTATCCATAAAAAGATGTCATGCATCAAGAGGGCAACAAAGTTTGATGATGGAAGGAGCTAGTATTATTGAAACGGGACAAAATGTGGTGCAGAATGTGTGTTAAAAAAGCAATGCATTTATGTCACATAGGAAATGACTTTTGGCACTCAAGTGAGCTGGGTTTTTAAAGGTATGTGGAATGGTGTCTGTTGTTTTAACAGAAAATCTCTTTCTGGGTGTATGTAACCTTTTCCGCATCGCACAAGTGTCTCTGTCTCGGTTGTAGGTAGGGGTGTACGGATTTTGTTAAATCCATTCCGTCTGTGTTTCAGATTGTCAGACGTCTTTTGTTCCGTCATCTGCTCATTGACAGAATCGGATTTTTAGGGATGTATGAGAATTTCATTCCACTTGCACCAATGCCAGTCTGCATTAGCGCTAGTGCACACTTGCACAAATCCCACCCCACCACAAAAAGTTAAAGAAAAAACAGTATTCAAGTTCATGGAATCTGCACAACTCAGAAAAAGCTGGTCCGCTGCAGAATCCGCAGGTCAAATTAATAGAAATCCAAACTCATTTGGATCTGTTGTAGATTTCTCCAACATTCCTAGCTGTAGGCTCTATATTGTAGGGATGTATGCAAAGTTTTTTTGGGGGGAAGCTCCATGAAATCGCCAAGCTCAACCCCCCCAAACCACCGTGCAACTTACCTGCCCTCCGCTCAACGCACCCCGCAAATTCCCGGAAACCTGAAGTGACACGACGGAGATCCTGTCGCATCACTTCTGGGTCCCTGGCACTGCGTTTTTAACATAAATATCAGGGCAACCCACCTAAAACGGCCACATTTGCTATTCGCGGCCATTTTAAGGTAGTTTACCCTGGTATCTACGTTAAAACCGCAGCACCAGGGACCCAGAAGTGATGCGACGGGCCCCCGTCGCGTCACTTCCGGTTTCCGGGAATTCACTGTTGTGATATGTATCACTTTACCAGCTGCAGCACAATTGTTTACACATGAAAGGTACAGTGTTGCTCTGTAAACAGGTCTGTAGTGTCTACACAGAATGTCTATTCTCGGATGGGAACTTGATCTCTGGGAAAGGAAGTATGAGCTGGTCACATGGTTTGTATGTTCTGATGACGTGCTAACTTGTTCAGTCAGAAGCCATTTTAAGTAGAAGGATTTCTTCTTCCTTACTGCTCTCTTGGTTCTTTTACTTTGTTCCTGCAACAATGTAACATCTTTGTTGAGGTGGAGTGAAGCTCAACTTACTCCACTGGACTTAATGCTTGCTATGCATTTATACTCTGCACATGGACTGTAACTAGGAAATGTATACTCTGTAGAACTTTACTTGATAAGTGAATAAACAGGTAGAATTAGAACATGTGGTGTACCAGAGTGTTTCCTGACTCCATGGATTAATCTGCAACGGGGAAGCTGGAAACAAGTGTCATTACAAGGGCAGGCTGGGCTGGCGAGGCTGGATCTGATGCTACACGCTGCGCAGGGGGGTGAGATCTGTTAAGGTCTGTGTGTGGAATTCCAGGCATCTGTTAGCACACAGATGGGATTATAATCTCCCAACAGCTCCTTCATTCACAGGGAGTGCAGGCGAGCGGGCAGGGGTGATCGTGAACACCCTGCGAAAACAAGGTATGGCCAATTAACGCACGAACATCCTTGTGAACAACAAACTAAATTCACCAACATCCCTACGACTTAGAGCGTTGACTTGTGTGGCAGAAATCCAAGTTCAAAGATCTGTCTAGCCAGGAGATCATTGGGTAGCCCTTGGCAAATCCCTGGCCCAGTTAAGATGCATTTAGGCCTGCTATGCTATTGATTGCAGGAATTAGACTTGCGACATGACTGATATCTGTGGAAGTGCAGCCATGTGGGAATGGGCAAGTGGCTGTCACAATTTGTGCAATCACAGCCACTTTAAAAAAGGCTACCTGTATAGCACAAATGGTGGCGATTGTGTGTGTGCTCACCATTCAGCTACCATCCTCCAGTCCACATGATGCCAGCTGGGAAATTATGAGCCCAGTGGCGGTCCTGCACAGTCTGACGCGGTGTCTACATTGCATGGGGCTGTAAGAGCATCTGGACCAGGTCACTGTTCGCAGCTGTACCTGCCTAATGGGATAAATAAGGAGAATTGTATCCACAGAGACACCTCTGAGGAGAAAGCGAGATCACTGCATAAGCCACCCTGAAATCCTTGAAGAGAGAAGATGGAATGCAAAGGTGCTGAGCTACATATTTCCATACTTCTCCATTAAGTTAAATGAAAGAGGATTGGTGGCGGCAGCAGTGCTGGATGACCTGTGACTGTACGCTGCCCAAGTTTCTCTCTTTTCTTTTCTTTTTTAAAAAAACAAAACACAGTGGCTTGGATCCAGATGTTTAGAGCAGACCCACTGAAATCAAAGTCATGACTAATTTAAGTCATGACTAATTTAAGTCATGTAGGGTCGGATCCTGCAAAAGCCTCTAGCAGACTGAAGGACTCCTACCCAGGGCCGGTGCTACCATTAGGCCAACTAGGCAGCTGCCTAGGGTGCAGGGCTAAAGGGGGCGCCAGAAACGCCTTGGGAAAAAAAACAGCACTCTCAAGTGGGAGGGGGGGGTGCTAAATATCTGATCTTGCCTAGGGCACCAAACTGCCTTGCACCGGTCCTGCTCCTACCATTAGCTGCAAATGCAGGAGTGGGAAACCTGAGGCCTGAGGGCCAAATCAAGCCCTCCTGGGATTCCCCAGATGGCCATGCCCTTTTTTTGGTGACCATGCCCCCTTTTCATGGCCACGCCCCCTTTCCAGTTGATGCTGAACATTTGGCAGTTTTCCAGCATTTGTACGGTATTTCCCCTATTCTAAAAGGTTGAAAGGCCTCCCCTAAGGCTTAGTGACTGCAGTAAGAGCTTTCAGCTAAAATAGGCTGGCGTTTTCGGTGTTCTGCCCCTTTTGCCTTTGGCCCCTCCCCCTTTGCCTTTGGCCACACCCACCATTGGAGTGCAACCTCCGAGAGCTTCTCCAGAACTGAATCCAGCCCTTGGGCTGAAAGAGACTCCCCAGCCCTGCGCTAATGATTAGGGGGAGGCTTTTGATCCAGTGGAGCTTCGTTGCTGGCAGAATGGGGGAGGAGACAGTCTTTGCTGATTCCCCCCCCCCTGCAGTCCCCTATGTCCCCTCCAAAAAAGTGCTCCAGAGAGCTGGGGGGCACTCTGGAATGGGGACAATGTGGTGCTGGGGAATAGATTTATTTTGGGGGGGAATAGATTTTTATTATAAATAAATCATACTACTAAAAACAATAAACAATTCTTTACAACCCACTGCAAAAAAGCGTTACAAATTCATCACCCAAATTTCAAGATTTCAAGATTTTCTAACTAGTGCAGTTACAGATCTACATTAAGTTAAACTAATACACTGACATAATTCCTAACCTACATTTTGAGGTCTTTCAGTGTCCCATCAGTCTGTCACATAATTGGTGGTGTAGATTCCTCCATCCATGGCCAGAATTCCTTCCACTTTATCCGAGGCAGTCTTTCTTTCTCATACTGACTGATTGGTTTGATTCTGGGGGCTGCGGAAGGAGAAGGATCAGCTGAGATTGCCTCCCCGTTTTCTACCAGTGGGAGTGTTCTGAGTGGAACTCTGCTAAGGGATGGTCTCGCCAGCAGACCATCTATTCTCCGAGTAGATTTCAGTGGGTCTAGTCCAGTGTTCTCCAACCTTGGGTCCCCAGATGTTTTTGGCCTGCAACTCCCAGCATGCCCCAGCCAGCTATGCTGGCTGGGGCATGCTGGGAGTTGTAGGCCAAAAACATCTGGGGACCCAAGGTTGGAGAACACTGGTCTAGTCTAAGCGAGTCTTGATCCCAACCCATGAATTTAGAATGGAAAAGGCTGTGAAAACAGTTACTGTCTCCTGGTAGTTTTCTTTGACAGAATGACAGCAGGATTGGGCTTAGAGTTGTTGCCACTCTCCATGGATGTTTGTGTAAGCTGGTGGTCCAGGTGTCTGTTTGTATAAAGAAGGGAGAGGCACAGTAGGAATTTGCAACGAATGGCACTTTATTTAAATAAATCAGGGCCCTTCTTCAGACCACTGCAAAATGCCTCCCATCCCCACGGGAATACATTCAAAACAAGGTTTTTCCCCTCTTCCACTCAGGTATTTTGCTCGTTTTGTTTGTTTGTGCTAATGAGGCTTACCTCTAAATAGACCTGTATAGGATTGCATGGTGACACGGATTCCTTCCATCAGCAGGAGGTTTTTGATCCAACGGAGCTTTTCCACTAGCTGAACGGGGGAGGAGGTGATGTTTGGCCATTCCCCCTTTCTGACAGTGGGAGCGTTCTGAGTAGAACTCTGCTCATGGACACTCCCTGCCCACCCAGCAGAATAAAAACTCTGGCTCCAACTCAATGTATCCAAAAGCCACTGGAACTTTACTTTAGGGTGCAATCCTCCTAGGCATGTTATGACCAAAAAAAAAAAAGGAAAAAAAAAGTCCTACAACTCTCAGCATTCCCCATCCAGCATGTAGGACTTTTTTTCCTGTCAGCCCAGGCTCATCCTGGAAAGCTGAAGTGGTGTTGTTTTAAATTTTAATGATTTTTTTAAAAAAATATATATATCCATGTTTTTCTTTTTCAAGCAATAATGATTGTCCTTCATGTTTTTTCTCCTCCTCTCTTTCAGGCACCCAGTGGCCTTCCAACTGTTGGAAGCTTTGTCTCCGCCCCTACAATGGCGTCTTATCCTACAGCAGCCCAGGTGTCCCCTTATATGGCATACAGCGCTGCTCCTTCTGGCTATGTAGCTAGTCACGGCTGGCAGCATGCTGGGGGCACACCGCTTTCGCCTCACAACTGTGATATCCCCGCATCACTGGCATTCAAGGGCATGCAGACAGCCAGAGAAGGTAGTCACTCCATCGCAGCCTCTGCACTCTGATATCAGAAACATGGCAGGACAATTTCAATCCAGCCCACTCTCTTGTCCTCTCGCTTTTCCCATCGTTCCTTCTCACAGATTGACCTTATGGGCTGGTGACATTTCAAGTATTTTTCTCCATAACATTTTGCTTCCCCCCCCCCCCACAAATCATTGGGGTTCAGTAAGTGTAAATAACGTCAGAAAGTGAGAAATGTGTTGTTGCCCCTTGCACTGTTTTGCATAAAGAAGATCTTACAACCCTCTGAGGGCTTGTTGGGTGACTGTTTCATTTGGTAAAACCACACATATTTATTCTAAATCAACAGGACCTTCTCAAATGTGCAATTGTTTCAGATTTGTGAAAAATCAGTCAAGGAAAACTCTACAATTCTAACCAACGAATGCGACCAAACAGAAATTCTCTTCTGGATCACTCAATAGTTCTTTTTTAAAAAAATAATGATAATTGTACAGACAAGTTTTGCTTAACAGGTGACTTTTTATAGTAACAAATTATAGAACCAAAGGAATACACGGCTCTGTTATTTATCCTGTATTTTATTGTGATTACAAAGAAGGCAGTAATATGTTTGTTTTCTATATGTAAATATGGACTTGGATCATGATTTGTTTCCACCGCTCAACTAATTTTTGTTTTTTTCTTTTTGTTAATGGTGACATCTTACTCACTATTTCTTTTCTTGGTGATGGCATTTGCTGTAAATGGTTCAAGTTTAGACAGCTCTTTGGGTATGTTTTGTGCACAGGATGGAGGCACCAGCATCACATGAAAAGCATTTGATTTCTTCAGCAGAGAACTTAAAGTGGCTAAATTAAAACCCCAAAGGGTTGGATCCAGAGTGCCCCAACTGCAGATGGAAAGGCTCATTCCATTTGTGGAAAGGACTGAGATCTAGTGGAGGATCCCACTGGAAGAAGGAGGGGAAGGGATTTTTTTGCCAGTTCCCCAATGCCATCTCCCACACTGTTCTGGAGGGTCCCCCAAATGGGAACCCTCTCATGGAAACTCTGGATCCAACCCATTGATTCCAATGGCACTTCAGTGTGAGTAATGTTCTCTGGATTAGGGCTGAATAAGTCTTCCATATGGTACCCAATCTTCTAAAATCATAATAGCACCACACAAATATGAGAGAGACATGGATGGAAAGGACCTGAACAAAACAGAAGCTTGCATTTAATGTGAAATTTTGTGCAGATATTTTTTTTAATAAGTCAAGGGCAGAATCCATCAGGAAATTCTCTTGCCCAAACATGGAAGAGATCTTGTGCACCTCCCATTTGTGCAGGAGATGGGTGAGTTATGCCCCAAGTTAACAAAACCACTGTGAAAGAAAATTGTACTGTAATTTGTTGGCTCACCTGTGTTCAGTAACTCCAGCCCCAAAATTATGTTGTCCTTTTAAAGCAAACAAACAAAACAAGGCAAGAAAAAATGTCTTAAATCCCTGCTTTATTGAATGTAAAAAAAAAAAAGAAGAAAAGGCTTTTGGTAAAGTTTACACTGTTGTACATAAACATGTTTTACTCATAGGCATATTGGTGGCGGTACTGCAAATATTATTTATAATAACAAAATTCAATTTTTTAAATTTTTATTTTTCGCATTTTGTATCCTGTATCAAGTGTCGTTTCATGGTCACTTGGATTCCGATTGCTCTCTTTTGCTCTTTTCTCTTACCAGTATAATCTTTTCAAGATGGCCTGTTTTCCTTGGACAATAATAAAGTTGTGAATATAGTTTCGGAAAGCCTCCTCAAGCTTGCAGATGCGTGCTGAAGATTTACCATGAAAAGGAAAGATTTGAAAATTGACATATTTCCTAGCATTATAAAATATTAATATATTATGTATTTTTGTAAGTCTAGTGCAATACTGTAAAAATACACCATTCAATACAGATTTGGAAAGACTGCTTTAATGAAATTATCTCCGTTTCTTCCTAGCCATATTACACATACTGCTGGAACCGCAAGATAAGATCCTGTCTCTTTTATGAGCATTTCATGCTTTTATTTTACAATGCCAACAAAGGTAGATTTCTAAGGCAGTGCAAAGAAAATAATGTGTGATGTCATGCCGAAACTTCCTGGGAAATTTTCCAAAACATTTTCCTGCTGCAATCATTTAGTCATGACATATGTTGAATTGAGAATATTCGTGAGATGTAATCAGTATGAGCAAACAGAGTTTTTGGGTTAGAATTTTCTTTTGGCACAGAGCACCATTACAACCCATTAACCAGGAACTAAATGAATGAAGGATGTGCAGTAGTAGTGCTTGATGCACTCAGAAATATCTGGTGCCCGATCATGGAACCTTTAATCAAACAAAAGTGCTTTCAACCACAATGGATCATGGTCCGTTATTCATATGGCTGCAATTTTAGTAATTCAACAGAATAGCTCTTTGGACTTGCATTCTGGAATAAGTGATTTGAGCTGCAATCCAATGCACACTTACTTGGGAGTAAGTCTCATTGAACTCAGTGGGACTGATGTCTGAGTAAACCTGCATAGGATTGCACTGCTAAAATCTAAAATACGGAGTGGTCACCTTTCAACTCAATGAAGGGCCCTTTCCAATTTTATCTTCATGGTGTAGCACCTTCCGAAGCAGCAAAAGTAATGTTAGAAGCGCCAGATCAAATGGAACAAGTCCACAACATGGCTCATTTCCACGTCCAGTTGCCCCTTCTGCAAACTGGGGCAAAGCTGGTCCAGGAAAGAGCTGTGTTGTGGATTCCCCCCTTCCCATGCCCCCCCCCCAAGAATCCCAATATTATCTGCATAGAAATGAGCCACACTTATTTTATTTATGTATGTATTAACTTTGATATACTTCATTTGCTAAAAAGCCACCAAGGTGGTACACAGCAATTAAAATCAATCTAACCTTGAAACAATAAAAAATAAGAACATTAAAAACAGTAAAACATTAGAATAGCTTCATAATTTAAAAGGCTAAATTAAAAAGATGTGTCTTTACACCCTTTCTAAAAGTCAAGAGAATGGGGGCCAATTGTAGTTCTTGAGGGAGCACATTCTACAGTTTGGGGACAGCACAGGAGAAAGCACTTTCATACGTGGCTGACAAATGGGCCTCTGCGGGTCATGGTGCCCTCTCCTATAGGTCTTGGTAGTCAGGCAGGTACATAGTGAGACAGGTAATCTCTTAGATAGCCAGTCCTAAGCTGTTTAGGGCTTTAAAGTCTAAAACTAACATCTTGAACTGAGCCCCGTGCAATTAACAACCGGTGCAGGTTTTTCAAGATAGATGTAATATGGCCCAGATACCATGCACTGGTTAGCTACTGTGTTTGGCACCAATTGTAGCTTCCGAATGCTCTTCAAGGGTAGCCCAGTGCCTTGCAATATTCTAAATGTGATGTAACCAAGACATGGATAACTAGGTCAGACAGACTCAGGATGGTTCGCAGCTGGTACACCAAGTGTAATTGTGTAGACGCATTCCTTCCCACTGCCACCACTTGAAGATCCAGGGACAGCTTAGAATCAAGGAGCACCCCTTTCAGAACAGGTTTCCCAAGTCAGGCTTTCTACTGACCAATAACACCTCTGTCTTGTCTGGGTTTAACTCCAGCCTGTTCACCCTCATTCAGCTCATTATCAAACCCATGCAACGTTCAAGGGTTTCAGCTGCTTCCTTGGTGTTAGGTGACAAAGAGCAATAGAGCTGGGTGTCATCAACATATTGGTGACACCTTACTCCAAATGACCTCTCCCAGCAGTTTCATGTAAATGTTAAACAATATGGGGAACAAGATAGAACTCTTGAGTTCTGTCAGGGTTAGAGTTCAGTGGTCATGGAGTTGAACAGTAATCCTCCAACACCACCTTCTGGACTTGAGCTGACAAAAAGGACCAGAACCACTGCAGAACAGCCCAGCCCCATCAGGTGGTCCAAAATATTACCATGGTAGATGGTATCAAAAGCTGTTGAGAGGCCCAGGAAATTAATAGAACATAAACAACCCCATGGAGGGCCATATGTTGCCCTGCGCTAAATGAGCAAAAATATCCCCACTCCAACTACAGGGTAACATATGACGCAGACACTATGCATGGTCCTTGTACTTGCATAAACCTGATTCACACAATCCTTTATGCTCATAAAAGGAGGGTAAAACTACAGCAAATAGGGCTCACCTGTGTGAGCCCAAGTGTATCACCTCCACCAAGTGTATCAGATCCTTTGCAAGATGATGATAGGAACCAGCCTTCCCCAACCAGGTGCCCTCCAGATGTTTTGGACTTTGCTCCCATCAGCCCCAGTCAGCATTGTCAATGATCAGGGGTGATCGAAGTTGTAATCCAAAACAACTGGAGGGTTCCAGGTTAGGGAAGGCTGATATAAACTAACATTGAATCCCTCTGTTCCGTGCCCTTCTTATCAACTGCATGCAAATTTCTATTTGATGAAGAAAAAAAACAAAGAGAAGCTATCATATTGTGTAGAAATCACCTCAAACCCATCCCTTCCTACTACCAAAATTGCTAAACTGTTTAGATTTTTATACCATTCTTTAAAAGTGGAAATGTAATAAAAATTCAGGCTTACAATGGGCAACTGAAATTTTAAATAAATGTACACACACTTTACAGCTATTTCTGGTGTCTGCCAGAGGCTTTAACTTTAGGGGGTCAACATTTATTTTTTAAAAAAACAACAATAATTTACTTTGGCTTAAGTGAAAGCCAAGTCCTTAATAAACAGCACTTTACCTAGCGTGTGATATGTTAACATGTATATTACAAAAGAGGTGGTGAAAAACAGAACTAGGGGAAACCATTTTTTAAAAACCCTGTATTTTACAATTCTTTATGAACTTGTAGCCAACTTTACCCTTTCTGATTAAGACATTTTCAAATGCTTTTCACACTTGAAGTAAACGTTACCTTTTCTGTGAGTCTCATGAGGAATGAGTGGCTATTAATAATATTTAAACTAAGCAATTATGCTTCTTGTGGAAATATGAATTAAGGCACAATTTGTTTACATTCATTGTCTACATTCTTTTAGTGAAGGTCAGGCCCTGATAACCTTATGTCTGCCAGCTGGCAACTAGGGGAAATTTAGCGGGGCGGATGTTGCAAATGGTGCTGTTCCAGGCAAAGGGTCACTGGACCCCATCACACTACTTATAATTGGTTTCTTCTGGTTCTTTTAAAACTGATATGAACTTTATATCATCACAAAGAATTTTCCTTTGCCTGAGAACATGTACTATAGGATATGCATAGGAGGCAAACTGCAAGATGAAATTATGGCAGATCAACTGTCTTTTACAGCCTTATTAGACCAATCCAGAGCCTGCTAAACTGGGGGATTTAAATCGGGGCTGGGGAAAATGTGCCCCTCCAGATGGTGCTGGATTCCAACTCCCATCATCCCCAGCGAGCATGGCCACTGGTCAGGGGTGATGAGAGTTGTAATCCAAAACATCTGAACAGCCCGATCTCGTCTGATCTTGGAAGCTAAGCAGGGTTGGACATGGTTAGTACTTGGATGGGTGACCACCTTGAAATACCAGGTGCTGTAGGGAGGGACCAGAGCTCAATGTGATAGACCACCTGCTTTGCATGCAGAAGGTCCCAGGTTCGATCCCTGGCCTCCAGGTAGGGCTTGGAAAGAATTCTGCCTGAAACCCTGGAGAGCCATTGCTGCCAGTCAGTGTCGACAATACTGGGCTAGATGGACCAAGGCTCTGACTCAGTATCAGGCAGCTTCCTATGTTTCTAAGGGCTGCAGGTTCCCCACTCCCAATTTCAGTTTTTTGTTTTGTTTTTTAAGGTAATGAGGTCAGAGTCCGCATTTGATTTATGGGAATAAAGCTATTATTACATCAACTCAAATAATTCCTTTTGATCCAATAAGATTGCTATGTTCTATTCAATTTGATCCTTCTAATATATATATTTTGCACAGAGTAAAGGATGGATATGTTGCTGTGAGATGTCTCAGATGGGCATAGGTACTTTTAAAATATTCACCCTGATCCTAGATGGCGGAGTCGCAATGCTTCTCCTTCCCACATATCATCCTGCCGAATAGTTTCTCACTGCACAAATCACCAATTTGGGGTGTGGCGGCAGGGGCGACCAATCAGTATGGGAGTCCCTACTTCCTCTCCTCTACTGAATTTGTGAAAAGGTTAACTCTGAAGCCTCTCATATCTCGTTCCTGTCATTAGGGTAAAGGGAGTGTTGGTATTGGGTAGTGTCCAACTGTGCCCCATCACTAGTGCTAACGATGTTGCGCTAGGGCAATGGGAAAAAGCAGAGATTTGCCACCGAATTCCAGTGGCAGATCACTGCTTTTTTCCATTACCCTAGCAAGCGTAGGTACATTGTGCAAGCATTGCTTTATGCTAGCACAACATCGTTAGCACTAGTGATGGGGCACAGTTGGATACTACCCAGTAACAACCAGTCCCTTTACCCTAATAGCAAGAATGAGATACGATGAGTGGCTTCAGAGTTAACCTTTACATAAATTTCACAAAAACCCGGGGCCTTCTGCATGCCAAGCATGTGCTCTGAGCTCTGGTTCCTTCATCGCAACTGAAAACATCCTGCAGAAAGCCAGTTCACACATTCACACGCAGCTGATCCATGTAGCAGAGGAGTTTGCATGCATCTCAGTGAGCGTGCTGTGCTATCATGGTTAGAGCAGGAGGTGGGGAATGTGTGGCCCTCCAAATGTGGTTGGACTGAAACTCCCATCAGTCCAAGCCAGCATAGCCAATGGTGAGGGATGATGGGAGTTGCAGTCCAACAACATCTGGAGGGCCACATGTTCCCCATCTCAGTTGTACCTGGTTGTACACTGCAAGTTGCTGATTCTGGAGCTCCCCCTTTCCTCCAGCTGGCTTTTGAGCAGCTGCTTTTCCACACACACATTATTTGGATAGGGATGTACTACTACTAGTTTAGCTAGAAATCCTATTGAATTTTACCATTCTGTGGTAAAAGCTAGCTATCAGCATAAATGAAAACTGGAGATCATATCGAGCAAATACTTTCGGTTCAGCCAAAAAATCAGAACTTTCTTTGTAGCCATTTAAAACACACACGCACACACACACACACGTGTGTGTCTCTGTGTGTGTGTGTGTGTGTGTAGAGAGGGAGGCTGCTATAAAACAATTCTATTTTATTGAAAGAGGAGGCTGAAAATATAATTAAAAACATGTTGGAAACAATGTATAACAGAAGGCTATGTATGTATATACAGTATGTAAAAAGCCTTTTATTTTTATATTTTGAATGCTTTAAATTAATAAAGAAAAGAATAATGGAGATGGATCTGATTTCTTTAAAAAAAATCTTTCACTCTTGCACTGGAGATTTTGTCATAACTGATGACAAAAATGACCCTCCCAAAAGACTTGCCTTAGGTATGAGACAAAATGAACCAATTAGGTTTTTGTTGACTTTAGCTACTGAAGCACATCTTGAAGAAGTCAGTGTGGTCAAATCGAGACAAAAGAGACATTTACATTTTCATGTCAGTACAGGTATCTTTAAAAATGCTGAGAAGGCACCTCTGTTTTTATTGTGCAGCATGTGCCTCGATAATCCAATTTTAACAGAAGAAAGAATGTAAATACTGCAATTCATACTGTAGATTTTGCTTGAAATCTTGGGAACATAGGATTGTATCCAGACTTAGTTAGGCTTTGAGCAGACCCACTGAAATCAATGGGACTTAAGTTAATCATGACTACCTTGTCCCATTGATTTCAATAGGTCTACTCCAAGTATGACTAAGTCTAGATCCAACCCATAGCTCTGCAAATCTTCTCAGAAGCAACACACACACACACACACACACACACACATATATATATATATATGTGGTTAGAGCTCTGAACCCTACAGGATGCATACCCAAACCATCATGTGACACACAACACTTCACATACGACACCACCTTTCACTCTCAAATTTTTACTTTTTTTAGGAGTCAAATCTTTGTGCACAATTAATTCCAAATATCAGGACAGAAGACACTCACTTCAGAGAACAAAGTCCTGCAGTGATGGATTTGGTTGTGGCCAATGCAGGACAAAATTCTTGCCCAGATGTGAAACAAAAACTGGAGCTGACTACGTTGTGCATGCCAGAGCAAAGACATTGGGAACCCCACTGAGAAAAGGCCACAATTCTGCATTAAGAACTTTCCCAAACCTGCTTTTGTTTTAAAAATTGTATTGTGCCTTTTTTTTTTACATGCATTTAATGTGTAGTTAAACCACAGGGCTAAATTAGATGTTATGCCACACATATGTTTGGTGATGAAAACAGCAGCCACATGCTTAATACTCCTCCCCCCAATGCCTAGTACAGGGGAGGGCAACCACCAGCCTGCAAGCCTAATCCGACCCGCGAAGGTTGCCCACCCAAACAGCAGAGCCCCTGGATTGTCCAGGCTGGCCCTTCACAACCCCTTGCCCCTGCAGCTATCATTCTAACATTTGGCAGGCTTAATCGCCCTTAGAAGGGGCAACAATCTCTGCAATTTTCATCCAATTCTGCCCAGAAATAAAGAAATTTTAAAAAATAATATCAAAATATAAAGGCACGTTGCACAACCCTCCCACCTATTTTTCTAACATTTGGCAGGCGCTATGCCTCCAACTGACCAAGAGAGCCAGTGTGGCATAGTGGTGAGAGTGTTGGACTGGGACTCGGGAGATCCGGGTTCTAGTCCCTGCTCGGCCATGAAACTCACTGGGTGACTTTGGGCCAGTCACTGACTCTCAGCCTAACCTACCTCACAGGGTTGTCTGTGAGGATAAAATGGAGAGGAGGATTATGTAAGCCGCCTTGGGTTCCTTGAAGGAAAAAAGCAGGGTATAAACTATCAGTCAGAAAAAAAAAAGCAGCAGTTCGGACCAAGAAAAAACAACAATAGTCACCTGGGGGGGAGGGGGAAGAGGGGGAGGGAGATAAATATAAAGAAAGGGGGAGGGATAAAGAAAGAAAAAAATAATAATAAAATATTTTATTTAAAAAAAATAATGAAAAGAAGATAAAAAAAGAAGAGGAAAAAGAATTAAGAGTAAGAGAAGAGTAATATGAATAATATATAGGATAGTAAGAGAAGATATATATATATAATATTAATTAATATTATAATATTTTATTATAAAATATTTTATTAATAATATTTTATTATTAATAATAAATAAAATATTTTATTTATATTTTATTTATTTATTATATACTTTTCCATGATAGACAACGGGAAGCACAAAACCTTAGATTTCCAAACCTTGACTTGAGTACCGAGTTGAAGAGAACTGTCCCCGAAAGAGTCCAAGGTGAACTGGGCCATTTTCCAAAGCACTGCATTGGGGTCCGAGTTGAAGCTGGGGTTGGTTCACATTCCTAGCATTAATCTCTTTTCACAGGAGCCACACTTGAACTTCACGCCACGCCTGAAGTTCATCAATACAGCATATTGAGCCGCCATTCACTTCCCCCCCCAGCTTTTCAAAAAGTGTATTTTATCTTTTAAAAAACCACCCAGTTTCCCCTATATAATACATAGATATGAAAGGGAGAAAAATAGGGTTAAAATTCAAGTTCATTGTGGAGCAGCGGGCAGAAAGCACTTCCAGTATGAAAAGGTATGAAAATTGGTGGTACAGCATATAAAATTAGCTACTGTCCCTTATACCCTACCTCAAACAGACGTGCTAGGGTGGACACATGAAAAGACGATATGGAACTCACAGAGAAATGATAGAAACATCATAATAACTGGGGGAAATTGTTCATTTAGGGTCAAACTAAACATTACACTGAAAGCATGTTTGAGCCTCATGGTTGCGTGGGGTTCCACATGTTCTTTTCGATATATATATATATATATATATATATATATATATATAAAAGCAGCTATGGAGGATCCCGGTCTAAAAGTGAAATACAACATAGGGCCAGGGTGGGGGACCTCTTGAAGCCCGAAGGCCAAATTCCATTTCAGAGAAGCTCTCAGGGCCTCATTCCTGTGGTGAGCTGAAGGCAAAAGGAGCAGGACTGAAAATAGCAGCAGCTTTTAGCTTAAAGCCCCCACTGCCAGTAACTAAGCTTTAAGAGGGGTATTTCAGCCTTTTAGAATGAGGAAAAACTGCACAAAAGGTGGGAAACCACCCAACAATCGGTGGTTGAGGGGAAGGGGCGGGGCCAGGGAAAGGGAGATGGCTGTCTGGAGAACCCAGAGGACCAAATTAGGACCCCAAGAGGGCCATATTTGGCCCTCAGTTCTGAGGTTCCCCACCCCTGGCATAGGGGAACAGATACTGACCTTTCCCCTCTCTGCCATTTTATTGCTAAATATTGCATCAAGAAATAAGCAGCATTGCAAGGAAGAAAGACCATTTAGAGAAATCACAGGGGTCAGCACACCTGGAGTACAATGGATGAGCCTCACCCTGGGAAAACTTCCTTTATGATCAAGATGCCTCCCCTGCCAGGTAAGTATGCTTTTCATTGCACCCATCGCCAGACCCACCCACTCCCTCCGCACTCCAGGACACAGCGAACACCAGCCCCCCCCCGACACTTTCTCCCCACCCATGCTTAGAGACAGTTGAACACCCTCAGCAGACCCCCAGGCGATACTTGCAGGTGCTCCGACACCTCCAAACCAGAGGAATGCCCCGCTCCTCATTCCCCCACAAGGCCCTGCAGCGCCTCCTTATCTGCATATAGGAGCCAGTCCACCTCTGTCTCCGCCCCCACCTTTCCTCCCGCTCTGCTCTGCTCTCCCTTGCAAGGCATGCTCTTGGGGAAAGAGGTGGTAATAATGAACCGCTGCCTGGGCTCCAGTGGCCATCCTGGTGGGCTACCGACGAAGCGGAATGCTGCTTTCAACATGGGAGATGAACCAAAACTCAGCCTCCGTAGCCCCAGTGGTAGAAAAACAGATTTTATGTAATTTATTTATATCATGATCCTGGGCAAATTTACATGGGATCTCAAACGTCCTCACAAAATACAACTGAGGCTGCAATCCTATGCTATACACACTTACTTGGGAGGAAGGCTATCAAACATTGTGGGACATTTCTGAGCAAACATGCATAAGATTGTGCAGTATGGCAACTTGGTAGTTTAAATATGTTTTTTTTTTAAAGTTATGCATTTAATAAGATAACTTTTTTAAAAATTCATATACACATTTTAAACATTAGTTATAAATGAATTTGGATACATTTTTGGTATAATTTGTTCTAGATTTGTAGTAAAGATGTCTTGTCTCTTGTTTCTTGGGTGCTGCGGCATTATGTACTGAAATACTACTGATCATAAAGCAATAGGAAACATTTTCTTCATTGGTCATGGATACGATCCTGGGAAAGCAAACAACGCACTGGTGAATATCAGAGACTCTGGTTGTAGATTTATGGGAATTGATACTAGAAGTAGTAAAATGTTAAAAGTGTCTGGTTGGTTGGTTGCGTTATGGTGCTATTCCCTTAATACTGGTAGTATGTGAAAATCTTTGATGATCATAGTAGCCTCTTGTGTACTGCATTAGTAAGTATAAGGATTGTCCTGAGCATTTACGGTCCAGACACTCAATAGTGTTTAGCATTCTCAGCATGGAGATGTAATGATGGAAATAGCTACTCCTGTTGAATTTCAACCAGTAATGCAGTGTTGGACTACAGTTGGCAGTGCTGGCTGAGGCTAGTGGGAGTTGGAGTCCAACAACTTCTGTTCCCTGCCCAGCCTGGCCTTGAAGACACAGTGCCTGTATATAGAACAATTACGGCAGCCAGAATTATACATGGTTGCTTATGGCTAGTGTGGTGCTTGTTCCTTTCTATGTGATGTAGTTTGACAAGAGGTTAAAAAAAAGGGGGAGGACAGTGCCAAAAATGTCCAGAGAGGCAAAGAGAGAGACAAACTCCAAACTGGTGCCTGCTGGTTAAAATACATGACCAAAAATATTTCAACAAAATGACAATCTTAGGGGCAGCAATTAACACATTTGTCTGTCTCAAAAGATGCTTCCTCAGCTTCTGACATAGCAGTGCTTTTAAAACTCTCATCAAAAATGGTTGTGTGTGTGTATATGAAGTTAGGGTGTACATGGGAAAGTGCCTGCACTCTAAAAGGCTTGCCACCTTCTTTTCCGAGAGAGGCCCTTGTGCCTGAAATAGCTGTATGGCCGGGGGGGGGGGGGATCAAACAGATGCTGCTTTCCCAATTATAGCTCCTCTAGGACACCAAATGTGGCACAGTGCAGTCCTCAATATGCTATGGAGATTTGTTAGAGTTGCAGGCATCTATGCCGGATGGTAAGAATTAGTTGTGGGTTGTCCCCCACCCCACCTGTTTTCCCCCAGTAGGTTTTCACCAAGTTTCATGTTTCTATCTTTTAAAATGAAGAAGTGAAAGACGTTTATTCCCCAAATGCAAGTCTATGGAAAAAACTAGACAAAATCGATTCCGTTACCGTAATTGATTCCGCATAATCATAATCAGATCGGGATAGATACAGATCGGACAGAATCGTAATCAGGCCCAATCCCATTACACAGATCAGAATTGGAATCAGATCGGAGGGGCTGTGCACAGCCCTAATATTTAGGCATGTGTAGCTGGGCCGGTGGAAACAGACTTCAATGCCCCCTCCTCCCCACAGCACCAGCCCCCTGAAAATTCTACACAGAAAGCCAGCTGTTTTGCCACAGGTTCCTCAAAAGGGATTGGCAAAGGTTCTTTGAAGGATTTTCAGACCATAATAAATACTCCTCCAGGAAGTTAAAGCCAAACATCTTTATTGCAAAGCTGAGCATGAAATACAGCAATGCTATGCCTTCCTCCAAGTTCCCTGGTGGAAATCCCACCCCTTAGCTACACAGTCACTGTATTATTTCCAACCAACCCGAATGCTAGTTCCAGCAGCTCTCCACCTGGGTATCAGCTTTCAGCATTGGGGCTTCAGCAGGGCTCTCTGAACAGGGCTCCTCCTTGCTCCTTCTGATTCTTCAGCACTACACACACACACACACACACACACACACACACACACACACACACACACACACACACACACACACACACACACACACACACACACACACACACACACACACACACACACACACCATTACCAACCACCACACTTCAGCCTGCATTTGCTAGTCTTATATACAATTCTAGCACCAAACTCCATGGGCTGCAGACCTTGTGTTTAAATGATAGCACCTGTGCTGTTGTGCAGTGTCATTCTTCTGGCCAGCAGCCAGGTCACACGTTACTGGAGATTGCATCAGCCTGTGGGCTGACAACTCCTGGCTAGCAGCCAACTCACATGCTAGCAATTCAAGCAAGGTCATGCCTTGCTATTACAGAGCATAACACAGAGTATAGTGTAATACAGAGCATAATACAGAGCATCGAGGCAGGACTGTTGTGCAACACTGCACTCCTCGCCATCTTCCACATACACCAGGACATCCTGATGAATGGGGTGGGCTGTGGTGTGTTGGGGAGGGGGAATCCCACAAAAATGGGTGGAGAGATATTCCACAAATGGAGCCCTTCCTCTTGTGGAAGGCAGATCCTGGACCTAACCAAATGTGTAATTTGACCCTTAGTAAATGGTGGCTGCAGCTGCTAGTTACACAATCCAAACATGTCAGAAATGCTTAATTCTCATGCTTGTTACCATGCTCTCTTACTTTTTTTCTTGACATGTTTTATAATAATAATAATAATAATAATAATAATAATAATAATAGGAGGAAGAGGAAGAGGAAGAAGGCTACATGCTTGAGGAGAGAAGATTTTGATGCAGTCTTCAAAACTCTATGGGTTGGGTCCAGACTTAATCATATGGTTAACTTAAGTCCCACTGTATGACGAAGTGTGGATCCAATTCTATAAGTTGACAATGGTCAACAGTGCCATTCCTGTGAGTAATGGTTCCTCAATGTTAGCAAGGTCTCCTCAAACAAAAATTATCTCTTTCTCACTACATTTGTGAAAATAGCAGGTGCTTAAGGCCTTGAGGCTTACAGTCATGCCTTGGATTGAGAGCATAATTCGTTCCAGAAATGTGCTTGTAATCCAAAACACTCTTATATCAAAATGAAATCCCCCCAAAAAATTTGTACAGATTTTTAATTTAAGCCGTACTACAGTACTTGTATTGCAAGACGTCGCTTGTATATCAAGTAATAAATAAATAAATATTTAAAAATTTGCTTGTCTTGCAAAACGCTCTCAAACCAAGTTACTTGCAATCCAAGGTATTACTGTAGTTTCAAAATTGTTCCAGGATTGGACCACTTTAGACAGTTTTTCTTTTGGAGAAGCATTCAACAATATAATCTCCTGATTGTATGGTTGAATGCTCCTCCAAAAGAAAAACAAAACACCCCCCTGCATATAGAAAACTAGATCCCTGTTTTGACAGCTATGAGCAGTCCCTTCAAAGTGCCCCAGGATCACATTTGATGGGCTGCCCATGGTTGCCAAGCACTTTAAAAAAATGCACAAAAAATGTGCGCAAAAATTTAATGCTTTAAATTTTTAAAAAAAAATTTTTTAAAAAAATTGCACCATGACATTTTCACAAATATTTGTGATTGTAAAAATGTTTTTACTCATACTTGCACAACTGTGAACATTCACAGTTGCGTGGGTGCAGGTATGGGGGGCCTCATGTGGGCAATGTGAATGACGGGGTGCCTGCTGGCAAAGTCCAGCAGGTAGCCACTCTGGTATTGCCTCTCAGAGGCAGCAGGTAAGCCCCCCCCCCATTTTCTTACATCTGACAGCTGTCAAAGTGCAAGCTGTCAGATGTGACCAAAGGTGCAAGCAAAGATCACTCTGACAGCTGTCAAAGTTAAAGCTCAATTTGTTAAGTGGGATTTAGAAAGGGTTACAAAATTTCTTTTGGGTAAGAAACTATACGGGTATTTAGAGTTGGGCAAGTAAGGGTAAAAAAAAATCACAAATATTCGCAAAACTTTCAGAGTGTGATTTAAAAAATGGTGTTTTTTTAATACACTTCTTTTGTGCAATTTTTTTTTAAAAAAAATATGCTTGGAAACCACGGGCAGCTCCAAGCAAGTTCAGGACAAACTTGTCAAACTTGTTAAAGGTTATTTTGGTTCATTTGGACCACGAGGGTGAAACTGCAGGTTAAAGGGAAAATACAGAGAATAACACTAATGCAATGATGGGTGGGGGGACGGGTTGCAAGGGAGAATTGGAGGATGCTTAACTCTTGACTCCACCCAATTCGACTCTACACACACACCCTCCCCCATTTCAAATCAATTTCCCTCCAGTTGGGTTTGGGAACAGACTTTCTGTTAGATGTTATCTAGGAGTTCTGCTTAGGTGAGACTCCCGCCAGTGGAAAGGAAGGAGATGACCGTTGCTGATTCCCCCTACGGTCCCAAGCACCCCTCCAAAGATCTGCTCTGGAGGGTTGGGGGACCCTCTGGAACTGTGTGGGAGGTGATGCCGTGGTGTGTGTGTGTGTGTGTGTGTGTGTGGGCGGGGGCTGAAGTTGGCAAATGTCACCTTCCCCCCTTCTGCCAGTGGGATCGCTCTCCTGGATCAAAATCCTTTCAAAGATGGAAGGAACCCCACGCATGTAGTACTATCCTTACTATAATACGGCATAAAATGAAAATATTAAACATGCTCTTTTTTCAAACAATTAGTGGTAGTCTTTTTTATTATTATCAAATTATATGTTATCTTACACTTCCTTCAGTATTTCAAAACTGTACCCAACAGTGCAATCCTACTGTCTACTCAGAAGGAAGCCCCATTAAATTAAATGGGACTTACCGATACTCCCAGGAAAGTGACTATAGGATTGCATTCCAAAATTAAAATTTTCATAGTGTACAGATTAATGTAACATTGTTTAATCAATCAATCAATCAATCAATCAATCAAAGACAGGTGAGTATTCAATTAAACATTTTAAATTTGCTTGACAGGCCTAACTTTTTACTTTTTTAAAATATATTTTCTTTTGTGGCTTTTCTTTTCTTCGTTGGAATGGCTCGTGTATTTGTATCTGTTACTGGAATATAATCTCAGTCATTCCTGGAAAGAGTTCTGTGCCATCAGCCTTCATTAACTTCAATGAAGGCTGAACAAGAAACCATTTTGCGGAGAGGGAGAAGGAGAAAGAGAAGAGAGAGAGAGAGAGAGAGAGGTTTCCTTCCAGTTTGATACTGAAATATATTTTAATGTGCATTGCCATAGGAGTGCTATTTTGATCACCAGTTTTCTTGAAGCCACCCATAAGCATATTCGTAAACCAGAAGCATCACTGCACCACCTAGAAAAGAGAACATTATTTGATGAAATAAAAAAATTAGATCCCTTTCAGGATTTATGCAACTTTACATATGGGACAGTTTGGACCCTTCTACACACATTGATGCAAAAACCATGATTGAAATTATTTCGGAATACCAAACCCAAACTGGGTCTTGCATCAGCAGGAAGATAGGTGGGCATTAATTAATTATATTTATACCCTGCCTTTTTTCCTTCAAGGAACCCAAGGCGGCTTACATAATCCTCCTCTCCATTTTATCCTCACAACAACCCTGTGAGGTAGGTTAGGCTGAGAGTCAGTGACTGGCCCAAAGTCACCCAGTGAGTTTCATGGCCGAGTGGGGACTAGAACCCGGATCTCCTGAGTCCCATGTGAACTTAAGTACACACATAGCATTAGACTATTAAAAATATATATTGAACTGGATCCAGACCTAGTCATGCTTTGAGTAGACCTACTGAAATCCATGGGGAAAGTAATTCATGACTACCTTAAGCCCCATTGATTTCAATGGGTCTGTTCTAAGCATGACTAAGTCTGTTTCCAACCCGCCATGTCTAAAGCCCTATTCTTACTCTTACCTGGGCTGTGAATCCTCTTCTTTTGGTGGAAGAGCAGGCATGTGCTTCCCTCTCAACTCCACACATCAGTAATGTGTGATGGAGGAACCCTGCGCGCACACACACACACACACACACACACACACACACATGACCCTACATGTGAAGCCATCATATAAGACAGGGGTGGCCAACTATGGGAGGTCCAGGGGTAATTTTTGCACCTGATGGGCTGCACTGTATGGGATACCAGACAGTCCACATGGCAGTCCCCCCAAAAGGGGGGGGGGGAAGGCAAAAAAATCACATTTGCTGCCAAAATTTGGTGGCAAATCACTCCATAGCACTACAGAGTACAATAAGGCCTAAATGTAGCTTCTCTCCAAAACAAGCTAAATTTGGTCCTTTTGGCACTCTGTAGCTGCTACGGATGCCATCTTTTTTCGTTTGTTTTTTCAATTTTGGGAGGAAAGCGAAAGGTGGTTGGGACAGCACCAGGGGGTGGCAGGGCTGCATGTGGCCCACAGGCTGTGTTGCTCACCCCTGATACAAGACATGTAGAGTAGGGCACTGCATTCCCTCTTGACACACAAATAGCATCCACAGCCCAGATAAATGTATGAATTGGTCCTAAGGGCTCTTTACGGCTTACAGCTGACTGTGTGAACAGACTTCATGAAAAAGCCTTGAGTGGCATGCCTCCAATGTTCACTCCATGAACAGGAGCTTCTGTTCATGAAAAGGATGTTGTGCCCATGGAAGGGTTTTTTCTGTAAGTTCAAAATTTGCCACCGTCCCTTGTGTTTCAGGTGAAGTGATAGGGGCATAGCGCAGTTCCATTTGCGGTGGCTCATTCACCTAAGAAGGTCACCAAGTGATAAGTAGGCATGCGGGAGCCAACACAAAGAGAACATTATTCTGTGGTCATTTATGGGATGAGCTCTGCAGGCAAACAGCCTGCTTCATTGGACACACAAAGTGGATCAGCATTATAGTCCTGGGCAGATGGTCAAACGACGCAGAAATGAACACAGGGAGGGGAGGGGATAGGAATGAGATTGTGTCTGCCAGCTCTGCTCTCGAACGTCACACAATGATGCATGTGCAATTGGGACCAGCCATTTTTGCAGAGTGCACATCAGCATTTACAGCATATATAAACTGGGGCATAGTCTCCTGTGCACACATTCCAAGTAGCATGTGAAGATTGGAGGCACAACCCATTTCTTCCTCCATGCATCCACTTCTACTCTTTCGACCATTGGCACAGGGCTAAAGTATTATACTGCTGGAGTATAAAAGTGCATATAAAGCACACAAGATATGGGCTAATGACATCACACATAAAAAGGTGTCTGCCTGATTATATGGAAATGGACACATTAATAAACGTTTATTTATAACGCCCCTTATACCAAAGGGCGGGACAAATAACATATACAGTAAACATAACAATACAATAAAATAACCAACACCAACCACTTACTATGCAGTATCAAATCCCAGCAACCACCACATTAGCCCAACCACTCATTCTGGCTGACTAAAAAGATAAGTCTTTAATCCCATTCGAAAGCGGGAAAGATCCTCCTCCAATCGGAGGTCCATGGGAAGCCTGTTCCACAAAAGTGGAACCAGGTCCTGAAAGGTTCGCAGCCTTGACAAGGCAGAGCGTGTCGGTGGGACTGCTAATAATCCCTGGCCCACTGATCTTAAATTCCTACCAGGAACATACCAGGAAAGCCTAGATGATAAGTAATGAGGGACATTAGAGCGCAAAGTCTTGAAGGCAAGAACCAATAATTTAAATTGGGCCCTAGTCCGAATGGGTAGCCAATGAAGATTCCTATGGGCCATAGTAATATGGGAGTATCGGGGCAAGTTCAGAACAACACGAACAGCGCTGTTCTGAACCAGGACCAGTGGAAGAAGCACAGAAGAGGGCAAGCCAGCTATTAAGCTATTACAATAGTCCAAGCGGGATACCACCAAAGCCTGAACAAGCAGATGGGCTGTTTCAGGAGACAAAAACTTAGCGAATCCTGCAAATGTTCAAAAGATGAAAATTACATGCCTTAGCAGTCCTATTAATAAAAGGACGCAAGGACAAACGATCATCCAGCAAAACACCAAGGCTCTTGGCAGCTGAAACCGGGGCCACCACTGAGCCCTGGATATGCAAAGAAGGACATAATAAGGGAGCTGACACACGATCAGGTTGAAATACCAGAATTTCAGTCTTATCCATGTTCAATTCCATGGGCACATTCCTATAAAGGAAGGATTGTAAGTGGTGACTCCATTATTAGGACTAAATCCTGAACCTATTCCAGGCAGGTGGGGTAGAGCCAGCAGACTTGACATAACAGAGGCATACAAAATTATGCATACTGTGGAGAAAGTGGATAGAGAATTTTTTTTCTCCCTTTCTCATAATACTATTCCATGAGCCTGATTGGTGGGAGATTCAGGACAGATAAAAGGAAGTACTTCTTCACACAGCACATAGTTAAACTATGGAATTCACTACCACAAGATGTAGTGATGGCCACAAACTTGGATGGCTTTAAAAGGGGATTAGACAAATTCAGGGAGGTAAGGCTATGAAGGGCTAGCTACTACTCATGATGGGTATATATTACCTCCAGTATTGGAAACAGTATGCCTCTTGTATACCAGTTGCTGGGGAACATATTTCAAAATATGTTCAATGGTATATAAATCTATTTCATCATTATAATCATCATCATCATCATCATCATCATCATCATCATCATCAAATAATAATATAAACATGAGTGGGAGGGTGGTACTGTACTCATGACTCATGTCCTGCTTTTGGGCTTCCCATAGGCAGCTGGATGGCCACTGCGTGAACAGAATGCTGGACTAGACAGACCTTTGGTCTGATCCAGCAAGGTTGCTCTTATGTTCTTAGACTTTGTCCTCTCACTTCCCTGGCCTCTTTCTGTGTTCCTGCCCCTATGACAATATTGCAACCTGAGCAGTGGGCAGCTGTGAGGGGCGGAGGGAGGGAGCACCAAGAGCTTTAAGTAAAACAGAATGCTATAATAAGAGAAATAATTTAAATAGCAGCTAAATTTCACTATAAAAATGTTCATATATTTTTGGTCTTAATAGTTACCAGATAAAAATAAAGTTTACATTCAATATGATTCGAGGCAGGATTAAAAATCTTTGGGATAAAAAAAAAAAAAAGTTACCTGGGCCTAGCCTCATGATTTTAGGAACCAATCCTTTGTACAAAGCTAGAGATCTGTAGAAAAAGAATGAAGAATGCTTTTATTTAAATGGATAGGGGGAAATGGTTTATATTTGTTCCATTGCTGGGACAATCCATGGAAAAAGTTACATGGAATAACAAATGTACACAGTGTCTGGATTGTAACATCTTAGACCAGGATCAACAGCTGATTGATGTTCAACTACAACGGCTATGCTGTGATCCCTTCCACTCAAAAACATGACTTTGATTAATGAGACATTTGCAAGACAACTTTGTTAATAGCAGCTGCAATACATATGCAGTGTCATGGCTTTACCTGAATAATACTTCCATGGTTGAGTTCTCACTATACAGTATAAGGATTTACATCCATAAAGTTCAGGGTGTTGCTGCCATAGAGGTCCTGCAAATGGGAGATCTTGTACTGGACCAGTTTGTTACAAATACACCAAAGAAACTGATGTTTGCATTCTCATCCTCCTACTCAGGCTAGAATGGATGAATGGTCAACAAAAATATTCAAAGCTCCAAAAAGAACAGAAACCGGGGGAGGGAAGAAGGAGACAGGCTAAGATGAATGTGGTGGTCTTCATGTTCTGCATAGATGGACAATTTTAGATGTTCTTCACACATTCAAGAAATGCTCATTTTCTTTATGTATAAGCTGACATACTGGGAAAGCTCCAATGGCATCTGGCCGCTAGCATTATTTATGGTGTGCTACCGGAAATCAATGCTTGTGCAACGTCAATAGTGCTTGCTAGTGTGATGGGTTTCCCGGGAAATCTGTTGTGTTAGCAAGCACTATTGATACTGCACAAGCATTGGTTTCTGCTAGTGCAACGTAAATGGCATTAGCGGCCGGAAACCTTTGGAGCCCCCCCCCCATTTGGTGGGAAATAATAGTTTCTGAGCTCAGAATAGAGCAAAGTAAGATGTGCACAAGTGGACATTTTTAGAATCCGTCAAAACAGTTCTCTCTCTCTTTTCCTGTATGTTGGCCACTTTATGGGATTCCAGTTTTGGATGGGGGTTTCTAAGGCTAGCATGGAGGGATGTACAGATCGTGTTAAATCTGTTCCGTGTTTCACGGATCATCAGGTGCCTTTTGTTCCGTTGTCCACTCACTGACAGAATCTGAATTTGTTTTAGAGATGCATGAGAATTTTGTTGCTGTTTGCAAATGCGCATTAGTGATAACATGCACTAGCGATAATGTGCATTTGCACAAGCGCGCACTTGCACAAATCCCCCCCAAGGAAAAAAAATGGTCTGGAAGTCTGCAGAATCTGCATGACTCAGAAAAAGCCCATCTGCTGTGGAATCCGCAGGTCAGATTCATGGAAATCCAAACTCATTTGAATGCGTTGCAGATTTCTCTGACAACCCTACTAGCAGTGTTCTCCAACCTTGGGTCCCCAGATGTTTTTGGCCTACAACTCCCAGCATGCCCCAGCCAGCATAGCTCACTGGGGCATGCTGGGAGTTGTAGGCCAAAAACATCTGGGGATCCAAGGTTGGAGAACACTGCCTACTAGCATGAGAAGGATAATCAGCACATGCTGCTTGATGTGTAGCAGCAGAGTGGTTGGAGTAGCAGTGCTCTCAAAGTCCATACTTCAGCACTGGCCGATCAGTTGCTTAGAGAACGGGGACTTCTCAACTCCCCTGTATAAAAGAACCACCCAGAGTCAACAACTGCCCTCCAAAACTGGGATGGCCATCATGACATAAGATTCTTTCCTCAGCAACATAGCACTTCGGCCAGAGGTTACACATTTTCACCATTACGCAGAAGATATCTTGCTTTTCTAATTGCTCTGCTAAAGACAGCAAGTTTGAAAGAAGTCTACAAGTACCAGACCGATGCTGAGGTGTCTAAGCAGAAATGTTCTGTTACAGCTACATTAGCCAATTTTTTAAAAAAACAACAACACACACAATGTAATAATAACTTTGTAAATGAAAATCCAGAAAATTCAGAAAAGGAAGACATTTTCCTGTAATTTGTTATAGGCACATTTCTGAAACGCTAAATCTTTAAGCACTCCTGATACATAAGCGCTGTGCAGGGTGGTTTTTATGGGCCTCATCAAATCTGAAATATAACAATGTGGTTTTATGGACTCATATGAACAAACCAGAGGCCTGGATATTTATGATTGAAATAAGAATGCTTTACCCTTCTTCTTTATAGACGGTTGCCATAGTTTTAAAACAGGTTCTGTACTTGATCTCTCCGGGAACTGGCTGCGGTCCTTGAATCCTACTTTTTGCAACATCAAAAGGGATGTTAATAACCGAGGCTATTGTTCCTGAAACTAGTCCGATTCCAAATTTCCTCAGAAACTCCAAGGTTGGGTCCTAGATAAACAAGCAAGCAAGCAAGCAAGCAAGCAAACAAGGGAGAGGGAGAGAAAGAATGAAAGAAAGAACCTAAAAGAGGAACAGAAGCACCTCAATTGGTTAAAGACTATAAAGTAATATGCATTTAATCAGGACGCTCGCACGACACGACACACTCCTGTTATTCTAGCGGAACACATTAAGATTTCCTTCGCTGGGGCTCGTTTTCTTGACAATCCGATTGGCTATGTTTTTACACATGGTCTAAATTGCTGAAGTACACATTTCCTCACACAGGATTTATAAACACAGTTCATAAAGCAAGACCGGTACGGCATATGGGGATGATTTGTATAATTGGGCTTCACAATGTACTTAGTATTACTGTATCAAAACGGGAGAAATCCAAGCACACTATTAGCTAATTGGCCAGAATATTTTACAAATGACAGCAACTTCCACCATGAAGTCTACTAAAATGCTCATTTGTGCGTTGGACCCCCAAATGTTAAATTAAATAAAGGCTAATCTCAGTCTGCTGCTTTCCCCTCCAGGTTTTTTACATTTAGCTTCACGTGTAGCTGATGCACTGTACTAAACAGCATTGGCTTCCTGCTATTAACAATCCAGCAGCGGTGCAACTGCAAAGCAGACTTCAGTGCTGGGCGCATTAGAAACAGTAGTAACTCACTAAGCTAATTGGCTGAAGAATTTACAACACATTGTTCCCAAAGCCTACTATTTTGCCCTGGCGAAAAAAAGGTAGGAATTGGTTGTAAAGGCAACCTCGAAACAACGTTTTTCTGTATGAGCTGAGACAATCCAACTGTGTTCGTATTCCCTCAGACAGCCTTCCTACCCGGGTACTCTCCGGAACATCAAAGTGCTCAATTAGTTTATTTGGAAGCGAATTTTCCTTAATAAAGTCTAGTCCCATATGTGTGAATACTGAAAGCTGAAAGTGAATTCTGTCACACCAAATTTCCTGGGTAGTTTATAACAGGACTTTAAAAAAAATCTTCTTCCATTTTATGCTGTGGAAGAAAGAAACAGAGCCCCTAAATGCTAAACAGTATGCTACATGCAGAGCATATTTCTTCCATTGCATTGCAAGACGATCCTTTAGAGAGCGCAAATCTGGTATAAAATCCTCATGCAGGATCATACCTGATTCAGATACTGAAAAGCTGAGCAACGACTTGCGCCTGGCACTGTAAAAACTCAAACCAAACATTTATTTCATTTAAACATATGGTCTAGAAATTCTGTCTTAGATAATTGGAATATATATTTATTCGATATCTATCTATCTATCTATCTATCCATCTATCTATCTATATTTGCAGCTGCATTCACGGCCTGCTCTTAGGATACAGCGGCATAGGAACTTCTGCTTCCAGTTTTAGAGTTTTAGTGCCAAATTAAGGGAGAAGCCACCCCCAAAAGAAGCATGAGAGAGCCGGCATCAGATACTGGATCATTTGGATGGTGGAGCCTGCACTGGCCTTGCAGTATCCCCATGAGGGCATGGGTTCAGTTCAAGATCGGCATTGCTTTCAGGAATCAGATGCACTGCATTCTTCCCCCAAACAATACAATACAATGTTGGATTAAAGGAGCGCCAACATTGAGTTAAAGGAGTGGTTTTGTGTTTGGGAGTCAGATCTCCAACTTTGCCTTGTAGTCATTTATGGCCTTGGGCAAGTCTGTTGTCTCTCAGCCTCATCAGTTTGCCTATTGTAAAATGGATGTCGCAGTAGCAAATGTGGGAGCAAAAGAATGGTCATTGGGTTTGGGACAGATACTCCACCTCTGCCTCACATTCAATTTGTGGCCTTAGGCAAGCCGCTTGTCTCCATCTAGTCCAGGGATGGGCAACACACAACCCATGGGCCACATGAAGCCCCCGTGGACCTCCTCTGCCCCTGCCTTGATTTCAATGGGTCTACTCTGACTAAATCTGGAGCCAACCATTGCTGTTTACCTCTGCAGCGATTTACAGTCTCTGAACATAGAGATCCCATTTGGCTATCAAGGCTGATAGGACAGTTTTATAATGGCTGGACCCATGAAGGGATGTAGAAGCGCTTTGGGCAGGAGTTTTGGGTGAGTGGAGCCAAGGAAAGGTATTGAGGAGTAGCTTGACAAGGTGGGTGGGACTTGTTGCACCCTCAGCCTTTGGAGGTACCATTTCCACTGTAACTTCAAGGAAAGGTACAGTGTTAGCCAATGGCCTCATTCATGACTTGATTATTTGCTCTTGTTTTATAGAATGAGCCACTTACCTTATTGACAGGAATTATGTTTTTCACATTGAAGTAGAATCCAAAGTAAACCATATTAAAAACTCCATGGCGTCCCAAGGTAGCAGGTAACCCTTTGTTGAGCCCACGGAGACCCAGCCCATTGGCCTGAATAATCTGTCGAGCTTTGGCAAAGGTGGATGGTTGCTGCATGAACAAAGCAAAGCACCACAAGGAATGTTGTTGTTGTTTTTAAAGATCTCATAGCCTGATTTTTAATTAACAAAGCTCAGTTGCAAAAAATTATAAGAAAGAAATAGCACATTCCATATTAAGATATAAACCAGGACATAATTTCCTAAGTAAAAAAAAAAGAGACACTTTTATAACTTGCCTATTATCTGTTTGGAACTCTACTTATTGCCATACAGATCCATCACAGATACCTGTTTGTATTGAATGAACTGGTAAAGATTTCCCAAAGATAGTAGGTAGTGAGTGGGGCTGTCCCACATATGACATTGCCACAGGTATACAGGAAGCTGCCTTATGTGGAGTCAGACCATTGGTCCATCTAGCTCAGTTTTGTCTACATCAGGCATAGGCAACCTGGTGCCCTCCTGATGTTTGGAACTACAATTCCCATCAGCCCCAGCCAGCATAGCCAATGATCCGAGATTATGGGAGTTATAGTCCAAAACATCTGGAGGGCACAAGATTGTCTACCTCTGGTCTACACTGACTGGCAGCAGCTAGCCAAGGCTTCCGAAGGGGTCTTTTCCAGCCCTGTCTGGAGATGTCAGGGATCGAACCTGGGACTTTCTGCATGCAAAGCAGGTATTCTACCACTGAGCTATGGCAAAATTGCATGAAGCACATGAATGTGCGTGCATCATTAGATCTTTATTTCCATGTAAAGTAACAAAAGCTGTCGGGAGTCATGAGACATACTGATTCTTTTTCAGAAGGCAGTGCAAACGAGGCCATACAAATGCCTAAACCCACCTGTGTACATGAATACACATGCATGTGATTTATTGAATCATCCTGTCTGTGGACAGATTCTTGGCACAAAAATGGGGAAAGCTGAAGCAGTCCTGAAACAGCAGCTGAAGGTGCTCCTAGGAAGGTGGAATGCTCCTGGGTCATAGGGCTGCATGAGTGGATATGCCTATAGGGTAGACTTGTCTTCTCCTGACTGCACCTGCTTAACATACTAAGCATGAGCAGTGTCCCCCAGCCCTGTGATGGTAATTTTGCCAACTCTCTGCTCCGCTCTGCTGTCGCAAGCAGGACTCCGGTTTTGCCATACTGGCAGGTGAGTGAAATGGCTGCCCCACCCAGGTGCACAAGACACAATTCCTGTATAATGTCTCACTGGATCTGTAGAGCCAGAGAAATGTTGCACTGGCAAGGCATGATACCAAGATGTTTTGACAGTACACTGGCCCAGCTTTGCCACACTTGACTAGCACAGGACACTGTTTTAGCTACAGCTACAAACTTTTGTTTATGCCTCAGCAGTTGAACTGTCCTCATAAGACTGGGCTACCTGTCACCTACTTTTGATGATCTTGACTAGGAACTCTCACAGTTTAGCCAATCAACGAATCACAACCTGAAAGACATGTGCCAGTTTTCCTACACAGGCAGTTCTAAGCAGCAATTGCACTCAATTCTAGAACCGGGTATCTTTCAATTATAGCCCATTTCAGGCATTCAAAAGGAACAAGTGGAGAAGGCGGTGAGGCTGTGTGCAAAAGCCCTGCCCAGTATGTCCCCAGCTCTGTGGGAAAAAGCTTCAGACCTTCATGCATTCAGCACAAGGGAGCTTCTAAGTGTGTTCAACTGAACGTGCTTAGTAGCCTCCATGTGATCAGGAACCCTGCATAACCGCAAGATGTAATGATGTAATGATGAAGACCAGGAGTAGGCAACCTGCTACCGTTCAGACATTTGGCTACAACTCCCATAAATCCCAGTAACCCTGGCCAATGGACAGGAATTATGGGAGTTGTAGTCCAAAACATCCAGAGGGCACCAGGTTACCTATGCCTAGATTAGACAAATGCATGGAGGATAACGCTATTGATGGCTAGTAATTATGGCGGCTATATATGATCTCCAATTTCAGAGGCAGTATGCTTCTCAGTTGCTGAAGAAGGCAAGCAGGAGGGTGTGATTGTGCTCATGTCCTGCTTGTGAGTTCCTATAGGCATCTGGTTGGCCACTCAGGGAACAGAAAGCTGGACTAGATAGGCCTTTGGTCTGATCCAGCACACCTCTTCTTATGTTGTTGTCTGAAGCTCCCGCTACAGGAACAGAGATGTTGGGTGTGTGTGTGTTAATCTGCACACAGGACCGGTGCAAGGCAGTTTGGTGCCCTAGGCAAGATCAGATATTTAGCGCCCCCCTTCCCACTTGAGAGCGTTGTATTTTTTTTTCAAGGCGTTTCTAGCACCCCCTTTAGCCCTGCGCCCTAGGCGGCTGCGTAGTTGGCCTAATGGTAGCACCGGCCCTGTCTGCACAACCTGATTCCCCCCCCCACACACACACATTCAGTTTCAAGGACTGAAGGGGCCTTCTCTTGACTGTAAGAACTAGAAACTCTCAGTTTAAAACATACTAAACTGAAGGGAACATGTCCGTTTTCCTAACCAACAATTGCAAACATTCTGGAACCTTCCTTTTTAGACCATCTGGTATGAACTCTAGCAAGGGAGAGGATATTTTCATACTAGTAATGCAATTTGGAGCAATGCATTATTGTGGAAGATTGCTTTGAACATTTTAACTGTTACCGGTATGTCTTTAGCTCCACGTTAAAGATTATTTTTCTAGTCAACTGTTTGCTTGCTTAGCTTTGCTTTTCGCTAATGTTACCTTTGTGTAATCAAATACTTAATTAGAAAGGGAAAATGTGGCTTCCTCTAGGATGCTTAAACAGGGAAATGAAGGCAATTTTGACTACAGCTCTGTAAATGGTGCTAATTTCAATATACTTATTTGTTTAATGAACTTCCATTGCAAAATGCCAGCAAAATGATCAACAGAACCAGCCAAATGATCCTAATAATATCCAACCCATTAGGTTAGTGCTTATTCAGGTGACAGACAAGCTTAGATTTCTTTTAATATTTTGTTTCATGTTGATTTACAAATATAGTGAAAATATGTATGGCTTGGTCTGCACGCTGGCTGGGGAATGCTGGGAGTTGGGAGGACTTTTTTCTGTCTAAACGTGCATAGGATTGTGCCCTAAGTGATCTATTTGGAAAAGGCGTAAGAAAATAAAGATCCAGCTGATTCTGCAGAACTTTTTAAGGTTGTGCTCAACATGAATGATAAGAATTCAAGTAAAGAATATGCTTTGATTAATGTAACGCATCTGTGGAATCTTAAAGCATTATCTAAGCCAGGGCTCTCCAGCCTTGGGTCCACCAGATGTTGCTGGACTACAGCTCCCAGAATCCCTTGCCATTAGCCATGCTGGCTGGGTATGCTGGGAGCTGTAGGCCAGCAACATCTGGGGACCCAAGGTTGGAGAGCCCTGATCTAAGCAAAGTTAAGGGACACCAACTGCACTATTCTATGTATGTTTACTCAAAAGTAACTCCTACCGAGTTCAATGGTGCTTGCTCCCCGGTAAGTGAGTATAGAATTGCAGCCTAATAAGGGAATCCTAAATAGGGTGGGGGAGTAATTGGCAGCTCATACACCATTTCTGAAGCCCTACTGGCTCGCACTGGCCAGAGTGGGCAGGATGAAGAACAGTCTTACCATTTTTCTTCTCTGGTGACTCTTTTTTTAAAAAAATCCCTCTTCTTGACTTCAACAGGAGGGGAAAAAAACCTACCCCAGCTCCAGTGTGTCACAAGAAAGGGGCTTAATCTTGGGGCCCCTTTGGGGAATGAAGGGTCCTTGGATCCAGTGGATCCTAGGCTGCCTAGGATCCACCTCCACTCCATGCACTGATCACTGCATTTGGAGGCATGCTGCTGGCGGAAACACCACTGTTAGTTGATCAATGCATGTGAAGCTTTCTTAGGTGAACCGGGAGCCCTTAGGACAGGCATGCCCCATCACCTAGAGCTCTTCTCCACCAGATGATGGTCATTTCTGCCCTATTCTAGCCCTCCCCACCCAGCAGATCTGGGGTCTAGGATTGTTCTTTTAGGCTGCAATCTGAAACACACTGACCTGGAAGTAATTAACATGGAACTCAGTGGGACTTACTTTTGAGTAGACAATGCACATAGGATTGTACCATTAGTCTTATAGATTTCTGCTGGAGAAAAAAAAAAGTCCTTAGTTTTTCTGTTAATCATTTCACCCTTTAGTTTGCAATTTGTTTATGACCTGTTATTAGGGTAAACAATTTAGGTGAATTTTATGGCTGCCTCGAAAATCTAGGCAACAAAGCTGCTGCTCAAACCACTCTGTGCTGCAAGTGCCATCTAGTATTTAAACCAGACCCTATTGGCATCTTTATTATTTTTGGGGTAAAATATATATTTCTTAATAATTTAAGAACAAAACCAAACCTCATATATTTAAACGAGAAGATGAATTTTCTCCCAGTTTTCTCTGTTTCCTTTTCTTTAGAAAGCAAAAAGCTCTCGAGCATATTCAAACATGTCAAGACATATTGTTCACTGGTAGAATCATTTCTGTTGCATTTGAGGTCAAAGACCATGTTTATTTACACAAGAGTCCTGTATAAAAGGCATACAGAATAGCAGAATAATTATGTTTCAGAAAGGGTGTGTGTGTGTGTGTGTGTGTGTGTGTGAAGTACACTATGGACTTCTGTATGTTCCTGAGCTTTCAAGGCACTTGTTACCTGTACTCTACAATACAGGCTCCGAGAGCGAAAGGTCCTATGAGAGAAAGCCACTGCTCAAAGGACCCTGTCCTGCAAGTGCCCACATAGTCTTTAGCATATGATGCACATTGATCTCTTGATCGCAGGACTAAGGATGGATGAAGCTGTCAAATTTGGTTTCTCATTTCTCCAGTCTAAAGTTCGTTCCGTCCCATTTCTGCAGTTAAAAAGAAAAGTCTGCACAGAAAAAGCATACACATTTTCGTGAGCTTTTCTCTTAATATATGCATTTTTGTACACAATTTTGCCCAATATATACTTTTTTTGCCTGCAGTTTCTTCTAGTATAATCCATTTTTGTATGTTATTGTCACTAATATACTAACCTTTGTTTGCAGTATCTCCTAACATACACATATTTGTATGCATATTTTCATCAGAGAACTGCATTGCCCAATTCAGAGAAGAGCAAGTACTGAAAGATAAGTGCATTTTGGTTTGTGTACTGGTTCGGGAAGTGCAGATTAGGTAGATTCAGATTAAAATGCAAACTGAATGAATTTCTTCCCCATCCCTACTCAGGATCAAACTAGACATGACATTAAATGTGTTTTTGTTTGCATCTAAGGTGTAGGGTTGTTGTTGTTCTTAATGTGAATAACATAATCGTGTGTGTGTGTTTGTGTGTGTGAGTGTGCGTGTGCGTGTGTGGTGGAGGGCTGATAATTAACAGGATCAGAGCTGGCATGGAGAGGTCAATTAATCCTTTCCTCCCTTGCTATGGACCTGATGAAAGTCCCTCTTCTGAAGCTAATATTTGCTTTGGGGGGAAATGCCCCATTGGTTCCAATAGGGGATTTCCTCACAATGGAAATAGCACCTTCAGAGGCAAAGACACATCCTGCCTAGTTTGATGTCTGATCATTAAACTAAAATGTGTAAGGATAGTTTGGATGAGGGCACTGCTTCGCTGGAGCAGCAGTGAGTAGCACTGGGGAGAGGGTCGTATCTCAGTGGTAGGGCACATGCGGCGCTGCATGCAGCAGCAGAAGGTCCCAGGTTCAATCTCCAGGTAGGGCTAGGAAGGAATCCTGCCTGAAACCTTAGAGAGCCACTGTCAGTCAGTGCCGACAATACTGGGCTGATTGGACCAATGGTCTGTTTCAGTATAGGGCATCTTCCCATGTTCCTAATTTCTTTGAGTAATTTCTGTGTCAACTAAGGATTATAGTTGTGATCCAAAGAAGCACACAACCAGTACTTTGCACCCAAGAAGATTCTGGATATTATATGTTTCTCCAATTGCAGCCTCCACCATCCTCACCATGTCACATTGCAAACATCTTTTTGAAATGAAGGGCACTCTTGCAAAGCAGATTGTGATAGGACATGGGGATTTGCTTTTCAAAGAGGGGGGAAGTCAAAAATCCCACCGGGAATGCCAAAGCCTTTGGTTACATCTACAGCAGCTACGTCAATTCTGGCCTAATTATTTTGATGGGAGTACTTTATTAATTAATTTATTTGTAATACTGATTAATTAATTAGTTAAGTACATTGCTATACCACCCAGCAGCTATACCACCCAGAATTGTTGTGGTTCACAACAATTAAAAACCATAAATACAACATGATACAATACAATATAAAAGTGTAAACGTGTAAAACTACAATATAAAATAAAATAACTAAATAAAAACTACAGCAGCGGAAAGATTTAAAAAACAGTAACAGATTTAAAACAACGGAAACTGAAAGACTTAAAATGCCTGGGAAAATAAGAGGCCTTCTCCTGGTGCCGAAAAGAGTACAATGCAGGCGCCAGGCAACATACAGTTTCATATAATAATATCTCTAAGTGGTTCACATATAAATATACATTAGAAATATACCTATAAATCTAGGACACACTTGTGTGTGTGCAGCCCTGCAGTACTCACAGAACATATCTGGGGATATGAATGTGTGGTGGTGAGCAGGCCCGGTGCAAGGCAATTTGGTGCCCTAGGCAAGATCAGATATTTAGCGCCCCCCATTCCCACTTGAGCCCTCCCTCCTTCCAGCCCTATGCCCATTATGAAATAAATTTCCCTCCCTGGGAACTGCCGAGCCCCATAGAAAAACTTTGTGGACTTTGAGACTTTTCCTTTGTGTTCACGAGGAAAGCAAAGAGGCAACATCAGCCCAGCTATGCCAGGAACTCCCAAGGGCCTTCTCCTACTCCATACATATGTAAAAGCCTGTCTCCTCCTGCAGGCAGCACAAGGGATATGAAAAAAGGATGTGAGAGAGGTGTGGTGGCGCTACCTGTGAGGAATAGAGACAAAAGGGCGTCTTGCAGCCTGTCCTACCTCGCAGGATGGAGGTGCAGAGACACCGGTTTGACTCGTACACCTTCTGGGTTGCAGGGGGGGGGATGCATGTAGTAGAAACATAGCAAAGAGAGAGCCCGTGGATCATCTGGTTCAAATTTAGGAGGGGATTTACGAAACTTGCTACTTCCCCTCCTCTATCACTTTGTTGCAATATTTCTTTATCATCAGAATAATGTATATTATCCTGTCTTTCCCTTTACTAGCCTAGTGCTCAAGGCAGACAACAATATTCAAAGTACAGTAAAGAAAACATCAACAGCTCAGGGCACAATCCTAAACACGTTGAGGCAGAAAAAAGCCCCGCAACTCCCAGCATTCACCAGCCAGCATGGCTGGCTGTTGGAACGCTGGGAGTTGTGGGGCTTTTTTCTACCTCAACGTGCATAGGATTGCGCATGGCTGGCTGGGGAATGCTGGGAGTTGTAGGATTCCCCCCCTCCAAACACGCATAGGATTGCATCCTAAAACCATTTAAAACCAAAACACAGAAACAGCATGGTAAATAATTAAAACATTGGAGCCCCAGCTAGCTTAAAATACCTTTCCCTCCCTCCCTGGTTGCTGGAAATAACTGCTTTCAGGGGACCTTGAGCTGAGGAACCTGAGGCTCACGCGAGGGAGGGAAGGCGAAGGAGGTGTTTGCAGGTGCATCCTTGAGAGGGAAGGCGAAGGAGGTGCATCCTTACAGCCGCCCACCAGCCTCCCATCATTGGCCCCTGCCCGCCTCCCCTCCTCCAGTCTGTAGCCTTCTCTGCCTCTTTTGATGCTGGTTGTGAGGAGGAGCCTGCCTGATGCTGTTCCTGGTAACGAGCTGGAGGAGAGAGAGGGAGGGGTGCGCTTCTTTCGCCTTCCCTTCCCCGCCACAGGACATGATTGGTAAAACAAACTTGGTAAAATACGTGATGTATTTTTCCTCCCCCAAGGCATTTCTGGCGCCTCCTTTAGCCCAGCGCCCTAGGCAGCCGCCTAGTAGGCCTAATGGTAGCACCGGCCCTGGTGGTGAGAAAACAGAAATTCTTTACTCACTGTGAATTTCTGTTCTCCTTCAAGTGTAGGAGGCCAGCTAGATTTAGGGAAGCCCCGCCTCCCGGGGCTGGGAAGGCAGACCTTGTTCTGAGCTTCCTGGAAGAGGTGGGATCTCCCCAGGAAGCTCCAGGACTTCTGCACCTGTACTAGTTATGTGGAAGAGGGCATTTGAGCAGGGGTCACTTGTGCTCAAACACTCTCTCTCTAAATACTATTAAATGTGCTGGAGCCCTTTCCTCTTTAACATATGGCCACCCTATCCCAACCCCTAGCCAATATGCATTCATTGGCAGCTGTCAACTGAGCCCATGTGCTTAGGCTCAGTTTACAGCAAGAATGGGGGAACCTGTGACCCTGCAGCTGTTGAATTGCAACTTTCCCCATCCCTCACCATTGGCCAGGCTGGCTGGGGCTGATGGGAATTGGGGTCCAACAACATCTGGAGGACCACACATCACCCAGCCCTGGTTTATAGCTTCCAATGAATGCAGGACAGTCAGGGGAAATGGAAAAGACCCCATCCTCCCCTTCACACATTTCTCTTCCCACACGCAGCTGTGGGTGGGCAGAATTTTGCGGGTGGGGGGAATGAGGGAGAGACCCACACCTGAGCACGCTGGGTTAATGCAGGTATTAATGGACGGAGCCTCCATGGCCAATATTAGGCCTGGCGGTCCCGCCCTCAGCCTCTTTTACCTTCCGCAGCTCCCTCTTCGCTCCCTGTATTACAGTGTGGGCTCCTCCTGGTCACCCGTTACGGGGCCGAGTAGGAATTTTGGCTCATTTCCCTGATTGGCCTGAGAGGGAGGTGTGCGTGTTTTGCCTACTCCACACTGTATCAGGGTCAGGGTGCTTTGTTTCTGGGTTCATTGTCAATTGGTTATTCACTTCGGTCACATTTGGCGTGTGCCTGCTCTGGATGGAGTTGCACTCCCCTTGAAGGAGCAGGTCCATAGCTTGGGGGTTTGTTTATTTATTTATTATATTTATACCCTGCCTTTTTTCCTACAAGGAACCCAAGGCGGCTTACATAATCCTCCTCCTCTCCATTTTATCCCCACAACAACCCTGTGAGGTTCACCTTGAACCATCTTTGTCACTTGAGGCTCAAGTGGCCTCAGTGGCACGGAGTGCCTTTTACCAGCTCCGGCTGGTGGCCCAGCTATGCCCCTATCTGGACAGGGATAGCCTGACTTCAGTAATCTATGCTCTGGTAATCTCAAAGCTAGACTACTGCAATGCACTTTACGTGGGGCTGGCCTTGAAGACTGTTCAGAAGCTGCAGCTTGTGCAAAATGCGGCAGCTAGACTTATTAGTGGGACCAGAAAGTCCGAACACATAACACCAGTTCTGGCCTGCTTGCACTGGCTGCCTGTATGCTTCTGAGCCCGATTCAAGGTGCTGGTCTTAACCTTTAAAGCCCTACACAGTTTGAGACCACAATACTTGATGGAATACCTCTCCTAACCACAATCTACCCAGACACTACACTCAACATCTAGGGCCTTCCTCCAGTTGCCGCTTCCAAGGGAGGCTCGGAGAGCGGCAACCAGAGGGAAGGTCTTCTCTGTGGTAGCCCCCCAACTCTGGAACAAGCTCCCCCCTGAGGCCCACCTGGCGCCAACTCTACAAACCTTTCCGCAGCAGGTTAAGACTACCCTCTATGTTGAGACTTTTAACAACTCTAAATAGTGCATGGTGGGGTGATTATTTTTAATCTTTTTTATGGGTCACGTTGCATTAATTTGTTTTAGCTATTTATGTCATTTTAAACTAGGTTTAAAATTTTTATAATGTTTTTATTGCGTATATTTTATATTGTATCATTGTGTCTTCTATTGATTGTTGTAAACTGCCCAGAGAGCTTCGGCTGTTGGGCGGTATATAAAATAAATAAATAAATAAGTGCAGGTTTAGGCAATGGATAGGGTTCGGTGAGCATCCATTGGCACCTTTTAGGTGACTGGGTATAATCTGTGGCTTCATGTTGCTGGGTCCTGAGACTCAGTCTGTGGGAGATAAAGGCCGACTTTGAGGCCTTTGTACCTCACCCGCTTGTTGTCATGTGATTCCGAGATGTGGTGACACTAGGAAGGCCTCCCAGCACCAGGTTGGTGTAAAACTGGGCGGTGGCGAGATGCAGCGCCGCCCTTCAGTTTTGGATGCATCGCCCAACGATCAGCAGTACCAGCTGAAGGGCCGGCCTAATTTAACCCGCACTCCCTCCCTTCGCAGGTCTTTGACTATCAATAAAATGTGGCCCAATTTTAACCATTGATGTCTCGGCTCTTCATTCCCTCTTTACACCTGCAATAATATCCACAGACATATGGAATGACAGAGCTATAGCCGCCTGTTGTTCTGGGACAACAAATATAAGAGCCTACTCATACTGTGGCTTTAGAACTGCCAATGCCTTCCAGTAGCTGATTTTAGTCTACATGTTGGTAGAATAAAAAAAATACCTTGAGAGATTTTACCATGAAATGTTGAAAAAGCAAATTGTAGACTTACCTAAACACACTGAAAAACCTAAAAGGAGGATATATTTTAAAAACAAGAGCCTCTTTCCTTTCTATTATTTTCCCTCTCTTGTTCTTCCTGTCTTTTCCCTTTCCTTGGTCCAACATGAAATCCATCTTCTGACTATTATAGAGCAAAGGAAACTCTGGAAAAATTGAGGAGCCACTTCTAAATAATATGTTCCACCACATCATCCATATCAAATTTGCTTTCCCAGCTATTTTGAAATGGCAACACTTAAACTGGGACCATCGCTTGTTGTAAACTGCCCCAGGAGATCCCACCCGCGCCTCATACACACATACACACAACTGTTGCACAGGTCTTGATTAAGATTTTATACTTATTGTCCAAGTGCTTGTAGTTCCCAACATGTTGAAAAAATATCCATTACTGTACCTCTGTGAAAGCATCCCGATTTGCCTGGAGGCTAACCTTGACTACTTCAAAAGGGTTAACCACAACTGCTTCTGTTAGCCCAGATCCCAAGCCAGCAACTGCAAATGTCTAAAAGAGTTAAATCAATCAGTTCTCATGTGCACTGCAGTAAAACATCCTGCACATCACATTCTGAAGTTGAGCATTAAGCTGACTGATATGATGAAAGTGGAGAGACCAACCCTTGTGCAGTAGTATACCATTACTAAACAGCTTTCGTCCTTGATTAGATGTTGACAGTTCATGCAGAAGAAATTACAAAAGCCACAAACCACATTCCAAATATTCAAAATAAAATGTCAAACTCCTATCAACAACACATTCTCTCTTGCTGGGAAAAGAAGGGGGGGGGAGCTTTGTGACTGATTTAAGAAATGCATATTGAGAAAAATGCATGCCCTCCACATTCTATTTAGGGAGAGTATTACCCCATGAAGAATAATTTACACATTATGTGTACAATACAGCCACAAAGTCAGCTCTTAAAATCACTTACAAGAAGAGTATAAAACAAAGAGTTAATTAGGTAGTAAATCTAATACAAAAAATATTACAGGACTAAATTGCTATGTTCCCAACTCAACGAACAATCTTCTTTGAAAAACATTCTCCAGGGCAAATTTCACCTCTGAAAACATTTAAGTGATGTATTAATGATAATGATAACATTTTATATGTACACCATATTAAAAAAAACAGTTGATGCTTGGGCAATTAATATAATACAATAAACTGAAAGTGGCACTCAGTGTATCTATACAACACAACAGAATATACTAAAATCACTTAAAAAGCAATTTAAACCATATAAAATAGTTTTCATACTATTGAACCCACTGGCCATAATCCAGCACAGATTTAGGTGGGTTTAAGCCTATGGGTGGTATCCAATTAACTCCTCCTGCCAATGGAACTGCTTCCATCAGTGGAACAGGGAGGGGCCTGCAGGGGAGAAGAGGAGGAGAAAGTCCATTGTCCACTCATGCAACATTGGATTTCACCCACTGATTGCAATGGGCTCTATAAGCTTTTCTACATGAGGCATTTATTGTGTGCTCCTCATTCCCTACTAACGGTTGTTTACTGGGTTCTTTAGACAATGTTGTGAACCTCCAATTTCACTTCTGTTTTTAAAAAGCACTTTCAGCTAGTTTTTTTTAGAGCAGGAAAGTGCTGCATTATTTAAAGAAAGTATATTACCATTATGGGTGCTACAGGCCCCTTACCAGCTCTTTACTCTGCTGGGAAAATAGGCATGCTTTCTTTCTTTTTTTGAGTGAGCTCTGCCAAATCTAGAGTCATTCTCCCCGATTTGGATGTACACCTCTTGTTTTCCTCCACCACCTTGCTGCACAATTCCTCTTGCATCATTACTGCCTTCCCCCTCTACCATGACTTTATAACATGAACATCCCACAGTCCATGGAGCTCAGTGAACCATTGTATGATTCATTCAAAGCACATCAAAATCTGCAAGAAGAATTAGAGCTTTCTCTGTTTAAAAGGTATGTGGTAACTTTAAGGATTTTATCTCATGTTCTTTGGAAAAGATGGAAGTCCAGAAAAAGAGAGGGAGAGAGAGAATATGATCCTTCAAGAAGGTAATATAATAGATAATACAATAACTTGAAAATTGATATAACATTTCATGCAGATTTTCATTCCTATTGGCTGATTATGTACATTCTAATAGAAGACCTGTTGCTTTATATGACAAGCAAAAATATACTTTATGCGCTTGTCACAAAACTTCCACTGAAAGAGCCAAACTTCCAATCCCAAGCTTATTTAACCAAGAAATCTATAATCCAGATGGTCAGGATTTGTTGTTAGTGCACTCTTCCAATTTGCTGTTTGGTAACAACATAAAAATCAACTACATGGATTGATACCTGGGTGGCCAAGTTCCTAGGTCCTATGAGATACATGCTGCCGAAGAATCTCCAGGCACACATTCTCCTCCATATTTTACATAAACAAAAAAGCTGGGATGCAGACCAATAACAGTGGTAGCTCCACTTATGCATGAGGTTTTTAAGCTCCCCCTTTAAGTGGAAGCTTCCTGATAAATCTCCTCCAACAGTCCAAAATGTATGAGGCATTGCTTTTTGAAAGAATATTTGCTCCTCCTTCATGTGTGAGTGGACGCATTTTCCACTATTTATTTCACAATACATAGATCAAATTGGAGTTCTATGCAAAGGCGACGAACTAATCTAAATTTATACTGCATTAGGATTATATTTATTATAAATTGCCCATTTGTCCCTTTACTTTTTAACCATCTAGTTATCTAATCATTATTGATCCTGTACCCATTTTATCCTACCCCTACTCCAATCTGATTTTATTAAATTTTATAAAATTCTATTTTATTATATGCACTGTACTTTTGATATGGTCAAATGGACTAATCAATAAAGGATATCTATCTATCTATCTATTATTTATTTATTTATTTATTTAATACATTTTTATACCACCCAATAGTCGAAGCTCTCTGGGTGGTTTACAACAGTTAAAACCATAAAATACAATATAATATAAATATAAGATTTAAAACCACAGATTAAAAAACAAACAGCAAAGCTAGCAGCAGCAGTTCAAATTACAATAACAGAGTTAAAAACAACTACAAGATTAAAATGCTTTAAATGCCTTGGAAAATAGAAAGGTCTTCACCTGGCGCTGAAAAGAGTACAATGTAGGTGCCAGGCAAGCCTTTTTGGGGAGCTTCATTCCACAACTGGGGTGCCATAGCAGAAAAGGCCCTCCTCCTGGTAGCCACCTGCCTCACTTCCTTTGGTAAGGGCTCTCAGAGAAGGACCACTGAAAAAGATCTTAGTGTTCGGGCAGGTACATATGGGAGGAGACAATCCTTCAGAGCGCACAGAGGATTTGGATCTTACCCAACTTATCTCCTCTCCCATTTTCCAAACTCCATGACTCTTTGCTCCATTATCTTGCCCAATATGAGGAGAGAAGAAGGAGGAATGTGTCATGGGAAATGAAAAGCTCACTTCTAGTGAGTCTCTTTACAACCCCTACTAAATCAAAAGTGAATACAGAAAGAAGTGCCCACACCCCAATGGTATAGTCTCACTTACCAATGCTGGTGACAGTGAAACATTTCCTAGCAATTTCTTGTATTGTTCAAAGGTGAAAAACTGGAAAGCAAATATAGTGAAATTTAAAACTCAAGAATGGAGTAGAGATTTTATCACAGAAAGCTGTTTACCTTTATTAGTCTAACAAAAGACAAAGAAAGAATGATTTGATCCACTTGTGCGTTGTTGAGCATTTAGTGCTGCACACATGGCTTTGGTTAAACTTGAATCAAGCAAATTTTGTTCTCAGATCATTTAAAAAACATTTATCAGAAATATACAGTATATACAAAAATATCTATACAGATATGATACAAATACACAATCCAATTTATGGCACTCCCACATCTTAATATCTTCCTCCTTCTTATACCAGAAAGAAAATAATTATACTTTTCAAACTTCTTAAAAAATCAAACAACCATCTGTCATGTGTACAGTTTTTTGTTCCAAGGACAGATTTCTCCTCACATAAATGTGAAATGCTTCCCATATTCCAGCTGCTGAATAAAGGGCACCTTCCTCCTTTTTATTCACACCATGTCATGTCAACAAAAATGTCATAGTAAAATCCATTGATGCTGAGATCAGCAATACGGTACTGTATCACTATTTAGCAGATGACAAAACAATTCAAAATCACTGCAGACTTTGGTGCAGGGATAATTCCTTTAAAATATCCCAAGAGCACCATTACTGGATCAAGCAGAATATTAACCTTAAATATTTCATTTATCCTTAACACGATTGTTTTCCAAAATAAACAACAGAGGTGAATATGCAGAAAGCTGATCACACAATGGAACTTTCCTGCCCAGCCCCACATGCTGTAATGCCTTAAGGCCCCGCGCCAAACCCTCTTGTGGGATGTAGTGTGGGGAGCTGTAATGGGAAGAAGGAATTGGCAAAAATTAGGCTGAGGCACTGTGCATGGCGGCCTGAGCTTGTCAAAATGTTGCACTGATTGTCAATTGCATTAACATTTGCTGACAGACGCATTATAAACCTCCAAAGATATATACCCATACCCATTCATACCCAAGGACCTCCATGTGGTCGGTGGCCACAAGACCACCATTATTTCTATGACTGTGGTGGCACCTGCAGTGGATTTTTTTACAGTAAAAGATACTAAACTGCAACTTCAGGTGACACGTTTAGCATCTTGTCTAGTTTGGCCCACAGATTCCTGCCCATCGTTGCTGTCCATCCTGCCCAGCATAGCTGGGAGTTATAGGCCTTTTTTCTCTCTAGACTTGCATAGGATTGCACCCAGAATGAACACTGCTACTAATTCCTTTCTAAAGCCTGCATAGTCATTTGACCAAAGATCAGAAGGTGACACCTCAGAGTCAAATGTATTTTTAATTGTATTCCATGTTCACAGAATAGCTTCTACAATCAGATTCTTGTTGGCAGCTTCTTCACAACATATTTGTGGTAACCATGACAACATTTCAAGATGCTACCCTACTCTTGACTGTACTAATATAAAACTGGCAGTGTTTTGCCCCACTCTCTACTGACCTGCCACCAATTAGGTTGTCCACCAAGCTGACAATGCTTCCAAAGTTGATGCCATGTAATATCTCCTTAAATTTGGCATCCTTATGCAACTCACCTCTTTTTTGTTTTAAAGTAACAAAACTTATTCCAGACCTCTGATTTTTTCCCCAGATACAAGCATTAATCAAATGCTACCATGATTTTAATTTTCTCCCATTTGTTTCTAACAGGGAATATTTGAAACAAAAAGAAATGTGGTGATAGCTTCTTTACAAATGTCAGGGAATCTATGGCTTGAACCAAGTGCCTCATAGTCTCAGACCTGGTCTAGTCATCTATGCAGGATTGTGTGTGACTTTGTCCCAGAGCCTACTTAGGCCACAGAAAGGAACAGGGATGTGCAATATTTGCCCTTGCGATTGGCAGGCAATATGATGCCTTTGGATTGGCCAGGCCAAGCCAAGTATAAATGATAGGGACTTACATGCCTGGTGATCTAAGCCAGGAGTGGGCAGAAGGTAGTTCTGGATCTACTGGTAGATCTCTGGGTGAATTGCAACAGATATTGCAATTTCTGGACTCCTAGCGGCAGCAACAAAATGACTCCTGCCCCCCTGCCCTAAATTATGCTGCTGAAGTGGAAAAAAAGCTTGGGTAACCAGTGCTGGATTTTTGTGTGGAAAGACTGTGAGCTCCATTCAGTTCTGGTACTCAAAATAAATTTCTGGGCTCAGAATGTCTTTTGCACCAAGTTGGTGCAAAAGGGTTCTAGTAAAAAAGCGAAACAGATCCCTGCAAGCCTGAAGTCCGCCCATCCCTGGTCTAAGTAGTACCTTCTGCGCCCCATGCCAGCTCTCCAGCCCCGTTAACTGCCTGCAGGCATCCTTGGTTTGAGAGCACCCGCCCTGTCTGGTTCTAGGTAAAGCCACCTGTCACAAGCTGAGTTAGGCCCCGAAAATAAGCTCTATCCTACAAAGCCACGGTTCCTTCAAAGACTTTCCGCAGGTCGTTTCACTGCTTTAAATGTGCGGGTTGGCCTTCATTTTGCATTGCATCTGTATTTTCCCAGATGCGTGGTGGAAATAGACCTTTCATGTGATCCCGTTACCTATAATGCAGAATCCCTGACCCTGATCCCAAAACAGGGTTGGGGAAACAGTTGCCTGCTAGTATCCTATAGGATGCTTCAACCTGTTGAGTTTTGCAGCTGCCTGTCCTCTCTCACCACCGCTCTCTCTCTTTCTCCCGCTCTCTGGCAGTTACATTTGCTGTCAGTACTATTTTTGGGGACATCTGGCTCTATAAAAATACTGTGCACACATATAAAGCTTCAGATAAAGGCATCACAGAGCGGGTGATAATGTTCGGCAGAGGGCAGCATGGCTAGACACTGGAGTCGAACATTTTGATCCAATGAAGATGACAGACCGAAGTAGCTGGAGGGAGTCAGGGGAAATTTGCTCCATCTGCAGCAACAGCCAGCGCCTTCTTGTAAAGTCCACCACGGACCTTGAGAATGGTAGCTTTATTGTGCAGATCCCCCTTTCAGCATGTTGAACCTTAATGCTATTTTATAAAGTGCACAATAGTTGTTATACTTCTTTTAAACCATAGAGTTTCCGTTTGCTCCAGCCATTTAACAGTTTTAACAGATTGTACCCTTGGAAGTGGTCCTTTTTCCAGATCATCCTCTATAAATACGATGTTTCTGCCTTATTTTTCTTCTAGAGTTTAGCTCTCCTTTGAAAATAAGTCCATTGGGGCACGGGGGTATGTCCATGTCTACTTAAATGGAGTTGCAGATGCAGTATGCATCTTCAGTATGTTTTAGAGAGAGGGTGCAATGGGATATTAAGTTGTCCCTGAAACATGAATGAATTGGGGGGGAGTGAAAGGGGGAGGGAGAGGGAGGGAGGGAGAGTGCATGTGCTCCTTAAGAAGCTCCAACGTTTTTGGGTACTCTAACTGGCCCATCAAGTGACATGGGTTCACTCACCCTCGTACCTCTGGCGCAGCAGCTTTCAACTTGCATAATCCTTTTCCTTGTGCCATTCTTACAACCATGCTATACCCTGAAGATGGGCTGAGGCACTATAACTTCAGCCAAGGAGAGATGCTGGGTGCAGTACTGCTTGGGTTACTCTATGTTCAATACCAAATTGTTGGAAGCTGTCCATTCAATTAAGTTGCAGCCTGCTTTTACTCAGCTCGATGTGTTGCTCCTGATTTTTCTCCTTGTTCCCCACTATTCATTTATTTATTTCATTTCATTTTTATTTCATGTATATACCGCCCCACAGCCGAAGCTCTCTGGGTGGTTCACAATAGATTATACATAAAAACAACAATAACATACAAAATAGTTTAAAAGATTAAAAACCAAATTTTAAAAACACAGTTTAAAATAACAATTAAAAAACTAATAAAACTGAGCCTACAGGTGACAATCCCCCCCCCCATGCTATTCCGAGCTCCTAACTATTAAATGCCTTGGCATAGAGGGAAGTCTTAACCTGGCGCCGAAAAGATAGTAAGGTTGGCGCCAGGCGGGTCTCAGTGGGGAGCTTGTTCCATAATTGGGGGGGGCTACCACCGAGAAGGCCCTCCTCCTCGTTGCCACCAACCGAGCCTCCCTTGGAGGTGGCAGTCGGAGGAGGGCCCCAGATGTTGAGCGTAGTGTCCGGGTAGATTGCGGTAGGGAGAGACGTTCCGTCAGGTATTGTGGGGGCATAGCAGTTGCGAGTGTATGGGTGAGATAAAGAAGAGTCAGACACAGAGTATATGGTTTCAAATCAGGGCCACATTTATTGAATTGAAGATCTGTGAAGGGCGAAGTGCGGTACTAACCTAGCCCGGCCATTGGCCGGGAAAAAACCAATATTTGGGCGAATACATCCTAACCGCACCGGAGGCGGGTTGGTCTGCCCCCAGCCAGTTGCCCTCCATGTGGAGCTGGAGGGCTTTACCATCGTCGCCTTACTTTGACGCCTCCAGGCACCCAATGTAGGCGAGAAAGGCAAAACCCCAAAGACGTCCCAATCTCCCTCCTGGCAAGCCTCAGGGCATTAGCGAGGGCAGCCTTGGGTAAACGTCAGTCACCTTGAAAGGTGCCACTGGATGATCACCATAAGCTTAAGCCATACTGCCTAATCCCGCACTTCCCGCAAATGCGACCAATTTAGCTATGATCCCCCTGGTGGGATCAAGATCGAATTCAAAAATTTCCCTACCCTGATTCACAGTGTAGAGTAGGCGAAACCTGCCCATTGCCCTGGCCAATTGAGACAATGAGCCAAAATTCCTACTCGGCCCCCGTTAATGGGCGACCAGAGGAGCCTACACTGCTAACAGGGCGGGATGGGAGGGAGCCGGAAAACAGCAGCCAAAGAGGCCGTGGGCAGGAACCCAGGTGCCTAAATAAGCCCTTTCCTGTGTCTCCGCCCTAGTTGAGCCATTGGCTCAGTACCTGTGACCAACCTGACCTGTTACCTGACTCCTCTCTCCTCCCCCACTCGCAAATCTTCTCCCCGGCCCCAGGTGAGGGGCCAGTGGAAGTCTGTTGCGAGTGTATGGGTGAGATAAAGAAGAGTCAGACACAGAGTATATGGTTTCAAATCAGGGCCACATTTATTGAATTGAAGATCTGTGAAGGGCGAAGTGCGGTACTAACCTAGCCCGGCCACTGGCCGGGAAAAAACCAATATTTGGGCGAATACATCCTAACCGCACCGGAGGCGGGTTGGTCCGCCCCCAGCCAGTTGCCCTCCATGTGGAGCTGGAGGGCTTTACCATCGTCGCCTTACTTTGACGCCTCCAGGCACCCAATGTAGGCGAGAAAGGCAAACCCCAAAGACGTCCAATCTCCATCCTGGCAAGCCTCAGGGCATTAGCGAGGGCAGCCTTGGGTAAACGTCAGTCACCTTGAAAGGTGCCACTGGATGATCACCATAAGCTTAAGCCATACTGCCTAATCCCGCACTTCCCGGAAAACAGCAGCCAAAGAGGCCGTGGGCGGGAACCCAGGTGCCTAAATAAGCCCTTTCCTGTGTCCCCGCCCTAGTTGAGCCATTGGCTCAGTACCTGTGACCAACCTGACCTGTTACCTGACTCCTCTCTCCTCCCCCACTCGCAAATCTTCTCCCCGGTCCCAGGTGAGGGGCCAGTGGAAGTCTGTTGTTTATATATGATTATCGTAAGTTATTGTAAGCTGCCTGGCAACTTTTGTTAATAGGCGGCATATAAAGGTTATAAAATAAATAGAAATGAATAATGATAAATACAGCTTGCTTTCAGCAAACCTAGATCTGTCCCAGGCTGCCACTGGAAATGCTTTTTCCCCACAAAATGTCCCATTTTCAGATTTTTCTAGGAATCTGAGTGCCTTGGACTACCTGTGAAGTAATATTATGCAAGTTGAAAGCTGCTGCCCCAGAGGTACGAGGGTGAGTGAACCCATGTCACTTGATGGGCCAGTTAGGGTGCCCAAAAACATTGGAGCTTCTTAAGGAGCACATGCACTCTCCCTCCCTCTCCCTCCCTCCCCCTTTCACACCCCCCCCCCCAATTCATTCATGTTTCAGGAACAACTTAATATCCCATTGCACCCTCTCTCTAAAACATACTGAAGATGCATACTGCATCTGCAACTCCATTTAAGTAGACATGGACATACCCCCATGCCCCAATGGACTTATTTTCAAAGGAGAGCTAAACTCTGGAAGAAAAATAAGGCAGAAACATGGTATTTATAGAGGAAACATTTATAGAATAAACATTCTATTTGTAGTGAAAGTACCATAACAATTTTGGTGTTTCCATGCATCAGTGAATGAGGCCCAAACATTTGTCTATATATGATGACCCACAGTATATACATTTACTAATGATTGAGGTACAACCATTATGAAACCTGTCATCTTAGACTGCTGACCACATGGTAATTTATTTCCCTTTTTATAGAATTAAAAATATTGTCAATCACAACTTGATGAGTTAGTCCACTGAATAAAGTATAGAACTCACTATGATAAAAATTGTGCTACTTACAAATTCTTACAATCAATTAATTCAGACAATAATCCTTAACAGCACAATCTGATACATATCTACTCAAAAGTAAGTCCCACTGAATTGAGTGGGACTTACTCCCAGCTAAGTGGGTATAGGATGTTCTGTAAATCACCTAAGGTAAACAATCAAAGGGATTATGTAAAAAATGAGTGGGTTGAGGACTACAGCCTCAAGTAATATAAAACCTAAATAACAGAATAAGTATCAAAACAGATCTTTACACTGCACATGACATCAAACTAACACATGCAACATTTTCCTATTCAGTGTTACGCCTAACTTTTTCATGGAATTTTAGGTATTTCTTAATGTTTTCCATGCCTTCTATGTATATTACCTAGCAATCTTTTGTTCTTAAAAATTTGCCTTCAAAATACCAATTGCTTCCTAAAGCCATAAACAGAACTACCGGTAACTCTGTTTTATATTATGTGGACAATTCTGATGCTGAACAAAAGCAAAATGAATACCAGTAAACTCCAAATGAAGAGTTCAGTTGAACAAACCGAGTATGAATTAGTTTCTCAGAAAATCTAGCCATGTTTCTTCCCTTGTTCACTTTATTTAAGAGCTCAAAATATCTTTATTACGATAGAGTGAAGCAATTTTTTAAAAGCTCTTTTTGTTATGTTAAAAAATAGCTTTCCTCACAAAATCCAAGGAAAAATGATTGCAAAATATATGTCTTCATGTATCTAATACACAGTGCTGTCCATCTGGCAAAGATACATGTAAATCTAAGTTCCGCAGAGGGGGAAAAATACAAAGTACTTACCATATGTCTCAATAATGTTAAGGTAAAAAATCTGGGAACACATGCAAAATATGTATTTGCCCAACAAGATCATCTGTTAACCATTGTACTGGCACTGTTCATGTCTTTTCTTCAAGTCCAGACTAAATCAGGGCTATAAAGTTTGGCTTTTCATCCTTCAGAATTACCAGCTTTCTTTCAGAAAGGGGGTAAAAAAAGAAAGACAGAAAGAGGCACAAACGGACAGACAAAGGATCTGAACTCTTCAAAGTGAAATTGTCTTTGACACATGGCGTCCAAGTGACATATTACCTTAATTATAGTGGCTTTATTTTTACATGCAAATGGATTTACCAAAGGAATAGACAATTATATTTTTCTTCTCAACAGGAACTCTGCCTTGTTTGTTTATCCGAGTGATCTTTTATCAGCACAGCAGTTTTATAATTCAAGGCAGCCTTTCTCTGCAGGTTTCCGAGATGTGGATGGCAGGTACAGAGGCAGCTGTGCAAAATTACCACAATAGAACTTGAATTGTACTATTGAATTTGGATTCCAAAGGACATCTAGTATATCCCCCACCCCAACGCAAAATAGAAAGTAGGTGATAAGAAGACATCACTTTCACTTCCCTGGGTAACCTTCTCCTAGTAAATTGGGGAAATCAACCATTTCCTAGTGAATAAGTCACAATTTAGTGCTGAAACAAAGTTCATGGAAAATTTCTCTGAAGCAAGTTCTCCTAGTTCCACCCAAACTTAAAATAATCATTAGATGTTTGAACAGTGTGTATGTATGTGTGTGTGCAGGCAGATGCATGTAACCACAAGATCTGTTTCCTTTTCCAAATCAAGCACTCCACATTTCTCTCTCTCTTCCCAATCTAATTTTAGTAAGCAGTCTCACAATTCTATCTGAACTGCAGTGATTCCACTGGCCAACTTTTAAGATATAATAGTAGAGAAGATGGAGCCAGGCCACTGCCATTCCAGCAAAAGAGAAAGTATGTCATGTACACAGAGTTCCACACTCAACCTCATGGGGGTCTAAAATGGACTAAGCACTTTATCTGATATTCTGGATGGCACAATTATCCCCTCTATTTCCAATTCAAGTCTTCCCATGCTGGCAGAGCTATGGCCAAAATGGCACCACCCACACACAAGAAGGAGATGCCAGCAAACTTGGAGGGGTGGGAATCCCAAGGTTTGCAGAGGCTGAAAACATCCTTAGGAAAAACCCTAAGGCGGGGCACTACAAAAACTACCCCCATAAGTACTCAATGGCACAAAATCTTAACTGACTGAGTGAGAGGGAATGGAACAGAGTGGCTGGAAAAGGAGGAGGGAGGAAGACATACATAGATATAAAATGGGTAGAATGAACTATCTCATTTTTGGATAGGTCATTTCCTGATATACTGTATTTTTCGCTCCATAAGACGCACCCCCCCCAATAGGGGGAAATGTCTGTGCGTCTTATGGAGCGAATATTGTAAAAAAAAATTTTTTTTTACAAACCTCCCTCAAAACAATCGGTCCGACGCATGCCTCCTCGGGGTCAAAGAGCCTTGCCCGCATGGCAGCCCGGGCGCACTGCCTCCCTCAACCTCCGGAGCCCACCAGCCCTGCCCCGCCTGCCGGCAGAAGAGCAGAGGGCTCCTGGGCAGAGCGGAGCAAGGCTGCCCGCGCCTGTCACAAACTTTGCCACAGTGGCTCAACTGCCCGGCCCGGCAGCAGGGACGCGAGCGGGCAGTTGAGCGCTCCCCTGGTCTCGGGGAGGGAGGGCGCAGGGCGTCTCCAGGGGCGGGCAGGGACCCTGGCCTCGTTCGGGGTTGGGCTCCGCTCCTGCAGCACCTGGCCTTGGCCCGACACAAACTTGGCGGCGGCGGCCACAGCAGCGCCCCCCGCCCGGCAGCAGGCCCAGGAGACGGCCTGCCAAGCACGCGCCCACCGACGGCAGCCAGGCCCCCTCCCCGAGGGCCAGACACAGCATCAGTGCCTCGGCAGAGCTGCAGCCAGAGCGCAATTTTAAAAAAAGAAAAAGAATTTTTTTTTCTTGTTTTCTTCCTCGAAGACCTAAGTGCGTCTTATGGTCAGGTGCGTCTTATGGAGCGAAAAATACGGTACCTTAGAAGCTATTTTTAAATATCTTCAGAGATGGAAGTAAGAATTACCTATATACATCTATGGAGTAATCAAAGGTTAAATGTAGCTGGGATTGGGGACACTTGTGTTCACCCCCCCAGAAAAAAAAAGCCAACAAAGACAAAACAAAACGGAGAACCACACCCTCTACACAGACAAAACAGTCCAATGAATACTGAGCATCCTCAGTGTGTACAGAATGCTGACTGGCGATTGGAGGGGGAGAGAGAAGGAGGAAGAGAAGAAAAATTGGGGGTGGGGGATTGAATCCTAAACAGAAACACTCCACACTGCAACATTTTGTTTCAGGGCCTCACTTGTACTTGTTTAACTCTCCATCTATTTCATAGATTTCATAGATCATAGAGTTGGAAGGAGCCTACAAGGCCATCGAGTCCAACCCCCTGCTCAATGCAGGAAACTAGAGGAGGGGTCTCCCATCCAAGTAATAACCAGGCCTGACCCTGCTTAGCTTTCCACACTCAGACAAGTTGAGCCAGCGTAAGCCACAGGCCTGTAAAGACCCCAAACCTCCACGTTTCAGGGCCACAACCTGGCTTTTTATAGGAAGTTATACATGGCTCAGTCCACGAAGGTTTCCTGAAGCTGAATCCTGATCGTGAATCCATCCAGGAAATGTTACATTCTCCAAGTAATGTTTCCCTGAGTCGGTGCACAGCCCGAGCCCTTTAAAAATAAATTTAAACAGTCTGCATTTTATAATGCAGAAACTGGGCACTTTGGGTGAACAAGTTCTCCTGCCAGCAGAGCTACTCTCTGCCGGTGGGAAAACACCTTTCCCCCATCCTAGTTCCCTCCAACTAGTGGATGTTGGTGTTAGGATTTCTCTGTTACATGCACTATACAGCTGTGTTCCCAAACCTGGTGCGCTCCAGATATTTTGGACTTCAACTCCCATAAGTCCCAGCCAGCATGGCCAATGGTCAGGAATGCTGGGGGTCACAGCCCAATACATCTGGAAAGCATCAGATTGGGGAAGGTGGTTATACAGCAAGAATACACCATATTAACACTTTAGGGTTCTACCCTTAAAGGAGACTTTAAATAAATTAAAATAAAATAAACTGTATTTGTGGCATTCAGCTTTTTTGCCCCTCCCCCCTTTTGGGGGGGAGAGAAAAGAGAATGACTTACCTTTACTGCCCTTTTGGGTGTTTCAGCCAAGATTGGAGGGAGTATGCCTTTGTAGAAACCAAACAAACTATTGAAGAAAGGAAGGAAGATACACACACAAAAAGGTTACCCAGGTATGTATGAACATTAGCCAAGTGGTAGTTCTGTTTTCTTTTCAGAATGAAACAACTAATCATAAGGCATTCTTAATTGTTCCGAACAACCCTTATTGTCAACAATGGAGTTCTGTTTTCATATGTATTATATAACAATTGCTGCGGACCTTAAATTACTTATCCCGAGATAATACCACTGACTTCAAATCAACAGGGCTAAACTGGATCACATGGTTTGAGAACTGTGGCCCAAATCTGACTTTACACCACTGAAACAATAAACAGAATTGCCAATGAGTAAACACAAATTCAACTCACACAGCATATGTAGATTGGATTAATTTTTTTGCAGAGAATGGAGGAACTCTTTTCATCAAGGAGGAAAAAGAAAAGGTAATTAATTCATTGTTTGTTATCTAAGAAGGCAGACTTCAGACAGACATTATTTAGATAAAATGAAAATGCTAAAAGAAATACCTGAAAAATGAAAGGTATATGTTTGGAGCATGGGCAATGGCTCCTTGAAAATTTGATTCTATATGCAGGAACAGCTAGTTGACAATGTAATTTTACTATTAGGTTTGTGCATATTTTCCTTAAACAAATCCAATACGGTTCTTTATGTCAAGTCAAGTGAATGTGGGCTTTTGCTTTAAATTTGAGTAGTATTACATTCTCCACATGTGGCTCTTTGCCACCATTTTGTGACTGGCGTGGCTTTAGGAATTACATGTGGCTTGAATAGATGTTATTTAAGGGGGGGGAATGAAAGCAGATGGTAAAAGTAAGTAAGCTAATAATGAAACGGTTATTACAAATGCAACAGATACAGCTCATCACCTGCCTTACTAAAAATCAGCTGATAGGAATTTCCATGAGGTTGAATCCAGACTTTCCCTTCCGTCAATAGAAGAGCTTCTTCCATTTGTGCAAGGGACTGAGATCCGGAAGACGTTCCCCACTGGAGGAGGGGCAGGGGAAGATTTTCCCTGGTTCCCCCTTGCATCGTCAGAGCCAGCATCACTTCCCACACTGTTCTGGAGGGTCCCCCAACCAGCTGGAGCAGTTTTTCAGGGGGCTACAGGGGGAAGGATGAATTTGCAAAAATCATCTGCCCACCTCCCTCCAGTGAGAGCATTCTGTGAGTGGGGCCCCACTCACAGGAAGTCTGGATCCAAACCTTAAAACATGTGACATTGTCAGTAATGGATGCTAGTTTTTTTTGGAGGGTAGCCATGTTATTGCAGCAAAAACAACAAAATCTCGTGGCACCTTAAAGACTAACGAATTTAGTGTGGAATAAGCTTTCGTAGACTATAGCCCACTTCATTGGATGCATCAAGTATTATGGAGAGCTTCAGGTAAACAGTGAAGTCAGAAGAAAATTATATGCAGAAAGTACTGACAGCTACAATCACATTATTAACAGTGGCCATTCACGGTGCAGTTGCTGCAAGCTGGTAGCTTGTTTATTTTATTTATTATTTATTTATGTATTTGTGTAACACAGATTTATTTATTTGGGTAACACAGATCTGACCTGTCTTGTCTGCACCTCAAACATCTATGAATTAGTGCTGTGTTAAGCACGGTTCAACCTGAAGTCGACCTGTGCACCCAAGAGATAGTCCAACTTAGTGCACATAGAAATAGGGCAAAGAAAATGTGCATTAGATCTAGGAACATGGCAAATAGCAGATAGCACATGTAGTTTGAGCAATGAAAACCAAAAATACTCAAACACAACCAAGATATCTGGCTATGGAAATTTGTCCTCCATACAAATATTTCTGTAGAGGCAGCATTCTCAGGAGGTAGGCTGGGTCATCTGTCACCAGCAGTAGAATTTGGATTTTAGAAAATCTTTAGTTTTTCCATTCTTTTGGAGGGCATATCAGCATGTGTGAGAAGACTACCACACAAAATTATTCTCAATTTTGAACAGTTTATTCATTTTATGATGTTGTAGATACTACTGACCAAGGTTTCGTTATTGATATTTATGCTGAAATGGATAATAAGACATGTCTTCGATCAACAAAGCAAGAGCCGAATCACTTATTCATAAATGGTTGGTGACGGAGTCAGAAATGAATTTCAATCTGCGACAGAGAAAGAACTGAATTTAGGTGATGATGATCCTGACTGTTACAGGGTTAATCTTTATTGGCCATAATTTGTGTGAGAGGAAGCCACTCATGCAGTTGGGCTTTCCTATTCCTTCTCCCTACTGCAGCCACTGGCGTTCCGCTGAAAACCCTCTGCTGAGGTTTAGAGGACCCTCAAAAAAGGCCTGGGGGCTGCAGTGGGTAGAGGGAATGAGAGAAAATCAGGTAGAGGCAGCTTGTGTGAGCTCTGGATCAAAACCATTATTTTGTAGTAAGACGTGATTTATAAACAGTTCTGTATTAAGACTGTACATTTATTTTTCAAGATACCATCTGTTTTTGGTCTGTAGCTTTTCTTTAAACTACTCTTCAGGTAGCCACCTAATTCCTTTCTTAATCTGGATTCCCCCGCCCTGGCATTTTTCTTTCCTTTCGTTCCAAACTACGGTAAGTGGATTTGGGGTGCCATTCAAGGGTTAAATCCAACACTGCACAAGCAGGTTTCTGCTCATGCAACAGGACTTCCCCTTGCCCTCTTCCCTCCTGTGCACCCCAAATCTGATCTGGAGGGTCCCCCAATCCCCTGGAGCAGATCTGGGGATGCATGGGAGGCTGCAAGGGGGTGTGGAAAACTATTCTGCCAGCAGTTTCCATTCTGCTGGCGGGCAGCCACCAATGGATAAAACTCAAAGGTAGCAGATTTTAATGAGTGTGTATACACACACACACACACCAAAATGGGAGCGAAGGAGGAGGTCATTATGAGGGGTAAGCGGCTGGCAACTAGCCGCTCAGCTGCAGCAGGAAATAAATACTGCTTTTCTGCTTGAAAGTCGAGCAATAGACCTCCTATGCCTCTGACAAACATACACTTATGACCAATCTATATTTAATAAAACTATTGTGGTGATGACTGAGATGCAGATGGTTCTATGGGGTCCCATGACAAATTCTAGGATATTTTGTTTTATAGTTCCCTTAATTTTTGTTGTTCTAGGAAATAGGAATAGCACAACAGCATCAGACATACACATGGAGTGCCAAATTTTCAGTACCAAAGAGGAGAAAAGAAAGTGGCACCACATCTCTAGATTTTAGCAAAATGGAAAGAGTTAACAGCTACAACTTTAACTGAAGCCCAGTTAAAATGCATTATTTTGTTCCAGCATTAAGCATCTAAATGAACATCACCATTCAATTGTGTTCTGGGCAACCACCCAAATTCGTCTTTGTAATAGTTGATTTTGAAACATTACAGTCAATCATATCTTCCCAATTTGTTCTTCTTTAAGGCTTTAGGCATCCTTCTGGTTTCCATTTCTTGTTTGGAAGCCTTGAGTCATCCATTTTGGCAACATGTCCAACCCAAATCAGTTATTTTCTCCAAATTATATTGAAATTGGGATCTTGCTTAGTTTGTTGTTTTCCTCCCCTGTCTCTCACATAATTTTCCCTTTAAGGATCAAATGCAAAACTGATTGAAGGCATGCATATAATATCCTCTTTCTTCAGTTGCTGTCAAATCCAAGCCTGTTACCCACATAGTTCTGTAATTGAAACAACGACAGAAAGTACCTTTAGGGCCCTATTCACTTGCTTTGCATGAATCAGGGGTTCACCTAATTTAGATGAGTTACAGAGCTCTGCTAGTGAAGATGCACAAAATATTCAGTGTGAAATGCACAATGTTACTGGCATTTGGAGGACTTTTTCAGTTAGGCAAACTGGAGGTTAGTATTCTTAAAAATATATATCCCAATACAGGCCAAAGTGCATAACTGAACAAATCATAGCAATATTTCCACTGAAATCTGAACAGAAGCATTCCATTTTATTATTTTTAATATACAGAGGACAGAGGGATTTTCAGGAGTGGGGGTACTTTAGCTTTTGTATGTTTCTTCTTTTTTGCACCGTTTTTACAAAAATTCCACAAAAGTTACTCCCCCCCCCCAAAACAAATCCACCTGCCCACACAACACTCAGATAATAATTTGTAGCAGATTAACAGACTGAAAGGGAAAAGAATCAACTTGGGATATTGTTGTTGTTGTTATTAGTAGTAGTGGTAGTAGTAGTAATGCGATACCTTTTATTAGGACCAGCTAAAACATTTGCTTTATTCATTTGGCTGGATGTTCAGTAAAATAAAAAAAAAGGATAGCTTTGGCTGAAAAGATATACTACTGTTGCTCCAAGTTGGAGTATGTATGAATGTACATATCTTCATTTTAGAAATGTATAAGCAAAGGGATTATAGTGAAAATGAATGTAATCCTAACCGTAACACTCCAAACACAGCTCTATATTTAACTGCAAAACTTTGTAATAAAGTATACAAAACATCTTCTGCAGAAGTTAAATCAAGCACAGTTGAATACAGATCTAACGTTTTAAGGTTCACATCTTCTGCTGATGGGATGTTAAAAAACCTTCAGCTATAATGCACTGAACTGGGGGCATTCAATCTTGTCATTCATGGAACTATCCTACATCAGTCCAGAAAGCTTTAGAATCCATTCCTGCTCATGATTTAGAGCTGAAATGATTTGCTCCCCAAAATTCAGTACACAATTCTCCTCTGCTAATTTTTATGTTGAATATTTTGCAGATATTCTCTGATTGTTCAGATTTACCAAACACACTTGATGCATGTTTCTGACATCCTATAATACTGATTTCAGTATTTGATATTTGACAGCATCTGATTGCAGACATGCAATGACATTTAGTATTTTGACAGTATTTTATAGCTGATATGCAATGGCATGTAGTACTGGACAGTGTCTGATGGATGTCATGCAATAGTACTTATAATCTGACAGAAGATGAGAGTCATGAGACTTCATATGGAATGTGTGCCAAATCAACCAAGATGCCAACAAATCTAATTTCAAATGTTAAGGTTAAATTTCACATTCAAAATGCAAATTGGAATGTTGTATTCAAAATTTCATATTCAATATTTGAGTGGCAAGGTTGGAGAATCTGAAAAATATCAAACACCAGTGAATATCCATTGCAGGTCTACTGTGACCCTACGGACATGAACTGAAGTTATGCTCAGCAAAAAAGAAGCCTGATATTTTAAATAATATTCATGCCACCAACTGCCCATTAGAAGAAAAAGTGCCCCAAATACAGACACATAGGGCAATCCAAAGAGAAAGAAAAATATACTGTGCAAAAAAGAATGGGAGAATGTTAATGAAATATATTTTTAGACTACTCTTGAAGATTCCAGCATACAGCTGGCTCAGGAACCACTGGGTTGGCCAAAAAACTGATGAACAATCAGCATCAATCTAATTTATTCAGAATGACAGTCATCACCATATTTACAGCATATGGGTCAGATTAAGTAGTAGTTGTGTGCCATCTTCCATGTGACTTTGTTATTCTTGCAGAGAATTGAGCCTCTCTTCCACAGTTATTAATCACCCCTCAATCTCTTGCTCAAAACCCTGGCTAATTTTTGGCTGCCTGTTCCATACATGACACACCTATAAATAGAATCAGCAAGAGAAAGAAAGATGAGAAAGTTGTCCATCAGCAACAGAAAATGAAACTAAGCATACAAACAAAAAATCAAATCTTATTCACTCTACATGCAGCTTGCAATACTCTACATATTGTTATATACGGAAGTATATTTTTTAATAAAGTCTAGAGGGAAGATGTTCTTATGACCTCAACTGTGTACTTTGCAGCATATCCAGAGTATTCATTAGTGGTTCAGAAATCCACATCTTGTTCTGAATTTTAGTTTAGAGATTTGTTTTTGCTTCTTTGCTCTTTTAACTTAAGAAAATAAAATAGCAGTGGCTGCACTGTGCTGTAATACTGCACTTGGGGATAGATAAATATTTAAGTAAATACAGTTAGGGCTCAAAGCAGCTACAAAATAAATAGCTATTTTAGGATTTCCACCCTGGATCAGTCCGCGATAGAACCGAACTCTGTCATTTTAGTCTGCTGTGAATTAGGGTGGCTGTTTATGCATTGCCAAAAAAAGAGGAACTGCATCCTCAAAAAAGAGGATAAGACAGGACACAGATCTGCATACATTTAGAAATAATCACTATAATTTAAATAGAAATACAATTTCACCACAGCAGGGAAGACTGTAACCAGGTGACCGGTGTGCCTGCCTGTTCAGTCTGCTGTCCAGGTGGTAACTGTTGATGGGTAGCTTCTGGGTCCCTGCTCTCCCTTCTGATGGTTCCTTAAATTTTAACTGGACTAGGACAGGACAGCCCTTCAGATAGAAGCCATCTTTAGATAGAGGACAGTCCTCTGGCATCCCTTCAAAGAGAAGACTGTCACCAGGGAAAGAGAACACATGGCCACCCTACTGGGAATGCTAGAGGCCACCCTGTGGCTGAGTATTTTGGGCATATCAGGAGGCCTGGCAACCTTTGATTAATGTGTGTGTGCGCGCGCGCGCGCATATATGTATCTGGCTTCCTTGGTTAGGACGGGGGAGGGAGACAGAATAGAACCTGACAGCTCAGGGGTCAAGGCCTAGGGATGTCTGAGAAATACGAAACGGATTCAAATGACTTCAGATTTCTATGACTTTGACCCGCAGATTCTGCAGTGGACTAGCATTTCCTGCGTTGCATGGATTCCACAGACCCGCGTACAGTTGGGTTTTTTTTTTAAAAAAAAACTTAGAAATTGAATGCAAATTTAAGTCATACAAAAGTTACTGGAAAATACGCTGATACGTATGCTATTCAAAACAAAACAAAAGTTTTATACATCTCCAATCCCTCTTCAGCAAGAGATTATGTACCAGTGAAAGTTACAAAAATTGTGGTGGACATTTTTGCATATTTTTCCGAAGGGGGGGGGAGAATTCGATTCTGCCGACAAGCGGATGATGGAACAAAAGATGCCTGACAATCCGTGAACAGGAACGGTGCAGGGCTGTTTGGCGCCCTAGGCCAAATTATATTTAGCGCCCCCCCTCTTGTGCCGTGGGGGGGGCTCCGGAGCAAAGCAGCCCTGCTCTGCAACCCCCCCCCCGCACCGCCGCCGCCCCACCACCACCTACCTTCCCCCCGCCCCCGCTGCTGGCTGCTGCTGCTGCTGCCGCCTCCTCCTCCTCCTCCGACGCAACGGGACCCCCACGCTTTTTTTTTTTTGCCGAGGAAACCAGGGCAACAGGGCTGTTTCCTCCTCCCGCCAAAACAACGCCGGCGGGGCTCCAGAAACGACGGGAAGGTAGGTAGGTGGCTGGCGGCGACAGCGGCAGCAGCTGGCAGGCAGGCGGGGAGGCGCGGCGGAGGCGGCAGGCGGGGCAGGAGCGCGCCGGAGGTGAGGAAGGGGCGCAGAAACGCTGCGCCCTCTTCCGCCACGCGCCCTAGGCAGCTGCCTGGGTCTGCCTAGCGGTAGCGCCGGCCCTGTCCGTGAAACATACATGGAATGGATTAAGTAAAATTTGTACATCCCTAGGTAGAGCCAGATTCATGGCAGAATCTGATAGAGGAGGGTTGGTTAGATAAAACTTGAGGTTGTGGGTGGAGCTTGGAAGAATCTGGAGTTTACCAGTTTTTCAGCCCCATCCCACCCCTGGTATTAATTACCGGACAGAACAAGGTTTTCTTGGTTAGACCAATAAGAATGCAACCCTAATCTTCGCCTGGTTGTCTGAGAGGGGTTAGGTGGGATAGAGGTCCTGCTCTGCTGGAAGAGAAAAGCCCCAGCAGTGGGGTCTCCCATCCTTTGCAGAACCACACAGCTGGCTGCACTCTGATGATGCATAGGGCCCAATCCCTTCAATGTTTATGCATGGACATCTAGAAATTTATTTATTATATTTATACCCCGCCTTTTTTCCTGCAAGGAACCCAAGGCGGCTTACATGATCCTCCTCCTCCTCCTCCTCTCCATTTTATCCTCACAACAACAACCCTGTGAGGTAGGTCAGTGACTGGCCCAAAGTCACCCAGTGAGTTTCATGGCCGAGCGGGGAATAGAACCCGGATCTCCTGAGTCCCAGTCCAACACTCTCACCACTACACCACACTGGCTGGATATACATAGGCACTCCATGTGATCTGGAGGGCATCAGGTCAGGGAAGGCTGACTTCGATAATCTGATGTGTCTTTCTCTGGTTACCTTCCTTGGCCAAACTGAGGTTTGCATCCACAAAGAATATTTATATATTTATTAAATTTATATTCTGCCCCTCCACTAAAAATAGTGATCAAGATGGCTAACAATAATAAGCTACAGATAAAATACTAAATTATAATTAAAACAATGAAAACTAATCAATTAAAATACTTCAATTAAAAACCAATCAATTAAAAAGAAGTAAACAGTGCCAACCAGTCAAAACCTATCTTAGCAAATTTCAGCTTAAAAGCCAAAAGCCAGTCTAAATAAATATGTCTTTGCCTGCTAGTAGAAGGACAGCAGAGATGAAGCTAGCCAAGCCAACCTTGGCAGGGAGTTTCAGCATGGGTGCACCCACCGAGAAAAAGCAGGGCCTTCTCAGTGGTAGCACCCCATCTTTGGGATGCTCTCTCCCTTGAGATACACACTGTTGGCTTTCTTCTGGCTTTCAGAAAGTACGTGAATCTTTTTTTTTGTTTCACTAGGCCTTTGGGCTTGAAGTTTTCTTCTATTGTGTATGTATTTTAGCACTTTTATGGCATTGTATGTGATATTAGTATATTTTATCATTTTTATCTGCCTTATGGACTGAAAATTGGGAGGAAAAGTGAAATATAAATAAAAATAAGTGTTACTATTTAAGAAACAACTGGAGCATACATTAATTGAGGCGTCAGCTTGTACTGTGCCACATTTCTAAATTCACACACACTAACACACACACCTACTTGGCTTTTCTATAACCATCCCTCTGTTTGCAGTAGGAAAAACGTACAGGCATGCCAAAACAACTTTGCCTAAAGCTTCTACAACAGAAAAAACACACACCTCATTATGCTGCAGATTGTCAGAACTAGCAGAATGCTCAGTATGCAGTTTTAGCTGTCTTAAACACTGGGACAAAAATTAGAGAAGGATTATTTTGGGCCTTTTGCTAACAGAACTGCCCTTTGCACAACAGGTACAGCAGGAAGCAGTCACTGGTTAAATATTGCACCACGCCTAGATCTATTTAAGTTGAGGAATGTAAGAAAATGCATTGGGACCTTTTGTTGTGTAAGGACATGAGACAGGATTTTGTCCTTTTCTCTGACGTCACAAAAGGCAAACTTTTGCAATTATATGCTCAGTGTATAATATCAGTACTAGACAGCTAAGCAGTATATGTGCTATGACTCAGTGATACAGAATTAAGCTATTTTGTATCATCACAAAAGAACGGATTAGGAGGAGAACTTTTTCATTGAAGATTAATAGCCTTCATTGGGTGAAATCCAATCTCACATGAGTGGACTTCCACTGGTACAACAGGACATTACCCTCCTCACCTCCCCTGACGCACCCCAGATCTGTTCTGGAGGGTCCCCCAAACCTCTGGAGCAGATTTTGAAAGTGTATGAGGTGCTGCAGGAGGTAGGGTGAATACCTTCCCCCTTCTGCTGATGGAAGCTGTTTGTTGGCTATAGGGGCCCATTGGAAGTATGTATGGTCCTTTGTATCACTATATCCACATATACTCACTAGGGAAAGCTGGTGGTTAAATGTACCCCGCTCCCCCACCTGCCTCTCAAATCAAAAATCAAAAAGATAGGAAAGACCATTACGTGTATGGCCATCCTGGCTACCTTGCACAGCACACAATTTTTAGTGGGCCATACACAGTAATGGAGTCTTGCAAACACTTCTGGGGACATACAGTTTTACATGTGCAAGGATTGTTGCCTGCATTTTGGATTACTAGGTAAAATCTCCAAATTTGCAGTTGAAACTAATATCCTCAATGTCTAAATACAACTTGTAGGCAAATATAACTGCAGGTGCAAGATGCTGCCTGAAATGATTTGCACGTTCAAAAACAGAGGCATAAAGCATTTACATGTATGACAAGGTAATCTTGTTCCATTTTTCTTGCTTCTAAGCTCATGCAGTTCGTATTTGCTGATATCTGAATTATATCTTAACTTAAAAGCTCCGTTCTTGCCACCACCCCATTCACATTCCATGCACAACTTTGGAATTAAGAGTGAAGTTTAAGCACCTCTTCAATATTACACTTTCCCTTCATGGAAAAAAGCATTAAAACTGTGTAGTTTCGTGGGGAAAAAGCATGAAAACATGTGACAGTTGTACGTTTGTTTCATGAAGCCCGATTCATGTGGAAATGGGATCATGCTGCTTGCCCTACCCAATGATGTGCACTCTATTGGCTCCACCCCACTTAACATCCATGTGTCCCAACATGAGTACCTGAATATGTGCAGGTGCTCCACACCATTGGGCCCCCCGATTGTGCAGGGGTCCCGATCATATAGAGTGCCTAAGAATGTTCAGCTACACCCCTTTGCAGATGTCCATGCTCAATGTGCAAATATTGAAGGGAAAGGGCCCTATGCATCATCAGGGTAGAGCGAACCGTGTGGTCCTTCTTCATGCAATAGCCTATACAGTAATACCTTGGATTGCAAGTAACTTGGTCTGAGAGCGTTTTGCAAGACAAGCAAAAAAAATTTAAATTTTTGACTTGATAAACAAGCAAGGTCTTGCAAGACAAGTAGTCGTAGGGATGTAACCGCTCGCCTTAAGCGAGCGTAGCGGGCCGAAATGCCAGAGATTCGCTTTGATATAAGAGTGTTTTGGATTACAAGCACGGTTCCGGAACGAATTATGCTTGCAATCCAAGGTATTACTGTATATAGAAAACAAGTAAGTAGGGCTTGAGTGTACTAGAAAACTGCAATTGGCTCTGACTTGCCAATGCAAGTACACCGTGTGTACACTTAGTCAAACAGATTGTGTGCAGGACAATCTAGGCATGATTTTCACCTTTCTTCCTACATGAACAAGCTTTCCGTGTAGGAAAAGTGTAACATTTCTAGGACCTCACCCATAAGCATGTACTTAATGGGTGGATAAAGACTGAAGTGGGTGGTAGTTAACAATTGTGGAGTAGAAGGGTATGATTTTGCATGTTGCATAGAAAGCAGCAGGGGTACATTGACCTAATTTTCAATTAAAGCAAACACCCCAAATACATAAATGCGGATGACACCGGATTAAGTTCTTCTGAAAGTCCAGTCTACTCATGCATATACCGGTACTCCTCTGAACAGGTTTCAGGAAGGAAAGTGAGGAATGTGTTTACAGCTAGGAAGCTGATTAGGATATATATGAGCAGTGGTGCAGCTAAGGCTGGACTTGAGGGCTAAAGCCCAGGGCCATCCAAATGACCATTCAAGAGAGTGGTAAACAGCACAGCCTTTGGGCCAGCACTGGACATGCCAGGGCTCACCAGAGCCGATGCTAGTTGCTGTAGCATCCTTCTTTCTTATTTTTAGATACATTTAATAGTCGGGGGGGGGCAGCCATCCAGGTTACTGATACTCATTTTATTATTTTTACTTTCAAATATATATTACCCTTTCCTAAAACAAAATGATACTTATTCACAAGTAAATGGGATTAGCATCAGGGCAGCAGAAGCAAACTCCATTTTATTCCTGCAGTCATTTATTTATTTACAGCATTTTTACCCCACTCTTCAGCCAAAAAAGGCTCACAGAGTGGCTTAGAAAGATTAATATTAGACAGTCCTGCCCTCATATTTACTATCTAAAAGACATAACACAAAAGGAAAAGGGACTGGGAGGGAGGAAGAAGAAAGCAAAACTCAGGCCCAATTCTTAGTTACAAAATTGCTATAGATGTTTTTTTTTTTCTTTTTCTGGCGGGGAAGGGCAAAACAAGCTCCCTGCAGCTGTTTCTTCAGGATCAGGCTGGTCTCCCCCCTTGCTGTGATGTTAATCCTGGGAGGCATGGGGTGCAGCCTCCCAGTGGCCCTTGGTGCTCTGGCCGATGGATGAAGCCATAGTCTGCCACCCCAGGGAACTTCCCTGCCAAAGTCAGCTTCATGAAGGTGCTGTGATTTACAGTGAGTTTAAAATGCAAAACTGCACATGCTCAGACTAGTTCTTCTTCTTTTTTTAAAAAAATCTGGGCTGGCAAAGAGTTTTGTCTGTTTCTCTCTAATATATATGACGTGGAATGGAATGTTGGGGCTGGGGGAAAGAAACGTGACTTGTGTGCTTCACAACTGAAGCACACACTTATGGCTGGCTAAAGCCCGTCCGCCCGCCCGCCCGGTAAGATGATTAAGTCCAGGGTCTAAAATGATCTCGCTGCATAACTGCATATGAGGTACTTTCAACCAAAGTTTAGCACTTGAACTGTCCCCCATCATCACCTGTACATTTGTCCTCCATTAGTAGCGTGGAGCAGTAGCTGGGGGATGGCATTCATATGGGAAGTCTAGTTCAAATTGCTATAAAACACACTGGATGAGTCACTTATCCACTTCACAAGGTTATCGCGAGGCTAAATTGCAAAGGAAACAGAAAAGCACTAAGGAAATGATACATGCTAACAAGTATTACAGGTGTGTCTCATCCTTTCTCCAAGGAGCTCAAAGTGGAACTTTTATCTCTCAACACCCTCATGAGGTTGCACAACCTAAAACCAATCTCCATCTCCACTAATATAAGGACTAGAACACTGTTCTTTACTCCTTCCCTCTGCCTCACAAGAGACCCAATCAGGGTTAAAGATGGAACAGAATAATTGCTGGTTTCTATATTGCTTAAGGGAGATCAGCCATGCTACTCTTTCCCTGTAGCCTTTGGTGCAACCTAAATTATTTGCACCAAGCACAGTTTAATCCAGTCTTCTTCAACCCGGAGCCCTCTATATGTGTTGGACTTCAACTCCCACCATCCCCAGTCAGCATTTCCCATACTGATTGGGGATGACCAGAGTTGTAGTCCAACACATACATACATACATACATACATTACATTTCTATCCTGCTACTACTCCAAGGAGTCCGAGGCAGTGTACATGATCCTTTCCCTCTCTATTTTATTCTCACAACAGCCCTGTGAGGTAGGTTAGGCTGAGAGTCAGTGACTGACCCAAGTCCAGCTAGTGAGCTTTATGGCCATGTTGGGACTAGAACCCGAATCTCCCCAGTCCAAATCCAACACTCGAATCACTACGCCACACTGGGCCTTACATATGGAGGGCACCTGGTTAGGGAAGGCTGGTCTACTTGATCAATTTTAAGACTATTACAAGCAGCAGGCCAGGGTTCCTTCAGCTTACATAGCATCTGTTTCTCCATGCCCCCTTTTTTTGTGTGGGTGGGAGCTGGGTCCTTAACAGCTAGCCTGATGAAGAGTTTTTATGAACTCAAAAACTTGATCTCTTCTTTGTCACCTTTTAATTGGTTCTAATAAAGGTATGACTATATGATTTATTTTGTGTTTTTCCCCTCGTGGGCTGGTATGGCTACCTGCAATTTTGGTCACCTTCTTAGGTAGGGGTGTGTGTGTGACAGAGAGAGAAAGAGAGAGAAAGCGGGGGCAGGGAGAGAGAGAGAGAGCTTGCCCTAGACCACCCAGTGCGTTTCATAGTTGAGCAGGCATCTGAGGCTCAGTTTCCCACACCTAAATCCCACACTCTAGCTATTGCACTGCATTGCCTTACCATTTACTTATTTTTCAATCACCAAGCATTTTCAGTGCAAGTTTTCCTACCCTCTTCCACCATTAGCCAACACTTCCTTGAGACCATAATGTATAAAGGTCCCCTTTCCGTGCTCTTTTAATCAAAAAGTGTCCATGTAGCTTAGCAGCAGCCCATATTCTAGGTACGGTGACAATCCTTGTAGATTTTATTTTTTAAAAACACCCTGCCATGTGTTCTTTGAACAGCCGACCTGCCTCAGCAAGTTTGATTCCCTCTTTGAAATGTTTTCTTTATCTGTGCTTCTTTTGATCAGCCCAAATGCTCCAGCTCGAGCAAGGAAGCTCTGCCATATCGGCATGCAAGACAATAATGTCAATGAATCTGAAGTGTGCAGCACCATGGTTATTGTTGTTATCGTTCCAGATTCCTTCAAACCAGATCAATAGGGTCCAAAGGACTTTGGCTCCTGTCCAAAATTACAATACAGATTCTATAATAAAATAAAGAATGAAAGAAAATATTGGTCAACTCACTGTAAAGCGACGTTTAATTTCGAGCCAGACTGGGGTAGATTAGCATCAGGTTCATGTAATGTGCGGGGAATCCACAAGCTGGTTGCAACCATCTGGCATTGTCAGACAACCAGCACAAAGCCAACACAAATAGCGGCTCATTGGGCATGACGAAATGATTATCTGTCCGCCTTATACAGTAGAGATCCAGAGATACAAAGCAAAACATGCTTCTCTGCGGACTGCAAAAAATGCTTTCCCATACCTTTGCCAAAAATAAAAGAAAGGAAAGAAAAAGACATTTGGGACAAACTTCTTCCAAGCCACAAAAGTTTGATTTGCTTTCTTATCCTAGCCTGATGGCTCATGGGAAGTTACTGTATATCTTCACCTCTTTCTTTATCCTGACAACAATCCTACGAGATTGGTTCAGGCAACCTTCCCCAACCGGACTGGCCATTACTACAAGATGTCATGATGGCCACCAGTTTGGACAGCTTTAAAAGGGGATTAGACAAATTCATGTTGGAGGAGAAGGCTATCAGTGGCTACTAGTCCTGATTGGCTATATGCTACCTCCAGTATCAAAGGCAGTATGCCTATGTACTCCAGTTGCTGGTGAACATGGGTGGGAGGGTGCTATTGCACTCAGTCCTGCTTGTGGGTTTCCCGTGGGCAGCTGGCTGGCCACTGTGTGAACAGAATGCTGGACTGGATGGACCCTTGGTCTGATCCAGCATGGTTCTTATGTTCTTAACCTGGCTGGCACCCTCCAGATGTGTTGGGACTATAATACTCATCATCCCTAGGCAGCATGGGGATTATGAATGTTGTAGCTGAATGCATCTGGAGGGTGCCAGATTAATAATAATAATAATAATAATAATAATAATAATAATAATAATAATAATAATAATAATAATAATAATAATATTTTATTTATTACCCGCCTCTCCATCTAGATCGAGGCGGGGAACAACAGAAAATATAAAATACCGGTAAGATTGGGGGAGGCTGGGTTAGGTTGTTAAGAAGCAGCTTGTCTAAGGTCAACCACCAAGACTTATAGCAAAGCAGGGATCTATACTGGCTCCTTCTCCTTCTTCTAATCCATCCACTACATCACATAAAGCCTGCATGCTATTCCTCCCCATAGAAGCTGGCCAAAGTCTGAACCTGAGCTGTTCACCAGCTCTTTTCTTTTCTTTTCTTTTCTGCAGTATAAGAGCGGGTTGCAAAGGAAGACATATAATAACTGATATATTGGGAAACATGGAACATGCTGTGTATTTGACAAAAAAGAAAAGTAAAACGAATTCACCTGAAGCAACAAAGTGTGTTGAAAGGGGCTACAGGGCCACACCTCTACCCCTGATGATGTGTAGTTCCTCCCAACCTGGTCCCCATCGTTCATGCATTTCTCCAGGTCCTGGAACCGTGTGTGATATATTGGACCCAGGAACATCTGCACGCAAAGCATGTGCTCTACATATAGAACTACACCCCTTCACTCAGTAGAAAGTACTACTTGTGTCTTCTGGCAAAGTGACACAGTAGCATAGGGAGCAAGACCGCCAGGCTCTCTGATTTGAGTCTTTTGTCACTTCACACTCTTTTGCCACCAGCAGGAGCTATGGAGCACAAAAGGCAGTGATGAAAGTGGTCTGGTATTGAATGCTGGCATAAAGCTTAGTGTGAATACCAGTAGAAGTCTTAAGGGTAAATCAATCAATCAATCTATAATAACAAAAGAGGATGTGTGTCTGTCCATCCATCAGTGCAATAACACCAAGGCCATGAAATCTAGACACCTGAAACTTGGCATACATACTAAGAGGAGCCTAGAGGTATGCACCTCAGAGTTAGTTTGTTTTTTAAAACACATTCATTAATTTAAATGTTTCCATGTGGTTGCAGTAACATCTTCAGCCACTAGGGGAAGACCACCCTAACCAGCACATAGCTTTGCAGTCCATACAGTTTGAAGCCAGGGGAGATCTGTAGGCTGAGGGACAGAGTTACACATCTGCCCCCCCCCCCCGGGAAATGGATAGGACAGACCCTTCCCTTAGGGAGTAACATGGCAGGGAACACGCCTAGGGGTGCAAGTGGGCATGGCTTCACCCAGATGTGTGCCAGATGGGCATGGCTTCACTGACAGCTGTGTATGTTTTCATGAAGGCTTCGCTCTATTAAACTAAGAGCTATTGTAACCTGTGCGAAACTGAGTCCATATGCTAGTAAATAAAGCATTTACGTGCAGTTGTTCTTTCTGCAATACACATGACAGGTGTATTCCCCCACTGAGACAGACCCACACTAAATACTGGCTTCTGGTGTGGTGTTAATACTAGCCCTATGCTGAACCCTGCCCCCTATTTTTGCGAAATGTTTCTCTCTCTGCGAAAGAGGTGTTGTTTTTTCTGCCTCTTTCCCAGGGAGGGGGAGAGTTTCGAATAGTTTTTCATTGGGGGAGTGGGCAGGGTTTCCACTTACCTTTTTAAGTGTAGGAGGTGGCCGAAGGGTCTTCTGTCTATTTTTAAATTTTTATAAATTGCCCCGTGACTGTCGTAGTGTCGCAGGGCTCTTTACACAAAGGCTTTCAGCCCGGTAGCTCTTCCTGAATTCCCATGAGACCATGTGAGAGATGTGCTCTCTCATAGACATTCAGGAAGAGTTGCAAGTGCAGGGAGCATTTTTAAAGTTTAAAAAAATAAAAAGGAAAGAAGACCACTCGGCCACCTCCTAGACTTAAAAAGTTAAATGGAACCCCTGCCCCCACCCCATGGAGAAATTTATTCAAAATACTCACCTCCCCAGCACCTTTTGCAGGAGTTTTCTTTTTGCCCCCACAAATTGCCAAAAATGGAAGAATCTAAATATTCAGCACAGCACTAGTTAATACTACCACATCTGTGCGATGCATGTGCATGCCATGTGGGAGTTGCATTTGGCCCCAAGTCCCTGTAGCATATATGCTCACACACATTGAGGGGAACAATGAATGTATGTAGTGAGTGCATGCAGTATACACACACACACACACACACACATACGTGTGTGTGTGTGTGTGTGTGTGTGTGTGAGCGTGTGTGAAATGGCCCTAGAATCCAGACCTTAGCCTGGGTCTGCAATGGGAGAAGATGTCTGGTTTTATATTTTGTTATGTTCCCCTTTCACTGGAGCTGCTGGCCATGTTCGTGTATTGTTACTTCCTTTTCAAATTTGAAGAAATACCAAGGGCAGGATCCCGTGATAATGTAATGGGAATACTTCTGTTGCCCTCTGGAAACTAGCCAAACTGAGCCTCGGAAAACAAAAGGATTTAAAGTATTTTAGCAATGTCATTTCATGTTGTGGGAGCATTAGTTTCAGATCAGTAACATTCAGAATTTAGGTCTTAACCACATTAAAGTATTATTGCCAAAGTAAAAGGTAGTTTACATTAGGGATCCTTTGAAAGTTTGAGGGTAGATATATTTAGTGTAAAAAGGAGGGTTTGAGGAACCCAAAATGTTCACAGAGCCCCTTCCAAAAGCTTATCTTTTTACCAGTTGCTGGGAAACAGGGGAAGGGGGTGTTATTGCACTCATGTCCTGCTTGTGGGTTTACCTGGGTGACTTTGGGCCAGTCAGTGGCTCTCAGCCTAGCCTACCTCACAGGGTTGTTGTGAGGATAAAATGGAGAAGAGGAGGATTATGTAAGCTGCCTTGGGTTCCTTGCAGGAAAAAAGGCAGGGTATAAATATAATAATAAATAAATAAATAAATAAATTAGTTGGCCATTATGTGAACAGAATGCTGGACTAGATAGGCCTTTGGTCTGATTCAGTGGGACTCTTTTGTTCTTATGTTTACATTTCTGTCTGTTTAATGCCCTTGCAGCACCTACTTAAACAAACACCCCAGTATTCTTATTTCTGGCTATGTAGTCCTAGACAATGAGGAATCACAAAGCTGTCATGATGACATCACAGAGCAATGTAGCCAATCAGATCTGGCTACATGATGAGGTCTTTGAAATCAAATGAAGTCCTCACATTGCCTTCATCTTGAAAGGAGGTGGGGAGAAGAGGGAAGATGTTGGCCCAATGCCAATATAACACGTGATGCTTACCTAATTGCCTTATCTCCCCCTCTGTTTTTGCCTAATTCCACTTTAAAATCAAAGCATAAACGCTTATCAAGATAATTAAATTAATGAATGTTCAATGAAACTGAAGAAAAAATACAGCATTTGAAAGGACCAAACAAATTTATGTGTATGAATATATATACCGTACTCACTTCCATTTTTACAGAAACTTGAAATGTGTAGCTTTGTGAGCTATTTTGTGCATTTCTTCTAACAGTACAATCCTATTGTTTATTTAGAAATAAGACCCACTGTATTCAATGGTGTTTACTCTTAGGTAAGTGTAAATAGGATTGTAACTTAAAGTTCTGCTTTAAAATATACATTATGCTGCATTTCACTATAGCCTCACCCTGCTATATTTTTAAATTTCCAGCTATTCCAGATGTTTGTTGGCACTTCCCCTCATCAGATGAAAACTTTGAATCAAGTTCTTCTGGATTCGTACAGATTATATCAAAGAACTGCAGATTCACAAAATACAATGCATATACCAGTGCACAGGGCTGTGAGAATCAGCAAAATTTGCAAGTTTGAGTTCATCGAGGTTTGCTGAATACTATGTTGAAGCTTACCCTGACTTGTATCTCTATCAGATTGTGAGCTTTTTTTTTTTCTTTTTGCACTTGTGCTATTTTCGCACACATTTTTTAAAAAGTACGCCTCAATTGTGCACATTTTTCTCCCATTGATTGACGTGTCTTTGTATGCATCTTTCACAAGTACGCATTCTTTCATGCACATTTTTCAAAAGTACACATTCTTTGAACACATTTGTTTGGTTCCACAAATCACACTGCAAGCTCAGAAATGTACGGACTTCAACTGCAGATTGTGTTCAGTCCTTGGAGGTGCAAACTGGGTAAATTCTGGTCAAAAAATGGACAGAAACAAATTTCTCACATATCTCTAAGAGCAAATGGTCTATCCACCCTGCATGACCATGGAGGACAACCTGATAGCTCAGGAGACGGCTGCCGGTTGGCAGGAATTCCTCTTGCCTAGTGGCTCTGTAGACCAGGGAGGCAAGGGGACCCAGCAAGGCCATATTGACTGAACCTACGTGAGTCGTGCTTGCTTTGCCTCAGCCAACACAGCCCCACCCCCCGTTTTTGAATCTGTCATGAGGTGGCCTCCTCCATAGCAACTACAACTCCCACCATCCCTAAACATTAGCTATGTTAGGGCCAAGATCAGGACCGGTGCAAGGCAGTTTGGTGCCCTAGGCAAGATCAGATATTTAGCGCCCCCCCCTTCCCACTTGAGAGCGCTGTATTTTTTTTTCAAGGCGTTTCTGGTGCCCCCTTTAGCCCTGCGCCCTAGGCAGCTGCCTAGTTGGCCTAATGGTAGCACCGGCCCTGGCCAAGATACCTGGAGGGCCACAAGTGGCCCACCCCTGGCTTAAACGATCCCATGTGGGGGAAACAGGCTTGAAGAATGTATGTCTGAGGACACAATCCCTCCAGTCCCTCCCCTTTTGGGGCCAATGAGCAGCGGAGACTGGTGTCTCCAATGTCAGCAGGGCCGTATATCCACTCCAGATTTTAATCTGAATTTTAAAGGGGCTATCCATGGAGCAGAACCCTATCCCCAAAATAGGTTCGGCACTATGGATAGCTCCTTAAAAGTTCAGAGTAAAATCCAGAGCGGATACACAGCCCCACTGACGTTGGAGACACCCGCCTCCGCTGCCAATGACTGTAGGGAAGTAAGCAGTGAGCCCTAGGAAGCTACCTTGTAAGGCATCAGTCCATCCAACTCAGCACTGTCTACAATGGGCTTCACCAACACGGCACCCGTGAGGCTGTCCTTCCCCTTGCAACCTGTTTTTGCTTTAAAAAAAAAAACCTTTAAACAGCGCAGCTGGGCACCCTAGAGAGCACAGCACCATCTGAGGATCCAGCTGCCCACGCTCTCAGTTTCACCAGAGTGCCTCTGGGCCCAAATAGGGTTCCCACAGGAGCCCAGAGGCACTCTGGGGAAATTTAAAGAGGACGGGTGGCTGGAGTTCCAGTTAGCACTGTGCTTCACACTGTGCCTGGTCATCTTGTAAAAAAAGCTTTTTCAGGAAAGGATTTCCTTCCCGCCAACACCTCATAAGATATCTGGGGACACAGCGGGGGCAGCAGAGCAACAGGGGCGTCAGTGGCATGAGTGGAGCGACTGGAGGGGGGCAGCAGGGCAGAAGAAGAAAGAGAGTGGGTCGCATTGGTTGGCTGAGAGATTGTGGAGGTCGGCTGGCAGAGAGAAAGAAAGATTGAGGATGGGTTGTGTGACAGAGAGAGAAAAAGAGATTGGGGAGTAAGTTCATAGAATTCATAGATCATAGAGTTGGAAGGGGCCTACAAGGCCACCGAGTCCAACCCCCTGCTCAATGCAGGAAACTAGAGGAGGGGTCTCCCATCCAAGTAATAACCAGGCCTGACCCTGCTTAGCTTTCCACGCTCAGACAAGCTGAGCCAGCGTTAGTTGGCTGGCAGAGAGGAAACAAATGGATTGAGAGTGCACTGAGGTTTGGGCAGAATCTGGGTGGGTAATGAATGGGGAGAAATTAACCTGTGTGTGATATTCCGGTTCTTTTGGGAAATTAATTTTAGAGGAATTTATTTAGATTTGATTAGGAGAAATTAAATGGCTTGCTTATTTGAAATGGGTGTTCTGTTAGAGTAGAAAACTATGGGTTTAAAGGAGTGGTTTTCAGTTTGGGGGCTCAGACCCCACCTCTGCCTTGTACTCAGGCTACTTGGCAAGTTAATTGTCTTTTAAACTCACCAGTTTGCCGTCTGTGAAATGGGCACATCTCCATGGCAACCATTTTGTGACACAGCACTTTCTAAAAATTCCAAAAAGTTCACAGGCCCCAAAAGGTTGGGGACCCCCCCCCCCAGTCTACCCTGATTGCTTTCCAGGATTTCAGACAGGAATCAACTCCAGCTTTAAACCATTGGTGCCAGGGATTGGACCTGGGACCTTTTGCATGGAAAGCAGGTGCTCCGCCACTGAGCTGTGGCCCTTCCCAACATGCTTCCCTGCAGCCTGCCAGCCACTGCTGGATGTGGTCTCACCCTGTGCACTCTTCTCTGCTGCAATATTTGTTAGCAGCATGAGGGCAGCATTCATGCACAACACTCAGCCCCGGCCTGTCTTTCCCCCATCCTGTTTCCCCCACCCCTATGAGAGCAGTAACTGATACGTCAACATTCCACCATGATAAACAGCTGAGGATACGGGTTTTTGAGGACAATCTCTTGTCATTATCTGATAGACCATCTGGGCTCAGCTCTGAGTTAGCTTATATTTAAACCTCAATTTCCCTATACCTGATTGCTAAATAATATTCCCATTAACCCATAAGCCAATTTAAAAAAATTGAAGAAAACAGACGATCCTTCTATCATGCACTTCCCATTGCCATTTTGGATAGTAGCCAAATGATGGATCTTCCACCCCCACCCCCAATCCCCTGTTTCTTCCTCCCAATGTTACTGATGAGTTCAAAGTAAAGCACACTCCATAGTTACCGGAACAAAGATCACTCACTCTGAATGGCTTGAGATAGGTAAACACAGCTGGGCTCGTGACTCAATTAGTAGTAATGCAACCTGCTGCCACACAAGAATCTCTGGTGCAGGTATGACCTCAGGTTTCTCACTACTCCAGGTGCTGGGAGTCTGCAGGGTTTGTTTTTAATGGAAATAATGATCCTAGGCCAGGAGGATATGGATAAGGGTCTCTCTTTTTCCTGGACATTAAAAAATGAGACGCCAGAGCCATAAATGACTTGCCCCTTAATCCTAAGTATGTTTCCTTGGAAGTAAATTCCTGAAGATCAATGGGACTTGTAAATATGATTAAGATCAAGCTGTAACTTTGCTGCTGCTTTTGTAGATGTCTGTCCTTAAGGCACTGTGCTTAGCCATGTCACAAACTGAACACACATTCAAGCAGCAAACGCATGAGCAGAATCTTTGCTCCCTTTTTTGTATGTCATGAAGACATCATTCGATTTCTACAACCATAAGGAAATGAGGAGAAACCCAAAGTAAATAATGGAGAATTGTGCAGATTTTTAGTCAACTCCAAATGGGACTGAAAATAAGGCAATGAGTGAAGAACATTAAAACAGACTAGAAGTCTGCTCGTTTAAGATATTAGATGGGCAGCATATATGTCCTCACATCATTAAGAGAGGCTGTTCCAGAGAAGAATAAAAGATGAAGAAATACTTCTGTTCTGATGCACGTGACATCTTCTCCTCTTCCGTGGATTCCATTCACCAGTGCACTCCATTTACCCTTTCAGAATAGAGACAACCCCTAAGAAAGAGGAAAGCATCATCCTCTATGCCAGCCTTCCCCAACCTAGTATTCTCCAAATGTGCCAGACTACAACTCCCATCATCCACAGCCAGGATCACAGATGAAAGTTGGTGGTGGTGGAAGTTGTAGTCCAACATATCTGGAGGGAGCCAGGTTAGGGAAAGGTGCTCAGTGCCCTCCCATTCATGATCCTGAGAGAACGTGAAAGCCGGCTGGGAGAACCAGCAGCGAAGTTAGCTGCATTTGGAATGAGATCCGGACAAGCTTTTCCCATGCACATGCAGCCCATCATATCTATGTTTCATGTCAAAAAAATAATTAATTAAATACAGCCAGCCAGTCATATCTATGCTTAATGTACAGTGAATAGGTAACTGGACTGTGGTAGGTTCCAGAAATCTGTTTTCAAACAAAAAGAAATTCCATTTAGAAATGTCACATTTTATATGGTATGCAAGGATATTGTCTTTTCACACACACCCTTAAATTTAAAGAAATTCAATCTGTAAGAAAAAACAGTGGGAGAAAAATCTCAGTGGCAGGTCAATAAAAATGAAGAAGACAAAATCTCACTTAGTAGGAGAAGAGTTGCTAGAAAATTAATGTTTTCTGGTGAAATCTTCCAGCTATCAAGAATCAAGGACATGATGAGTGGCCCCTGAGTATGTTAGGGGTTCCATCTGGAGAAGGTGGACTGTCACAATCCAGGTCCCTGTTTCCGACCCTGTGTGACAGTGCCAGCTCTAGGTTTTTGAAGGCCCTTGTCCATCCCTCAGTGGGCCTACCTTCTCACTTCCATTGTCAACCGCTGCTATTGTTCCTCATTCTCTTTCTCATAATTGCTACCACTTGCTTGTTTGACAGGCAGAGGACCAAAGAGCAAGTAGGTAGAGGCATTTCCTCCTCCTCCTCCTCCTCCTCCTCCTCCTCCTCCTCCTCCTCCCTACCACCATTGTCTAGGTCAGGTGAACGAGAGGCAGGTGAACAAGCAGGTTGCAATGGTGAAGAGGAGGAGCAACTCCTGGGGGCTCTTACCAGTGGGACCCTGCAGAGGTGTGGGCCCTCAGCAGATGCCCAACCATGCCTCCTACCCTTGATGCCGGCCCTGTTTTGTGATTATTCTTCAGGGGTATCTGTCTCTCTGATTGGACACTGATGGTCAAACTGCACCTTACTTTAAATACATAGCATGCAGCTTCCTTCCTGCTTTTTTAAACTCAAAGGAAGTGTGTGTGGGTGATCTGGATCGGAACGACAGCACATACTGGAGGGGAGGTCTAAGCCTTCCCTCCCCGGCCATGCCCTCCCCCAACAGCTCCCCACAAAGCAGTTACTAATAGTTTTAAAAAGTCTCAGTTGACATCAAATGAGGGCTTTAAAAGCTATCAATAGGTGCTGTGCGGAGGGCAGGGCTTTTGAGGAGTTCATGGCTGGGAAGGGAAGGATTAACCTTCCCTATCCAAATGCGGTGGTCCTGATCCAGATTGGGGGCCCGCACTTACTTTTCAGTAAAATAAAAACAGAAAGGAAACTGCACACCAAGTACCCGTATTTACTGCAATGTTTACTTTCACCCTGACTCACTATTACAATAAACAATGAAACTATGAACTAGCTGTGCAAACTTAATATGCACTGAATACACTAATCCACCCCCTGTCTTTTAAGAAAGAGATTCATGCCGTTGACAGATATAACTAGTAGTGGTACAATTTAAGGCACAATCCTATGCATTTTTAGACGGAAAAAAGGCCTACAATTCCCAGCATGCCCCAGCCAGCCATTGCTGGCTGGGGCATGCTGGGAGTTGAAGGCCTTTTTTCTGTCTAAACATGCATAGGATTGTGCCCTCAATGGTTTCTAACAATAGTTACAACAAGTGTGTAGAAGGAGGGACCAAATAGCTCTATAGCAGAGCACATGCTTTGCAGGCAGAAGATCCTCAGTTCCATCTCCATAATCTCCAATTAACAAAGATCAGGCAACAGGTGATGGGAAAGACCCCTGCCTGAGATGCTGGACACCAGCTGCCAATCAGAACAGACCATTCTGGGCTAGATAGACAAACAGTCGGATCAGATATAAAGCTGCTTCCTCTGTTCCTAGAACTGGGGAGAGCTGGTTAGAGAGACAGAGGTGCACTTGAGGAATTAACACTGGAGATATGACAGAGAGGGGAGTAGGATGACTTTAATCCCTCATCTAAGGGTATCCAGGTCACAGCAATGTGAACATCCTAGCAAAGCTGAGGCTGAAAACAACAGGAATGCAAGAGAAGATATAAGAGGCAGTGTAGCTAAAATGGGTCTCTTATGGCATTGGGGGATGGCCAGAGAAAAATAGTTAGGAGTAAAGGAAGCAACAGGCAGGAGCAGGGAGTGCTAGCTATGGAGGGAAATGGACATTGATAGAGGTAGTTCATGGAATGTGAAGGCATCTAGGAAGTCTGGGCTGCCAGGTTTTTATTTGGCTGAATGCAAGTAATCTAAAGTGAGAGAGGCTTGTTTATTTATTTATTTATTTATTTATTGCATTTATACCCTGCTCTTCAGCCAGAAAAGGCTCCCAGAGTGGCTTACAAAGATTAATAATAAGACAGTCCCTGCCCTCAGACTCACAATCTAAAAGACATGACACAAAAGGAAAAGGGATTGGGAGGGAGGAGGTGTGTGTGTTTGTTCTTTGCAGGATTCAGACGCATATAAATAGATCTCTTTTCTGCCTCTTGGTCTTTAGTAATGTTCTGGGGATAAATTGCTCATAAAAGGAACCAGCAATGAGCTAATGTGAAAGGTCTGGTAATGAGAGCTGTAAAAATTAGTGGATACCAGACTAACTTTATAACTTGTGTGACTGGTGACACAATATCTCTGTTTTTTTTGTTTTGTTTTTGTTTTTTAAAAAAGTTCAGGAGTTCAGCACTGATGTGGATGCCCAAGGAAATTTTACAGCTAAGTAAATAAAGCACATAGATAAAATATTTCTAAAGAGATTCTGAATTAAGGGGAAATGCATAAATAATCAAATTACAGTAATGCTCCAACATCCCTCTGTTCAGCGTGCTCCAATAATAAAGTGGGTGTGGGGCTTGCCCCCCCTGGGAATAACCAAAATAATGAAGGTTAAATTCTATTCCCACATATTTTCTGATTCTTCCCCTGTATTTCCTATAACCTGGCTTCACATCAAAGAAAATACTGTATGAGAAATTAGTAGACAAGAAAGACAAAACTGATATGAAAAATAACCCTTATTTATATCGATGATAATTGTTTCTGGTTTTAATTTAATCTTGACTCTTCTGGATAGGTCGAGTCATACATGACAAAACAGGAAACAAAAATTAGCTAAGGAAACATTTCCCCGCTCCTTTCCATTTTAGTATTTGAACTGCACAGCATCTCATTCTATTTGAGCCTAATGTTTTCCATAAGAACACAAAGGGCAAAATCCAACATCGCGAGAGCAGACTTCTACTCACACAGTGGAACTTTTTCCCCCTCCTTTCCTCCCCCGCCCAAAACCCTCACTACCTCTCCCAAATCTGCTCTGAAAAGTCCCCCAACCCTCTGGAGCAGATGTAGAGGGTGCGGGGGGGGGGGGCTATAAAGGGCAGGGGAATCGCCCCCTCCCTGTTCCACTGACCGAAGACATTCCGTCCACGGGAGGGGCTACTTGAATATACTCCCAAAATTGCCCTGCTGGGTTAGGCAAAAGGTCCATCAAGTCCTGCATTCAACAGGGAAAAGCCAGAGAGCTCTGGGAAGATCACAGGGAGGAGGTGATACTGGTGTCCCCCCTGGTGTTTTCCCCTGCCATTTATTTCTAGTATCTGGCATTTACAAACATGTCACCTCTTTCTATGGAGGTTTCATTTAGCGATCATGGCCAACAGACATCAACAGACCCATCATCCATTAATCTGTCCAAAATACTTAAGCCAATGGCTGTCACCCATATCCTGCAATAATTAAGGCCATGTACAGAAAATGGTTACTGAAGGGCAAGGGGAACTTCTCCTACTCCTATTGTGACACTAGCTCTGATCCATCTTCAGCAGTTTGATAACTAAACAAAGGTAATGGCAAGTATTGGAGCCTGATCAAAGGGGAGAAGCTTATTAAGGCTACAGTCTTTATGCCCACTTACCTGGGAGTAAGCCCCATGGAACTCAAAGATATTTACTCCTGAGTAGAGATGCAGAGGATTGCACTGTAAAATTCTCAATCTCCAGTTTCAGCCCCACATGTTAGTCAATGCCCTGGTGAAATTGACTAGATGTGACAATAAACACTCTCTTAAAAAAATAAGTGAGAAAAATAAATAAACTTTCTTGAGAGGCATTTTTCGGCAGTCCCCAAATTGTTCCAAGAATGCAATGAGGGATTGTATTACTCATCATGGGCGCTATCCAGCAGCCACACCAAAGTATGTACCATTTGTATTTTAGCAGTTCTGGCCACTCTGCTAGAATCAAGTTACGGCTTTTGCCAGTTCTGTTCAAAGTGCTGCAGAAACCTGCAAAACCAGCTCATCCAGAGAACATGGTGAGACAGCAAAGAAAGAAAGAAAGAGAAAGAAAGAAAGAAAGAAAGAAAGGAAGGTGTGTACTGTAGGCAATGATAGCCAAGTCCAACTCTTTGAGAAGTTATTGCCTATATAAAGCTTGAGAGAGCCAGTATGGTGTAGACAGCCAGTGTGGCGTAGTGGTTAGAGTGTTGGACTGGGACTCAGGAGATCCAGGTTCTAGTCCCCACTCTGTCCTGAAGCTCACTGGTGACTTTGGGCCAGTCACTGACTCTCAGCCTAACCTACCTCACAGGGTTGTTGTGAGGATAAAATGGAGAGGAGGAGGAAGATTATGTAAGCCGCCTTGGGTTCCTTGTTGGAAAAAAGGCGGGGTATAAATATAATAAATAAATAAAATATCTGTACCTAATTTACAAGTCATTAGAAAGCCGTTGGACGAATCACTGAAACATACGCTTTGTAATTCATTGGGAAACTTTCCTATAAAGAGGGATTGAAATGCAAGTGGGACTGAAGGGAGTATTAAAGGAGGATAAGGAGATTGCGGAGAAACTGAATGAATTCTTCTCATTTGACAAAGTCCCTTACCAAAGACTCCTGAGCAAACTTAGCAGTCATGGAATAAGAGGAGAGGTCCTCTTATGGATCAGCAACTTGTTAAAGAACAGAAAGCAGAGTGTATGAATAAATGGTAAATTCTTCCAATGGAGGGATGTAAACAATGGGGTTCCACAGGGATCTGTATTGGAATCAATGCTTTTCAACTTATTCATAAATGATCTGGAATTAGGAGTGAGCAGTGAAGTGGCCAAGTTTACTGATGACATCAACTTATTTAGGGTGGTTAAAAAAAAGTGATTGTGAGGAGCTCCAAAAGGATCTCTCCAAACTGGGAGAATGGGCATCAAAATGGCAAATGCAGTTCAATGTAAGCAAGTATAAAGTGATGCACGTTGGAGCAATAATAATAATAATAATAATAATAATAATAATAATAATAATAATATCCTAACTTCAAGTATAAGCTGATGGGATCTGAGCTAGCAGTGACTGACCAAGAAAGACATGACAGAGGTGTACAAAATTATGCATGGTGCGGAGAAAGTGGATAGGGAGACATCTTTTTCCCTCTCTCATAATACTAGAACCCAAAGGGGTCATCCCATGAAGCTGATTGGTGGGAGATTCAGGACAGATAAAAGGAAGTCCTTCTTCACACATCACAGAGTTAAACTATTGAATTCACTTCCACAAGATGTAGTGATGGCCATGAATTTGGATGGCTTTAAAGGGGGATTGGACAAATTCATGGTGAAGGCTATCAAAGACTACTAGTCCTGATGGCTCTATGCTACCACCAGGGGCAGTATGCCTATGTACACCAGTTGCTGGGAAGAGTGCTATTGCACTCATGTCCTGCCTGTGGGTTTCCCGCAGGCAGCTGATTGGTCACTGTCTGAACAGAATGCTGAACTAGATGGACTCTTGGTCTGATCCAACATGGCTCTTCTTATGTTCTTAAATGAATGGGAGCTACCATGACCAGCCAGCCATTAATTTCTGCAGAGCTTGTGAGGACAATTTGCTGTTGGATCGTGACCTTTGTCATACATCATTTCCAAAAGGAAATGTAGTCCTTCAAGGTAAACTTAATGCTACTATACATGTTTGTTTGCTATCATTATTGAAAGGGGTCAGGTTAGCAAAACCTAATTACGTGCCCTAATTGTAGGGCAAAGCCATTTTACAATTTATTATTTAAAATTAAATGAAGATGTAAAACATAAAAGGATCAGCTCGATCCACTTAATCTTCCACAGGTTTTTATTTGTTTTAAGTAACTTTTTATATCTTCTTTCAGTAGTACCTTAAAAGAAATTCTTCTAACAGAATTTCATTCATGTATATCGCTCACATGAGAAGCCTCAGTATATCTTTGTTAATCAGACATAAGAAAACATTCATGCATTTTATACTTATTTACTTATTTAGTACTGGTCGCAGGTAATTGTCAGTTTCCACTATGTGAGGCTAGCAGCAATTTGAGTACAGCTCACAAATCGCAAGTCAGTAGAACTGGCATTCCCCATTTAAAAAAATGAAACATTGGACCAAACTCTGCATATCAGATCTGTCTGCAGAAAGTTCTATGCTGTGTTCCATTCAGGGCATGCAGAGAGTGTGGTTTGGTCAAATGTGGATAGCTGAAGTATGATTTGGATGATATTTAAAATACTATATAGGGTTGAATCCAGACTGAAAGTGCAACCCTTTAAATGTTTACTCAGAAGTAAAACCCACTGTGTTCAATGAGGCTTACTCCCAGGTAAGTGTATATAGGATTGCAGGTCCCCCAACCCTCCAGAGCAGATTTGGAGGGGGGGGTGACTGCAGAGGGAGTCGGAATCTATTTTGTCAATGGTATCTGTTCCATTGGTGGACGGACACCATTGGATTAGATAAAAAGTGTCCCACTGTGTCAAATGTGAAAAATAATCCAAGAAAGATGTTCTATTTCATATTTATGTTATTTCTCTTTTATTTCAAGCACAAAAATGAGGTTATCTTCTGGTGATATTAGAGATGCAATAATCTTACATAATCAGAGGGGGGATAATTTCAAACTAATTAAAATCTATACAAATTTGGGATATTGAAACCCCCCACACACATATTTCGGATGTTGGTTTTGGACCTTTGTCCTAAGGCATTAGCACTTTGATCCAGCAAGAAAGATTAATGCATGTTCATCTGTCTGTGTGTCGCCTTCCACATATGCTGCAGGTGCAGGGGCACAGCCCCATCTGAATGGCTATGCTCACCTGAGCACTATTTAGCTGGCTGGAAACATCTTTTTGATACAAGAAGGGATGATACCCCCATCTGGAGTCACCTACTGTTACATGGACTAGTTGTCTGCAATTACAGCTGGATCATAGTCTAGACCAGGGCTCTCCAACCTTGGGTCCCCAGATGTTACTGGCCTACAGCTCCCAGCATACCCAGCCAGCATGGCTAATGGCAAGGGATTCTGGGAGCTGTAGTCCAGCAACATCTGGGGACCCAAGGTTGGAGAGCCCTGGTCTAGACTGTTTACAGAAAGATTCTAGGGATAATGGAAACAACAGTAGTGTACGGCATGGACAAGAAGCTAAAGGAAGACTCAGGTTCGTGACAGGTCTGGAAGACGTTAGCCCTTGTTAATTAGCCCACACCCACCCACACAGGCCTGTACACCATCACTGTATTTATAGGCTTTTCAGCGCAAAGACATGGGCTAGAAATGTACTGATAATGACAACTGTCATTCTAAGTCACTAGATTCTGTGCTAGTAACGAACCAGATTTCTTTTTCATGGATAGAGCAGCTAAACTCATTAAAATAATACACAGGACCATAAAATAGTCTTATTAAAATGCTTATTAAGCATACATCTTGTTATGAAAGCTGGAACTATGATGATGATGATGATGATGATGATGATGTGTGATTTGTTTACAAAGATGAATGTGGAACAAAAGAGGACACGAGGAGCCAGAACCCGATATAGTTGATGCAGTTCTTCCTATTAATTTCAGTTTGTTTGGAATCAAGTTCTAAAAACGCAGCAGCTCTGGAATACTGCTAAATGTATTTCACTCTATCTTTTTCAAAGCATAACAGGCATTCATCACACTGGAATAACAAAGCCGTAATCTGATATATGACAAATATTACCAGCTTAGTGGCTGATGTCCATTACTGATGGGACCTGCTCACTATTTAGAAAAGTTTGGCATTGAAGGATTACTGAACAAACAGAACACCTGAAAAAACTTGCATACAAGAGTCTGTCATCAGGTGTGATCGAGGACATTACCTGAGAACGCTGGCTCTTATCTTAAGTTGGAAACGACTGCAATTGCCAACAGTTCCAAACAAAGAGCTTCTGTCAAGGAAGGGCGATACACTGAGCCTCTCAGGTGGTGCTTTGACTTCCCAAGACTTCATTCCTCTTTATAGATCACCTGAGACCAAACTGTGCACTAGCCTTCAATAGATGAGCAACATCACAAACCAATTACTATCAACAGAAAATGTTCATTCTCTCTCTCTCTCTCTCTCTCTCTCTCTCTCTCATGAGATCTTGTGAGAACCAGGAAAATCTCTCTCTGTACTATATTTTATTTATTTATCTAATAAATTTATGAATCGTACCCTCTGCCTAACAGGAACTGAAGGCAATAGATAATAAAAAATACCATTAAAGACTTCACATCATAACACAATAAACACAAGAGCACAGCCATAAATAAAACAAAATCTGAGAGCTACAATTAACATTTGAATTAGAGCTAAAACATCAAGTAACATTAAAAACCCGACAGAACAAAGCGGTCTTTACTGCTCATCTAAACCATAATAATGAGGGAGTCCTTCACCTCCCTCAGGAGGGAGTTCCACAATCGGGGTTCCAAAAACGCCCCTGTCCTGAGTACCTGCCAATCTAGCTTCTCTGGATGGTACCCAGTTATGTCCTCCTGCCAATGGAAGTGCTTCCATCTGCAGAACAGTGAGGGGGGGTGCTGATTCCACCCCTTTTCTGCAGTCCCCTACATACCCTCAAAATCTGGTTAAGAGGGTTGGAAGACTCTCCAGAGCGGGGGCTACATAGGGGAGGAGAGGAGAATAAAATCCAGCCCTGTGAGCCAAAGTCCATTTGCACAACATTGGATTTAACCTTCTACCTTCCAGGGAATGAACATAGCATTAAGGATTATTTTCTTACTATTTTTTTTTCATGCACTCAAAAATTATTTATGAATACATATGGAACAATATATTTGCATTTGCAATGACATTAACTTCTGATTAATATTATTAATACAGGTATAAAACATCATTTGAAAGCATGCCAATGTCCGTCTCTGTACTTGGATTAGGCTATAATCTTACATAAACTTTACTTGGAAGTAAGTTCCACTAGGATCAGGATATGTTATTTCTACATTTTGATGGAGAATTTTAATTTTAATATAATTTTAAACCAAGTCCATGTTCACTAATTTATTCATTAACATACCTGAAAACAGCAGTTATGTAATGCCCATGTTACTTGCCTTTGAAATTGTGAGTCGTGGCACACATGTTGTGTTGGAAAAACTGTAAAAAGGGCAGAGCATGTGTTTCGATGTGGCCTCCATAATCAGCTATGCCTATAAAGTGCTTCTATAATTTACGCCAACCCGATGCGCTCTTGCATTCAGTTGCCCACATCCACACCTCATACCAACTTCAATATGTATTAACTCTAGGGATGTATGAATTTGCCTGTTTTTCTGTCTACAGCCTCCACATTTTTTGAAGCACAAGTTTGTTCAGTCCCATTTCTGCAACAGTTTGCAAATCATAGAATCATAGAATAGTAGAGTTGGAAGGGGCCTATAAGGTCATCGAGTCCAACCCGCTGCTCAATGCAGGAATCCAAGTTAAAGCATCCCTGACAGATGGTTGTCCAGCTGCATCTTGAATGCCTCCAGTGTGGGAGATCCCGCTACCTCTGTAAGAAATTGCTTCCATTGTCGTATAGTTCTAACGGTCAGGAAGTTTTTGCAAATGAACATTTGTATGCATTTTTGTACACATTTCTGCTAATAGAAATGTTTTGTTGGCCTTTCTCCAAATATATAAATTGTTGTATGCAGTTTTCCCTAAAATACACATTTTTTGGCAGCCAATTTCCCCTAACATATGCATTTCTGTATGTCATTTTTGACTGGAGAACTGCATCACAAAATTTGGAGAAGTGCAAAAACTGAAGGTTAACTGCATTTGTATTAGTTCAGGAAGTGTGAATTAGGATGGTTCATATCAAAATGTGAACCAAACAATTATCTCCCTCATCCCTATAATAAATCGGTCCAAATGATATCATGCCACAAACAAAGAACAGCAGTGAAAAAGCTGGCCTTCACCAGAGATCCCTGCCCGATGCAAAGGATTGTGAACAATCCAGATCAGGCCTGTGTAAGTTGTGCTCCACCAAGCTGAATCAGCCCACTAAATATACGTAATGGACTGCTACGTGGCTTGACACCTCTCTCTCTCATTTTTGCAACTGTAGGCAAGAAACATACAGGCCCTAGTAGGACACCATACATGGATGGTAGGTCACCATACATGACCTATTCAGCTTGGTAGGTCACCAGATGTGCTGGCCTGACCCAGATGTTTCACCAAGTTTGCATGGCCTTCTCAAGAAATAATCTAATTGCAATATAACTTTTTCTGCAAATAGGAACTGAGCGTTTGTGTACAGAATACAACTGCTCATGTCAGCCTTTGCAAATCCTTGTTATTTTCCTTTGCTCTGATATTATAACTGCATTCAAAAAATGTAGTTACGTGTTTTACAATGAAAGTAAGATAAATGTTGGATTTTTAAAAGCAAAAAATCAGCAAAAAAATATATGCTTGTAATCAAAACAGAGCTGGAAAATGTCACTTTCAACTCTCTCTATTTACTCAAGACAAATCCTAATTCTTCCTGTCAGCAGCAGTCACTATCCTGTGTGAGCAGTAAGGATTAGATCCTGCTTCAGGAAAACACCAATTATAATAAGTGCTGCAATCCTGAACGTATTTACTTGCAATATTCCCACCAAAGCTGAAGGAACTACTTGCTGATATGTGGCCTCAAGTCTTGGGATTTCCACAGCATGCTACCAAAGTTTTGGCCTGCCAAACTAAAACACTACCAGGGAATATTTAATTTCTTCAACAACATCCCCCCCCCCCCCAGCATCTAAAGCATGTCAGTCATTCATACAACACCAAATAGGCAGGTATGGACAAGGCACAGTAGCAGACTTCTACAAAATCAGCGCGCGCGCACACACACACACACACACACACACACTATATTGTCCACACAGAAAGTGAGCTTATATTTGATGTTATCATTATCTCAAACAAATCCTGATCATTTATGGATGTAGTACAACTTTATAGTGTTAATGTAGAAATGCATATTTTTCTTGAGAAAGCAATTTTTCAAAATTATGTCAGAAGTATTGAAGCTGGCACCATCAAAATAAGACTGAACTCTGCATAATTGTGTGCTTATGGGTACAACCCAGCAGGGGTGTTGAATCCAGCGGTGCGGTGGTAAATTTTACAAAGATTACATAGATTTCATAGAGTTGGAAGGAGCCTATAAGGCCATTGAGTCCAACCCCCTGCTCAATGCAGGAAACTAGAGGAGGGGTCTCCCATCCAAGTAATAACCAGGCCTGACCCTGCTTAGCTTTCCACGCTCAGACAAGCTGAGGCAGCGTGAGCCACAGGCCTTTTTGAAGTGCAGGTGCTCATCATGACAGTCCCCATAGCCCACGCCCCCAAGGCGAGTCCAAAGACGCAGGCAGCGGTTTCGATCCATATCGACAACCCAGTTCTAACAGCTTTATCTCCACTAGGGGCAGGTGTATTGTAAAGCTGCTGGGTCGTAATTGCACATTCAAGACAAAGCCACCACAAAATACTCTGCAGTACAACAGGGAACAATATATTGTTTTGGGGAAAATTCATTTCCATCCCAGCTCCTGTGAGAATTGCAGCTGTAAGAATTGCTACTATAAGCATTGCAGCTCAGAGGGAACAGGCAGTTCTGGTGGTGGGTGGCGGCAGATGCCATCAGTACCCACGCTAATAAAAAAAAAAAAGGTGCAGGCGCTGTGTCCTTGTGAGCCTGACTCCGCTGCACCACTAGTTGAACCGCTTTCTCCCCGAGGACCAAATTCAATTTTGGAGCTCTCAGGGGCCACATTCCAGTGGTGGGCAGGGATGAAGACAAAAAGGGCAGCACCAAAAATACCAGCATATTTTAGTTTACAATTCTTACAGCCAGTAATTGAGCCTTAGGAGAGGCATCTCAACCTTTTTGAATGGGGGGAAACACTGCACAATAGCCGTGAAACCACCAAATGGTCAGTAGTTGGGGGAAGGGTGAGTGGGCATCTGGGAGACGGCAGTCAGGCATTCGAACAACATGACCGGTCCACTGAAGTTGGCGTTGAAGGATCATTTTTTCAATGCTAGTAGTCTTTGCTTCTTCCAGTACACTGACATTTGTTCGCCTATCTTCCCAAGTAATTTGCAGGATTTTCCGGAGGCAACGTTGATGAAACCTTTCAAGGAGGTGGAAGTGACGTTTATAGATAGTCCATGTTTCGCAGGCATACAATAAAGTTGGTAATACAATGGCTTCATAAACCAGTGTTTTGGTCTTCTTACAGATATCCCGATCCTCGAACACTCTATGTTTCATTCGAGAAAATGCGGCACTTGCGGAGCTCAGACGATGCTGGATTTCACTGTCGATGTTAGCTGTAACAGAAAGATAGCTGCCAAGATAGAGAAAATGATCGACATTTTCCAGTATTGTCCCGCCAAGCTGGATAGATGGCATCACCAAAGGATTGGCTTGCACTTGCTGATGAAGCACTTTGGGTTTTTTGATGCTGGGGAACCACCCCTGGTGGGCCGAATTGGGCCCGCAGTCCTGAGGTTCAGCACCCCTGCTGTAGCACTACACCAGAGCACCCATGTGCACACCTGGACTGGGATGATCAGAAGCCAGCCAAAACTGCCTTGAGCATTTTAATGGAAAGGCAGGGCAGACATGTTTTAAAATCTATCAAGTGCCAAATGTCAAAACTGGCTTTACTGATTTTGAATGGCAGATTGGCTAAATTGTGATACAGTAGCTGTTACGGTGTATAACATGAGCACAATACAGCTGAAATCATGCACTTTTACACCTCAGTGATTACACCGGGAGTGTTATTATTTGTTTGTTTGTTAAATATATGTTCTACCTTTTTTGCCCAAAAAGGTACTCAGAGCAGCTAACAATAGTAAAAATTCCAATAAAACAGAAATACAATTGAAACATTAAAAAAGATTAAACACACAATGAAAACACATCAATAAAAAGAAATAACAAAACCACACATACCTTTCTCTCTCTCTCTCTCTCTCTCTCTCTCTCTGAACTCAATGGAATGAAAAACTGCTAAACTTCAGTGGTATACAGTATAATAAAAAGGGGTGTTTTTTTTAAAAAAAGAGACAACCTCACATCTCTCTCCCCTACATCAAATAAATAAGAAAGACAAACACAATATCCACCACCTGACTAATCATATTGTTTGAATCATGAACATTTGCATGCCTTTAAAAAAATAATAATCATACAAACTCCTTCTATCCCTCCAGAAATCAATCTTTCTATATAAACAGTGTTGGTGCAAACACAGCAAAACATGTAAAACAGGTACTCTCCACTTTACTTTCATTTGTTCAAAGTAAGTTCTGTAGAAAACCTACATGACTGTCAAGGATTTATGACTAATTGGATCCACATTTGGACACAGAAAGGGCTGTCACCCTCTTTGCATTTAGATGAATAGCTATCTGGTGATCAACCATGTTAATTTTCAAGAATCTCATTCACCTGAGAGAGATGAGATATCAGAATTCTTCAAATGCTCCACCATTTATGTGAAGGAAATTGCAAACAGAAACATCATTTTGAGAATCTAGTCTAAGATGAAAGATTAGCAGATGCTGCAACAATCATGGTAACCAATCCCTCTCTTAAGGAAAGGGGCGGGGGAAGAGAGAATGAATGAATATATTTATTACGGTCAGTGACCAGCACCCAATAATAAAACAGTATCAGACAAAGCAAAACATATAACTGCACATAACACTATTACATCAACAATACATCCCAAAGTGTATAAAATTTATATCAAGATTTTTATATCAAAAAACCATAACCAGGATACAAGATCACTGTGTTAACAAGGAAGGGGGGCAAGAGAGAGAGAACCCAAGCTCTTGAAAAAAAAATGGTTAGAAATTTACTTCTCTTCCAAACCATTAGTAAGTTGCACCTTTTTTTTTTTTTTGCTATATGAAACATCAGGTTTATACAATCATGTATCCAGTTTAAGAGAAAAAATAGATATGCCACTTAGCCAAAGTATCACAATTAACTTCTAAAGGAGAGGAGTACTAAATCTTCTATTCATGTAGCCTGATCCCATGCATGTTTCCTTAGAAGTGCCACTGTGTTCAATGGGGCTTTCCCCCAGGTAAGTGTGTATAGGATTTCCAACCTTGGTTTCACTGTTATTCATTACGGATTTTATTAACAGAACTATGTTGATTAAACAACAACAACAACAAAACAACAGAGGGATGGATCCAGATGTTAATCACACTTTAGTCCCATTGTAATAATGATAAAGCATTGCTAACTTTGGGCAGTATCCAAAACGACATGAGTGCTAAACTAAGTTATGTTGTGCTAGCAGAAGAAGCCTTTAGCACAATGCCAACAGTGTTAGCTAGAGGTCGGTGATGCTTGCGCAACATAATTTATGTTAGTACTAGTGTTGACTTGGATACTGGCCTTAGTCTGAATCCAACTCAGAATGAAAAATAACTGACTGAATCAAAGGGAAAGAAGGGTTCTTTTAAAACCACAACATTCAGAGAATGGTTTCTTAGAACGTTATCTCTTGCTGCTCATTTTGCTTCAAATGCCCTCCCTGAATAATATGTATTTATTACATCTCATCCTTCCTTCTGTAGAACTTTCTTCTTCTTCTAAGGTCTCTCCTCTATGTCTTACTTTTTCTCTTTCTGCTTAAAGCTGTAATGTAGTTAGGTATATGTTCCACTGCATTAGTGTGAGCTTTCAAGTTTTTTTTAAAAAAATCTGTATTAATTAATCCAAAATAAATATTGTCATTGGGTTCAGTTTTTACACTCATTAATATGTATCTGCCTGGACATTAAGATCTAGTGGGGACGCCTTCTTGATTGTGCTGCATTTGCTTGGGGTTTAATACCTGGTGACCTGAGAGGGATTGTTCTCGATAGAGGCATCCAACTGTGGAACTCACTCCCCACTCCTATATGGTCGGCACTGAGTCTTACATGCTCGGCACCAACTAAAGGCCTGTTTTACTGCTCTCCCGTTTTACCAGTCAATAAATATGATATCATTGTGTTTTAGTGTTTTTGCACCCTGGTATGGTATTATGGGTAATGGGATTGTGTGTAATATGGGATTATGGGTAAAATAAATTTCATAAATATATAATATGGATTAGCATTACCATGGCACACTTTGGGATATAGGCTGTAATCCTATGCATGTCTACTCAGAAATGCGTCCCACAGAATTCAATAGGGATGACTCCCAATTAAGTGTGTGTAAGATTGCAGCCACAGAAATCAGGGAGAGCCAATCAAACAGTGGGCGCCACCGCAGAGCATGCTGGCAGCACTTGCCAGTTCCCCCTACTATGGTACCACGTATTTTGTTGTCCTGGACAACAGTGTGTCCAACAGACACACCCTTTGCCACATTGCCAGGTGTCACTCTGAATTTGCATTGTTCACAGCTGACTTTTGGGTCTCATGAATCAACTCTGGCTTTGTGCTGTAAGCTCTTTGCAGCAATGATCTGGAAAAGTGCTATGAATGTTGACAGCACTGTAAAAATAATAAATAGACATGGCAAGAAAGGAAGGTGATGTAATGGCCTTACTACAAGCAAAAAAAACAGGCTTTACCTTTAAAAATATAAAGAAAATGCTGATTAAATTTGATACAAAATGGGGTGTTATTCCCCCTACAAACAGAAATAATTCTGTTAAACATAACTTTACAAGCACGTACATGTGGTATTATTTGAACTATATAAAACATTGCCAAACACCCTTTCACAACTTAGGGAGAAGTCAGTTCACCTTCAAATGCTTAGATTGTTGCTCATCATGACATATTTGCTTTCCGTAACCTAAAAGGAACAGCTCAGCCTTGCATTCAGAGAACATTTTACATTGTCTGCCAGGTATTTCCTGTGCACATCCCAGACTAAATCTCCTGGTTCTTGTAACTAATGTCTGTGAAGAAAATCCTGTCATAATTATAGTCCTTAGCTTCACAAGCAGCCATTTTCTTCAGAAAACTGGTTTAGCTGTGTTGACAATCACATTTTACACTGATTCTTTCCAGATGAAATGATACTTTTTCAAATAACGTAATAAAAATGTAAAGTCAGCTGTTTTAAAGACATAAAAGTGATTTATGAGACATGTACTATGTTCAGTGGGGTATTTTTTTTCTTGACACAATGGAAGTTTTCTTTTATGGGAGAAGTTAATTATTAACAGCAATCAAAACCACAAATTACAGAAAAATACATTGTTGCTCATTTTTAAAAGCAACACCACTACCACATTTGAAATGGATTCTGGGTTACATTATTTCTTTTTTGTTTGACTGAAGTTGGGGGGGGGATGTAAACACTGAAACAGTTTATATTGGTGTATTTTATTTGCCAAACTAGTTAACAGTTTAGTCAATGACATCATTGTTAGGTGTCAGAGTTATCACTTCCTTGAAATGCAACTGGGCACTACATTGCTCTGAGAGTAATTATTTGAACTGTTTGCAGATCGCACCTTTTAGAAATGCTTTGGCTTCCATTTGAGATTTTTTTCATTCAGCACCCCACGAGACAGAAAACAGATTTTTTTCCTTTAAATGAAAATGTAATGTCTGCAAAAACAGCTTGCACTATCAGAAAAGTACAGAAAGACAAATCCAGAAATGGTGAAAAGTAATAAAAGTGGATGCTTCTGCAGAACTCCCATTCTTTTCAGTGGGATTTATTTGGTAGAAGTTCCCAATGGATCATCTCTTTTGCAACCATGGTGCTGAATGAAGAAAGAGTCAGCAAACTGCTGTCACAGAGAGGCAATTCCCTCCTTTTCCTTCCAAGTTCCATTTGTATGTGTTGCTCAGCCAAGAGGCAAAGTCTCAATCCATCAGCAGCTTACCCTCAAACATGCCTTGAAGCTATACTTTCTTACCTGGGATGGGAATCCTGCACCTTGATCCAGGTGTGTGAGGGAAAACTAGGGATGCTTGAGGAAGTTGTCATCACATTAACATGCGGATCAGAACTTAAGCTATCCATTAGCTCTCACTAGCCCACTTCTCTAGCCACTAGCCCACTTCTCTGAATGTTACAACAGAGTTCTGCAAGGCAAAGTATTTACATATTCCTCACTTAAATCATCAGAAAATATAGAGATCCACTGACAGCCAGAGTAGCTTGGGATAAGGCACTTTCTTAGGTTCCTAATATATGATTTTACCAACCACCACCTATCTAGGCAGGCCTTGGACCTGTAAGCTGGTCTGTTGCTGGAGGGGGTTCTGTTGGGTTGGGTGCTGTTTATTTATTTATTTTATTGTGGCATTTTAAATTGTGCTTTTCATTTATTTGTTTTTAATTAATTTTTTGTTTTCATCTTGGTCTTATTATTATTAGCCACCTTATCTGCTGTTTTTCTGGTGGAAAGGTGGGATATAAATCAAATATAGAGAATTTAATGGCTGAGCAGAGAATTGAACCTGAGGATCAGGGAGTTTCCCGCCTCCAAGCCTGCCACCTGAAGTTCATTGGATGGGGATGTGAGACATGCCCTTTTCGAAGTGTAATGTCTAGACTGTGGAATGCCCTCCCAGAGTGTCCCATATGGCTACCTTGTTGCTCAGCTGAGAAAAGTAAAGCCAAAATGTGTCTGTAAAGATTTTGCACACCAGCCCTGCCACACTATCTTTTCTTTGTTTCTGCCACCGGCCACCTCTCCTCATGTGAGGTTATCTCAGAAGTTACGAATTTAAACTGGCAGGAGAGCGCACTGCCAGCTGCCACACCCCGGATGCTGCTGTGCAGTGCTCAGCTAGCATTCCTCCTTACCTCTTCTTAAATCAGCATGTATCCCAAAGGCCTAAGTGATCTAGCACATGGGGGATTGCTCCATGGGTTTAAAGGAGGTGGCCAAACCCGGGATCCAATTTGGAAAGATTTTGTAAAAAGGGATCAGAGAGAGAAATCAAGTATTGAAACACCCAAAAGGACAATTCCAGGAGCAGCAAATAAAATTAAATGGGGTCTAGGGGTGGATGAATCTGTCAATTTCTCATTTTTCCAGTTTAAGTTCGGTTTCTTCTTGAACTTTGAGATATTTTTTTTCTTTAAGTCTGCATGAAAATTATAAGCATTTTTGTGCACTTTTCTATAATACATACATTTTGTATGCACTTGTAGGCATTTTGACCTAATAGACACATTTTTTGCAAGCAATTTTCCTAGTATAATCATTTTTGAACTTTATTTCCCCTAGTATAAGCATTTTGGTATGGATTTTTTTTTATTGGAGAATTTCATTGCAAAATTCAGAGAAGTACAAATTTCAAAAGCTAACTGAGTTTTGATTCACATAATGGTTCAAAAGTGTGAAATCAGGTACGTTCACGCTAGAATGCGAACTGATCGAATTTCCCCTGCATCCTAGGGACAAATGCTTCTTTAAAGAGTCACTGTGGATAAATAGCCAAACCATAATGGGTTTCTCTCTGTAAGAACTACTGTCTCTGCCCAAAGGCTCCCTTCTCCATCATAGAGGTGCAGGAAAAACGTGTTCCCTGATATTTCCCCTGAATCCACAGGATAGGCTTTTGGCGCTAAATCTCTCTAGTGCTCGCAGAAGCAAAATGGCACCTCGATTTTCTTCTCTTCCCGCCTTTCCTGATTAAGCAGTAACCACCCTTCAGCATATGTGACATTTACACCCAGTACCCCTTTGTCAACTTCTGATTGGTGGGTTTTCCTCCACTTGCCAGTCATCTACCTCCTGGTTTCATGGAATAAAGATGGGGTGATTTTACTATTTGTTGTCTCCAACTATCTTCACCTAAAACCTCCATTGGGGTGAGGGGTACCCATTCTGTTCAGCATGTGAGTTACCTAGCTTTATAGCGATTCACTGTAGGTTATATAGAAATCTATTTTGTCTATTTGCTTTTATCATACCATACGGGTTGCCCCCCCCACCCCGAATTTTGTACTGTTTGCTACCTTAAGGATCTCTGATGGAAAAGTCGGATATGCATGCTTCAATAAAACAATAAACAAAACAAAAGCTCCATTTCTAATTACAATAATTTAAGTCAAGAAAGGAAACATCTGGAAGAGCATGTAGTTATCAAAATGAAATAATAATAATAATACCAAAATAATACAAGGAGGGTAACGTGTGTACTTTGTAATGTAAGAGTCTACTCACAGCAGGCAAGAGGCACCTTGAAAAATGTGATGCTGAGGTGTGTATGGAGAGAGATGATGAACCAAATTAGTAACATATGTAGAAAAATAACACCACCAGAGCATTGTTTAATCTAGCTCAGGAAAACATGTAAGAGCGGTTCACAAATGCAGGGCAGGCCTTTCCCCCCCCCATCCTTTCCAATATCTGCAGGTAGGACTTTATGACCAAAAATATATCATGTGAATCACTGCTTCATAGATACTCTCTGCTCTTATCATTTTGGCAGAGTGAGGCAGCCATCTCAGGTGGCAGATGCTGAGGAATGGGAAGCAGATAGAACTGTGTGTGCTACACGCAGCCTGCCACGTGTCCCTAAGCTAGCCTTTTGCCCTCAGGGGGTATTGAACAACACTGTCCCGCCACTAGTCTTGAGGTAAAACTCAACTGCCAGTCTGGGTGTTTTTTGTATGTGGAGTGGGGGGAGGCGCCATCTTGTCCTTTGCCTCAGGTAGCAAATTGTCTTGGGCCAGCCCTGACTCTCCTACAATTTTGAAAATCATACTGGCTCCAGAAAGCACAGCTGTGACTGCTCACTGCTGGTTCATGCATATATTTATCCATATCAATCCTACGGATGGCCACCATTAGGGATCACATGGAGAAAACACGCAGCCAAATTGCTTATGTGAACTGGCTCTAACTCTTCTCTGAAATAACACCAATTGTGCCCTTGCACAAGCCCCATTCATTTCAGAGTGACTTACAACTGATTTGCCTGATAAAGTACCCATTACATTTCATAATGCTCAATGGCTATCTGGATTTGGGTTCACTACATCTGCACTTTTACTGAAAGCATTTTGAGATGGCAGTTCTGCGTAGTTCATATCATTCTTGGAAGAGTAGGCTATAGTAGTATAATTTTTTATGTTATACTGATTTGGAGCTCCCTACCTAGGGAGGTCCATCTCATCCCGTCATTATTGGCCCTTAGGCACCAGCTGAAGGTAGATCTCTTTTGGAGGGCTTTGGGGACTCATTTAAGAGGTTGTTACATTCATTGATTACTGCTGTTGATGCTTTTATTGCCACTTATGATGGTTCTTGTTGCTCTATTCCAGACTTCCCCAACCTGGTACCCTTCAGATGTTTTGGACTACAATCCCCATCAGCCCTAGCCAACATGGCTAATAGTCAGGAGATATGATGGGACTTGTAGGGCACCAAGTCGGGGAAGGCAGCTCAATTCATTTTAGTAATTTTGTGGATGCATAGATCAAAAGGCAGGAGATATTGCTATCTATTGACCAAATGGGTCAAGGGGCCAGAGCACATGAACACAGGGTGGTTAACAAGCCCCCCTACAATAGCTCATGGGTTCTGGATGGTTTGTTACCCACCCCAATAAGCCACCCTTGCCGGGTTCAGACAGCACAAGAAGCTTTGTCGGTGAGGATAATTATGTGAATTTGGCTGGCGTGCAATTGGCATGCACAGGGTGGTTAACAAGCCACAGTAGCATGTTAACCACTCTTTGATCATGCAAACTGGCCCATTACCTCCAGTAGCAGAGGCAGTATGGCTCTATATCCCAGTTGCTGGGGAACATGAGTAGGTGGGTATTCTTATGCTCATGGCCTGCTGTGGGTTTCCCATGGGCATCTGGTTGACCACTGTGGGAACAGAATGATAGACTAGTTAGGCCTTCCATCTGATCCAGCATAGCTCCTCTTATGTTCTTACCTAAAAAGCTCTACCCTCAGTACATAACTGCTATTATAACAAGCCTCAGAACTGGACTGTAAATGTTGGCTCTGGTCTGAAGAACCTTTTCATAGTGCTCATTTAAGGGCATTAGATGTTCTTCTTTATTTTTCACAGCTTCATCTCCTCACTCTATGTCCCACACTGTTTCTGAATTCCTCACCTCCCAAGTTTTGGGGAGAATTTGGCATGGGATGGATGCCTTCAGAAAGATAGGCTCAGACGTCCCACTGCATGGCCTTCCATGTTCCAAAGCAGTGTACCATGAATGGCAGTGATGAACAACAGGGGAGGTGGAAAGGACTCAATATCCACTTGTAAGCTTCTCAGTGGCATCCATCTAGCCACTGTTGGAGACAGAATACTGGAGCAAATGGACCTTCAATCTGATTCAGTGGGTCTTATCTTTGGGTGAGAACAGACAACATAAAAAGGAAGCTCATAGCACACCTATCAGCTGAGAGTGTCCTGGCTTCCACTGGGCTTTGTAACTGAGAGCCTTTCTAGACAAGGCTTTTTAACCTGCTACTTCTGCTTCCAGATTCTTTGGGGGGTTAAGATTGGATCTTTAAACAAAGGTTTTTTCCCTTCCTGCCTTTCCATACCTTCTGCTACTTAACCTCTAGGAGGTGCTGTAGTATAGTGGAACAAAGCAGAATAATGCAACTACACTGGTGGAGAGTTGTGCTTTGGTCATGATTCCAAAAAAGACTGCATTTTGCCACCACCCCACCCCCACCCCCATGATTGGATAACACAGGAGGGAAACTGGAGGATGACTTCATTTTCTAAAGCATCCGTAAACAACGGTGAGTGAGGAATGGCGAGCACAGAATAAAATCCTCATCTAGAAAAGCCCTGAATTGACAGGCATGCACATCAGCAAATTGAGCACCAGCTCAGTTGTCAATCTTACTCTTCAAAAGCTTTGCATGTATGTTTATCTGTTCATTTAACACCTAACACTGTTTGTTTTTATATCCCTCCTTTCTTCCAAGGAGTTCAGTGGTATATGTCATTCTTCCCCACTTTTTATCCTCACAACAATCTTGCAAAGTAAGTTAGGCTGACAGCTAGTGAGTGGCCCAAGGCTTCATGACTGAGTGGGTATTTGAACCTGAACCTTTCTGGTCCTAATCTAACACTCTAACCCAACCTTCCTCAACCTGATGCTCTCCAGATCTTTTGGACATCAACTCCCATCAGCCTCAGCCAGCATGGCTAATGGTCAGGAATGCTGGGAAGAGCTGTAGTCCAAAAACATCTGGAGGGTGCCAAGCTGAGGAAGGCTGCTCTAACCACTACACCATACATGATTCAGTTGCTTTTTTAAAAAAACTTTCTAGAAGTGCATAACTCCTTGGAGGTTTCTTGGTGACATTGTGAGAAGTGAGTCAATCAGCACTCCGCCCAGAACCAAACATGGTTCAAAGAAGCAGAACCAATTTTTTTTTTAAGCGCTCACTCGTAGAGCAGGAAGGTAATGCTTGAACTGTACAAAATGAGGGTGCTTCCAAAGTGATCTCACTGCTCTATAACCATTATGTCGGTCTTCACCCTTAAAACCACTATAATTCTTCTGAAAGGCCTAAACCAAAATTTATTGGCTAAACTAGGAGTTCATAAAAAATATAATAAGGAACTGGCTAGAATTTGCTGCTTAAAATGATAGGTATGGACAAAACAGACTAAAAGATGCAAGCATTACGCATGTGCAAGCACACACACACCTGCAAACACCCCCCCCCAGATTAATCATTTTTAACAGTTCAGCTTCTAAATCATTAGCAGAAAAATGCATAGGAGTGTGCAGTCATAAGCAAAAATATGATCCAGACTATTATTTATAGTATCTGGCCATGCTAAAAGGATTTTCTTTGGTCAATAGTTTTGGCTAATTCTCAGTTTCAAGCTTTTACCACAATAAACATCAGATTCTGTTTATGTTGGCTATAAACCTGCCAATCCTCAATAAACAGATATCCTCTGGCGACTCTAGCTCTGCTATCAAAGGACTGTCAAAATGCACACCAACTCTTAAATTAAACTGTATCAAACACAAAGAGATTCAGTTGAAAAAGTTCTATTTGGAGCAACTGAACAAAAAGTTCACCGTAGCAGTTGAGGATGGATATTATGTCATAGGCATCGACTGGAAAGTTCCATAGGAATTTCACAAAGGGACTGATCTGCTTCTCCTTAACAGAAAGCTAATGTGACCTTTAATACTCTGTTAGACGGAGCCTGACTCTAGCAAGTCTCAATTAAATTTTATGTTTTGTGGCTCCCGTTTTCTTGTAATACACGAACAAAGTTCAAGGGATGACTCCAACTTTGAAGATTTTAATTCCCTACCGGGACCATTTATTTCCCACCAGAGACTGTGTTTTTTGTGCCGGCCAGCATATGTTGAGGATGGAAAGACTCTTGGAAGACACTGGAAAATGCTTCACCTACAATTCCTGTAATTTTATACTTCAGTCACTGAAGTTTTCAGAAACTTTATTTATTTATTACCAGTGTTTACGCTCCACCTTTCTATCATTGATAGCCAAGGCTGCGAACCAATAATCCAACAAAACAGCATTCCCCAACCTGGTGCTCTCCAGATGCTCTCTGGTGCTCTCCATCTCTCCAGATGGACTATAGCTCAAAGACAGCATGGCCATTGGCCATAATAATTGAAGGTGATGGGAGTTGTAGTCCAACAGACCCGGAGGGCACCAGGTTGGCAGAGGCTGCAATAACACAATATTAAAAAAAAAAAAACCCAAAGGATTATGCTTAACCCACTGGGGCAAGTAAGCCATGACTACCTTAAATTCCACTGATTTCCATCATTCTGCTCTAAGCATGACTAAGGGTGCAATCTGCCACAAACAACAATAAAACTTGAAAGTCTCATTCTCACTTCATCACTTGCCAGAGCAAGGATGGTCTTGCAATTACTGTGGCGCTCCAGCAGATGATGTCATCACTCCTGCTCTGAAACACGCCCGGAGCTGCATTCCACCGTGTTTCCCCTCCACTACACCACTTCTTTCATTGCTTCAGTGTTACTAAAGGGTGTCCAGGTTGTGCCTTGGCATTGGCAATCCTATGAGTGGATGCAAGTGCCTCTTTCAGTTCTGGCCATCATAAAGTACCTTCTTCCCTCCCTTGAGCACTGTGAAACCTAACACCTTTTCCTAGAAGCAAAATGCTCATGCCAGAAATGGTAATAACCTTGTTATGGAAACCTTCATGAAGGTGAAAATGTCTGTCTATCTTGCTGTTGGCATATAAAGCCCTGAATAACTTGGGATCAGGTTACCTGGCAGATCATCTTCCCCAAAATAGGCCTGTGCAATCACTAAGATAATTGGAGGAGCCCTTACTGGTTGTGCAGGGATCTGCAGATTGCCATCTGGTGGCAACCCAAAACCGGGCCTTCTTCGTGGTGGCACCCACCTTATGGAATGCTCTCCCCCCTGGAATTCTGGAAGTGCCAACTGTGGCATGTTTTAGGTGCCAGTTAAAGACCCATCTCTTTACCCAGGCCTTCCTTGATTGGTTGTGCTGCCAGTTAATTTGTTTGATAATTATTGTGCTTTTAGCTTGGTTTTAAATATTTTAAACATTTTAACTGATGAGTTTTTGTATTTATGATGAGGTATTTTAATATTTGATTCTGTAAACTGCTTAGAGGTATCTTTAGAGATGGTAAGTGGTATATATATATTGATTAAATAAATAATAATTAGCAACCAGAGCTGCTTAGGTTATTTATTTATTTTGTATAGAAATCTGGGACAGAGCAGAGGGCTCTATCCTTAAAGGCAGCCTAAAATCATTTAAAATAAAATTCATTCATTCATTATATAAACAATAAATACATACATAAATCAAAGCAAACACATCTCATGTCAGCCTTAATGGTGTGCATACATTTAACTCAGCATTTTCCTCAGCAAAGGCATAGAATTGGGGACGGGGCAAAGAACTGAACCTCTGCTCCCTTTCCTCAGGAAAAATGTTGCAGTTTAAGCATACATCCACATCTTACCAGAGACATGTATATTTTATAGCCAGTTGTTTATGTATTTATTAATTATATTTATATCCCACCTTTTTTCCTGCAAGAAACTCAAGGCAGCTTACACAATCCTCCTCCTCTCCATTTTATCCTCACAACAACCCTGTAAGGTAGGTTAGGCTAAGAGACAGTGACTGGCACAAAGTCACCCAGTGAGCTTCATGGTCGAATGGGGACTAGAACCCGGATCCCAGTCCAACACTCTAACCACTATGCCACACTGGATCTCACATACAAAAAGGGAGCCAAATGCAAAAAGAAGCATAAGAAGTGCGCTCCTCAGAGGATTAGATTTCAAAGTGCAAGAGAGGGACCAGCCAGTTAACTCTTGTGCTCAGCAAGACTGTACAGGGAAATGGCATGAGATACATCCAAGGCTGAGCCAGAGAATACTGTACACATTGCAGAAAACTTTTGGTGCAGGAAAGGATGGGTTGGATGTTATCGAGGGAGGTTCTGTGTACACGCCTGCCTATGCAGTATTTGAATAAGTCCAGCTGTGCTTGTGACTGCTGGCATGGCAAATGGCAAAACCCTCCTAACTTTTATGTCAGATATTGGCCCCCTGTTTTCCTAATCAGCCCATTACCGGAAGGACAGGCTACAGGGGAAGAGTACAGGCAGGTAGCACAGAACTGCAGGAATAGTGTCAGGAAGGCTAAAGCTGAGAATGAGCTAAGGTTAGCGAGGAATGCTAAAAGCAACAAAAAAGCTTTCTTCAGATACATGCACAGTAAAAGACAGAAGAAAGAACTGGTGGTTCAACTACGCAATGAGGATGGCAAATTGATAACAGAAGACAAAGAAAAGGCAGAAGTGTTCAATTCCTACTTCGGCTCGGTCTTCTCCCAAAAGAGGGTCTATGACCCCCCTGGCAAACCTGAAGTGCAGACTGAAGGGGCAGAATTGCAGCTTGAGATTGATAGGCAAATGGTCAAGGAGCACCTGATTACTCTGAACGAGTTTAAATCTCCAGGGCCTGATGAGCTGCATCCTAGAGTAATAAAGGAACTGGCAGAAGAACTCTCAGAACCACTGTCTATTATCTTTGAGAAATCATGGAGGACAGGTGAAGTGCCAGACGACTGGAGGAGGGCAAATGTTGTTCCCATCTTCAAAAAGGGCAAGAAGGAGGAACCTGGGAACTATAGGCCAGTCAGTCTGACATCAATCCCCGGGAAGATTTTTGAGCAGATTATAAAGAAGTCAGTCTGCAAGCACCTTGAAAACAATGCAGTGATTACTAGAAGCCAGCATGGATTTGTCAAGAACAAATCCTGTCAGACTAATCTGATCTCATTTTTTGATCGGGTAACCTCCCTTGTGGACTGTGGGAATGCTGTGGACATTATATACCTGGACTTCAGCAAAGCTTTCGACAAAGTGCCTCATGATATCCTGATTAGTAAGCTAGCTAAGAGTGGGCTAGATGGAACAACTATCAGGTGGATCCACAATTGGCTAAAGAATCGGACTCAAAGAGTGCTTATCAATGGTTCCTTCTCAAACTGGGGAGAGGTAACGAGCGGGGTACCACAGGGCTCGGTCCTGGGCCCGGTGCTCTTCAACATTTTTATTAATGACTTGGATCGGGAGGTACAGGGAATGCTTATCAAATTTGCAGATGACACAAAGTTGGGTGGAACAGCTAATACTCTGGAAGACAGAAACAAAATTCAAAGTGACCTCGATAGGCTGGAGCGCTGGGCCGAAAACAACAGAATGAAATTTAATAGGGATAAATGCCAAGTGCTGCACCTAGGGAGAGGAAACCAAATGCAGAGTTACAGAATGGGGGACACTTGGCTCAACAATACTACAAGTGAGAAGGATCTTGGAATTGTGGTAGATCACAAACTGAATATGAGCCAGCAATGCGATGTGGCTGCAAAGAAGGCAAATGCAATTTTGGGCTGTATTAATAGAAGTATAGCTTCCAAATCGCGGGAAGTGATAATTCCCCTTTACTCGGCACTGGTTAGGCCTCATCTTGAGTACTGCGTCCAGTTCTGGGCACCTCACTTTAAGAAGGACATAGACAAACTGGAGAGGGTTCAGAGGAGGGCAACAAGGATGATAAAGGGACTGGAAACAAGGCCCTATGAGGAGAGACTGAAAGAACTGGGCATGTTTAGCCTTCAGAAGAGGAGACTGAGGGGAGATATGATCGCACTCTTCCAGTATTTGAAGGGATGTCACACAGAGGAGGGCAAAGATCTCTTCTCGGTCATCCCAGTTTGCAGGACACGGAATAATGGGCTCAAGTACAGATTCCACCTAAACATCAGGAAAAATTTCCTGACTGTCAGAGCAATAAGACAATGGAATCAACTACCTAGGGAGGTCGTGGGCTCTCCCACTCTGGAGGCATTCAAGGTGCAGCTGGACAGACATCTGTCAGAGATGCTTTGACCTAGATTCCTGCATTGAGCAGGGGGTTGGACTCGATGGCCTTGTAGGCCCCTTCCAACTCTACTTTTCTATGATTCTATGATTCTATGACTTATGGGTCAGATATGGCCCCCATGTTTCCTAATCCAGCCCATTAACCTATCGTTCTGAACAGATGCAGGTGGTTCTTTCTTTTCTCTCTAAAGAGATTGTGAAAATAATAGTATATTTCCTCTAAAGATCTGTGAGCGTCAATTACTATTTGAATAGGTTTTTAGCTGTTTCTAAAGGAAGGAAAGTGGTGCCTCATTTTAAAAAATCTGGCAGCATTTACAATTATTTTGGAAACAATAGCTAATGAAATTAGGCAAATGAAATGATTAAAATTAGGGTTTTGTTTTTGTTTTTTTAAAAAGGCACAGCGAGAGAGCAAGCATGCCACAAAACATTTTCTTCCTGTATTGTATTTTATTAGATCTGGGAACACATGCTGCATTTAACCAAATGTACCATTTGCCCTATCCAAATTCTAATTTGGGGGAGTGAGAAGAGACAGTGTGGTGAAAAGGAGAGTTGTCTACATTCCATAATGCTATAGACCAGGGGGGGAGAACCATTACCCTTCCAGAAGTTGTTGGTCTCATCACCCCAGCCAGTATGGCCAATGGTCAGGGATGATGGGAGGTGTAGTCCAAGAACATCTGGAGAGCTACAGGTTCCCTACCCCTGCTATAGACTCTCTAGCAGAGAATTACACCCTTTGGAATAGGATGATGTGGAAATCTAAACAGAATAAAAGAAATTTGGCCTCTTCTTCTTCTTCTTTTTTTGAACTTTAAAGATAAAAAAGCCAAATGAGTGCTGAAATCTCTAAGGCCTACAAATAATGATAGTTTATATTTTATTTATGCATGCAGCTTCATTTTTATGAGACAGGGCAGATGGGAAGTACTGTCAACATGGTATTTATCAGCTAGAGGGTGGGGGGAACTGCAGCTGCGTGTTCCTGGCATCTGATCAAGGCTTGATGACCACATATTTCAACATACATTTCAATTATATATATATATGGCAGAATACCATTTGCAATGTAAAAATTAAATCCTTCACCTCTGCGCAATAGCCAGCGTTCAATTAAGGTTGCCTGATTACCAAGTCTGATTATCTCCGTTACGTGCCATACAGGATGGTAAAGTAAGGCCAAGAGAACACATGGTTTAATGGTTATATAAAACAACTATGAATGAAGAAAAGTTAGTGGGTTCTAAACTTGGCTGAATCACAGATTATTAGTTAGCCTGTAAAGGAAATTCAGCCCTGAGCACAGGGATACCAGCTGTTCTTTCAAGCCCTAAACAAATCCCCAGACATAGGTTTTAGCTGTTAACTAAGGATTGCCAAGACCTTAACTACAGAAGATTATATCTGATTTTACAGGAAGGCCTCAAACTTTATGACTTTTCTAGTATGACCTCGTAGTTGTTAGAGTCTTTCTTTTATCCTTTCTCAGCCTAGATGGTTTAAAAACAAAACAAAAACTCTAATTCAAATGTGTATAATGAACATAATGACAAATGGTTATTTCCGCCTTGTATAAGAAAGGGATCAATTTTTACCATTCTGAACTTGACTCAATCAATTATATGGACTCTCCAATCGCAAGATGGCTGCCCTTCTGCAAAGCAATCATAGCACTCAACCTTTGATCCAGGAAATCACAGTTATTAATCTCTGCACCATCTACTGCCATGGCCAGACCAAGGAACTGAGACCATCACCTGTGGTTGCATGAAATGTACCTGCCAGCACTGATGCTCCTTCCAAGCCAGCAGTAGCTATATAAGAACGTGCATAAATAGAGCTGTGCTGGATCAGGCCAAAGGCCTGTCTAGTGCAGCATTCTGTTCCCAATGTGGACAACCTGATGCCTATGGGAAGCTCCCAAGCAGGACATGAGTGCAAGAGCACACACACACACACACACACACACACACACACACACACGGCGTATCTTCCACAGCAACTGGTATTCAAAGGCATACTGCCTTTGATCCTGGAGATAATATGTAGCCATGGATAGCCTTATCCTCCATGAATTTGTCTAATCCCATTTTAAAGCTGTCCCAGTTGGCGGCCATCACTACATCTTGTGGTAGTAAATTCCATAGTTATGTACTGTGTGAAGTACTTCCTCTTGTCTGTCCTGAATCTCCCACCAGTCGCTTCATGGGATGATTTCAGTTCCTAGTATGCACCAGACATTTGCATCACAGCCTGCGTCAGCCTCCTTCCCCCCAGTACAGTGACTGGTGTGCCTTCTACCAGGCTTCTCTGCTCTGGTCATCCTCCTGGGTTGCCTTCAAATCAATGATTCCATTAATTGGAAACCTCTCAAAGAGCAGAAACTTATTTTTAATGGCTCCTTTTGTGTTATTTCAACTCCACTCCTGAATGTTTGTTCAACCGAAATGCTTTTATTTAGTAACAGCAGCTTCATCTCCATTTCTTTTCTCCCACAAAGCAGGTGCTTGCCTGCTTAATATAGCTAGTGCATGCCACATCCATGGCCTTTCCTGCTTCCAAATACCCACCTGGAAAAACTGGGTAATGTTTTTGCATTTTAAGTGTCTGCTTAATTAGCATCCACATGCCATAAAGTCTATGCGGAGCTGTTTGGCTAAAAGGGGGCTAATGTTGATGGAAAGTTACCTGTCCATGGGGCTGGGGAATGAAAGGCTTGTGGAACCTGGTCAAGATAGTTGTGTGTATTTGTAGTGGTCAGAGTTTCCTGGCCTAATTGCACATTTCTAAGAAACAGAAATGTTGATGTTTCTCTTAAATGGCTAAGGGTTGCTTATTACATTTTGTACTTGGGTGCAGATAGCCAAATAAAATAGTGTATGCATAATAAGTCAGTTCTGAAGCACACATCTGTGTAGAAATGATCACGTTACCCTTTAAAACATGCACAAACCTCAAGTGGGAAAGGATTGGATGTATTTTTAAAATACCCTTTTTGTATCTGTCTAACATAAGGAAACAAAGGCAAGTCCACACAACTGCTTTTATGAGAAGTTTATCCCTCCCCCTCCCCCGTGTATTCTGACATGCTGAATAATCATGGGAGTAAAAACTTTATTTTATTTTGTTTTTTAAAAAGGAAAGGTGGGCAGCCATTGAACAGACTTCAATAGCTCTAGAACCCATGGATAAGCCAAGTGACATTCCCAACCCAGAGTTTGTCTAACCAAACTCTGCTCTAGAGATGGTTCATTATACCCAGCCTATGGTGGAAGCAAAGGCTATTACAGATTCTGTCAGAAAGCTGCAATCCCTACCCTATATTTCCTTGACCTCTTTAGCTTATAGTGAGATTTTTGAGACCAAAAAAGGCTTCCTCCCAGATGTTCAACGCAAATGCTGTAATAAAATATTCAGATAAAGCAACCAAACATGGCAGCCACACATAAAATAATCTGAGTTAAAGAAAAACAATTATCAGCCGTCATTTGCCAGTGAAAATGGCCCCTTAAATAAGAATCATAGAATAGAATAATCAAATATAGAGTTGGAAGGAGACATTTAGGCCATTGAGTCCAACCCCCCTGCTCAGTGCATCTCAGTTTAAAGCATCCCTGACAGATGACTGTCCAGTCTCTGCTTAAATACCTCCAGCAAACAGAGAGCCCACCACTTCCCTAGGAAGTTGGTTCCACAGTGTAAGTACTCTGACCATTAGTACATTTTTCCTGAATTTCAACCAAAATCTTCCTTCCTGTGACTTAAGCCTGTTATTTCATGTCCTACACTCTTAGTCGATAGGTTTTTACCAATTTCCTAAATGCCTCCAATAAGCTAACCGAATGGGTTTCCCTAGGGAGGCAGTTCTACAGAATTAATGCCACCATGGAAAAGATCCTGCTCCTCAGAATTATCTCAGTTCATGTGGAATTTTATGCTGGCAGAATGAAAGAAAATGAACAGTCTTTCCGTAAGAATGCAAGTAATTGACAACTAATAAGCTGTAGACAAAACTTGGAATTGTTCAAAGAAGAGCACTTTTCTCATCCTGCAGAGCTCACAATTTCTCTTACAGTGACACTTGAATACCAAACATTTGAAAAAGCACAAGTGTTTCGCTCTTTCGCTGGACTGAAAACAAGATTTGAAAAAGAAAAACAAAATTCTCCATCCTTTTCTTCTTGTCAACACTACAGCTTGCCAGTGATGGATTCTCAGATTCCTAATCAGCTCTCACTCAGCCTAACACCAGTACAAAAGTTTTCACTTATTGTTTGGCAGTGCCTAAGCTCACCAACGGGGCTCTCTGCGAGTAAGAAAGCGCTCCCCAGAAAAGCCCATGTCTGCTGTGTCAAAAGAGTAAGTGTTACATTCACTAATCTTTAGTGATGACAGAAAAAAGTCTAGGAGCAGATGCTTTTCAAAAGGTTATTGTCCTCTTATTCCATACTAAGATTTAGCAAGTTATTTTTATATTGTTTTAAGAGACTGCCTGTTATTACCAACATGAAAAATAGCATGCCTAAAGTCATGTTCCAGACCAAGAAATCACAGTAGCAAGAAGAAGAATATGTTATGCCTTGGGGAAATGCTTGAAAATGATAGTGGTTATGAAACAATCTGAATAGCTCTGTGATGAACTGCAATGCAGTATGAATTCAAGCTTGATTTATGAGTGATGTGGCCCATGGTAAAGCATTTACCTATATACAAACATTCCTCATACTCAGTGTCAAGTTTAAATGCACTTACCATGTTACCAGCCTATATGCATGCAGCATAAGCATGCCAGCAATTGGCAGCCCAGGTGAGCATGCTGATGGTGTGCTAATACTACATGCATATAGAATCTATATTCTAGATCAATACAGATGGAAAGCACATTTAAATGTGATGGGACATACATGGAAAACTTACACAGGTAAGTGCTTTGCCAGCAACCCGCAGCAACGTATAAACTGGGTCTCAGTGTGGCAAACTAGTTCTTATTCTTTTAAGGTCTAGGCGAGACAACTGCAACAGTGCTCCCCTCACTATTGTTCCTTGTTTGTAGAGAGGATTTGATAAAGCAGTGTTCTCCAACCTTGGGTCCCCAGATGTTTTTGGCAGTAGCTGGCTGGGGCATGCTGGGAGTTGTAGGCAAAAAACATCTGGGGACCCAAGGTTGGAGAACACTGTGATAAAGATGGATATACATGTCAATGGTTTGCCTATTTACAAATGGCAGAAAGGTTTAAAGTAGATAAAAGATTTTATGACTTTGAGCATGATAAGTCTGAATTTGAAAGGGAATTATGTACAAATGATGAACATGTTATTGCCAAAATGTATAAACTTGTATTGAAGTTTGAGAAAGATGATGAACAAGTGAAAGAGTGTATGATAAAATGGGCTCAAAATTTTGGATATGATATCTATATGAAACAGTGGGAAAATGTGTGGTTAAAAGGTTTGAAATTTACATTATGCTGTAGCCTCAAAGAAATTTTTTATAAGATGATGTATCGCTGGTATATGTCTCCGGAGAAATTGTCCAAAATGTATAGGGGTACTCTGAGCACCTGTTGGAAATGTCAACAACAGGGAGGAACTTTTTACCATATGTGGTGGACTTGTAAGAAAGCCAAAAAGTTCTAGATACAAATCCACTTATTAATTCAGAAAATCCTAAAGACTAATTTACAATTGAAATCAGAATTGTTCCTTCTGGGAATAATGGACAAACAGATGGAAAGAAGCCATGGAACTTTACTTTTATATATGATAACGGCAGCGAGATTACCGTATGTACAGAAATGGAAATGTTCAACTTTATCTTCAGTAGAAGAATGGATGGTGAAGATGTTGGAGTTAGCGGAGATGGCTAAACTTACGGCATTAATTAGAGAAAAGTCAACATTTAGGTTTACGGTTGAGTGGAAACCTCTAATAGACTTTTTGCAGGGATTAGAAAATAATGATCTGTTTATTTGTGGGTTTCATGAATAATAACAAAAATTTGGGTTAATGGAAAAAAGGGTGCTTTATTTGTAACTACAGAGTAAGAGAAGGGTTTTTTTTTTACTTAAGCTTTGTTGTGGAAAAAATCCGAAGTCCACTTTATGTTTTGTCTGTATATTTCTAGTGTAGTTTTCTTTGTTTTTTTCATTTAACAATAAAAATATAAAGCTCTAAAGTACTATTGTTCCTTGTTTGTTTAGTATCCTGCCTTTCCACCAAAAATGGCACTCAGCCTATGAACATTATGGCCAGGTTCAGATGAAACAAGAAACAGGTTGTCCACTATTAGATGATTTGTTCAAAGGCCCAGCCCGTTCTGAGCGATGTGCATTCTTGATTGATCAATTTTTGTGAATTGGCATTTGATTTGGGTGTACAGTTTTCTCTGAATAGAGCTAGATTCGGTGCAGCAGTATTCCCGCCTCTCTAGTGAAAACTAGTAGACCTAATTAGGCATATTTCTGTTGTTCTACAACACTCAAGAATCACTTTACGCCAATTACAAGGCCTGGTTGGCCATCTCAATTGTGCTGGCAGGGTTATTGCCCCTGGTCGCGCATTCTTGCGCCATTTATGTGCGGCCATGAGGGGCTTGGAGTGCCCCGATTTATGTGGCGGACCACTTAATTAACTCGGTTGTCCAATTTCGGTGTGACAATCAGACTACAGTGCAGATACTGAACACTATGTCCTCAAAGAACTCCAGAGTTATGTCTTTGTCAGAGCGCTTTAAAGCACAATATTTTGCTCAGAGCGCAACACACGCCTGGGGGCAGATGCAGAGATTTTGGCCCCTGGCTCCATGGGCCTACAGTTTGCCGTTCTCCTTACGAGACGGTCTTATTTCATGATCAGTTGGGTAGAGGGTCTTGTGAGAGCTGGACTGACCCGGGTTCAAAAGCTCCCCTAGCCAATGACCCTCAGTCCCAGTCACGCAGGCGGAAGGAGGAGATAACAGCAGTTAATAAAGATTAAAGAGTTTATTTGTAAGACCCAATTACATGGGATTAAGGCAAGCAATGCATCTCCTACTCACTACATCATTGCAGATACAAATCCAATACCCCAGTGGTAAGGCTAGATGAAGTGAAGTCCAGAACAATACATGTCGAGACGAGAAGCAGCAGAGAAGAGAGGAGAGAGTGAAGCTATCAGCAAGTGTGTTAGCTTTATACCACCTATAAATAGGATATTACTCACCCCAGTTGTATAACCTATTCATCAACATGTTGATTCCAAAACCTGTCCAAGGTTGCTGAGTCATATCATCTCGAGACTATGTCTCATGACTAGAGACCTTGTATACTTGAACTCAAGAGACACCCACCATGTCAGGTGATAATCCTGATGTCAGGTGGTAATCTCGTTCTGCCTATGCAAAACCCAACATCCCCCTGCTTTTGCATTTGCGCAGAACGTGGTTATTTACCTCATACAACAGCAACAGCTTTGTTGACATCTGATGCTGTTCCTTCATCTATGGACTTTGATAAAAAAACTTCTGCAGGAATGACTTTACCTGCCAGAAATTTGAACCACTATCAAATCACTTCTGATGTATCCCTCCTTATGACACAGTTTTATTTGCAGACCCAAAACGTTGTGTATTGCTATCTGCCTGCAGCATAGCAATCCTGCCTTGGTTTCCTGAAAAAACTGTAATAGGTTTTTCACATCAATCCCAGCATCATTTAAACATTTTTTTACAATTTAAACTATTTAAACAAATGCAATAACTATTCAAGCTTTACAATAGCATAATAGCACAATACATAATACAATGCATTCAGTTCAATTTCAGTTGAACTCTAACTTTTAGATGATTGTTTCTACAAAATCAATCAAACAAAGTACCGGTATGGTTATAAAAATAACAAACCTCAGGTGTGTTCTTGTTGTTCTTACTATCACAACCACAACTGGCATTTCTGTGAATCTGTAAGCCACCTGTGCTCTGACTTGTAAATCTTAGTCTGAAGTGTGATGTTCCTTCCAGATAACACTCAACTCCTTTTCAGAGCTCTCCAAGCATGTCCTGTTGGTCTAACAGTCTGCCTATCACACTGACAGCAATACCTGGCCTTGTTGCTTGTACAGTGAAGCTCAACAGCCCAATGCTTCTGTGTAGCATTCAAACTGCTTTTCCATCAGCATGTGCTTGAAAATCCTCAATTATTTGGAGTCTCTCACTGAGTTAACTATCTCCAAAATTCTCAATCACATCCATGATTTTTCTCTGGTTTGTTGCAGTAAGATACTGCCCTCTTGGTTCTCCCTCAACTTCTATTTACAAATAAACAGTTGATCCACCACGAAGCAGTTTCATTTTCAATGAAATTCCAAACCCTGGATCAATTATATCATATTGCTTTTATCTGTCCAGAAAAAAACAATAGATCATCCAACTAAACAAAGTACATACAGTCTATGTCCTTGTTCCTCCTGTTTAACAAACAAACATTGATCTGCCTCTCTGTGCAAATCTCAATTCAGCAATGTTTGAGTTCAAAACAGAATTCCAGCCTCCAGCTGATTCTAACTTTTCTACAGAAAAATATTCTCAGACAGTTTTCCAAAGACTTCCTCTCATTTAAAATGCTTATGTTCCAATATTTCCACTGTGAAATATTCATACATCTTCACATTCTTAAACATCAGTCTAACTGTTTCCAAAGCAAATTGTTGTTGCACTCATCTCATGATTATCCAGCCCCTTTTACTGAGCAAAATCACAAGCAACCAATCTTGCTATTTTTCATATAACCTTTTCCAATCTGGTTAGTTTTCACTTAAAAAATCTATCTGGTAACAATGAGTTCCATGGACTGCTGTTTGTTTCCCCAGCTCCAAGTTTTGTTCTTTATCCAAAGAATTCAACTCAGCTTGCATAGCCTGAAGCTATGGTTCAGCTTCCTTAACAGACAATTTTTCACCTCTTTGAAATTTTGAAGTTTCAAATGGCTTTTCCTGCAAATTCATCCTGATCTCTCACAGGTTGTTTGACTCACCTGTTCCTTACCTCATCAGTTATCAGGTTCCTGTTCCAATAAATTTGCATCAATGATGAACAATCATTTGTCTAGCCTCCTCTAAACCAAATGTGTATCAGAGTTTGTCAAATTTACCTGACTGTCTTTCAGCAAATGCTTTTCTATTCTGACTCTGAACTTGATGCATCTCCTGCATTAACAGAATTAATTTTGAAAAATGATCTCACCTTTTCATTCAGCATTATACTAAACACTTCTAGATAATCTCACTATCCAAGTGTTGTTCATGTGAAACATAATATTCTCATTTCTAGAAAAATCTCATGTAAGCTCCCTTACAGATTTCTTCTAACTTTGAGGTGTATGTACCTACATATCAGATCCAAGATCCTGAAATGTTTCTCCAGAAGATTCCTCCTTCTACACTACTTTTTATAAGGTGTACAGTTCATCACAGAACTAAAACTTCTATCATGTACATAATCAAAACATTTAAGAGCTTCTACCCAAACCTCATTAGCCAAATTAGCATCACCTCTTCTGAGTGTTTGTTTACTCTTCCACACAATCCATGTGTTCAATACCACATCCTGTTAGAAATGCATCAAAACATGCACTGAATTGAACTTCTCCTATATCTCAAAAGAAAATAGGTAACATGGGTAATATGCTTGTTTCCCATCCAAGCACAAAACACCTTGACTCTGTTCAATACTCCAGCTTTCTATCTAACATGTACACAACCTGTACTTCGTGTATTGATCAATTAACATCATGAAATAACGTGCCTTTCCTCTAAAGACCATCAGAGTATTCACAAGATCACCAAGAACAAATTTAAATGAAATGAACTGGTTTTTCAGCTTGCCTTCCAGTTTACCTGTTGAAGCTAGCATACCTTGTTTATGTGCACAAAATTACCTTTCATGTGAAAATTACAATTTCCAAATGCTTTCCCCACAACACAGTTTGCATTTTCTTTCACAAGCCTGTGAATCTAAATGATCAAACATCATGTGATATGCATGCATGTACATGTCATACATATAAGCATTTAACTTTTTAATAGTTGCATCAGTACAACTTTCCATTTCTTTATTTACATCATTACAGTATAAAAGAAATAATCCATCTCTTAGCTTTGCCATATAAACATACCTACTAATTATTCAGTATTTTACATTTTGCTACAGAAAAATACACAATATACTCAAGTCATATATACATTCAGTACATTTCCTGACATTTCAGAGCATATATTACACTTTCTTGAATCCAAGTTATCCAAACTTTCAAGAAATACAGTTTCAAAAACATGACTGTTAAACCTCTGACCATTTGCATAGTCCTCTTCTGCTTATTTATGTCCAACACAGAAAGCTTCGTTTAAACAATCCACTGCTTCTGCTCACAACAAAATAATGTCCATTTTGTTATGTCCAGGGTTAAAACACAAAGTTTTTCCCATCAGCAGCACCCCTGCTGATTTCAAGCTCCTTCTTCTGTGATCCCACATGAAGAAAATGAAGAACAGCTTCTCATTTTAAGCACAGCTTTCTCTGTTCAAAAACTGCCGCGCTGTTTTTCTCCTGCTGTTTTAAAACCACGCCTCCGCTGGTTTAATACAGCCTCCCGTGTAGTATCAGGTTTCCCAAGATACGTTCCTGTCACACGTGACTTTGCTGCGACATGACGCTCCAGACGCTTTACCCACGTCAGACGTAATCCATGCATTTGTAATCCAAGCCACTTGCTGATACAATGCAAAAGATAGCTGATTCGCTGCTGTGTGAAGAAACAAACTGTAAAAGAAATATGATCCTCCTGCTGTAGCCTTGTCTCAAATGAGTAGACACAGAGCCTCCTGGAGATTATTTCCTTGCCCGATACAGCTCCTTGACAATCACTCCAGCAAGCTGTGGAAAACGAAATCCTTGTGTCCAGCGTTGTTCACTTTTCAGCCTAGTAGCTGCCCGAACCGGCACCCACGTTCCAGCTTCTTTTCACAGTCTGTAGCCTTGGAATTTTGCCAAGCCTGGCACCTCCGTTCCAGCTGCTTTCAAAACGAAAAATCCTTCGTCTCTCTGTCCTGCATTCTTCAGTTGTGCTGCATTCCAAGCCGCTGTTATCAGCTCTAGCAACATTGCCTTCCCGGTTTGTTTACAAACCGTTCTTACAAATAGTAAACATTTCTCTTAACTCTATAACTGCCGAATTTCTCCGAACTGCGTCTCTGTGGGCTTATCTGCCCATCTGAGATAACCATCAGATCGTTATCTGGGCCCATAACCAGATGTGAGAGCTGGACTGACCCGGGTTCAAAAGCTCCCCTAGCCAATGACCCTCAGTCCCAGTCACGCAGGCGGAAGGAGGAGATAACAGCAGTTAATAAAGATTAAAGAGTTTATTTGTAAGACCCAATTACATGGGATTAAGGCAAGCAATGCATCTCCTACTCACTACATCATTGCAGATACAAATCCAATACCCCAGTGGTAAGGCTAGATGAAGTGAAGTCCAGAACAATACATGTCGAGACGAGAAGCAGCAGAGAAGAGAGGAGAGAGTGAAGCTATCAGCAAGTGTGTTAGCTTTATACCACCTATAAATAGGATATTACTCACCCCAGTTGTATAACCTATTCATCAACATGTTGATTCCAAAACCTGACCAAGGTTGCTGAGTCATATCATCTCGAGACTATGTCTCATGACTAGAGACCTTGTATACTTGAACTCAAGAGACACCCACCATGTCAGGTGATAATCCTGATGTCAGGTGGTAATCTCGTTCTGCCTATGCAAAACCCAACAGGTCTATCATCCTGCTACACGCGGGATCAATAACAGAGCTGGCAGGGCTCTACCCCTATTCGTGGCTGGACATGGACTTGCCGAAGGCAGTCTGTTTCATCATCAGGATGGCTCGCCACTCTGCATGCATTTGTGGCTGGCTGTGGACTCGCCCTAGCCATTGACTAAGTTTCGGTTTTAGTCGGTGACGAGGTCCGCTCTTGCGGCCTTGGGCCTGGCACATTTCGGTTTCTGAGCCCACTCCTTCCAGATTGGTGCTGCATCCACTGCGGACAAACTGGGGTTTTCTCAGAGGTCCCAGTCATACCGGTCCTATGTGCGAAAATTACCTTGATGGTAGGTCAAAAAAAATTGCCTTACTGCCGTGGGCTGTGTTTCTCTTCCAGGTCACCGGGGTGGAGGCAGGACTGTCCGTGTGCTGATCTGTGGGCAAAGTATGATTTACTGGGCGGCAAGACGAGCAGCAACGTTGGGTTTCCTGGCGATTGAGCCTTCGGCGGACGTCCAATGGATGGGTCGCCGGGCATGAGATGGCAGAACCTCCTCCACACTTTGTTCCGGACTGACCAGTGTTCTTCCCCCCAGATGTCCTGGTCCTCCATTTGGGGGGAATGATTTGGGCTTGTTGAAAGACAAGGCCCTGATTTTGCAGGTGTCATGCGATATGGCATACATACGGCACCGATGGCCGGGAGTTCTGATCCTTGGTCGTTCATGATACCGCATTTCAGTTGGCCCGAGGCCTTGAACAGAGCGGTTAGAAAGGTGAACGGCGAGATTTGTAGGGCCGTAGGAGGGATTGGGTTTTGTATTCCCACGATATCCTTGGCCCGGAGGGAGCTGTATCGCCCAGATGAGGTTCACCTATCCGGTGTAGGTAATGATAATTTTATTGGAGATCTGTGAAGGGCCCTGCTCGCTTTTTTATCGGGCAGGTGGGGGAGATTCGACTAAGCGATAGCTTGTCTCTCTCTGTGGCGGGAAGTGCGGGATTAGGCAGTATGGCTTAGGGTTATGGTGAGCATTCAGTGGCACCTTTCAAGGTGACTGACGTTTACCCAAGGCTGCCCTCGCTAATGCCCTGAGGCTTGGCAAGAGGGAGATTGGGACGTCTTTGGGGTTTTGCCTTTCTCGCCTACATTGGGTGCCTGGAGGCGTCAAAGTAAGGCGACGATGGTAAGGCCCTCCAGCTCCACATGGAGGGCAACTGACCGGGGGCGGACCAACCCGCCTCCGGTGCAGTTAGGATGTATTCGCCAAATATTGGGTTTTTCCCGGCCAATGGCCGGACTAGGTTAGTACCGCCCTTCGCCCTTCACAGATCTTCAATTCAATAAATGTGGCCCTGATTTGAAACCATATACTCTGTGTCTGACTCTTCTTTATCTCACCCATACACGCACAACAGACTTCCACTGGCCCCTCACCTGGGGCAAGGGAGAAGATTTGTGAGTGGGGGAGGAGAGAGGAGTCAGGTAACAGGTCAGGTTGGTCACAGACACTGAGCCAATGGCTCAACTAGGGTGGGGGACACAGGAAAGGGCTTATTTAGGCACCTGGGTTCCCGCCCACAGTCTCTTTTGCTGATGTTTTCCAGCTCCCTCCCATCCTGCCCTGTTAGCAGTGTAGGCTCCTCTGGTCGCCCATTAACGGGGGCCGAGTAGGAATTTTGGCTCATTGTCTCAATTGGCCAGGGCAATTGGCGTATTTTGCCTACTCTACACTGTGAATCAGGGTAGGGAAATTTTTGAATTCGATCTCGATCCCACCAGAGGGATCATAGTTAAATTGGTCGCATTTGCGGGAAGTGCGGGATTAGGCAGTATGGCTTAGGGTTATGGTGATCATCCAGTGGCACCTTTCAAGGTGACTGACGTTTACCCAAGGCTGCCCTCGCTAATGCCCTGAGGCTTGCCAGGAGGGAGATTGGGACGTCTTTGGGGTTTTGCCTTTCTCGCCTACATTGGGTGCCTGGAGGCGTCAAAGTAAGGCGACGATGGTAAGGCCCTCCAGCTCCACATGGAGGGCAACTGACCAGGGGCGGACCAACCCGCCTCCGGTGCGGTTAGGATGTATTCGCCAAATATTGGGTTTTTCTCGGCCAATGGCCGGGCTAGGTTAGTACCGCACTTCGCCCTTCACAGATCTTCAATTCAATAAATGTGCCCCTGATTTGAAACCATATACTCTGTGTCTGACTCTTCTTTATCTCACCCATACACGCGCAAGTCAACATTTAGGTTTACGGTTGAGTGGAAACCTCTAATAGACTTTTTGCAGGGATTAGAAAATAATGATCTGTTTATTTGTGGGTTTCATGAATAATAACAAAAATTTGGGTTAATGGAAAAAAGGGTGCTTTATTTGTAACTACAGAGTAAGAGAAGGGTTTTTTTTTTTTAACTTAAGCTTTGTTGTGGAAAAAATCCGAAGTCCACTTTATGTTTTGTCTGTATATTTCTAGTGTAGTTTTCTTTGTTTTTTTTCATTTAGCAATAAAAATATAAAGCTCTAAAGTACTATTGTTCCTTGTTTGTTTAGTATCCTGCCTTTCCACCAAAAATGGCACTCAGCCTGTGAACATTATGGCCAGGTGCAGATGAAACAAGAAACCATGGTTTCCTGCTACAGAGTTGGAAGAGTTGGAACATTCAGACTTACATGCTCGTCCCCTCCCCGCCTCTCCTCTCCTTCTATGCCTGCAAGGAAATTGAAAGTTTCCACTTCTGATTTAAACTAACCACAGTTCCCCATAATATCAGAACTCACATAACTGTTTAAACCTTCAACAATGGTGTGAGAACAAGCCAGGATCAAACTAGTTTGATCCTGAGTGGTTCTCACTAACCATTGTTTAAACAAATCACAGTTCCTTGAGTTTGGATGTCACGGGAAACTGTGGTTACTTTAAAATTGAAAGAAGTGGAGAGGGAGAGGGAGCATGTGAACCTGAGGCTTGTCATAGCTCGTTCTTGTAGTGGGAAACCATGTTTTCCCATTATGTCTGAACCTGGCCTATGATGCTATCATCATGGCCATTTCCAGTCTTAACCTGGAGAGTCAGCATTTTTAGCTGCATTATTGTCACATCAGTCTTACACTAGATTGGGATAGGACCCAGATTTGGATAGTATCACAGAGTTGAGAGAGACTTTGTAGGCCATCTAGTCCAACCCTCTGCTTGAATGCAGGAAACCCAGAGCTAGAACATCCCCAATAGATGGCTGTCCAGCCTCTGCTTGAAGACCTCCAGTGTGGGAGAAACCACCATCCTCCAAGGAAATTGGTCCCATTGTCGAACTGCTTGCACCAGTAAGACATTTCTCCCAATGATACCATGGTGCTCATTTTAGCCTTTGGAAATAATGTTTTGGTAACTTGAAGGAGGCACTGCTGTTTGCCTAGGCGCAGTCGCTTTTGCTCCTGGGTCAGCTGGAGAGTGGCTCTGAACTAGACCTCTGAACTAAGTACATTTCAGGGAAATTTTCTTTAAAGGTTTTGTTTATTTTTATTCAGACCTTACCTAAATGTATTAAGGAAAATATGTCTCTTATGTAATGCAAGGGAAACAAAACTTTATCATTATCTTCCTTGCAATAAAAATCCCAAAGAAGGCTTTATGCCTCATAGGTACACCAGTTTTCTCATTGTGTCAGCATTACCTCATGCACCTGTACTGCATAAAACTTGTCACTGCATAACAGCTAATAAAATAAGATCCTTTTCATAGTTAATTAGGAAATATTCTAAACACTTCAACTCAATCACATAAAAACTTACACACATGCTTAATTTTATACACCAGGAGTACCTCAGTTGGTTAAGAAATACTCTAATTGATATGAAGAGCTGAGCATTGGTTTTCCACCTCCCTCCAAACTCACATATTCACCAAATACTAAAGGGGTTGTATCCAACAGTGTCTTTGCCTAGGGAGAAAGCACTTTCACTTGTGCAAGTCAAGGCACCAGATATTCAGGGATCACCCCAACCTACTTAAACCCCCTTCCCCCCAAGCTGAGAGTTGTATGACCCTCTAAAACATAATACGATACGGCTGCAGTAGTTCAGGGGTATTGGCAAAAGTTGGGTGCCACTACTTGCACAAGTAAAAGGGCTTCCCAAGGATGAGGCAAAGTCACCATTTAATACAACCTTATATTTTTTACTCTACATACATACTCAGGTATTGGCCTGGTTCACACATAACGTTAAGCTATGTTGTGGTTTGTTGAAATCTGGTTTGTTGTTGTGTCCAAACCCAACCCCCCCAAACAACATGGTTTATTAACTACCTATAAACTGCAAATAGAAGCCATAGTTTGTTGTTGGCTTATGAAGCCTGGCTTGTTTAAACTATGGCTTATTGTAATGTCTGAATCCAGAACCATAGTTTATCCCTGGCTTGTTTGCAGTGCTGTGTGCCCTGAAACAGAGGCATCCAGCAAGAGCAGTCTGAAAACAAAACTGCTCTTAAGGCTGGCAAAATGGGAGGGAGAGGAACAAACCAGAAATAGAGAAAACAAGCCACGGTTTGTTTGCTCATCTTAAAGACCATTCATGGCTAAAACAACAAACCATGGTTAACATACACAATGCCTTAGCAAGGCATTAGGAAGTCCATCTTCAGTTCCAGCAGGGGGGGTGTTCCCAGGGGGGGGCAGGAGCAAGGCACCACCGGCTTCCAAGGGATCAAGACAGTGCTTCGGCCTCTCCTCCTCGGGAGGAGGGGTAAAGCATTTAGACAGCTGAAATTGGCTGACTATGTGTTTTTGAGGGCAAGGGGAGCACAGCGGCAATCCTATCCGCTGCACTCCTCCCAGCCTCCACAGTATGCCCATAATCCTCCACGTTCGGAGAGTTGCAGACAGCCTCATTGGATTGCGCTGTAAGTAGTTTATTTGTCATTATAAAATTAGTCTAGAACTGAACTTTTAATTTATTGTGTGTGGGGGGGTTCATATTGATTGTAATTTTGATATTTTTGTACTTATTGCCAGCCATCTTGGGCTTCCTTTCAGAAAGAAAAGCAGGATACAAATACGAAATGAAAGAAAATCATGATCTGTAACTAGAATTTAAAAAATGTTTTTACACTGAAATCATAAACATATAACAGTTGCATACGTTCTTACCCTTCTGTCTGGAATATGGTCCTAAAACTGTGTCTCAAGCTCTTGTAACTGGATGGATCAGTTTTGCCTCTTTGAATCTGGAACCTATAAAAATAGTTCATGATCAGTTGCAAGCCATACAAGGATTTTAAAATGCAAGTTCTACTTCAAAGATTATACTCACAGGAGTTATTCTACACACTGTCTCTTGCATTATTGAAATTATTTATATAGCACCTTTTAAGCCTGCAAACCTTTGTGAAATTACCATTACCTCTATCGTACACATGGTAGAACTGAGAAATCATTCATCCTTCCCTTGTCACTCTGATGATGTGATGCCCTTCCTTAAATCCCTACACTGGCTCTTTGCCCCCTTCTGGATCCAGCACAAACTCCTTGTCCTTGCCTTCAAAACCCTCCATGGCCATGCCTCCCTTATCTCTCCACTCTTATATCCCAATGTATCCCTGCCCATGACTATAATTCTTCCAGCTCTGCCATTGTTAGCCATCCAAAGGTCTTCTGCTCCTTCAACAGACTCTGCCCTGTCTTTCTTGCTGCCCTGTGTGCTTGAAACTGCTGCACAGAACACCTCTCTTACTACCTTAAGATCCCTCCTCAAAATCTACCTTTTCCATGAAGTGTTTGGCTCAACTGCTTCATTCCCCTGCCCTACTGTAATTCAGACTGTTCCTAAGCCTGAGCACATGCAACTAAAACAACCACATATGGTTCCCTGTTTAGCCCTGCTTCCACTGGCCCTCCCAGGGCTGGCCCCCTAGGACAAGATGGCACCACCCCCTTTCAATGTACAGAACCCAACTGGACTGGCAGTTGAATCTTACTTCAGTAATAGCAATGGGATAGCATCCTTCACTGTGCCGGCGCACAGCAGGCTAACAGAGGGGTGTAGGGCAGGCCGTGTGACAAACAGAGCTCTGTCTGCTCCCCAGCCCTCAGCATCAGCTGTTCAAGGCGGCTGCCTCATTCTGCTTAATGATAGGGCTGGCCCTGTTCCCCCTCCTCTGTTATTTCCCCTACGTTCAAGTTTAGGTTTTAAGCTCCTCAGGGCAGGGACCTGGCCTCTTGTACTCTTAAATTTTATATTTAATATTTATTAAAATATAATAAATAAATAAGTTTCTGGCTGGTGTGTGTGTGTGTGTGACAGAGAGAGAGAGAGAGAGAGAGAGAGAGAGAGAGAGAGAGATGCACATCATAATTAATTCCTCCAATTTTAGACTGCATACCTAAATAGATGAACATGGGATTGGCAAACTTATTCAACAACTCTTGAATGAGATTGCTTATCTGGATCCATTTTAGTTGGGGTTCAGGCTGGGTTTGGGCATGGAAACAGCTCTGTATGATGACCTATGTTTTATTGAAATGAATGGGCCTTAAAGGTACACAGTTTGGGTTGGATAGTGCCCATTGTTTCCTAAGCAGCCTTTTAAAAATGTGACCATTTTCCAGCTCTAAGTGACAATGTCTGTGATGTAAGAAAAATACATTGGGCAATTACAGAAGGAAGTCCACACCTCTTTTGAGTGCACTTACACTGGACCCCTTCTATAATCCTAATAAAAGTAGTTCTGGCACATCTGGAATCTCTGTCTAGGGTAGCTTCTTTTATTAGAGAGGGAAAAAAATGTTGCCAAGTTGGCAGAGCAGCTAATGCTCTTCAACAGCTTTACACTCCAGTTAGAACTGCTGCATAACTTTCTTCCTTCCTTTTTTTTTTTGCTTTTTGCAAAGACCTCTTGTGGGAAGGTTAAAAGTCTCACGTCCTCCAGTGGCACTGCACAAAGTACAACAGTAATCAGCTGCAGTGGAATGCTGAAAAACTGCTGCCGTTTTAAAGGGGCAACAAGAAAGGTGGGGGGAAATCCCTACCAAACATCATTCAGACTTGGTATATGTATTAATTTGACAATTTTCACTTTAATGACATAGTCTATGTAGCTGAAAACCAAAAATAATGGAGCACAAGCTGTCTAATAAGTTTCATTTAATGAGCTAAAAAAGTAGTTGTGCAGGGAACTGGCAAAACCTGCAGATAATACAAAAATTATTTAAGATGTGCATGTGCCCAAAATAAACTTTGAGGAATTACTGCCGGGGGTGGGGCGGGGCAGGGGAGGTAGAAAGCTATGTGATTCAGATGAAGAACAGATGAAATTCAGTATAGATGTATAAAATCATGTGGAAAGGAGGTTGACTTTGGCCATCAATGTAAGTCCTTTGCAGGTGTTCAGTAACTGAAGAGGCTGAATGTGCTTGGGTGATGCAGCAAGCTCCTATCCAACACCTGTGCAGTCATTGGAATGTCTGTAGAGCGTCCCAATGAGGACTTTTACAAACTTTAAAACAAACATGCATAGGTCAAGGTGGAGCTTGTCACCATCACATCCAATGCACTTCCATTCCAATGTCTGTAGATGGGTCCATGATGGGGGGAGCTTGCTGCCACCCCACCACGCATGGTATCCATGGATATTGAATGCCTGAAAAGGCCTATACAGTAATACCTTGGATTACAAGTAACTTGGTCTGAGAGCGTTTTGCAAGACAAGCAAATTTTTAAATATTTATTTAATATTTTTTTACTTGATATACAAGCGACATCTTGCAATACAAGTACTGTAGTATGGCTTAAATTAAAAATCTCTGTAATACCTTGGATTGCAAGCATAATTCGTTCTGGAAACGTGCTTGTAATCCAAAGCATTTGTATATCAAAGCAAAATTCCCCATAAGAAATTTGTACACATATTTTTAATTTAAGCTGCAATAAAGAATGATAGTGTAAAGTCTTCATTTTTCTTGACCGTACTACAGTATTTGTATTGCAAGACGTCGCAGGGTTACTTCATCGACCCATTTGACCACCAGCAACCTTTGGGTTCCTCCTCTCTTTGGACTTTTTCTGTTCCAGCTGGTCATTATAAGAACTTTATAGCTAAGAACTGGCACCTGGGTTTCTTTTTCCTCCTGCTTCCCAATCGCTTTCCCTTTTATCTCCTTTTAAATGTAAGCCTGAGGGCAGGGACTGTCTTATTAATGATCTGTGTATGCTGCTCTAGGAACCTTTTCTGACTGAAGCGCAAAATAAAAATGCTTCAGATAAATAAACAAATACAAGGCAAGCTCTTTATATTATGAACAAGCCATTAGTAGTACAGAAGAATATTGTACGGGGAGTAACATAGATCACATTCCTTTCCTTAGGTATTTTGGATCTGTTCATTTTGTAGTAAATCAGTTTTATAGTTTTAATAGCAGCCCTAAACTACATGCCAATTAGGAGTTGTAATTTAGATCTGTGAATTGTGTTCTTTGATATGAAGTTGTTAGGCTCAATAAAATCAGGTGTAACTTGTTAATAAACTAGCAAATTGATTGCCAGTACTTTTATGAGAAAATTCATTTGACTGGGGCAAGTGAAGATGAGCAGGAGGGAGACAAAAGGAGCAGCGTTAATTTAACTAAAGATGGCAGAATTCAATGTTCTTTTTAAAGTAGTTAGTATTGATTAAGCATAACCAAAATTTGCAAAATAACATGACAAAAGTGGACTAATGTTTATAAATACATGGTTATGCTGTGTGAGAGACAACTTTCTGATTTTGATCTTCTATTTTAAAAGCAAGGGGCCAGATATGATCCCAACATTCAAAACCCTTTCTTCATTTCCCCGCTCTCTAACCAGTTGCCAGCAAGACTCCATTTTGTTAGCCCCAAATGCAAATATTTCTGCTCAACTGCAGCTTTTCCTTGGAGAAAAATATGTGGGCTACTAAAGTTAAGCTTACTGGATTGGTTGCCCAATCACCATGAAGTACCTTGAATTTATCAGGAGCAAGGAGGAACACCTCAGAGGCTTGAGGAAAAGTGGGCCACTGTAAGATGCAGGACGGCATTGGCTTGGCACATTGAGCCATTGCACATGGCATGAGAGAGGAGCAGGAGGGTTACAATACATTCTTTGAGAAATGCCTCCACACTCTACACTGCTGCAAGAAGGACTAGATTGTGCCATTACTGATAAATTTAGGACAACTTCTAATCTGCAGAGTTTTAGGCTCCGATCCTACACCCACTTACCTGAGACTAAGACTGTTGAACTCAATTGCACTTCTGAGACGTGTTCTTAGATGCACTCTGGAAGGCATCTAAATGTTTACTGGATTGGAGGTTAGGAGGGCTTGTGATCCCGCAGATCCTCAGCCGCTCCCTCCCCACCCACTGGCACACCTGCAGAACACCCAAGTTTCCTGCCTCATACAGGTATTCGCAACAGTTGGGAGGAGGCAAAAAGAGGGTTCCGAGTTGGTTGGTTTTTTAAATGCTCCAAGATTACACTCTGTCTAGGGCCTCCAAGAAGGTTTTCTAGACAATCCTACAGCTGCTGGGATGCTGTCTAGGGATCACAGAATTGCGCTCAAAATGAGATAAAACTTGTCATATTTCTTGCACTTCTGGCAGCACAGAAGCTGCTGTTTGGTCACACCCTAACTAACTTTCCCTTGAGAGCAATTTTCATTAACTTCATCAGACCAGTTCCCTATCAATCCCAGCACAATGAATGTGTTAGAATCAAATGTCTTCATAGAATCATAGAAAAGTAGAGTTGGAAGGGGCCTACCAGGCCATCAAGTCCAACCCCCTGCTCAATGCAGGAATCCAGGTCAAAGCATCCCTGACAGATGGCTGTCCAGCTGCACCTTGAATGCCTCCAGAGTGGGAGAGTCCACCACCTCCCTAGGTAGTTGGTTCCATTGTCTTATTGCTCTGACAGTCAGGAAATTTTTCCTGATGATTAGGTGGAATCTAGGTTCCTGTAACTTGAGCCCATTATTCTGTGTCCTGCAAACTGGGATGATCGAGAAGAGATCCTGGCCCTCCTCTGTGTGACATCCCTTCAAGTACTGGAGGAGTGCGATCATATCTCCCCTCAGCCTCCTCTTCTGAAGGCTAAACATGCCCAGTTCTTTTAGTCTCTCCTCATAGGGCCTTGTTTCCAGTCCCTTTATCATCCTTGTTGCCCTCCTCTGAACCCTCTCCAGTTTGTCTATGTCCTTCTTAAAGTGTGGTGCCCAGAACTGGACGCAGTACTCAAGGTGAGGCCTGACCAGCGCCGAGTAAAGGGGAATTATCACTTCACGTGATTTGGAAGCTATACTTCTATTAATGCAGCCCAAAATAGCATTTGCCTTCTTTGCAGCCACATCGCATTGCTGGCTCATATTCAGTTTGTGATCTACCACAATTCCAAGATCCTTCTCACTTGTAGTATTGTTGAGCCAAGTGTCCCCCATTCTGTAACTGTGCATTTGGTTTCTTTTTCCTAGGTGCAGCACTTGGCATTTATCCCTATTAAATTTCATTCTGTTGTTTTCGGCCCAGCACTCGAAGCAGAAAGTAAAGGAAGGATTGAAGTTGCCATCACCTGATGTTGGAACATTGGGACTGCCCAGCTTTAACCCTCCACAAGTGTGTTAAAGGTGATTCAAGCAAAGGTAAGGGGAGTAAAGGAGAGATGGAATATTCTTAAAGGCCTGGTTTTCCCATTTGAACACTCTCCCCTTTATTTTCTAGCCATTTTACACTTGATTTAAGCACATCTATTTGAAAGTAAGTTCTTCCAGATCCCCGCCTTAGTAAGTAAATGTTTTTGGCCTGGTTTACACATAAAGCTGTTGAAATCTGGTAGGCATGTCATTGACTGGGTTCACACAACACAATAACCCACACTCAAGGTTGAGTATGGGTTCAGTGTGGGTTGTTGTTGAAGTGTGGGTTGCTGTGTTGTCTGAATCTAGCCGCACTAACAAACTATGGTTTGTTAACCACTAAGCTCATGAAGAGAACCATGGTTTGTTGTTGGGTTTTGTGCTGTGGGTTGTTGATCGTTAACAAACCATGATTTGTTATTGTGGCTGGGTTCAGACAACATGGCAACCCACAGTTCGACGGCAACCCACACTCAACTTTGAATGTGGGTTATCGTGTTGTGTGTCTGAACGCATCCCCACAAACAAACTATGGTTTGTTAACCAGCTATAAGCCACAATTAGAGTCCATTGGTTTATTGTGGCTTACAGTCTGGCTTGTTTAAATTATGGCTTGTTGTGATATCTGAACCCAGAAACATGGTTTGTCCCTGTCTTGCTTGTGTGACTCTCTGCTCTGAAACAGATGCACCCCGAGCAAGAGCAGTTTGAAAATGAAACCACTCTGAAGGTTTTGCAAAATGGGCAGGAGAGAAACAAACCAGAAATAGAGAAAACAAGTTATGGTTTGTTTGCTAATCTGCAAGACAATTCATGGCTAAAGCAACAAACCATGGTTAACATAAATCATGGCTTAGTGTTATGTGTGAATGCAGGCACTGTTTGGTTTTCAGCAGTGTTTCCAGAGCTAAACAACAAAATCATAACATCATAGAGCTATGGGAAGTGTTATAGCTCAGTGGTCGAACACCTGCTTTCCATACAAAAGGACCCAGGTTCAATCCCTGGCATCTCCAAATAGGACTGGGAAAGACCTCTGCCTGAAACCCTGGAGAGCCGCTACCAGGCAGTGTAGAACATGTTGAGCTAGCTGGATGAATGGTCTGCCAGTGTAAGGTAGCTTCTTATGTTCCTATCATAAAAGTACATCATGATCATAAGGCAATGGATAAGTGCTATTATTTATATAGACTGCAGATGCATTGCGCATTGAGATCTCCCTATTTTATATGATATTGTTATCTTTCTCGAGACCTTGGGATAGGAAAGGCTATCAATAAAAAATAGCTACATTTTGAACTCCCTTAAAAGCATAACCCAATTTCCAGCAAATATTCCAAGTCTATACTTTGTGATTCTCAGGGTTACATTCAGATACAGTGGGGTTATAATTTAAGTGATCAGATTTAACCAGGACATTTACTCCAGTGCTTTTTGTTCATGATTTGAATATTTGCTACTATATATATTGCCTTTGTCATGCTTAGATTTCATTAAGAGCTTAGTTATGACAAAATGAACACTGATAACTTATTCCACCATCTGGAACAGAATATGCAGGTTGTTTATATTACTTACCAAGGATAATAAGTAAATTGAGAGTATAATTCTGCAGTTTATTTGAAGGGTAAATCTTTAAAATCACATAAACTGTTGAAAATATGAACATTAGAATTCAAAACAAATACCTAATTATTTTAAGCCAGAGGTATAAATTCTGCCAATATGGGGATTTATGTTTTAACTATTGTACTACTGCAATAATATTTTAAGTACAAGCCTAAAGCAGAACATAGGCACGCAGTATAGAAACAGGAAATGATCTCCTTTCTAGTAATTGACTTCTTTTGCCACACTTCTTTACTTTTGATATGCTATTTTATATCTCATATCCTTATTTGTGTTTCTGTCTTTACAACTTGAATTAAAATATACTTGTTTTGATCCTATTTATGAGCAAGTGCACTTTACTCTTTAAGAAAAAAAAAGTAAGTTAGAAGATGGAAAATGTTCAGAGAAGGGAAACTGCTGTAATTATTCATGCACATTTACCGTACCATTTGCACTGAACAAACATTTGCATAATTACCTTCTTACTTATTCAAAATGTGCAGGAATAATATGTGATAAAGCAGTTCCTGTATCCAACTGAAGATAAGGGGTGTTACATATTTAAATTATCCATAATATAAAAAAAAACTTAAGGAAGGATAAATCAAACATGCGAGCCCATACCTGCAGCCTGAAACAGGTTTTGCTACCTCATTCCACCTGTGTTTAGAATCATAGAAAAGTAGAGTTGGAAGGGGCCTACAAGGCCATCGAGTCCAACCCCCTGCTCAATGCAGGCATCCAGGTCAAAGCATCCCAGACAGATGGCTGTCCAGCTGCACCTTGAATGCCTCCAGTGTGGGAGAGCCCACCAGCTCCCTAGGTAGTTGGTTCCATTGTCCAATACTAAGCATCTCCTCTAGCTTCCCTCCCATCATTATAAAAAAAAAAATGACAGTGAAGGCCACAATCCTATGCATGTTTAGACAAAAAAAAAAAAAGTCCTACAACTCCCATCATTCCCCAGCCAGCCATAGGGCGGGGGAAACCTAAAGGAGGGGGAGAGTGTGTACTCTTGGTATTGTACTGAAAAATGGGGGGAAATCTAATAAGCAGTTACTAACAACAACAAAATTAAAGGCCCATATTCACAGCACACTTGGACTGATGACTGTCCATACCACTGTAAAACACAAATACACCCTGTCATTTCCTATATCCCCCTCCCTGTAGCATTCATACTTCTTAATGCAACACCTCTGACCTCCCTTCAGCCTTCTCTGAATGATTGGGCTGCCCAGTTAATGTATAATTATTGTATTTTTAGTTTTCGGTTTTAAACATTTTAACTGATGCGCTTTTGTATCCATTACGCTGTATTTTAATTTCTGATATTATAAACCACTTAAGAGATATTTTTAGTCATGGTAAGTGGTATATAAATTGATTGATTGATTATTTATTTATTTATTTATTTATTTAACCAATCAACTCTTGCGAAGCTTCCCAGTCTAGCTGCCTGGAGTCTACTGTTTCCATGGATCTTTACAAGTCTGCCCTTAAAGAACATATAAAGAACATATTATGCCAGTGCTTTCTCATCTGCACTGGCTGCCAGTCTGTTTCCGGGCCCGATTCAAAGTGCTGGTACTAACATTCAAAGCCCTAAACAGCTTGGGGCCAGGGTATCTGAAGGATCGCCTCCTCCCATATGTACCTGCCTGGACACCAAGATCTGCATCAGCGGTCCTTCTCCGAGAGCCCATGCCAAAGGAAGTGAGGCAGGTGGATACCAGGAGGAGGGCCTTTTCTGCTGTGGCACTCCGGCTGCGGAATGAGCTCCCCAAAGAGGCTCGCCTGGTGCCTACATTGTACTCCTTCCGGCTCCCAGGCATTTTAATCAATCATTTTAATCATCTTAATCATTTTAATCTTGTAGTTTTTAACTCTGTTATTGTAACTGCTGCTGCTAGCTCTGCTGTTTGTTTTTAATCTTTGTTTTTAAATTAGATTAAATTAGAGAGCTTCAGCTATTGGGCGGTATAAAAATGTATTAAATAAATGAATGAATAAACATAAATGCTGGATGTACCCTTAAAGGCCACCTAGGAAAGACATCCCCAAGAAGCTTTGTGAAAATGCGAGAGTTTATATGATTCAATACTCTCCGGACCAAAAACATTCACCTACGCATAGAAAAGTGCATTGGGGAGGAAGGTCCTAGTTTAGCATTTCCCAGCAGGCTAATTTTCTATTTGTAAGGATTTGAGGAGGGGCTATTGGAGGAACATAAAATCACGTGAACCCCTACATGCAGTCTGAAGTGGTACAGTCCAGACACAGGTTTGCCAATTCATCAGGAATTTGTGAGAACTAGGCCTAAGTCTCACTGAAAGAAATGGAATTGAAATGCAAGCTAAATACATAATTCACACTGATTTCAGCAAGACTTTGTTGGGTTGAATCAGCCTCAGTTATTTGCAACAAGGTTGCAATCTTATACACACGTCTCTGGGAATAAACCTCAATGAGTTAAATGTGGCTTACCTCTTGAAATCAATGGGGTTTACTTCTGAATAGACATGCATAGGATTACACTGTAACAGATTTCAATTTAAAACCAAACTTTTCAAAAAGCCACACTCAACTCCAGTATTAACTCCAACATCAGAAGTAAATTATTTCAGCTCTGCAACGGTCACACTGCCTGTTCAATGGAGATTAAACTAAATCCCCTGCTTCAGTAGGGATTAAACTACTGATTTCCCTCTTTGCCTCCATACTGGAAAAGAATGAATGAGTGACTTTTCCATTTTCCGTGCAAGGAGTAAGGAAGCACAGAGTGAAAGGGCACTTAAGCCATCGTATTTATTTATTTGTCCAGTATTCCAGAAGGAGTTTCTCTGAACTTTGAAACTTTTTATTTTATCACTCCAATGACATTTCCTGGGCTGCCTGTAACTGCTGTTGGATCTTCCCAGTGATAGCTGAACATTAAACAACTACTTGCTAAGTATAAGCCCTGAACTAGTGATTGTTCCAGTAGTAAACCACAAGGGTGAATGCAGGTTAATATATTCATGCACACTGTTGCATATGGTATGTATCAATGCAAATGGCAGGCTGGCTAGTGTAGTGCAGTGACCAATGTACCATGATGGAGCAGACACATGTATTTATTTATGTGTTGTCCTGTTCACATGTAAAGAGGAGAGTGAGGGCAGGGCCAGTAAAGTGCCCTCTGGAGAGCCTCCTGTACATCGGTACTTGGTGTTGGCAGTAGCATCAGCAGCCAGTGGCACTTTGAGTCATGTGTCCTGACTGAGTGGGGTGCCTATGCGCATTCTAGTCTTTGGTACTATCGACCCTCCTCCCCTGTACTTCAGTCTCGCTTCCTCCCTAACGTGTCTTCTCATATCATAAATGGTAAGCCTGCTGGCAGCATCTGTGTCCTGTATTTTAATGTCAGACTTCGTCATCATCATGGGGTTAAATTCAGTTCAAAACATTTTATAAAGCATCCCTGCTTGAACTGTGGTAAGTTTGGGTGTAGGGAGCAAGAGAAAATGTTAGCTGTGAGGTCAGAGGAAACGGTGCAAGAAATACAAACTGTGATCATAGTTTTCAAGCTTAAGGGTGAAATCCTATTCACGTTTAGACAGAAAAAGCCCTACAGCTCCCAGCGTTCCCCAGCCAGCCCTAGCTGTATGTACATGTGCATATGACCTAAATGTATATAAAATAATTACAGTGACCATTCACAAAGCAGTGTTGACGATAACACAAACATAATGCAAACATTGCTCAAGGTGAAACTTGAGAGAATTATTTACTTATATTAATTTGTATTTTATTTAGTATATTTATATCCCACCCTTTTTTTCCTAGAAGGAACCCAAGGTGGCTCACACAGTCCTCCTCCTCTCTCCATTTTATCATCACAACACCCCTTTGAGGTAGGCTTGGCTGAGAGTCAGTGACTGGCCCAAAGTCACCCAGTGAGCTTCATGGCTAGAGTGGGGACTGGAACCTGGATCTCCCAAGTCACAGTGCAACACTCTCACCACAACACCACACTGGCTCTCAACTTTATGACATAATTTTCAAATTAATTTGTTTCCCCATAATATTTAGGCCACAGTCAGTCACTGGCCACAGTGTAAGTGCCACTCCATGGGCAGAGGGGAGCTCTACTGGCAGGATGACATTCACTCCACTGGCGATGAGTTGCTGGCAGTAAGGAAGTGAAAGTGGATTGTCAAGGCAGATTGTGGAAGGCTTCGGATCCACAGGATGCAAAGTCCCATTGTTCCCCCAACCCACCCCCTCAAAGTGAGGTGGAAGTATGCCAACTGGCATAGTTATTTTCCTTCTCACTGAATTCAATGTGTGTGTGTGTGGGGGGGGGAATTAAAAGGAAAGGGGGAAAGGAAAGGGGGGAACGCACACTTTTTACCCTGTTTGGCACAAATCCAGCAGGGCTTGGGAAGTGGTGGTTCCTCCACCACGGACTCCCTCCACCCCCAGGATTGCTCCATAAGTAAAGCACATCAAAAATACAGTAGCTTTCCAAAGACAGAACTAAATACGATGTTTGAAAATAATTAAAAGACACTTAGAATTCTTGGCAAAGCCAGAAATACATAAATTAGACCTGCCTGTGAGCAGGTTTAACTTGTCCATGGAACGGCTGCGTGGAAATCTGCTCCAGTAATTACACTAATGGTTAACAAAAATAAGTAATTATAGCTGTCTTACTGGTGCATGACACGCAAATACTTTAACACCTCTTTCCAAAAGACTCGCAGCACAGTGTAACTCTAGCCATAAATATTGTTGATATTCTAATGCGCAAGTAGCATTTTTCAGAACTAAGTCATACACTTAGTGAACATTACCACTGTTTTATTCCAAATTAAAAAACCCTCAGTCAAGCTGTTTGCAATGCTGTTATACAAGCATTTTAGTTTAATGAGAAAATGAGAACACTGCACAGCATTCAGTCAATTTGGCCGGGACTTATTAGGGGCCTGGTTCTGCCACAGTATAACTACGGTGGCATTGCTGGTTCAGGATTAGGCCTTAGAAAAATGCTCTCTTATAATGTACTGACCCCTGTGGCTCTCACTTACACTTCAACAAAGAAAATAAGTGTAAACAGCTTTCAATTATATTCATCAGACAAAATAGATTCTCCATGAGATCACAGAGGATCACAGGGCTGAGGGCTGTCTAACCCTAAGGGAAAAGAGGGTAAAAAGGAGGAGTTAAAAGGGGGGGGACTTTTGTGACAGTTTGGGGAGGGGCCTACCACCTCTGGCCTAAGACATCTGGGCATGGGGAAGGTAAGAGATTTCCCAGGAGCAGGCATAAATGCAAGGAGAGGCTTGATCAGCAAGCTCTCTCTCTCTGAAGCCCAAATGCAAGAGACACCACTTAGCAGGAGAAACAAGCCTTCCTGATCTCCACTACACTCCAGATTATGCACAATCAGTGCATAATTTCTAATAAATGCCAGGACTCCAGCCTGCCCAGAACCCCTGCTTTCTGCCTAGTCACCTTTCTCCCTGTTACCAAAAATGTGTGTGTGTTGTGGGGAGTGCATGTCGGTTGTTCGGTGCCGGGGAAAAGGCACTTTGAACGAAGAGGGTGCCTCAGAGCATGGTCAGGGGAGCTGCTTCAGTCTGATGCGGCAAAGGCAACAACAAAAATATTGGATGCCTTCAAGAGAAGAACAAGTGTTCAAGATTATTTACACCAGGGGTGGGCAATTTGTGGCTTTCCGGATCTTTTGGCCTACAACTCCCATATTCCTTGTCATTGGCAATGATGGCTAGGGCTGATGGGAGTTGTAGGCTAAAACATCTGGAGGGCCACAAGTTGCCCACCCTGGAAGTAAACCATGGTATGTTCTCCAGGGTAAAGCGAAAATCTAATGATGGAAAAATCCTTTCCGAGTCCTATATATGATGACCCATTAGATCCTAAAATTCATCCACTGTACCCCATGGGAAACACTCCCTCTCTCATTGTGGTGGTGAAAAAATATCTGGGAGACTCTAGTTTTATTCTACATGTTAAATCAGTTCTAACACAGAATTAAACTATCCATTAATTATCACACAGTTGTAGTTTGGTGCAGTTATTTTAGACTCAGTGGAATTACACTAAACCAACCCCTAGCTATGCCTTTCTGAAAAGTTCTTACAAAAAAAGAGCTATATGTAGTTCCAAACGATTGTTTTATGAGGTTTTGATTTCCCCTATGCTGCAGCACCTTCCTTTTTGACTAGTAGGACAAGGAAATGGCTGCTAATCTGTGGGTTTCTAGCAAAAATGTTTTGGTTATTTTATTTTATTACTCTTGCATGTGGAATTAAAATGTGCTATTCAGTTTTCATTAGAATTTGTGTGTAGGGGGGAGATTAACCCCCTGCACACTGGTGCATTGCTATATTATTTGTAATGAAGAGGCAAGAAAAAATATTGCAGACCACAACACCATACACATTAAATTAACTCTTTGGTGGCAAAGGAGCACCAATACCTGAAAATTTTCTTTACCCCAGTCAATAAAGGAAATGTAATACATATAATATCCCAAATTGAAAAGCAAACTGTACTAGTACAGTCCAAATACCCTTCTCTGATTCAGCAGCAGTAGAAAAGATACAGTCATTCAAGTGTTAGACAAAATGTTCAGCTAAACTCTGCTTTAAAATACCAGGTTATCACTTCTTGGTCTTTTGGCTGAGAATCGATCAAGTGAAGAAAATGTCAGATTATGTCCTTGGTTGCATCAACATTTTGAACAGATCTGGACTTCATTGAAAAAAATAGCCCTTGTTTGATATGTCGGGCTATAATGTAAATGGCCAAGCCACAGAGAGCACTATTAAAGCACCATTAAAGTTTGAAATAGAATTCACTAAAGCTAGGAAATTTAAAATTAATAGCTAAAGTTCTATTCTGATCCACCCAGCTGTGCCCCAATATTAAACATACGTGGTTTTCATTATAAACTAGAAGTGATAGTCCTTTTAAATACTTGTCCCCAGAAAAATACATGGCCAGTAAAGGAGCGTGCTTAAACTAGTGAATTTTCTGTTTCTATGATTTGGTAAAACCAAATCAACCTGATATTAATTTCCAGGCATATTATTCTAAACTTATGATAATAACGTACAACACAATCCTTTAAAAAATATTTTTATTATAAGTTTCAACAAAACCAAACCATTATAGATAGATAGATAGATAGATAGATATAGATTTGAATATATCAATTAAACATAAACTTCAACAAAGACAGACCAAATATCCATATATGTATCTATTCGAGAGCATTGTTGTTAGGTCCTCAGTCCATTGCATTATAGGAGGTGAGCATTTATCCTTCCAATGTTGTAATATTAGTCTTTTAGCTGTCAAAAGGGTGCAGAAAATCCATTTATGTTGCCATGCGCTAACTTACAGGAAGCAGGTAGATAAATTTAGAAGAACGTATGCATTGGTGAATATTAAAGAGTGTTCCAATACAAAGTTTATCCATATTATAACCTCCTCACAAAAAGAGGCAACTACTGGACATTGCCAACACATATGATTAAAAGAAGCATTAGCAGTATAACACCTCCAGCAGTTAGCCGACTTAGACAAACCCTTATTAAAGAGACATTGTGGCATCCAATAAGCATGAAACAAGAGTTTTTGTTGAATAAGACGTAACCTGAGATCCATTGAAACTTCAGTTATGGACACTAAAACAACAATCCATTGCTTAGACTGAATAGGACATTCCAATTCCCTATTCCATTTCTGCTTTAGATCATATTTATTCACCAATATTAAATATTTATAAATATGGATTGTGGGTCGATATAACTGATCAGCCTCAATAAGTGCTTCCAATAGCAGAGGAGACAGTGAAGCTGTAGAAGCTGCAGGGCCAAACCTAGATTCTAACAAGTCTCGCAAAGTCCAGGTTGTAAAACCACAGTTTTTGTTCAAAAAACTGATCTTTAGCTTTTAGATATTTCTTGAAATATGGGTCTGTCTATCTGTCCCGCCTGCCCCTGCTCCCACCCCAGACACAGGCACAGGATTATTAGTGCAATCTACCAACATTTGGCTTCAGCTTTTTTTATGACTAAGTTATAAACTCCTGAAAACAGGACTTAATACCAAAATGGAAACACTAACAGACCCTTGACAAGAATGGTGCTAACTTGCACCTTTATGACACCACACACTTTCCCAGCTGAAAAAACCAACAGATGGATGGATAGCGTGTGCTGCAAAAGGAGCACTGTTATTTTGAGGAGAGAGAGTTGCTTGAGAATTAGCATAAAGTGGTGTGTGTGTGTGTGTGTGTATACATATACACACACACATACACCTAGATAGTCTATAAAGCTATACGCAAATCATTCATTATAACGAGTCATAACAATGATTTGTGCTTGTCCACGTTTTTATTTTATGCCCCTCTGTTTTTCCTTAAAGACAGGAGGATAGACAAAGACTGGAAAGTTTAGGTCATATGGATCACGGCTCCACTGCTATGTCTGGAATTTTCTTATAAATATCCTATTGCTCTGAAGTTCACAGGCCTGACTGAAACAGCAGGGACAATCTCATTTGTACTTTTATAGTTGTAGAGGGATTTGCAAGAGTTAACACAATTTTCCATAATATTTCTTACTGACTTCAGGAAGAAAAGAGAGTTCCCTCCCCCCCCCCTTTTTTTTCATCAGCATCTGAAATGCTGTTAAATCTAAAGGGGAGCAGGGTCTTTCTTTTAGGTTTAACAAGATTTTTCAATGTGCTGATAATTTTAAAGCTACAAAGCAACATGCTTTTTTGTTAAAGGGGAAAGCATTTTAGCCAAAGTTTTGTGGGCAGCAGACACCGCTGTTGTAATCTACGAGGCATATACTTTGCAACAGATTTTACTGCCTGTTTTGTAGCTTTATGTTAAAAAGAAAGAAAGATTATTGGGGGAAGGGGAGCAATCCAGTTAAATAACTGTCTCTAACCTCATGAAAATCTTCAGATCAAAGAAACATCTTAAGGCACTCTTCACAACTTTTAATACTTCTTTCACCCCTGGAATTCAAAAAGTGTTATTTTAACCATCAGTCGGAATTCAGGACAGTTTCCTCGTCTCTCCCAGAGACACAAGTATTTTAAAAGCCTTCTTTAGTGGAACACTCATCCTATTCAGCTGTCCCTCATAATCTTCCTGTTTTCCCTTCTATAAACGATAAAGCTAGTATTGAATCCCCATTTTCTTATTTTCTGTTGCGTGGACCTTTGTCACACGCTAACTCTGTGTGTTCCCATTATATTTCCCTCCAGTGTTAACAGCACTCCTTTTATTTGGACGCCTTCGTAACTACATATTTAAATACCACCCAGCCAATTGTTATATTGTTGACATAATATTCTTCGTTGGCTTCATCATCAGTATTGTTTAGCGTATATAAATAATTCTGTAATTGGGCAACTAGACCAAAATGAGATCAAGGGGAAAACAAAACTGACAGGTTCACCCATCCTAATTTGATAATCAACAATTGAAGTTGGGATGTCTGGATAATGAAGACATCCTGACACATGAGCAAAGGCATTACTCTTTCTCTGAGAGAATTGTTCAGTTACTATCCCAAGCTGCTGGGAAGACCAGTTTAGGAAAGCTGATTCCAAGCCTTGATTTTATGTGCTTGCTCTTGTTTAGTATGAACAACTGGTCAGCTATTATTAGGTCAAATGTTTCCATTCCTGATCCCATTAAAAGTAAAGCCAGCTCGAATCCTGCTGTCAGCAGTCTCAATTGGTGCTAATACAGAGGCTGATGTACTCAAGAGCGAAGGATACCTTGTCCGGAAGAATCACTGCATTCAAGCAGTCTGCTTCATTCCGCACACTTGGCAGATTGCACAAGTAGAGATCAACCATTCAACATGCACAGCATGGAAACGATGCCTCTCATGCGAATCATGATGAAGTATTTGCCAAAATGATTAACAAGGGAGCATTATACTCTTTACATTGTGAAAATGAAAACATACTATAGATAGCAGCTAAATCCATTAGCTTCGGCTGAAGGGGAAAAACGTTACTTGCTAAATGTATGTTCTTGCTAGACACCGCATCTGTAAAAATATTTCTTACCTGTGAATTTTATTAAAATTGTAAGGGAAATGACAAAACATGCATTTGCAGAACACATTACTACACATATGCGTGCATGCGCGCGCGTGCACACACACACACACACACACAGTCTTCATCCATTATGTTCTGGTTACCATTCGTTGACTCACTCATTCATTCCTTAACATGTTTTAACTAAATGTAAAGCAACAGACTGGCATGTGCCACAGAGCTTAGATACCAGTTTAACACCTCCACATAAAGTTAGAGGGGAATTATAAAATCACTTTAGATTTATTATTTCTAAAACGGGCAGACACAAGTCTTTGAGGATTAATTTCATGCTGTGGGTTAAATTTCTCTCTCACGATAGGCCAACTGTTGCCCGAGGCTCTACAGATAATGAACCTGCCAAGGGATTAGCAAGGAAACACTTGTGTTATTATATAGCATGTACACTTCCCTTCCTAACCAAGTTCATCCTATATGACATTAACAAATTACTTGCTCACTCTCTCCCCACGTTCCAGTATAATGTGAGCCTAGGAATAACCCGGAACCAATAGGACATGAGATAAGATCTTTGCAATGCATAAAAACCTATTAAATTTGCCTGAAAGAGCCAGACCTCCTGCAGAGAAAACATGATACATTTTATCTTTCCACAGCTATGTAAAGAGCCACAAACATGCGACATACAGACATGTGTTTACAGTACGGAGCTGGTATAATACTAAATGCAAAAATGGCTGAAGTGGTACATACACTTCAATGAACAAGAAAGGATTTGTTATATATTAACCAAGACATTCTTATCCGAGGGCCTATGCAAAGGTTACTTTCAAAGCAAGCCCCAAACTCATTCTAGCATTTGAATAATAGTCCCACAAAGAATAAAGAAGAATATCTTTATATTCAAAGAATAAAGAAGAATATCAAGCCCACATACAATCGATAAAAGAAGGAGAATATCCATTCCATGTACAATGGACTGGCCATGATGCAGGAGGGAAAGACCTATTACTATACTATACTATACTATACTATAGCCATGCAGTTATTTTCCTCCCCCATTTCCACAGGGGTTCCGCAGAATTGATCAGGTGAAGCAGAAAGGAAATTAATTAGCAGCTCTACAGACAGTAAGTTTATGTACTAATATAAATATTCTTATGGTAAGTGGAGAGTGGCTCAATCATAAAGCATAAGGAATTTTAAACATATAGAATATACATCATTTCCAAATTTGAATGTTAAAATTCTAAATTCTACGATCCATCTGTCTCTTGCTAAAACCTGACAATTAAATCCTTAATTAAATCCATGCATATTATCTGGGGAGATTGGGGCATGGCTATCACAACAGCCAAGAATAGCTCAAAATATAGAAAAATAGAATATTGTTTATGAATTATTTAGTAGTGCCAGTCTCTAAACCAGTGTTCCCCAACCTTGGGTCCCCAGATGTTTTTGGCCTACAACTCCCAGCATGCCCCAGCCAGCGAGGTTGGAGAACACTGCTCTAAACATTTCCAAGAATTCTATGTTCTTACAGAGCAATCCTAATGACCCCTAGACAGCATCTAGGGGGCCATGAGATTGTTCAAGTTCCCAGCTCCAAGGTCAGAAAATCACTCCAACCCTGGAGCTAGGGATCCACACTCAGATTCCCCTCCCCCCATTGCAGCTGGCGTGCAAAAACCGCTCCAGCTGCTTCTCAGGGGTAGAAAAGCAACCTTGAGGGGGAGGGTTTTAGTGGGCGGGGAGGGGAGGAGACCGATGCCACCAAGATACGACACATCCTGGCAGCAACTCAGCCTCCTTCCCTCCCCCTCCCAAGCGCTGCAGTTAGACAGCTGAAATGGGCTGTCCAGCTGTTTTGCAGGGCAGGAGGAGCGTGGCGGGGGCCTTCGCCTCTGTGCTCCTCTCGCTCTGCATAGGATGCCCATATTCCTCCGAGTCTGGAGGGCTACAGGCATCCCCACAGGATTGCGGCCTTAGTGTTTTAAAGATCAACCTAAATATGAAATGGTAGGAAGGTAGAGATACAATGGTTTGTTTCACTTGACCTTCCTTGTACTTGCTTATTTGTCTAAAATGTTTGTCTCATAAGAAGCCAACATTCCATTTTGGAGTAGAGGAACATAAAGCATCCAACATTTAGGTAGAGGAAAGTTGTGAAGATGGCAACTGCACCCTAACCAATTGCAAGTGCCAATTGTGAAAGTTACTGAAAGTTAGTAGCTGAAAGTGCAACAAAATTCCAGGTGCTATCTGAATCAGATCTCATGTTGCTAAAAAGCCATAAAGGTGGTGTACAACAATTGAAAACAATTTTTAAAAATAACACAATAAAAACACACATTAAAATCAGCAAAAGATTAAAACTGCTGCATAATTTAAAAGGCTAAATTAAAAATGTGTGTTTGCACACCCTTCTAAAAGCCAAGAGAGCAGGACCGGTGCAAGGCAGTTTGGTGCCCTAGGCAAGATCAGATATTTAGCGCCCCCCTTCCCACTTGAGAGTGCTGTCTTTTTCCCCCAAGGTGTTTCTGGCACCCCCTTTAGCCCTGCGCCCTAGGCGGCTGCCTAGTTGGCCTAATGGTAGCACCGGCCCTGCAAGAGAGTAGGGACCAATTGTAGTTCTTGAGGGAGCACATTCCACAGTTTGGGAACAACACAGGAGAAATCCTTTTCACATGTGTATGAGAAACAGGCCTCTCGTGTCCTCAAGAGGGCCTCTCCTGCAACTCTTAACCAGGTAGCTTCATAACAAGACAGGCGGTCCCTTAGTTAGCCAGGTCCTAAGCCATTTAAATTAACAGTATGCATTTTCTTTTCATTCAATCAGTTCCACCGCTTCTGTTCATTTTTAATGTTTTAATCACAATGTGGAAACACAGTGAATTCAACTTTCCTTCTGTCGTTTAAGAGGAAACTAGAATTCCTTCCACCCTTAGCTATACATCAAAGGATTAAGTGGCCATTATCTTGGCATTATACACTTTGATGAACTCTGTGCAAGTGCAATAGGAGACATGGTCCTGAATGGTACTTTAACACATAAACTTAGAAAATTGACCTGGAATCAATCCCAATATGGGACCCAATGCTACACTCAACCCACAAGAGCTGTCATTGCCTATTAAGAATTCTGATGGCTCCTCCTCCTATAGGTAGAGAAAGGTGAAGGGGGGATCTGCAAGGTGAGGAGAAGGGAATCTACAATCAGACAACCAGGTAAGGAGAAGATGCTGGATACCCTTTTCACCCAGTGTTATAAACTCTGCTAATCTCTCCCCTTAGCAGCTAGTTTTCTCTACTCCTCACCTTGTCAACTCCTAGGGAGTATTATTTGCTAAGGAGATAAGTGAAGTTAAACAACAGACAGAGAAAGGCAACCAGCAGCTCCTTCTTCATTATGTGATTTCCGATCCCCTCCAGATGTTTCTGCCTTTCCAATGAATATGCCCATAGATACACGACTCCAAGAATTAGCCCAGCATAGTTGTCTTTGGGCACCAATGTAATGACACATAAGAGTAATAAAGGGATAGTTTGGCCACAGTGATACGGGCACTAGTAACCTCAAGATTGGATTACTGCAATGCACTCTATGTGGGGCTGTCCTTAAGGCTGTTCCGGAAGCTGGAGCTAGTGCAGAATGCAGCAGCTCAGCTGTTGTCAGGAGTTGCCTCTTTTCAGCATGCAACTCCTTTGCGGAGGGAACTACACTTGCTGCCTATTTGCTACTAGGCCATGTTTAAGGTTTTGGTACTAGTATACAATACCCTAAACCAGTGTTCTCCAACCTTGGGTCCCCAGATGTTTTTGGCCTACAACTGCCAGCATGCCCCAGCCAGCTGGCTGGGGCATGCTGGGAGTTGTAGGCCAAAAACATCTGGGGACCCAAGGTTGGAGAACACTGTCCTAACCAATTTGGGACCAGGTTACTTGATAGAGCGCCTTCTCCCTTGCCAACCTTTCCCATCTATGAAGAAAGTTCTTATCAAAAAATGAACTGAATGAAATACTTATTTGTCCCTAATCATGACTACCCTTACTAGACTTTTTTTTTAAGTTCAAAAGTCTCAAATGTTGTAACTTATGGGAGTTGCTCCAGCCCCTTGATATATTTGGTTGCTCTTTTCTGCACATTTTCCAGCTCTACAATGTCGTTTTTGAGGTGTGGTGATGAGAACTGCACGCAGTATTCCAAGTGTGGCCACACAACATAGATTTGTATGAAGGCATTATGATATTGGCATTTTCAGTTTCAGTTTCAGATCCCCAACATGGAATTTGCCTTTTTACACAGCAGCTGCATGCACAGTGGGTCAACATTTTCATTGAGCTATCCACCACAATGCCAAGATCCTTTTTCTGGTCAGTCTGTTACAACAGATAATTCTGGGCACTAGATTCCCTCTAACCCCACACTCTTACGAAAGGTTTAGGATCTTTGGCTGGGGTAAAACCTGCACTGCTGGGGGGAAGTGTGCGCTTTGCTCCTTTTACACTTAAACAAACCTACACACACACATAGACTCTAGAAACAAAAGGGTGGTTTTATTGAAGAAGAATACAGAGTAGGTACAGCGTCTTACTTGTTGGTAAAGCAAACCTAGTGATGTCAGGCAGCAAAATATCCTTACGCTATGGTTCAAACACACCCTGTATTCTGGAGAGGAGAAAGAGTCCCTTTTGCCCTGACAAGCCTGAATAGAAAGGGGGGGGGGAGATTCCCGCCTAGAAGGATAGAAGAGCAAAGTCCTGGCTACTACCTGTCTGCTGTGATGATGTTCCAGCAGTAGCCCCGCAGTCAGCGTTCCAAGGTGACCCCCTCAGCTCTCTCTCCCGACACACCTTGCTAAAACCTCTTGGTTCTTATAGTCTCTTTCCCGCCTTTTTGGAGGGAATGAGAGCAGTGGGGGTGGTCTTTGCCCCACAGATGTCTTCCAACCCTGCTAACGACCTTACTCTTTGTATTCTGATAGCTCCTGATGGGTGTACTTAGGAAAGCAAAGGTTTGGGTCTTCCTGCTGATGGGACTGTTTTTGGAGTAAGCTTCTGGTGGTATTCGCCCAGTGGGGGGGGGGGGAGCCATATCTTTTCAGGAGAAATCTTCTTGTGTTTTAGGCAATATGCAATATTCAGGTCTTAATCAATGCAAGCCTGCCACTCATTTGCCTATGCATGGCTCTAGGCTTCACTCACTCTTCCATTCAAACCTTCAGTCATGACCTTTTGCCTTCTGCCCTGCTGGGGAGGTGGGCAGGCTGCTTCTTTTCTCTTGAACCCTTGCTTACCCAACGCTTCTTATGAGGGCTGTGGACTTCCTTTTGGAGGTGTAGCCATAACCAAATGATCAGATCTATATCTCATCTTAACAAGTCACTTCCAGCTCAGACGCCATCAGTTTATAGGTGAAGTTAGGATTTTCTTCCCAAAGTGCATCACTTTACACTTGCTTATACTGACCTGCATTAGCCATTTTAATGCCCATTTCCCAGTATGGAGAGATGGTTTTGCAGCACTTCACTATCCTTGTTTGTTTTAACCACCCTAAATAATCTGCTGTTGACCACCTCACTGCCCCAACTCCAAATCATTTATGAACAAGTTAAAAAGGACTGATCCCAGAACAGATCCTTGGGGATCTGTTTACATCCCTCCTTTGCAAGAACTGTCTATTATTCCTTCTCTCTCTGCTTTATTTAACCAGTGACCGATCCGTAAGATGGCCTCTCCTCTTATCCCATGACTGCTAAGTTTGCTCAGGAGCCTTTGGTGAGGGACTTTGTATAAGGATCACTTTTATATACATGCTTGCTGACACTCTCAAACCCCTTTAGTGAGACAGGGCTTACACTGGTTCTTCTTCAGCAACACTTCTACACTGTATAAGCTTGATAATATTGGGTAGGAAGGATCCAGACTTAATCATGCTAAAAATGGACTCACTGAAATCAGTGGGCCTTAAGTCAGCCATGACCAACTTATTTCCCATTTATTTCAATGGGTCTAAGTCTGGACCCAACCCTTTTTCTTTAATAATGTTTTCTACCAATTTACCTAGAACAGAAGTTAATTGGCCTCTAATTTCCTGGATCCCCCTAGTTCCCTTTTCAAAACTGGCATTACAGTGGCCACTTTCCAGCTCTCTGGCACAGAGGCCAATGTTAGAGATGTTACATATTTTTGTCTGAAGATCAGCAATTTCACATTTGAGTTATTTAAGAATTCCCTGATGGATATCATCTGGATCATGTGATTTGTTTCATTTCAAGTTTTTAATACAGTTTAGAACTTCATCTCTTCTCACTAGCGCTTGCCAGTTCCTCAGACTCCCTTCCTGAAAATGTCAGTTCAGGCATGGACATCTGTCCTACATCTTCTGCAGTGAAGGCAAATGCAGAGAATTCATTCAAGTTTCTGCAATCTCCCTAGCCTCCTTTAGTACTATTTTTACTTCCTTGTCACCCAACAATCCAATAATCTCCCTAGCTTGGTTCCTGCTTCTGGAATTATTATTATTATTATTTATTTATATTTATTTATTGCCCATCTGGCCGGCAACCGGCCACCCTGGGCGATGTACATAGAATAAAAACAATAAAATACATTTAAAACAATATAAAAATTTTAAAATCTTAACCCACCCCATATTCCCGCCTGAATAACCAGGTTTTTAATGAGCGACGGAAGCTCAGCAGAGAGGGGGCATGGCGGAGGTTACTCGGGAGAGAGTTCCACAGTACGGGGGCCACCACAGAAAAGGCCCTCTTCCTCGTCCCCACCAGTCTAGCTGCTCTGGCTGAAGGGACAAGGAGAAGGCCATCCGTGGCAGATCTTGTTGAGCGGCCCAATTGGTGTTGCTGGAGACGCTCCTTGAGATAGACTGGACCAGAGCCGTATAGGGTTTTAAAGGTCAAAACCAACACCTTGAATTCGGCTCGGCAAGCAACTGGTAGCCGGTGCAAATCCTTCAGCACTGGCGTGATGTGATCCCGCCGGCGGCTGCCTTTAACCAGGCGAGCCGCCGCGTTCTGTACCAGCTGTAGCTTCCGAACCGTCTTCAAGGGTAACCCCACGTAGAGCGCATTACAGTAGTCTAGGTGAGAGGAGACCAAGGCATGAATGTTGTTATTGTTGGTCTTAATGTTATTAGAGGTAACATTAAGACCAGTAACAGTACTTAGCTCCTCAAAATCCTGTTTGTAGCCCTTATAGTCTGCTTGCATGTCTTTTGGGCTTGTTTGTGTTCCTTTGTTTTGTTTTGTTCTTGTTTGGGCAAGACTTCCATTGTTTGAAAGAAGTCTTCTGTTTTCTAATAGCTTCCTTAACACTGCTTGCTAACCAAGCTGGTGACCTCTTGGACCTGGTATAGCTTTCCTGACCTACGATATACATTCTACCTGAGCATCTATTATTGCAGTCTTGAGTAAACCCCAAGTGTTCTGGAATGTTTCAGCCCTCTTGACTTTCCCTGTTGATGTCCTTTTAAATAATCCCCTCATTTTTTGAGAAATTTCTCTTTTGAAGTCAAATGTGACTTTGTTGGACTTTCTTGGCAATTTTCCACAGATTGTCCACAGGACATCTCCAAGATTGTCTATACTCTAACAACCCAGGTCCAATATTTGTCCTCTAGATATCTTATTTTTCCTTGTCTTGTGCAGCTAAGGTGGTCATTACTTCCAAGAACTTCCTGCCTGCATTTCAACCAGATATTTGTGCTTAAGTCCTTCCTCTTCCTTTGTCGCAATGACATGTGCTTGATTCCCAGTTTCCTTTTGTCATACTGTGTTCATGTTTTCCATCTCTCCATTCTTTATCTCCACTAAATTTCAGATTTGGACTTGTCCTTCATCCTGTTATCTTGTCCCACTTCTGCACTGTCCCCCATTTACCCTATGACATCTATAGGCTAAGTGCCTAGTATTCAACCTATACTTTCTCTTTTGTTATCAATACGTTTCCCAGTCAATTTTGCCCCTTGGCTTGACTGACATGCAGACAATATTGCCCTGCATAACCATCATCTACTTGTGAATTATCTTGCCTTGATTATGGAAATATGCCATCAATGTGGTGGTGCTGGTAGTGGTTAGTCGAAGCTCTCTGGGCGGTTTACAACAATCAATTAAAAATACAATACAATATAAAAATATACACAATAAAAATGTGAAAAATTTAAAACCAAATTTAAAATGACACAAATAGCTAGAACAAGTTAATACAATGTGACCAGTAAAAAAGTTTTTAAAAACCACCCCACCATGCACTATTTAGAGTTGTTAAATGCCTCAACATAGAGGGCAGTCTTAACCTGGTGCCGAAAAGATAGCAGAGTTGGTGCCAGGTGGGCCTCAGGGGGGGGGGGCTTGTTCCAGAGTTGGGAGGCTACAGAAAAGGCCCTCCCACTTGTTGCAGCCCTCCAAGCCTCCCTCAAAAGGTGGCAGTTGGAGGAAGGCCCCAGATGTTGAGCATAGTGTCCACATAGATTGTGGTTGGGAGAGGCGTTCCATCAAGTATTGTGGTCCCAAGCTGTGTAGGGCTTTAAAGGTTAAGACCAGCGCCTTGAATTGGGCTCAGAAGCATACAGGCAGCCAGTGCAAGTGGGCGAGAACTGGTGTTATATGTTCAGACCTTCTGGTCTCAGTAATGAGTCTGGCTGCTGCATTTTGCACAAGCTGCAGCTTCTGAACAGTCTTCAAGGGCAGCCATTGCAGTAGTCTAGCTTTGAGATTACCAGAGCGTAGATTACTGAAATCAGGCTATCCCTGTCCAGATAGGGGCGTAGCTGGGCCACCAGCTGGAGCTGGTAGAAGGCACTCCGTGCCACTGAGGTCACCTGAGCCTCAAGTGACAAAGATGGCTCGAGGAGAACCCCCAAGCTACGGACCTGCTCCTTCAAGGGGAGTGCAAGCCCATCCAGAACAGGTTGAACACCATCCGGTCAGAGGAACCACCCACTGACAGCATCTCAGTCTTGTCTGGATTGAGCTTCAGTTTGTTAGCCCTCACCCAGTCCATTGTCGCAGCCAGGCACCGGTTCAGCACATCCACAGCCTCACCTGCTGAACATGAAAAGGAAAAATAGAGCTGCGTGTCATCAGCGTACTGATGGCAATGCACTCCAAAACTCAGGAAGACCCCACTCAGCGGTTTCATGTAGATGTTGAAGAGCATGGGGGGATAAGACCGACCCCTGTGGAACTCCATACTGGAGAATCCATGGGGCTGAGCAATATTCCCCAAGCACCAGCTTCTGGAGCTGGCCATCCAAGTAGGAGCGGCACCACTGCTATGCAGTACCCTCCACTCCAAACTCAGACAGCCACCCCAGAGGGATCCCATGGTTGATGGTATCGAAAGCCGCTGAGACATCCAGGAGCATCAATGGGGTCACGCTCCCCCTGTCTCTCTCCCGACATAGGTCATCATACAGGGCGACCAAAGCTGTTTCCGTGCCAAAACCAGGCCTGAACTCCGACTGAAATGGATCCATTGATTGATTTGATTGATTTGATTTATTACGGTCATATGACCCAAATAAAATAAAAACCAGCCACAACATTTGCAAAGCATACAGAAAAAAAAGAGACAAACAGCTCTCAATTATTATGACCCAAATAAAAATAAAAACCAGCCACAACATTTGCAAGGCATACAGACAAATAGAGATGGAACAGTTCTCAATTATTACCCAATAGAAAGGCCCTCCTTTGCATGGCAGCTAAAAGGAATTTAGCAACTTGGGTGGTAACAATTGGTTGAAATGGATCCAGATAATCAGTCTGGATCTCATCCAAGAGCACCTGGAGCTGGTTGGCCACTACCCGCTCAAGGACCTTGCCCAGGAAAGGAGTTTGACCTTAAGCCACACGGCCTATGCTCTGAGTTATAACACTGAACCTTAATACAGCAAATTTTTACAATGGCACCAATAACAAAAGTGAAGGAAACATGAATAGGCCCGAAAGTCTCGTTAACAAAAACATCCTCCGAAACAGTGCTATTACGTTCAGTATCAGGTCAATAATAAATTTGCTTAGCCAAATACTCAGTACTATTTAAAAAAAAAATTTTCACAGCCTTCTTTGAAAGTGAGGAGTCAGCCATCACTTGGTATGAAATACTGCTCCTATCAGTATTAAACCCAATGACATCTCTCCCGTAGGTAAACTACCTCTGAGACTCATGTGTCTTCCCCGATTAAGATACTCTCTCCACACCTAACCTCTGAAATGTCAAAGGGGATACATGACAAATGATCTTGTCTTCAACATAATTTAAAGCCTGCTGCCATGCTGAATGGAAAACACAGTGAGCAAAGTCTTGTCCAAATACAGAATCAACGGCAAGTGTCAGGAGGCAGAGCCAGCTCCAGGTAATCTGATCCTTCCACACACCATAATCTCCATTTTATTTTGCCTAATGAGGCAGGAGTTAAAACAGTTGACCTGATGAAAGTCAGATGGCAGCCCTAGAGGAGCAAACCCCCTGCTGTACTCTTGTCCCGGACACCCTTTGTTACCTTCCAAGTGAGCTGAGACCAGGCTGTGAACCATGTAAATAGGAGGTTTCTAGGTTAATGAAAAGCTGCAACACCATTTCAGAACCTGGGCTGAAAAGTTATGCTGTCTTAATCCACAGAAATGTCCCTGCAGCTCAGACATAATAAACTTTAACAAACGCTGGTCACCTGAATCATGGAATGAAAGGATGACCAATAAAAAAAGTTTTCCCCACAGCAATTCTTTATCTTTTTACCAACAGCCAAGACTGGATTTTTAAAAGGTACCTTTCAAACATGCACATTATAAGGGTATCTAACATTTCTCAGGAAATTGTATTTTTTGTTAGCTGATGCCTTATTTTGTTTTATTTCATTAGCTATCAGTCAAGGACTTACTTTCAGCACCAGATAGGTTTATATGACATTGCGTATCATCATCATATAGCCACATGACAAGCAGATACCTTAATATCCCCTCACAGTTTTAATCCCTTAAATTTACTCAAAAAGGGAAATTTTATTTATTTATTTTAAACATTTATTTACTGCCCATCAGCCAAAAGGCTCCCTGAAAATTTGTTTTTTTAATGTTTATTTTAAAAAAGGATCCCCCCCCATCTGAAGAAAGATCACAGACAAAACTTATCCCTTAAACCAAGTAGTTTCAAACTGAAAAGGGATGTTCACAAATATTGTTTATGCTTTTGCCACTCCTGAGAGCAATCCTAAAGGACTGCCACTCTGCCCATCCAATGCCCTGCTGGCAATGGCTTTTTTCAGCCTCACTGTCCTCCTTTGCAATTATCTTTGCTAGATTGGCTTCTGAGCCCATGTAGCTGCTGTGTGATGCCGGGTTCTAGGCTAGGGCCTTGGCCGGGGCCTGAGAGACCTTTGAATCCGGCAGATCCTCGGCCTCCCTTCCCCTCCCCTCTCCATCCCATCCCCTGGCATGCCCCCAATCCTGCTGCTCCAACCTTGGGTGAGGCGCAGCCACAGAGCTTTCCACAGCAGCTGGGAGGGGCTGGGGCAGAGGAAAATCCATCATATGGATGCCATCCAGGGCCCACAGAATTGTTCTGTTAGTAAATTTACTCACTTTTGGAAACATAATTGCAGGACATATAATAGGTGCATCTGTCCTTTTCAGACCAGTTAAAGATCAGGTTTCCCTTCCCTGAAACATTTGATCAAAAGAAAAATGGGGGGGGGGGTTATAAGAAATTAAGGAGACAGTTGAAGCAGCATAGAGGTACATTCCCCATAAACTCCCCATATGGCCAAAAGACCATAATACAGCATTAACTGTACTTGGGGCAGGAATAGTAGGATCATTTTCAGCAGAGGATACAGAGCTGGATAATACAATTGTCCTCTTGATTATCACCATATACTTCTGCTAGTTGCCCATAGACCTTGACTCTATTGTTGAGTAAAGTCTTACTCTTTTCTGGAAGGAAAGATAAAATACAATGACAACAGTGATATGATGAAGCCCAAACACCTTTAATGTGCTGCTTCATTGTAGCCAGGTGCTTGTCCTGGCTTTGTGAGAATATGAAGCTCTGTGCAAATAATGACATAAATCCCCTTTGTAAAACATTTCTGTAAGACATTAAATATATATATAAAATGCTGATGCTTCTATACTACATTGAATGCAAGGGCTTTATGCTTGGTTCTATGCTAAAGCTATTTATAGCAGTAAAATCACCAGGTTATCCCAATTCTTCCTTAAAACACATGTACATGGTCCCTAATTATCACACACATGTCAAGGAGAAACTGGGATAATATATGCAGGCGTGGCTCATACTTGACAAGCCAGTCAGGTACGTTATACTCGTGTAGTCATAGGAACTAACCAGGATTTCATGGACCTATTTTTGCATATCCCTTGCCCCATGTGCCCGTATTTCCCTATCATCCAGATGAGTCTATCAGTTGTAATGCCATTCATCAGGATTTCAGAAGGCACTTATGAAAAATGAGATACGTGTGCTCAGTGTAAATGGGTATTCAGTGATTTATGTTGCAGGTCACAGAAAGCCCATGAGCTCTTCTCTAGTGAGTTGCCAGAAATCATAACTCTATTACAGGGCCATGATCTGTTTATTATACGGTTTATGGGTGGTGTGCAATGTCTAATCCATTTTAATGGGCCACATTTTTTTGGTTTATTCTCTTTTTCAAAGCCAGGATTTATAGTTGTTTACAGCTCAACAAGGACAGTGATTTGGTGGTTTAGCTAATATGTTTCTCAAGTGTTCTTAAGATCGTGTCTGCCTGTTTGCACTCAGAACTTCAAGGAGGACAGCTCTGGGGTTTTTTTAAGTGAATACAAAACTTTGCCATCATTTCAATAGCATGTTGCTTGCCGAGCATTCCAAAAGGACACCTCCTTGAGCGATTCTGGATGGCCACACTTTGCAGGAAGGAAGGAACATTGTGGTTTTCATCGGGAGGCTTCTAATGCCTGGGATGTGGCTGACTCCTGCTCTTATTTTGGAAGGCGGGATGGTGGATATTGCTTTTTGCACATCATCGACAACCAATTGAGTGAGTCTTTGGGTTGCCACTTTCCCTTTCAAAAATATTTACTTCCCAACTCTTCCTTTCCAACATCGTATCTTAGCCTAGAAGTAGAAATGGTACAGTACCAGGGCCGGCACCTAGGGTGGGCATGCATGGGCACCTGCCGAGGGCACACAACCCACTAGATTTGTTCCTCCTCTTCTCACTATTGGAACCTTGTTCACCTGCCTCTCACTCTGGCCCAGACAACAGTGGTGGTGGTGAGGAGGAGGAGGAGGAGGAGGAGGAGGAGCAGATGCCGCTGCCTACTTGCTCACTGGCTCTCTGCCTGTCAAGCAAGCAAGCAATGGCAGTGATGAGAAAGTGGATGAGAAGGCAATAGCAGCTGGTGACAGTGGCAGTCAGAAGATAAAGTCACTGAGGGAGGGGGCCCATTGAGGCTGTCTTGCTCAAAGGCCATCTAAAATCTGGAGCCAGCACTGCACTGTACCTACCATCTGTTGGGGAGGAAAGGAGCCCTAGGTTCAGTCCAGTTGCGTTTCTCTACCCCAATAAATCATGAGTGTATCAGTTGGCAACACAATGCCTATCCTCTCTTAAGGAAGGCAGAAGCACCAGGACTCAGTCCAGGAAACCCGCTCATGCTCTTAGAACAGCCTTCTCCAACCGGGTCCCTACAGATGTGTTGGTCTGCAACTCCCATCATTCCCAGATGTGATCTGGATCTAGATTGGGGGCCCACACCTGTAATTTGCGTAGGGGAAGAAGCCTCAATTGAAGCAAATGAGAAGGTATGGAATCAAACTTTAAGGGGAGACACTAGTAGGGCATTATTATGACTCAATTCATAGCCCCTAGTATTCTCACCTGAGAAAAATGGGAGAGGAAAACAGCTTATCTACGTCTGCAAGCAACAGCATCCCATCTTTGCCTTCTCACCATATCAACTCTTATTGATGGCTATAATGCAGAGATATTGACTGGGTTCAGACAACACGATAACCCACATTTGAGCAACAACCCATGGTTCAACAACTCACATTCAACCCATACTGTCTGAACCCAGCTGAGCTATAAAAAAAAACACCATAGCTTGTTAACCACAAACAACCCAAGAAAAGATTCCATGATTTGTTGTTGGGTTGAGAAAGATGGGTGGGTTGTTCGTGGTTAACAAACCATGGTTTGATATCTAGGCTGGGTTCAGACAACACAAAATCTCACATTTGAACAACAATCCACAGTTCAATGACAACCCATACTCAACTCTTGAGTGTGGGTTATTCTGTTGTCTGAACCCTGTAATTATTTACATCTGCTTTATGCTTGTGCTAGTTTTTCCTCATCAGCAAACCTGTGGCTGGAAGTCAGGATGTGCTGTGTCGTAAGTAGTTTATAGGTACCCTAATTCTTTGCAACCAGCAGGTAATATTTTGTGTGGAGTCTCTATTCTGATCTTGACCGAAAAAGATAGAGTGTGAGCTGTTCATTCTTCAATGGAGGGTTTCAATTCCCAACTAAACCAGCAAGGATCAGGGTTTGGGGTTTTGTTTGCTTTGTTTTTTTGTTCCTCTGGCAAGCATGAGTAAACCTAAAATGAGACTCACTCAACCAAGCTTATTTGAGATGGACAAATTTGTTCCAGGACTTACATTTCAATCTTTCCTAAATATTGTAAACCATTTGATTGCATAGAAAGATTACAAACGTTGGGCACAACTTATGAAAAAATGGAGATTGCTCAAGTCTCGGTCCAGTGCCCTGAGCATGGAAACATCATTTCTCCCATTGGGTCTAGAGCAGGGGTGGGGAACCTGTGCCCCTGCATATGTTGGACTCCAACTCCCATCATCCCTGACCATTGACTATGCTGGTTAGGGCTGATGAGAGTTGGAATCCAACAATATCTGGAGGGCCACCAGTTCCTCACCCTGGTCTAGAAAAGGGGTGGGCAAATTCCTGGGGTTGGGGGGAATGCACTGCTCCCTGGAAGCCATCAGGGTCCACAGCCCTCCCCACCACTGAATTTGCCACCTCTGCTGAATTTGCCATGGCAGTGGCAAAACTCCCATGATTATGCTTCAAAATAAAGCATTCAGGAGAGTGTTCCTTCTTTACAAGCAGAACTGGGTGCCCAGGAGGCTTCCAGGAGCACAATTCTGCTTCAAAACACAGCACATGCTCCTCGTACACCTTGTTTCATAGCAAAATTGTGAAGTGTGGTGGCAAATTTAGTAGTAGCAGGGTGGGCTACATGTATACAGTGGGCTGTGTGTTGCTCACCCCTGGTCTAGAAGATACAAAACAACAGAAAGTAACATGAACATAACATCATAATAGATGAGCTTTGTTGGATCAGACCAAAGGTCCATTTATTGATTGATTTGATTTGTATTCCGCCTTTCTACTGAGAAAAATGGCACTCAAGGCAGTCGTTGCCTGGTGGCAGAAGGACAGCAGAGAGGTTGCAAACCTAACCTCCCTCAGCAGGGAGTGCCACAGCCTGGGAGTGGCCACCGAGAAGGCCCCCTCTCATGTCACCACCAAATGCACCTCTGAAGGAGAAGTATGGGAGAAGGCAGTCTTTCAGGTAGCCTGGTGATAACCAGCACTTTGAATTGTGTCCAGAAAGAAGACCGGTAGCCAGTGAAGCTGTTCTAACAAGAGTCATATGCTCCCTATAACTGGCCCTGGTCAACAGGGTCTGGCTGCAGCATCCTGGACAAGATTAAGTTTCTGAACACTTTTCAAAGACAGCCCCATGTCATTACAAAGAGTACATTACAGTCATCCAAATGGGATGTGTGATCTGGCCACAGTCACATCTCTAGGAACAGGGTGCAGCTGGCTCACCTGTTGACTCTCACAGTGGCCAACCAGATGCTTTCACAAAGCCCACAACCAGGGCACAAAGGCAACAGTCCTCCCATGCTGTTGCTCTACAAATTCAGCATGTTGCCTCTGTTCCAAATAGTCATCATGAAAGGTGGTCAAATACCACATTGTTGTGTGTGAACTTGAGCCTCTCAGTACCTTTCAAAAAAAGTGAAGTAGCAGAAAAAGGAGAAGTAGAGCAAAATACTGCCATGATCAGCTTCTGTTTAAGTAGAGGAAGGAAACCAGCACAGCTAGAGGCATTTCTCTACAAATTAATCAGGATTCCTTTACCAAATTTCAACTAATAAGTTGACCTATGTCATTTTATGCAATCACTCAAAGGTTGCAATCCAATGCGCCTACCTGGGAGTAAGTCACATTGAACTCAGTGGTGTTTACTTCTAGGAAATGGGCCTAGGATGTGTATTAAGGGAATTAGTAACCACTTAACTTTGAAATGTGCTCCAACTAAGACCTTAAAAAACACATAACTTATTTTTCCATTATGTTTTGGGATGAGGATAAGGAATAGATAACTTAAAAAAAAAAAAAAGTAAGTATGCATGCTTTCAAGAAGGAAAAATATACTTGCCACTCATTTTTTATGCAACTAAATGCAGTAATGTTACATTATACATTTTTAAAAATCTTCTGAGAACCCAAATACATTTATATAGAAGACAGAACTCATGTACTTGTTCATATTTGTTTTTTAGTCAACAGTTTAATTTTAAAAAATTAACAAAAAATTTCCCCAGGAAAATCCTTTAAGCATCACACATGAAAAAAAGATTTTGAGAATTAAACCCAGAAATAAGCAGGTAAAAGAGAAAGGGGGGGGGGGAGAATGATGGAGTTCAAATAAAATTACCTTTCACCCTTTCTGCCATTATTTTTGCAGTAACGGGGTCTGCTAAAATCTGAAAGTAATAGAAACACAGCTTTTTGATGAGATAAACGAATTTATACTAAGCTTGCTTTTCTAGATACCCGTGGTGAAAACACTCCTGAGGGACAAAATGTAACAAGAAAAAGATGGAGTCTGAACTCAAAGCAAACATAAAAGCTTTACTTACAAAAAAATCAATTACACAGTCCAATTTGTTTTTACCAGAAGGCAAAGAAAACCTGGTTAGCATGTTTCAGCATCCAAACACCTTCCCTAGATCTATGCATGTTTCACCAAACATTACATGACGGCAATTTCTAAGAAACAAACTAGCAATTAGACCCACCTGCCTAAAGTGCCTGTGCTCTGTTCACACTTCATGCGGAATCTTAAAGTGACAGCATATTAAAATGTCAATACTATATACACACACACACACACACACACACACACACACACAATATATTTGTAAATGTAATGCAAAAGCAACAAGAACTGCAATTAAATTCACACTTAGAATATAACAATGTTCAGTGCATCCATTCCACATCAAGGGAAGGAATTAGGAAATTTCTTAGCTATGACGGGAAGCACTTTTAAAGCTTCCACAACATACAAAATAAACTGTGAATTAATATGAATAATAAACAAGGGAAGCACACAGTTTCTTGTTAATATAATATAGTTTGTCAAGGTAATCAGGAACAGCAGCACAGAATGCTGTTCCACTAAGTGTGTGGAATGTGGGGAGGTGCTCTAAGAAATTAGACAAGGTCTAATTTTTACACCAAAAATCATAATGCAAATTGTAGGCATACACATACTATTTCTAGGGCTTGAGTCAAAGAGGTGTGTGTGTGTGTGTGTGTGTGTGTGTGTGTGTGTGAGAGAGAGAGAGAGAGAGAGAGAGAGAGAGAGAGAGTTTGGCAATGGTGAAAAGGTCCCTGCTTCTGGCAACAACAACAACAAAAGTTCATTGCTCTAAAAGGAATAGAAATGCTGATTCAAAAAGCACTGTCCTCACTCTTTCAACTGGCTTTGTTTTCCCTCCAGGATGTCCTCATGTAGCCAAATCTACAGGATCCCCAGTTGACTGGGATCACCCATGTGACTATTTCCCAGGAAAAAGAAAAAAAAGAAGAATGCAAACTAGCAGAAGAAGAGAAGGTAAATAATGGCGGCAGGCAGGCATGAAAAGAAAAAAAATGTTCATTCACCAAATTTCCAGATTTTTCAGGAACCATTGACCCATCTACCCAGAAGTACTCCTTTCAGACTGAAAAACAAAATGGGCAGACATTCAGCAAAGCCGTATTTTCCACCACTCTCCAATTTAAAATGGGGTCTAAATGAAAAAGAAATGTGAAAGAAACTTATTTACTGGATTGGAACAAACAACCCACAAGTTCACTTATTAAAAATGTCCCAATCCTGCAAGGGCAAGGCACATGCACAGGCTCCTGTGCCTTTAACAGAAGCATGGCAGGGAGAAATTCAACAGCTGTTTTCTCCACTATGCGAACAAAAGCTGTGCCTCATGTAGCTGTTAAAGGCATATGAACCCTTCCAGGGGTGGGTGAGTGGGGGGAGATGACAATCCTAGTCAGGAAGGAAGGGACAGGCTGGACAGAAGCAGCAGTGTTCAGGCACACACCAAAGAAGTCAGGAGGGTGACTCAGGGAAACATCAAGGAAGGATTACAGAAAGGTAAACAACCTGTTCTGGGGAAAAAAAATAATAATGAGCTTGGTCTGTAGGAAGCTGGATACAGCAGAGGTAAGCCAGAACAGTAGGCGGAGGTCAGCAACTGGAGGATCTAGGGGCAAATCTCGCTTCTTGAGATGTACTGATTGGCCCTGCATTGACTAGGGCTAGAGATGAAAGAGGTGTGAGGAAAGGAGTTTCTGTGGCCAAAGAACTTGCTGGCAGAACACTATTTGGGTCACAGCTTTTGAGATGCAAGCCAACCAACCCCTCCCACATCTAGAAGTGGTCCTCCAGGAAAATTTAGTTGCTGATCAGAGTACTGGACTCAGAACAAAGCCCACTTCAAGGCTTTGCCAGTACTCTTGTGGGGAAAGACCTTAACATCTCACTCCTAAAATATCATCGCTCCAAGCACCTGCTAGGCGGATGGTGGTATTTTCTACAACCAGTACAACCACTGGTGTGGGGTGGAAAATTTTCCAAAATGGAAAATTTTCCAAAATGGAAAATTTTCCAATGCTATATTTTTCTGTGGAAAATTTTCCACACCATATATGTCTGCATGCATTCATGGTTGTCTGGGCTGTTGTACTGCAATCAATTTGTTAGATGGGCTAAATATAGGATATGAACTTCTATAAGTTATTCTTCTAAGGCAAGCATTGACAAACCCTAGTGCTCAGTTGCCCATGGGGGAACTGAAAAATAAGGTATGACAACTGCTTCCTGTGCACAATGCAGTTGGTTCCTGGCTGGGTCTGGACCAGATTATACATGGTGTAAGACAGTCAAGCTTTTTCTCAAGCTTTGTGGACAAAATGTCAAAGGAAGAACAAGAAAAAGCAGATGAGACATTGGCTTGAGTTATATTTGCAAGTGGTACACCTCTTTCCATAATTGAAAACCAAGTTCAATTTCAGTTCAAATATTTTGTAGCTATTGGGAAAACTTTTGATACAGGCGTATAAAATTGACATGGATTACATTTTTAGTTCTGTTTACTAAATATGATAAATTTTGTGCGCTTATTGAGGGAGAATGTGCGTTGGGAGTAAAAATGAGTCAAACAAACATGCTAAATCAGATAACATTATTTAGAGCATTGGGAATTTTTCCAGTTCGACTTTTCCCGGAAAACCCACATCACTGTCTACAACTAACTAACTAACTACCATCCAACAGAAGCGCAGAAAGGTTGGCCCCAAGCCACTGGGGCCTTTATAGGTCAAAATCAGCACTTTGATTTGTGTCTAGACAGACACTGGAAGCCAGTGCAGATCTTGAGGCACCAGTAAGATACGTTTCCATTGACACCCATATTCTGACTTGGCCACCCATATTCTGACATTTCTGATGCTCGTGTGGCACATTCATCCCTTTCCCACAGGGAATGCAGCTGCTGCACCAGCCAAAGTTGCCGAAAGGTTCTCCATGTGTCAACACAATTTGCTCATCCATAGTCCAGGCTGGATGTAAAAGTGCCCTCAAGTGGTTGACTTGATCTTGAAGGGTTCCTGCAACCCCATCCAAGACAAGCACCATGGCCACAGTTAGCTGTACCCTATCCCCATGACACTTATGGTCTTGCCTGGACTGGGTTTTAATCTATTAGCCCTCGCCCAGCCCATCAGTGATTCTCATTGGTCCCTTCTCCTTTTGCCGCTTTCTGATCAGATCTGTGCCATCACCCACAATACCTTACTTCCTCTTCTACAGCTCCTTCACCTTCATCAGAAAGCTGCCTTCACCAGTGGTACTGCTGCTCATCTCTGATTACTTGGTGCCTCACTGATGCCTGCACCCAGAAAGCATTGACTGTCCCCTCCTGTCCAACAGATAAGCCTTCCCTCATTGGCATGCATCATTGGCATCTGACCACCACCTTAGAAGCCAAGCAAATCGTAGGAGAGGCTGGATTCCAGGGGGCTTTGATGAGCCTGCCCTGGAATGCTAGCTATTTGCTAATGTGACACTTGGTACTAATTTGCCACGCTGGGCTATCTGTCACTGAATATATTACCCTGTGGGGTAAGGCCAAGTTTCCATGGCTCAGGCATAGAGCAGAACTGCTAATATCTCTTTCTAGCAGGATTAAATCAGTCATGATACTTGTTTTGACATAGAAAGCCCCAAATAGCTTTGGCCCTGTACAAGATGTCTGAGGCTACCTTCTTGTTTCTGCCATATAGAGCCAGTGTGGTGTGTTGGTTAGAGTGCTGGGCTGGGACTCGGGAGATCCAGGTTCTAGTCCCCACTTGGCCATGAAGCTCACTGGCCAGTCACTGGCTCTTAGCCTAACATACCTCACAGGGTTGTTGTGAGGATAAAAAGGAGAGGAGGAGGATTTATTATTGTATTTATATCCCGCCCTTTTTTCCTGTAAGGAACCCAAGGCGGCTTACATGATCCTCTTCCTCTCCATTTTATCCTCACAACAACCCTGTGAGGTAGGTTAGGCTGAGAGTCAGTGACTGGCCCAAAGTCACCCAGTGAGCTTCATGGCCCAGTGGGGACTAGAACCTGGATCTTCCACTCTAACCACTCTACCAACACTCTAACCACTACTCTAACTCAAGGATCATGCCTTGGGCTCCTTGGAGGAAAAGGTGGGATATAAATGTAATAAATAAATAAGTAAATAAATGTCTATAGTTGTCCATAAAATGAACTTGCGCTTGAATATGCCAGCATTTGGAGCTGACATAGCGGCAACAAGATGTGGAAGCAACTGCCCCTACTTGCTGGTTTCCTGCTAGTTGCAATACTAACCCTGCTGTGACAAAGAGGTCAAGGGCAATTCGGTCATCCTTTCCCCAAGATTAACCCAAGACCTAATTACAGGGGTGGGGAATGATGTTACATGTAGGTATTTACCTCATGAAACACTGGTTGCAGGTAGGGATGGGAGAATCAGTGAGACACAAGATTATTGAGGTTCTCCAAATTCCGTCTTGAGCTCTGTCTGCCTCGTTCCTGTTCCCAAGATCACCCCCACCCCCGCTGTTCAAACAGGAAAAATATGCGTTTGGGTGTTCATTTTCCCCCTATTGAGTAAAGCGCCAAAATGTATATTTTCACAAAATGTGTATTTTTAAAATGCACATTTTCCTAAAGTCGAATTTTGCAAACAAGCATCATGAGCTTGGGAATGCATGAGCGTTGCTGCCAAAACACATTCACAGGTGTGGACAGGGCAAGTTCTGCTCTTAAACAAACGGAAAGTAAATTCTCATGAATCCCCAGTGGCAGGCCTCTGGTTCAGCCTTCTCCAATCTGGTGCCCACCAGATGTTTTGGATTTCAACTCCCATCAGCCCTAGCCAGCATGGCCAATGTTCAGGAAAGCTGGGAGTTATAGTCCAAAACATCTGTAGGGTACAAGTAAGAAAAAGTTCAGGAATCACACCGCCCTTCCTATAAAGCATCGCGTATATTGCCACGCTTTCACTAGCTGCCACCTTATGCTATAATTAGAGAGGGTTAAAACATTGTTGCTGCTTCTTTAGAAATATTTTTGCATCCTCTTGAGAAATGAATAATAAAAATGGAACTCTCTCTTGCCAAGAACACACTGAAGATGGGTTTTTTTTTTTTTTTACTCGTATGCTTGCTCACTGAGAGGATTCTTGTTTCTCAAAAGCCCCTCTAGGCTTAGAATACACAGTGTTACATCTGCTAGCAAAAACACACAAAAAGCTCATAAAGTGAGATACTATCTGACTTTTTATTTATTTACATGATTGATTTGGCAACCATTAGCTTAATACAGTTATTTTTAGGGCTGTATTTAAATACTGCATTAATGGCCAACCTTTAGGAGAATGATTGGCAATGCTACAGTTCTACAGCACTTCAAGCATTTGAGCCTCTCTTCCTTTGTACTAGCAATTTCAAAATGCTGGTGAACTGAAAAGCACCCCTCACACACACACACACACACACACACAATTCAAACACACACACACACACTTGTAAAAGAGGTAAGCCATTCCCCCCTCTTCAGGGATATGTTAAACAGAGGCTGCACCCATAAATTATCTCACATTAGTTTAGTTGCATGAGAGAGAAAAAGTTAAATATAGGGGGCTTTGTATTATCTTTAAAACAAAGTGGTTCCTTGGTTACTTAATTCAGACATATTCCATCGCTGGTTAGAAATCAGGCATGACAGTGGTCTAACCCTGAATTTTTGTCCATGGGTAAGAAACTAGGCATGACCACAGCCTACCCCGATTGTGATTTAATGTTTTATACCACCAACAAATCATTAACATCTGTTAATAACCCACCCAGTCACTCTGTTAAAATGTTTTGAAATATCTTATGTGCACCATGGATGTCTCCAACTTCATCCCATTTAACCTTTCCCAGCTGCTTGATCCTCATTTTAAATATCCCTTTAAAAAATGTACACATAAAACAACAACAAAAACCCTTTCCCTGATCCTTTGTGTTCAGACTGTAGTTCTTCTTTTTTAGCTCCAACATCTGCTCACTTCCCCACTTAAACTCCCATTTAAAAAGAAGAATGTATTTTTCTTGTAAATATAATCCACTGTACTTTCCACGATCTCTTCTCATTCCAAATAAATGTTATGATTTCCTAATATACAGTTTTAAAACAACAACAACAACAACAACAAAACAACAACATAGACACATGCATAGTCATATGCAGACAGGGTTCAATTTCTCCCCTATTAGAAAATCCATTTACATGAGAATTTCCTCATCCCAGAGGCTTGGTTGGAATATCTGCAGGTACAAAGAAGGAAGAAAAATATGAGAAAAGCCTGCATTTTGGAGAGGGTGAGAAGTTCAGATAGAAAAGTACTACTAGGAAGAAAATAGTAAAAAGCTTGTCTTGTCGGAAAATAATGGAAAATACATATTTTAATCTTAAGTGGGTGGAATGCCTCTCACAGTACAATTGATTTCAAATTAACAGGTAGAAGCCCATGCTACAATAACAGAGGGCTTTGGCATAACTAAAGTTCAGGCTGAGGGTCCAAAATTATGTTTTATATATTCTGTGATAAATTATTATCCATACTTGCCCTGCTGTCGCTGGTGAGATGCTGGATTCAAAAGAACAAAGAAAAATTGCATGAGGTACTCCTAAAAGTACTTCATGGAGGCACCTCTTATTTCTTCAACAACATTCATAAATATTGTAGGTGGGATACACCTTCCACTTTTTTCACTCAAAGGCGATAATATTAGTGAACTCTAGGAAGATTGTCCTAAAGTGTTCTGTTTCATAGATAGGAAGTAGTCCTTAGCCCTGTTCAGGCATTCGCATGAACGCATGAGGGCTTAACGTGTAACTGGGATGAGACCGTGCCTGCTGGCCCTGGCCCCTACGTCTCTCGGTGTGTTGGCCCTGCCCCCGTATTGAACTGGGTCAGTGTGTGAGAGAGTGTGTCAGTACAAAGAGGGTTCCCGATCACATTGAGAATTCTACTCACATTCAAGCGCACACAAGTAGAACTCAAAGTGTGATCAGGAAGTCCCACCGACCTATCCATCCTCAGATAGTAGGAGGGGTAAGATGATGAGAGAGAGGATCTGGAGATGTCCATCACCCATGAAGGCTTAGCCCAGAGGCAGAACAGTAAACACCTCCCCTTCTCCCAGTCACGGTACACAGAAGCAGAAAATCCCACAGATGCTTCTGCCCTTACATGATATTCAAAATCAGCTCCTTGAGGTGGGGGGTGCCCCACTTTGCCTAATGGCAGGGCCAGTCCTGTACCCATGGCATGGTGGTGGGGGGCACAGCGATGAAGGCAAGATCAAGGGCCCACACAAACCTGCTACTGGATCTGGGTGAAGAGATACTGGTGGTGGACAGTTCAAAAAGAAATTCTGGGAGAGTTTGGGTGCTGAGCTTCTGTTACACTTTTAGAAATATGGTACTGCCGAGCCTTTGGTTTGCAAAGTCTTGATGTTAAAAAAATATAGTCCCCTTTAATAGGGCTGAAAGGCCAAACCAAAACACAGGGAGTCAGAGCAGAACCTGGCAGCTCAGAGGTGAAGAAACCTGGAAAAGAATCTGATAGATTAGGGCAAAAGTCAGGGCAGAAACTATCTGGGAGCCAAGAACGTTTGTTATTTTTCACAAGGGAGATATTTGGAGGTGCATTTATAACTGTTTTCTAGCATATAATGTACACAGAAGAAAGTAAAGCGTGGTGTTATATTATGAAAGACAACATTTCAGTGACATTTAAAGCAACAACTGTACAGTTTCCACAATGAAGCCTGGTGCAGCTACCCCTTCCTGGTACTGCAGCATGAGAAGAGAGTTAATCCACTGCAGCTTTTTCAACTGCAAGAAAATGTGTCCCATATTTCAAGCAACTTTCCTTTCTGTCTTAGTAGAGATACTGTGCAAGGGCAAGTAAACATGCTGTGCTGGCATACGCTTTTTAAAGATGTCATTGTAAACGTGGGTTATAGAAGGAAGCCCTCAGGCTCTTGACAATGGGTTGGCCTTGTATCAAACATACTCTGCCAGTGCCACCTGATCAACAAAGTCTTGGTGGAGCAGATCTAGCAAAGTGGCCTAAGAGAATTCTGGTCAAAATCAACACCTTGATGTGAGCTTGGTTCTTGATTTGAGCATCTTCTATCTAAGTGTGATTAAATTACAGTTCCTTTCATTTGAAAGGATTGTAAATTTATAACTTTGGTGTCATCTCTGCAGATGATTAGGAAAGGAATGCTTTAAAATAAATCTTATTTAGCTTGCAGTTTGGGGCAAGAATTAAATTGGAATGGGCCATCTAGTTGGCTCTATTAGTCAGTATGCCCATATTAATTTCTAACAGATTCTAAGTAGAAGTAAAACAAACAACAAATGACCGAGTCCCACTGAACTAAATGGAACTGAACTCTGAGCAGACATGCATAGGATCGCACTGTTAAGCACCCTATTCTAAGTGCTAAGAACAGAAGGACAGCTAGGCCATCTCATAATGGGGTATAATGGCAATCAATAAAGACCAGTAACATTAAAAAGTCTTCAGACTTGAATCAGGGATTATGAATTACCCTCATTACATACAATAAACTGTATTTAACTAGACCAACAAAATAGGACACTATTGTGGATCCAGATAAGGTCAGAAACCGAGAGACCTCAGATAGTAATAATTATCTTTAGCTTGGATAGTTTTAGAATAGATTTCAGCAGTGCTTACTTAAACAGAAAAAATGCAAAAAATCAAAGAGAAATTAATGATATAAATGGAAAAAGCACTTGCAAAACAACCGCTGGAAAGAGATCAGAAACATATGTAGGAAACCGGTCTCCTCTAATAAGACCAAAACATCAGAAATTAGGACACAAGAATAAACTGGAAAAGAATAGCCAGTAGAGAAATGTGAGATTAATCTTTCACTAGAAATGGGCCCTTGCCATGGAATATACCCAGACATGCCTGTGTTTCATATAGTAGAAAGATGTTTGACCTAGAGTGTTGTTTTAGCTAATAGGCAGTAGCAAGCAGTGAAATCCGGATAATACACGGCACAGAATTTAGCCTATGCCTAATGTGATGTGGTTGCATACCCTCCAACATTTCACAGATGAAAATAGGAACACACATGTGAATTTGTAAGAGGTGTGGTAAAACAACATGAAGGTGTGATCAAGAAGGTGTGGCCAGGTAACATGAGGGCATGGCCAAGGGTATGGCCAGGCAACCAAAGGGCATGGTCAAGTACAAAAGTTATTAGAGGAAACACACAAAACTGCAGTATTTTAAGCACAGAAATCTTTGAATTTATAATATTATTTATTTATTTATTTATTTTATTATATTTATATCCCGCCTTTTTTCCTGCAAGGAACCCAAGGCGGCTTACATAATCCTCCTCCTCCTCTCCATTTCATCCTCACAACAACCCTGTGAGGTAGGTTAGGCTGAGAGTCAGTGACTGGCCCAAAGTCACCCAGTGAGTTTCATGGCTGAGAGGGGACTAGAACCCGGATCTCCCGAGTCCCAGTCCAACACTCTCACCACTATGCCACACTGGCTCTATATTATATATTATAATTATTACATTATTATAATATATAATAATATAATAATGTAATAATTATTATAGATTATATTATATATATATATATATATATATATATAATTATTACATTATTATATTATATATTATTTTATAATGTTTTATAAGTGGCTTATGTAATATATTTTTTTTTAACCTTACTTAAACCCTTAATTGTTGATATCTGGTGTTTTTCATGGGGGGGGGTCAGTGCTTGCAGGGCAATCCCTTTCTTTTTGTTTTAAAATTGTCAGGACTGGCATAAATTCAACAGGTGAAGCTTACCCACCCATCCCACACCCCCAAACATGGAGCTGAAGTTCAGAGAGAAGGGGAAGTTTCTTGCATTTCCTTCTGACACTGTAAACTCACCTGTTAGAGGCAAAGATTCAGCTCTGTAAGGAAATAAAATCTATGGCAATATAAAGATAGGACTCATGTGATGCATTTCCTCATTCACCTCTTTGTAGGTCCAGGCCAGCTGGTGCCGCCTCCACCTTCTTTTCGTGCGCACACGCGCACATGCACACGCACACACACACACACATCCTAGCATCTGTTCCCTCCCTGCTTACTGTTTCTTGAAGGGGCCATGGGCAAAATTACAGCTAAGCTAAAAAATTTAGCTTAGCTGCAATTTTGCCCATGGCCCCTTTAATAGCGGTTTAAAGCAGCTTGTGGGAGGCAGGGGAGAATTCAGGACTGTGCATAACAAAGTGAGAACCCGTGATGGCTTAAGGGTTTTCGGGACTGTCCCGGAATTTTTGGGGCAGTTGGAGACTATGTGGTTGCATGCTGAGATGGGTGTTCTACAGGCTGGCTAAAGTTACTTCGTTTCTGTGTCCCTGCACTCCCCCTAATTTCTAATCCTTATGGTATCCTTCAACTCAGAATATTTTTCATCATACTTTTCACCTTACCACATGATGTAGTCCTTGCTGGACTAGAACCACTTCAGATCTGAAATCACTTCAGATTGCAGATGAGGAATTGCAAGTTTCAATGCTCTCCCATATTTGAAAGCGAACCAACTCACCCCCTGATGCTTCCTTTACATAGGAAAAGAGGAAGATGCCTTATAACAGTGATGGTGAACCTATGGCACGGGTGCCACAGCTGGCACGCAGGGACCTCTCTGTGGGCACTCGAGCCATTGGTCACCAGATCGCAAAAAGACTGTCCCCTTCTGCAAAACACTAATGATTTTGTTCTTTCTCACAGTGTGGAACAGAATGATTTTGTGAAGAAACGAGACTTTGAGGGTTTCTGCATACACACACACACACACACGCCTCCTCATGTGTAAACCAAGTAAGGCCAATTGGGGGGGCTGGGAGGAGGCGAAAGGTGCATAAAGCATAGGATGGGGCATGGCGCCTGAGAGTCCGGTCTAGGCTTTCATATGTAAATGTAGTCAAACCCAGTAAGTCATGAGTTCCCTTCCCCCTGCCTGGCCAGGTGAAGTTCAATCTAATTGGCTGAAAGCAGGAAAGCTACAGAAAGGGGGAGGGGGGAAGAACTATTTCCCAACCTGTAGCCTGTGTGTCTTTGTCTTTCTTGTCTTTGGGCCTGCATGGTTACTGTAGAGTAATGGCGGGCCAAGCAGAGGCCCCAAGCCTTCGGGGGGGCCATCAGGAACCGACCCCAGGTAGCTCCTGGTGAAAATTAGCTGATTGAGGGCTCTAGTAAAGGCAAGTCTTGTGGAGGGCTATCCATCTTGGACCTGCGGGTAGATGGAATAGTTCCCCCCGGGCGGCAGGGCTGTGCTGGATCTAACCCTGGAAGAGAACACCCTCAGGTAACAGGTGTGTGCCTGAGAGATATTAAGGAATCAGGTTTTTATTGTTTTGTAGCTCTATTTCTGTGTACTAAAGTGTCTCTCTCTTTATTTTGTGTGCTTCTCTCATGTCCCTAATCTTGTTGTAAAATGCTACCAGAATAAACCTTGTCGTGGTTTTATCCCACATGGTGTTTGTGGATTGCTCTGCTTGGTTCAGTATCTAAATCCAAGTTACAGAATTAAAGGCGAGTCCCTCAACAGAGATCCAAGTAGGATTGCAGACAGCTGAGGCTGGCAATCTGGTACCTTGAGATCTCTGGGGGTCTTGGTTCCTTTGGAGTAGGAAAGGGTGGGGGTGTGGCGGGCCAGCCAGCCCCCCCTTCCTCCACAGATTTTATTCTAGAATTCCTGTTACAGAATTCTTTTCTACATTGTTATCACATTTAAAAGATTTTGAAGAATGATGCACAGAGCATGGCTTGGATGTAAAGCCCTAACAGTTGACCTGAGTGCTGCAGGTGTTGCTCTCAAACTAACGGAGTATGAGCCAAGGTTTGACAAATTATCAGCATGCATGCAATAGCAAAAATCACATTAATTGTGCAAAAGCATGCCCAATGCAAACTTTTACCTAATGCAGTGTTTGCAGTCCAAGACATAAAGTGTTTAAAATGTGTTAAGCATGTTTAGTTTTCTTGTTTATCTTGCTCAACCTAGTACAGGTTGACTTTTACTTTTACTAATCCGACACCTGTAGAAGCAGGGAAAGGACCTGGGGTAAAGCTTGCCCCATACAATTTCAATCTGGCATATAATCATATTACAAGTTGAGAATCCCTTATCCAAAAATACATGTGCCTAATTATTTTAAAAGTTTGTATAAATTCCCTTCAGGCTATGTGTACAATGTAGTACTATAATAATTTTTTGAGTTTATTTTTTTTCCCAACAAAAAACTGTTTGTATCATTGAAAGCTTTGTTATTGTGTTTTTCTTTTAAGACAAAAGATGTTAATTAGTTCGGACAACTATATGAGTTGTTTTTCTAAAACTAAAACCTCGGTATTCAGGTTTAATTGCAGTGTTGGCACTTTGAAATAAATAAGTTGGTTTTGTGTTGCAGTTTGGGCACTCGGGCTCAAAAAGGTTCGCCATCGCTGCCTTATAACAAGTCAGACTATTGTTCCATCTAACTCAGTATTGCCTACCCCTGTCTACAACAGGGGTAGGCAATCTGGTGCCCATGGACACCAATGTGCCGTCAGACACCTTTCTTGGCACCCGCCAGGCGCCCTACCCCTCCCACTCATTTTTTATAACTGACACATTTTCTTACCGGCAGCTGGAATGCTGTGAAATAGGTTTCTGTTGGTGCTGAAAACTCTGGGTTCAAAGGAGTTGTTTAGTGTGTTGGGGTTCAGTTCCCGCCTCTGCCTTGTACTCAGTCTTTGGGCAGCTTATTTGTCCTTTGCTACACTTCCAATGGCAGCCATTTTGTGGTGGTGCCCAGGACAGCTTGTCAATTTGCCAAATTGTGCCCACAGCCCATAAAAGTTGCCTACCCCTGGTCTACACTGACTGGCAGTGGCTCTCCAGGGTATCAGACAGGAGTCTTTCTCAGTTATACCTGAAGATGCCAGGGATTGAACGTGGAACCTTTTACATGCAAATCATCTCAAACATTAGCATGTCTAGCAAAAGATTAGGCTAGTTTAGATTCCTTCCTCCTGGCATTCTATTTTTATATGTACAGGATGTTGTCTATACGAAAAATTCTTCTGCTTGGCAGGAACTACATGTGGGCTGTAATATTTGAAAACAATAGCCAAATCATATACAGTAATACCTTGGATTGCAAGTAACTTAGTTTGAGAGCGTTTTGCAAGACAAGCAAATTTTTAAATATTTATTTATTTATTTTTTACTTGATATACAAGCGACGTCTTGCAATACAAGTACTGTAGTACGGCTTAAATTAAAAATCTCTGTACAAATTTTTTTGGGGGGATTTCGTTTTGATATTAGAGTGTTTTGGATTACAAGCACATTTCCGGAACGAATTATGCTCTCAATCCAAGGCATGACTGTACAGCTAGAGATGCCATGCCAGTACCAGCAACCATCACGAATGTGAGACTTCTAATTAGGTGGAGCTGAGGAAAAACAGAATTCTGGATGCCACTAGCCCTATTTGGGCATCCTGAAACCCACTTACCTCAACACATGAGTGGGGCTGTGCCACATAACTCCACCCCCAATGTCACTCGTGTGAGTCACTCCTCTAGGTGTTCACACAGAGGGTGCAAAGTCTTGGGCAGGGGGAGTCCTATGCACATACAGCTGCAAACGTATTAAAAATGAATAAAGGAATATCTCCAATGAGAAATGGATAGATCAGCATATTTATGGACCACATCACTTTCATATGTGTTCATTCATAAGCCCATTCTGCCCCCATTCCTGAAGAAATCTGCTTTTGGAAAAACATTGCATTGAAATATGCAGTTTGAATGTATTTTCTCAAAAACTACATGTCAACATATTTTTCATAAAATATGCATTTTAAATGCATTTTGGTACATTTTATGAGCTGAGAACTGCATTGCAACATTTAGAGAGTAATGTAAAAGTTATTGACTGAGCAAATGTTTATTTACTGATCATATGTAACTATCCTACCATTCTTGTTTTTGTTCCATTTAAGATGAATCCCAGGCAACCAAGGGCAAGCATAGGCATTCTAGCTGACAGGTTGGTATCTGAGAATACTTGCTCAGTGAACACTGAAATTTCTTCTTCAGGCAACTTTGTGCCAGGAAAACCAGATTGCACAAAGTTTTGTAGACACAAACACAACGAAAAAGGAGGAAAATTGCTTTATAAATCCATGCAAATATTGACAGATGTACTTAATACTACTTTATTTTTCCTGTTCATTCCTCTTTAGTTAAAGTGTCAGTGCGCCTTCAGATGCTGATTACTGTCTTGCAATGTACTATTTCTTTGAGGTATTACAATTGATACCACAAAAATAGGCACTCTACCTGTGCTCAAGTTTGGCCCCAAAGCACATGTTTATTTCTCCCGGGACTTAAAATTGTTCAACTTTGATGCAAAAGGATTTCCATGTGACTAAAGGGGAACTTACTAGAAATCTTAACTTTTCATTCCCAAGTATGAGTGAAAATTCAACAGCTATTTTAATGGGCTACTGTATCTCTGTGTGTGTTTAGTCTAGAGACAAGAAAACTGAAAAGTTATACAGACACTCAAATGTACCAGTAGACTAAATTCCTCAGATTTGTAATTTTAGGTATCCAGAGATGCAGAAATCCTGACACATGATCAACATGTGTGTGAAATGCAGCTGTCCCCAATCTGACCCAGTTAAGTCCCCTGTTCTAACCGTGACAGCAATTGCTATTTAGGGATACAATTGGAAAACAATTAACTTGACAACAAAAGTGATCTCCCCCCCGCTTTAATTTAAAACATTATGATTATGGCTAAGGGGCTAAATGAAATGTTTAGGTTTGTGTTTTTCCAAAACCAATTCAGCAGGTGGCACTTGCCCAACTACAGATGTATGTTTGGAAGTCACTAAACATGCCCGAAAGGTAGTTAGGGTGAAACCACCCAACTGGCATGTGCAAATACAGGTTTAAAGAATTCTCATTTCTGCTGGCTTTCGAAAACATAACTGGCTATGTCAAGTCACATTTACCAAATATTATTTTATTTCTAAGGCAATACGACATTTTTAGTTTCAAGTCAAAACATTACTTCAGATGATAAATATGGTTGGAAAGAAAATATAACCACGCTGTGCTCCCCTCCCCCCCCTTTTAAAACAAAATAGAACAGGATCTCAGGCTGTCACCTGAAGAGAGCACATTTTATAAAGAAGTATTTAGCACCTCCAGATGACCTCCACGCAGAAATGCATCACGCTATTCAAATTCTGCCTGTCAAATGCGCTGAAACACAGTAAGTAAATATAAATGCCATTAAATGATGAAGTTATCTTACTTGGACAAGTTCTAGCGTTTTGAGTTCTGACAGCTTCCAATTTGGATGCCTTCCAGTGTCAATAAAACTTGTTCAAGCAGAACCTTACCTGGTTTTCACCACATCGAGGGGGTGCATCAGGCAAATTTCTACAAGACCTGTAAGATGATAGAGAAGAGAAGCCTGGTAAATACATTTGATCTCTACAATTATTGAAGTATCAAATGTTCCAGTGCAAAGCATGTTCAGCAAAGAGAACAAGCATAATAGAAAGGCATGCATATTCTCCTTTTATTCTTCAAGGGTCTTCTTTTTGAGAGAAAGTCAAAGCAGATCCAGGTAAAAAGCTGTTGTAGAATAATGCCTAAGACAGAGGAAAGCGGTTGCTTGCTCATTCAAATGCCAACTCTGCCATTAATTCACTCTTCCTCTTCCTCTCCATTTTATCCTCACAACAACCCTGTGAGGTTGTCAAGGTTCCGCTACTACAGGGACCCCTTGATCTGCCTTTGGAAGATCTCTGCCTCTTCCCAAAGTCTCTCCCTCTCTAGGTTATCAAGTCCTTTGCCTGCTTCCAGTAACGTGGGTGTAGGCTGTAGACGTGGTGAATAAGTCACTCCAAACTTTCAGGGTAAACAACAGCACTTTACTTATAATATTAGGGTTTTTACTTAATAGAGTGGTTATAATCCAAAAGCAAGTATGATAAAATAAAACAAACAAACAAACAATCCAATGGTCTCTAGTATAACTTCAGACTACCTATATCCTATGCAGCCAGTTTCTCTTTCTCTCCTTCTCTCTGCTGTTTCTGTGCTTCTGCTTCTAGCTCTCTCCCAGCACACATACTCTCTGTTAGCTGACCACACCCCACATATATAGCATTCCCAGGAATGGAAGGTTACAATCATGTGACCTTGAATAGGAGATCTGATTCTTAACTTCTATTGGGTAACTTTAACTCTCAAACTCCCCCTCCCATCCAAGTGTTTGGGCCTTCAGGCTTCAACAAACTCAAGCCTTAGGCCTCAATCCCTCACATCTTCCCCCCCTTCTTCTCAAGTGGAACAATTTTCCTTTTACAGAAGAGAATTGTGAAACGTTAACCTACACAAAAAGGCAACTGTTTTTTGGTTATTTCCTAGACAAAGCATCGGCTATCACATTCTCCTTCCCAGGCACATGTTCAATGTTCATTTGAAATTCCTGCAATTTCCAAGACCATCTCTGAAGCTTGGAGTTGGTATTTTGCATTGTTTGTATCCATTGCAAGGCATGATGATCAGTCCATAAAGTAAATTCTTGTCCAAAAACATAAGGCTTGAGCTTGTCCAGAGCCCACACTACTGCCAGACATTCCTTTTGGATCGTAGACAGGTTTCTCTCCCTGGGTAGAAGCTTCCTACTCAGGTAGGCTACGGGATGTTTAACAGAGTCATAGTCTTGTAACAATACAGCACCTATGCCAGTCTCAGAGGCATCTGTAGCTACAATAAAGGTTTTTTCAAAGTCAGGTGCTCTTAACACAGGCTTTGAGCTTAAAATGTCCTTTAGTCTATCAAAAGCTCTCTGACATTCATCAGTCCACACAATTTTGTCAGGTTTACATTTCTTGGTTAGATCAGTCAAAGGTCCAGCAATTTCACCAAAATGGGGAACAAATCTCCTGTAATACCCAGCAAATCCCAAGAATGACCTGACCTGTTTCTTGGTTGTAGGTATGTCCCAGGTTCTGATAGCTTCAACCTTGTCCCACAAAGGTGTGATATGCCCATTTCCAACCCTGTGCCCTAAGTATACTACCTCTGGCACCCTCTGCACCTGTAAAACTACTCCACTCCTCTTATAGTGTGGCTTCATCATATTTACATGTACTACCTTTGGTCTTTTTTCAGATTTTTCTTTAGCCACCACATAGGTTAAATCATCCATTTTCTCTCTGACTGTGTAGGGGCCTTCCCAAGCAGCCTTAAGCTTGTCTTTGCGCAGAGGAAGAAATATCATTACCTGATCCCCTACCTCAAATACTCTAGAGCGTTCCTTTTGATCATACCAGAACTTTTGCACCTCTTGGGCTTTGGTTACATTGGCTTGAACTAGTTTACAGAGTGTATCTAGGGTTTGTCTAAGTTTTAACACATAATCCACCACTGAGGTTTTGTTTTCTACAAGTTTACCTTCCCAGTTTTCCCTCAGGAGATCAAGAGGGCCTCTCACTCTTCTGCCATACAACAGCTCAAAAGGTGAGAATCCGGTTGATTCCTGTGGAACTTCCCTGTAGGCAAAAAGTAGGTGTTGCAGTTTGTCATCCCAGTCATTTGGGTGTGTGTTTACGTAAGCTCTAATCATTCCTTTGAGTGTGGCGTTAAATCTTTCCACCATTCCATTGCATTGAGGGTGATAAGGAGTGGTTTTCAAGTGTTTTACCCCACAACACTTCCACAGACACTCCATTATCTCGGAGAGGAAATTTGACCCACAATCTGTTAAGATTTCAGAGGGAAATCCAGTTCTGCAAAATATAGTTAGCAAAGCCTCAGCTACAGATGGAGCATCTATAGAGGCTAGTGCTACTGCTTCTGGGTATCTTGTGGCAAAATCCACCACTGTGAGGATGTACTTTTTCCCCTTGCGGGTGGGTTTAGTGAAAGGCCCTACAATATCCATGCCCACCCTAAAGAAAGCTTCTCCTATAATAGGCAGAGGCTGCAAAGGGGCTTTACTGTGATGCCCTGCCTTCCCCACACGCTGACAGGTTTCACAAGACCTGCAGTACTCTGCTACTTGCTTAGCAATTCCAGGCCAAAAGAAGTTTGCCATGAGCCTTTGTTTAGTCTTGTTTTTCCCCAAGTGCCCTGCGCATGGCACATCATGGGCTAGTTCTAGCAACCTTAGCCGGAATTGGTTAGGTACTACCAATTGCTTTAGTGGTTCCCAGGTTAACTCTTGGGTTTTTGGTAACCACAGCCTATACAGCAATCCTTTCTCCCAAATAATCTGCTCCCTTCTTTCCTCAGAGAAGGGCTTCTCTTGAGGGAGAGCAACTCTTTTCAGAGGCTCCAAACTAGGATCACTGAGGACTTCCTGCTTGAATTCCTCTACTCCTCTTAAATCAGGAAAAGGGGTCTCTAGCGCCTTCTCCTCTACAGAACCACCTGCCTCAGTTGTTTCACTGGCTTTCAGGTCTACAGGTTGCATGGAGGCTTGTTCTGTTGTTTCGGTTTGGGGAGGGTCTGGGGTTGGTTTTGGACCTTCCGGAATCACTGTGGGTTGTACCTCTAGTACCTTTTCTTTTACCCCATCAGCTTTTACCTGGTCCTGTCTTGAAAGTTCCTCCCTTTCCTTTTGCTTGCGGGTTACCACACATATTTGAGCTTCTGGTCCCATTATATCCCTTCCCACAATGATAGGGGCAAATTGAGTTGGAGGTTCCATCACCCCAACTTCATACAGACCTCTCCATCCCCTCCATTCTATGGATAACCTTGCTACTGGGACTTCAAAGGTGGGACCATTCACTCCCTGAATCTCAATAGACATTCCTGGTACCAAATCTTCAGGTGTCACCAAATCTGCTCGGATCAGAGAAACATCAGCTCCAGAATCCAACATTGCCATAATGGTCTTATCCTTTACATAAACAGGTTCTTTAAACTGATTATTAACCTCTTCCCTGTTGGTGATCACAAATCCACAATTATAAGGTTTTTTTACGCTTGCTACACCTTGTGGCTTGGTTTGTTCGGGTTTAGGACTACCTGGGTTAGCTGGTGTTACCGCTTGTAACTTAGGACAGCTACTCCTGATGTGGCCTGTCTGACCACACGAATAGCAGGCACGGTCTCTGGGGTGAGAAGGATCAAAAGGAGTTTTTTTGAACTCCTTTTTACTTGGGGTTTCCCATTTCCCCCCCCCCCTTCTTCTCAGACGCAATCCTGGGGCCTAACCCTTCCCGGTTTTCAATCAATTTGTCAGCCATTTCTGCAGCTTGGTTTACAGTTTCAGGATCTTTATCCTTAACCTTCAGTTTTATTTCTCTGGGCAACCGAAAATAAAACTGATCCAGGGCCATAAGCTCTAGCACCTTTTCCCTGTTGTCAGCTTTTGCTTCATCCACCCATTTTAATAGCAGGTTTTTTAATTTTGTTGCAAACTCTACCATAGATTTCCCTGGTTGAGGTGTTAACCCTCTGAACTTTTTCCTAAAGTGCTCAGGGCCTAACCTGAACCTTTTATACACCGTTTCTCTGAATTGAGCATAGCATGCCCCCTCTGGCATGCCCCCTCTGGCATGCTATTATAAATCTCTGCCAGCTCCCCTTTGATTAAATTAGGCACAAACTTCATGTAATCACCCTCCTGCAATCCCCACTTCTGTGCTGCCCTTTCAAAAGTGGTCAGGAACACTTGTGGGTCTTCTCCTGGGGTGTATGCTGTGAAGTCCTTCGGGGTAACTCTGACAGGCTGCTCCTCTTTGAATTTCATCATCCTTTCCTCGTGTCTGCGTTGTTCCTCTTGGGCTTGCAGTTGCTCTTTCTGGGCTTGCAGTTTCTCCTGGTGCAGCTTTTCCTCATGTCTGCGTTGTTCTTCCTGCACCTTTTCCTCGTGTCTGCGTTGTTCTTCCTGGGCTTTAAGCTGCTCCTGCCGCGCCTTTTCCTCGTGTCTGCGTTGTTCTTCCTGGGCCTTAAGCTGCTCCTGCCGCACCTTTTCCTCGTGTCTGCGTTGTTCTTCCTGGGCCTTAAGCTGTTCCTGCTGCAGACGAAGCCTTTCCCACTCTAACCTGGTCTCTTCTTCCTTTTGCTTTGCCACTAGCCGCAGTTCCTGTTCACGGAGCTCCCATTCTTTTGTTTGGGGTCCTGCTACACTAGGGCTAGAGGGTGCAGCCCCTTCTATTGCCGCCTGGGAGATCAGCATAACTTTCAGTTCCTCTGCTGTTTTCTCCTCCCATGGCAAATTGTCCTTTTTACACTGCTCAATCAGGGCAGTTTTATTCATGGAAAGATACTGGCTCATCCTAATTGCCTCACTGGGTCCCTATTCCTCAGTCCTGAAGTTAACACATACACTGCTTTTGCCAGCTCTATTAGTAAAACCCTCGATTACTGTTTGGAGTGCTTAATCTCACTGTTCAGGATCGCTCCGCTGCCACCATCTGCCAAGGTTCCGCTACTACAGGGACCCCTTGATCTGCCTTTGGGAGATCTCTGCCTCTTCCCAAAGTCTCTCCCTCTCTAGGTTATCAAGTCCTTTGCCTGCTTCCAGTAACGTGGGTGTAGGCTGTAGACGTGGTGAATAAGTCACTCCAAACTTTCAGGGTAAACAACAGCACTTTACTTATAATATTAGGGTTTTTACTTAATAGAGTGGTTATAATCCAAAAGCAAGTATGATAAAATAAAACAAACAAACAAACAATCCAATGTTCTCTAGTATAACTTCAGACTACCTATATCCTATGCAGCCAGTTTCTCTTTCTCTCCTTCTCTCTGCTGTTTCTGTGCTTCTGCTTCTAGCTCTCTCCCAGCACACACACTCTCTGCTAGCTGACCACACCCCACATATATAGCATTCCCAGGAATGGAAGATTACAATCATGTGACCTTGAATAGGAGATCTGATTCTTAACTTCTATTGGGTAACTTTAACTCTCAAACTCCCCCTCCCATCCAAGTGTTTGGGCCTTCAGGCTTCACTACTCGAGGGAAGTGTTTGGGCCTTCAGGCTTCAACAAACTCAAGCCTGAGTAGGCCTCAATCCCTCACAGAGGTAGGTTAGGCTGAGAGGCAGTGGCTGGCCCAAAGTCACCCAGTGAGTTTCATGGCCAAGCAGGGACTAGAACCCAGATCTCCCGATTCTCAGTCCGACACTCTCACCACTAAATAGAGAGGCTAATGATAATTAAAAACATCAACCCCAGTCCAATCTGCTTTCTGCCTGGAATCAATTTGTTTTTATTATGTCTTGAGAATGATAAGGAGGCATTAAACAGCAGCATACTGGGGCTGCCAAGTGAAAAATTGTGAAACACCACTAAGGCAGAGTTTGTAAGGTGCCAGGGACTCAGGCAACAGCAGTCCTACTAGTCAAGATGGCTATATAGTACCTCTAAGATCAGAGGCAGCATACCAGTACCTCTGAATGAATACCATAAGAACATAGGAACTTAAGAAGAGCCATGCTGAATCAGACCAAGGGTCCATCTAGTCCAACATTCTGTTCACACAGTGGCCAACCATGGGATCCCACAAGCAGGACATGAGTACAACAGCATCCTCCAACCCATGTTCCCTGGCAACCAGTGTACATAGGTATACTGCCTCTGATACTGCAGGCAGCATATAACTACCAGAACTAGTAGCCATTCATAGCCTTATCCTCCCTGAATCCTCCCTTTTAAAGCCACCCAAGTTGGTGGCCATCACTACATCTTGTGGTGGTAGTGCATTCCATAGTTTAACTATGGAACATCGCCCAGGGTGGCCGGGTGACCGGCCAGATGGGCAATTCACAAATGAAATAAATAAATAAATAAATAAGTGCTGTGTGAAGAAATACTTCCTTTTATCTGTCCTGAATCACCCACCATTCAGCTTCATGAGATTATTTATTTATATTTATTATTTATTTATTTATACCCCACCTTTTTGCCTGCAAGGAACCCAAGGCGGCTTACATAATCCTCCTCCTCCTCTCCATTTTATCCTCACAACAACCCTGTTAGGTAGGTTAGGCTGAGTGTCAGTGACTGGCCCAAAGTCACCCAGTGGGTTTCATGGCCGAGCGGGGACTAGAACCCGGATCTCCCGAGTCCCAGTCCAGAACTCTCACCACTACGCCACACCGGCTCTGAGATGACCTGGGTTCTAGTATTATGAAGAACAACAGCAGGGAAGGGTGCTATTGCACTCAGGTCCTGCTTGTGGGCTTCCTGTGGGCCTCTGGTTGGCCACCGTGGGAAACTAGATCAATCTAGTTGTACTAGATCAGCCTTTTGTCTGATCCAGCAGGGCTCTTCCTACAATCTTAGGACCCAGACACTTTATTCCTGCACCACTGAGATAGGTTGCAGGCCAAAGGAGTTAGTAACCTGATATTTCCTGTGCTGCAATGCCACTCCTATCATAGCCAGAGAAGCCATTTCTCATCAACGTGGCCTGGCCAGGTGACCTGAGGAGCTAATGAGGTGGGATGGAACTGGCTCTATGGGTTGTATCCAATGTTAGTCTAACTTAGGTCCTAGTCATTTCAATGGGTTTACTCTAAGTAGGACTAACATTGGATACAACCCTGTATCATTATCGCTCCAGGCTTGGTTCCTCAACCTGAGCAATCTTTTGCAAGACTCCCCATTTTGCATTGCTTTACAAATTCAGTATCTCACCATCAGAAAGAAAGAAATATATAGCAGAGATAGTTATCAATTGCAAAGGAGATGACCATATTTGACTGTATTTGATTTATATTATACTACTGATTATTGTTATATTTTTAAATTTTGTAAATTATCTGTTATATGTACTATATTATAATATATGTCTAATTTTATTTTAATTTTTTGATAGCTGTTAACTGCCCAGAGGATACTTTTAGTCTATGAGATTTTATTGTTTTGTCCAGTATATATATTTATTATTATGGCAACCCAGCTTGGGTTTTAGCCAATTACAGTATCAAATACAATATAAAATACAACAAAAACAACAGTACAATGCCTTATAAGGATACATTACAACATTCTGATGGATCGCCTTATATACTATATGGTCCAGTATATGGTTTGGCCCTTGGTCTGCCTGTACCAGAACTGGATACCAAACTCGCCCAAGGTCTGACAAGTCGCCCCCTCCCCCAAGGGGCTATTTGGAATCTCCCAAACCCCGCTTTTTGCATCAAATATCAAATGTCATGAAAATTTGGTGTGGCACTAGTTTTAGTTTCTTAGCCTCTGCAAGACAAATTTTTTAATGCAGGCCCTTTTCCAGCAAATGAATCAGCTGAATTCCACTTCCATTGGCAAGACATTTGTTTTGGTAACTTCAAGATTCTATTAGCTTTCTGTGTTTCCTAAAGGATAAAAATCTTTTCTTTGTTCTCATCATTTACTTATACAGTAGGTTTGCATAGTTAGTTCATTTCCCAATGCAGCTCTCTCTGTGTAATAACCAAGAATGTATGCACAGATATGAAAAAGGTGTATAAAAAAGAAAGAAAGAAACAAGCTATGCAAAATAATAGGTAACAATAATAAAACAAGTGGGTGTATCCAATACTGTCCTTCTACTAGCAGAGCAGACTGAAGGATTGAATTTCCTCTCCTTGCTGCAATCTGGAAGGCTGGGGGACCTTCCAGAGCAAATGGGGGGGGGGGCTGCAGTGGGGAGGAGGGGAAGAGAAACTCCAGTTGCATGAGTGGACATCTGCTCATGTAATGTTGCATCTGGCCCAACAACAACAACAACCAAAACAAGACAGTCAAGCCACAACATGCATTTTTCTGTCAATAGTGATAGCTGTTTACCGCAGCCTGCTTAAATAGTGGCCCAGAAAGTTTGGTGGCCCTACTGCATTTCTGGCAAACTGACATGCAGACCAGAACATTAAAAGTACAGAACCTTCTTCAGGTTAATATCTATCAGCTCTGTAGATCCTTTTCATAAATAGAGAATTAATATCACTGCACCTAAGTTACTAAACAAACTCCCATGAACAACAAATTCCAAATTCCACGGGGGCTCCATGGACCTTTGAACTGAAGCCTCAGAACAGGATCCTAGAGCACTTACCCAAAGACTATTATTTACAACGAATAAGCCATCCATAATCAAAGATTCACTGATTATCCCATTTCCTAATCTTTTTCAGCCTCTTGCCACAACTGTCCTTTGTTTTTGTTTGTTTTTTAAATGTAGTAACCCTAAATTCAGAGAGAAAATGCCCAGGAGAGACCAACTATGTTTTTAATATCTTCTTTTTCTCCAGTAATATACTTATGTATTCACATTTTCCCCTCACCAACATAAGCCCTTTTCAGGCATTCAAAATCCATTGATAATGAACACATATGTGTGTGCGGCAGACGGGGGCAGAGGAGGAGACAGCAGGCATTCATTAGAGCAGGGCTCTCCAACCTTGGGTCCCCAGATGTTGCTGGCCTACAGCTCCCAGTGTACCCAGCCAGCATGGCTAATGGCAAGGGATTCTGGGAGCTGCAGTCCAGCAACATCTGGGGACCCAAGGTTGGAGAGTCCTGATTAGAATGTCTGTAGAAGGCCCTTATGATTCTCTGTCCTTAAACTGCAATTGGACACGGCAGCCCTTCAAACAGAGAGAATAAGGCTATCAGTGGCTACTAGTCCTGATAGCTATATGCTACCTACAGTATCAGAGGCAGTATGCCTATGTATACCGGTTGCTGGGGAACATGAAGAAGAGGGTACTGTTGCACTCATGTCCTACTTGTGGGATCCCGTGGGCACCTGGTTGGACATTGTGTGAACAGAATGCTGGACTAGATGGGCCTTTGTTCTGATCCAGCATGGCTCTCCTTATGTTCTTACAGAGGATGCCTTCAGATAGAAGACTGTCTTCTGTAAAGGAGGACACAGTGCCAGCCTTTCTGTTGGCTTTGATCTTTGCCGCCCCAAATGGGCTGGGACTAGAATACCTTTGGAACTGCATCTCTCCGTATGGCCCCATTTAGGACATACATCCACTTCAGGTCCTGTCGCCATCTGATATCTGGAGGGTTGGTACCCTGCGAAGTGCCTTTTCAGTTGTGGAACCCAGAATTTGGAATGGGCTTCCAAGAGAAGTACATTGGCTTCCACTGATGCCTGATTTTTGGTAGGCAGTGAAGACAATTATATTTAAGTGGCCTTTTCTAGAAGGTTTATTTCGCTGTTAATTGTTATATTACTTGCTGTTTTATATCTTTTTAGAGATTTGGGGGGGGGGGCTATTTTATATTTTGCAATTTATACTACCTTGGTTTGATTATGCTGTAAGCTGCCTCGTGTACCATGGTAAAAAGGCAAAATTAGAAACTAAACAACAAAAACTAATAATAATATGTGGAGAAAGCCTGACACGAGTATGCACGCACGCACGCACACACACACACACACACACACACACACACAGCCTCCGTCCAGGGGAGGGGGGTGAGGAGGGGGGATTGAGTTACAGGGAAGCAGCCAGACAGACTGGCATCCCCAACAATGGAGAGTCTCGGTTGAATTCCACAAAACCCAAGAAAGGACCATCAAGACCATCAAACTATCAGGGCAGTCTCAAAGAGCTGTAAAGTACCCAGTACGTCACCTTCTTCCCGGGCAGGCATAAGCCCCCACCTGACCTGGAGGGTGGGGAGAGCGGGAAACTCAGGGGTAGAAAACCCCTCTCCCTTCCTGTGAGGGGTTGTTGGGAACACAGGGTGCTTTGGAACAAGGTTCATCCTCCAAGCGGCAGCTGGAGTAAGCTGTTCTCATCCCCGGATCGGCCGACCCGGAGCCAGGCTGAAATTGACTAGCGTAAAGTCTTTAGTCTAAGGTAACTGACTAATCCCAATGCGCTAGCCTGGGAGCCTGTTTCATTGATAAACGTAGAGGTCACCTCAGGTTGTGTTGACATTATAGTATTCCTAGAAAGCTGTTAGTTCTGCTCCGTATCTTGTGTAAATAAATAAAGCCTTATTTGGTCATTTAAAGGGTTCTAGTTTCCTCTTGTGTACGCAAACCTCCTGGCAGGGCCGGTGCTACCATTAGGCCAACTAGGCGGCTGCCTAGGGCGCCGGGCTAAAGGAGGCGCCAGAAATGCCTTGGGGGAAAAAAAAATACATCACGTATTTTACCAAGTTTGTTTTACCAATCATGTCCTGTGGCGGGGAAGGGAAGGCGAAAGAAGCGCACCCCTCCCTCTCTCTCCTCCAGCTCGTTACCAGGAACAGCAGCAGGCAGGCTCCTCCTCACAACCAGCATCAAAAGAGGCAGAGAAGGCTACAGACTGGAGGAGGGGAGGCGGGCAGGGGCCAATGATGGGAGGCTGGTGGGCGGCTGGAAGGATGCACCTACAAACACCTCCTTCGCCTTCCCTCTCAAGGATGCACCTGCAAACACCTCCTTCGCCTTCCCTCTCAAGGATGCACCTGCAAACACCTCCTTCGCCTTCCCTCCCTCGCGCGAGCCTCAGGTTCCTCAGCTCAAGGTCCCCTGAAAGCAGTTATTTCCAGCAACCAGGGAGGGAGGTAAAGGTATTTTAAGCTAGCTGGGGCTCCAATGTTTTAATTATTTACCATGCTGTTTCTGTGTTTTGGTTTTAAATGGTTTTAGGATGCAATCCTATGTGTGTTTGGAGGGGGGGGAATCCTACAACTCCCAGCATTCCCCAGCCAGCCATGCACAATCCTATGCACGTTGAGGTAGAAAAAAGCCCCACAACTCCCAGCGTTCCAACAGCCAGTCATGCTGACTGGTGAATGCTGGGAGTTGCGGGGCTTTTTTCTGCTTCAACGTGTTTAGGATTGTGCCCTGAGCTGTTGATGTTTTCTTTACTGTACTTTGAATATTGTTGTCTGCCTTGAGCACTAGGCTGGTAAAGGGAAAGAGAGGATAATATACATTATTCTGATAAAGAAATATTGCAACAAAGTGATAGAGAGAGGAGGGGAAGCAGCAAGTTTCGTAAATCCCCTCCTAAATTTGAACCAGATGATCCACGGGCTCTCTTTTTGCTATGTTTCTACTACATGCATCCCCCCCCCCCGCAACCCAGAAGGTGTACGAGTCAAACCGGTGTCTCTGCACCTCCACCCTGCGAGGTAGGACAGGCTGCAAGACGCCCTTTTGTCTCTATTCCTCACAGGTAGCGCCACCACACCTCTCTCACATCCTTTTTTCATATCCCTTGTGCTGCCTGCAGGAGGAGACAGGCTTTTACATATATATGGAGTAGGAGAAGGCCCTTGGGAGTTCCTGGCATAGCTGGGCTGATGTTGCCTCTTTGCTTTCCTCGTGAACACAAAGGAAAAGTCTCAAAGTCCACAAAGTTTTTCTATGGGGCTCGGCAGTTCCCAGGGAGGGAAATTTATTTCATAATGGGCATAGGGCTGGAGGGAGGGAGGGCTCAAGTGGGAGGGGGGGGCGCTAAATATCTGATCTTGCCTAGGGCACCAAATTGCCTTGCACCGGGCCTGCCTCCTGGTCGGTTTCACTTGCTTGTACAGGCTGTAACTCAGTGCCGGTTAACCCGTTAAGTGCCGAACTCACGCATAGGACCTGGGTGCTGGTCCTTCACATGGTGGCAGCGCTGGGATAATTGGAAACTATAGTTAATGGACGGAACTAATAGGGTCTAGGGCAGGCTAGCGGATTGCTGGAAAGTAGTCAGGCAAAAGTAAAATGAATAGCCCTGGCCAGGAACAGCTGGAGCTAGTAAACAGCCCAGTGACTCCAGGAAGAGAGGGGAGCCAGGTCTCCACAATGGAGTGGACCGTGCGGCTGAAGACCAACAACCAGGAGGGGGAGGGAGCCCCCTCATCCTTGCTGGCGGGGCAGGAACCCAAACAGTGGGGTAGCCCCAGCTTTACGAGCAGCCTCAGGAGAGGCGACAGGAGGGACCCCGGGTTAGAGGAAGACCTCAACGGAGGGGTTGCTGGTGGAGCCATAGGAGGGGGAGGTTTGGACGCCCTCTTCCCCCAACTGAATTGGCAACAGACCAGGGAGGTGATGCGGCATCAGCAGGAGATGATCCAGCATCAGCAAGCGGCGCTACAGATGCAGCTAGAGTTAGCAAGGCTGACCGCGGGCGCCGGAGGGGGGGGACCCACTGCACCCCAGAGTGGGAGCACTCCGACCCCTAAATGGGACCGGAAACAATTTCCCACCTACAAACCTGGGCAGGATGTGTTGATCTTCTTCACCCTGTTCGAAGCTGGCAGAGTGATCCTGTGGACCCTAGACAATGTCTAGAGGGCCATAGGATCTTTTGGATTCCCAGATCCGAAGGTCAGAAAAGAGCTTTAACCTCAGATCTGGGGATCCACGCTTGGATCCCCCTCCAATCCCCTCACAGCTGGCACAGAAAGAAGTGCACTGGCTGCTTCTCTGAGGTCATAAGAGCGACCTGAGAGAAGGACTTTTGGGGGAAGGAAGGGGGCAGGGAGGGGAGGAGACTGGCACCGACAGGATAGTCTTGTCCTCAGCCTCCTTCCCTCCCCCCCCCCCGAAGCGCCACAGTTAGATGGCCGAAATCGGCCGTCTAGCTGCTTTGCAGAGCAGGAGGAGTGCAGAGGCGACCTTTGCTTCCGTGCTTCTCCCACTCTGCATAGGATACTCATAATCCTCCCAGTTTAGAGGGCTACGGGCATCCCCGTTGGATTGCACCCTAACAATTTTAATAGTAAAATTTAGAGGCTTATAGTATGATGCTAATTGCTAGTGTAAAAAAACTGGAAGAACATTAAGGGCGCAATCCTATGCAAGTTTAGACAGAAAAAAGGCCTAAAATTCCCAGCATGCCCCAGCCAGCTACGCTGGGAGTTGTAGGTCTTTTTTCTGTCTAAACATGCATAGGATTGCACCTTTAACATGCAAATATATCTCATATTAAAGGTTGTCAAAATGGGTAGTCTAACCAACCAGGTGTGCAGGATGTCTGAAGAGGGGGCAAAGCAAAGTGGGAACACTTGAGGAAAAATTGCTGCTACCCAGTTAAAAGAGTGTGTATGATACAGGCAGTAACAAGGTAGAATTGGCAGGCAGGTGACTTGAATACCTGTTCCTACACAGACCTTACTACATGGATCTTTGTGAGAGGTAGGAGATGGCACAGACTTCAGGGTTGGGAAGGCTCTAAACTTCTGTAAGGGGATCATGGGGGTGGATTAAGAAATACACCAGCACCACCCCAGCTTATATCCACTATTTGCAATGCAGAGATATGCACAAATGGGCTCAGTGTTGGCTAAAGAAAGGAAAGAACTGCAAGCAATAGGAAAACTGGAACGGTGCTGATGATACATGGGAAGGGGCCATAGATTTCAGGTAGGGCTGGGGAAAAACCCTGTCTGAAATCTTGATACTCACGAGATAGTCGAAGAATTCTTTTCTAACATATTTTTTAAAACTTTCAGCCCCCAGCTAAGGTGTAAACCGAAACGTGTTGGGCATTAAACTGTTTTCACTGGCACCTGAGACTTCTTTCATTTTTGTTTTTGTTTACACATTGGTGCCTTCCCCTCCTGTTCTTCTAAAGGTCTGACTTGGTCACCTTCCTATGTGCCATCACTCAGTAGTAGAGCACAGAGTGACCAAGCGAAGGTTCCAGCTCCAGGAATGGCTAGGGAAGACTCCTGTCTTAAGCTCTGAAGAGCCACACCCAGTCAGTGTAGACCAGTTTTCCCAGCCCTCCAGATGTTTTGGATTACCAATCCCAGCATTCCTGACCATTGACCCTGCTAGTTGGGGCTGATGGGAATAGAAGTCCAAAACATTTGGCGGGGGTGAAGGTACAGTGCTGAGCTAAATGGACCAATGTTTTGCCTTAAAATAAGGCATCTTCCTATGTTTGGATTTAATACGTGTTCATGTTCTTTTAGGGCACAATCCTATGCATGTTTAGAGAGGGGAAAAAGTCCTACAATGCCCAGCATGCTCCAGCCAGCCATGCTGGCTGGAGCATGCTGGGAGTTGTAGGACTTTTTCCTTTCTAAACATGCATAGGATTGCACCTTTAAATAGGTTAGCTGCTTTTTGGATCTAAAAGTCAAAAAGCAAGGGATAGAGACAGAGATGATAGACAGACAGACAGACAGATATTCTAGATTTTAGCAGCTGCTGCTGCATTCTGTTGTGAAAAGTGGTAAGTCTGGAGCTAAGCTGGTAAGGAAAAGGGCAGGAGTAATAATACTTGCTCCTTTGGCCTGATTTTAACATTTCAGCATTTTTTGTTTCCTTTTGTTATCACCACAAGCCTTCAAGGTGGAGTTTAAAATGTACATTACTGTATGGCAGGCTTCCCCAATTGGGTGCCAACCAGTTGCGTTAGACTACAACTCTGATCCTCTCCAGCCAGCCTGACAACACATCCATAGGGCACTCGGTTGAGGCATGCTACGGTAGAGCATGTTGTACCATCAGCCTAGAAACTGGTGTGTCTTAACCGTGCCTATCAGACATCTTAAAATTATCTTTGACATTGATATCCAAAATATTAACCAGCAAGGGAATTAAAGTATATCAATAGCATAGGAAAGTTTGAGGGAAAGGGGAGTGCACCATGTTGATGTATTTCTGGAATTTAGGATAAAAATGGATTATAGAGATAATAAGTATTTCTTGGTCCCATGGTGATGGGAGCACTGTATTAGTTGTATGTATTTTATTTGTTGTATTGTTTGATAAAAAATTAAATAAAATTTATTTTTTTTAAAAGCATAAGAAAACTTATATACATGGGCTTTCCCACAGTTTCAGCCTGTACAAATGTGATGGTTGCACTTTAATGTAGTAGTGTTCTCCAACCTTGGGTCCCCAGATGTTTTTGGCCTACAACTCAGATAGCTACGCTGGCTGGGGCATGCTGGGAGTTGTAGGCCAAAAACATCTGGGGACCCAAGGTTGGAGAACACTGTGTTAGAGCCTCAGAATTCTGTATGTTGTTCCACCATTTAGATCAAGTCTGAGGGGCTGGAAAGCAGGGCCTGTGTCAAGGGTAGACATGGTCAGACACCTGCCAAGGGCCCATACCCAATCAGGGCCCCAGTGAGAAGAGCCCTTTGCCGTTGCCCTTCCTCTCTTCACCATGGCAACCTGCTTGTTCACCAGCCTCTTGCTCTGTCCCAGACAATGGTGGAGGTGAAGAGGAGGAGCAGGAGATGCCACTGCCTGCTTGCTCACGGGCTCTCTGCCTGTCAAGCAAGCAAGTGGTAGCCATGATGAGAGGAAGGATGAGGAGCAGCAGCAGCTGGTGACAATAGCGGTGAGAAAGTAGACTCACTGAGGGAGGGGGCCCACTGAAGATGTCTTTCCCAAGGACCTCCAAAAACCTGGAGCCGGGACTGCTGGGAAGTATGATGCATGCATTTTATTGCAGATACCCCCTTTAGTGCAGAAAGCATTATTCACCCTCCTCAATGTGCTTTACTCATTTTCCTGGAATAAGATAGTCACAGAGGAAACAAAACACAATGGAAATTTGCTCATAGAGAGAAACACATGTCAGGCACTGTATACTATATAGTTGGAACTGTACATATTTGTTTTGGCATGCAAGCACATACTTGTCAGAATATGCAAAATAATAATACATATTGCACTATGTGGTGTGTGTGTCCCCCGTCCCCCGTCAAGATAGGTCTGATTGTGTAACTGTTATATGTGAATTGAGCAAATCATTATTTGGTTTTGATTTATGAAAAATAATGGGGTTTTTTTTTTACAATTTCCTTTCAAAATCAGTGCCTTTGCTGCCAAAAGAATGCTAAGTGACAAGACAAATGCTTGAAACATCATGAAACCTTATGCTGTCTATAAAGAGCACAATTTTGTACATAATCCGGACCAGAAAGAGAAAGGATACAACTATTGATTCCACATTATTGTTTGCAGCCAAAGTAAAATTTTGGTTATGAATCTGTTCTAGTGCATGTTCAGACTCAAATCTCTTGCCCCCCCCCCCACACACACACACATTCTCCCCACTTTTTAATGTACTCTTACAGGATCTTGGATCTCCTCATCATAGAATATTAATTTTGCTTGGCAGGGAGGGGGGGTTACAGCATACACATATCATTTTACACCATCCATATTCCAACGATAGAGATGCATCTGCACAGGAATGTTACCTGCTCCCACTTCATTCTCCCAGCAAGGCAAGTGACGTGGGAGAATCCCGTCCTGACACTGTACCTTGGGTCGTGTGGACAGATCAGTCCACATTTGGCTCTTGATAGTCCCTTTCTGCCAGGCAGCTTGGTGGAAAACCAGAACAAATTCAGCTCAAGGTGTGTGTAGCTTATTAGGGACAGATGCACAAGTAAAAGTCCCATCTGGACATGATCCAACTATCATTACAGCATCCTATGCCTCAGAGGTCTTGGTGGTGGTTGTGTTTCATTCGCTCAACTCTTAACTGTACAAAGAGAGAGAGAGAAGGGTGCTTAACCCTTTCCCTAACAGCCATTTTTCATCTCAAGATTTCTCTCAGCACAGCGGTTTGGAAAGAGTGAGTTGGGTGAGCTGTGGGAAAACAGAATAGAGGCAGAGAGGGCCACACCTAGCATTAGACAGGGTGAAGAGGCTTCCTCAGGCAGCAGATGCTGAGGTGCAGAGAGCGAACAAAATTGTGCCACATGGCCTTGCCTGGAACCCCCAAGTGATCCTCAGATGCTGTCCTGTTGCCATTGTTGAAGCAAGATTTAACAGCCAGCCCAATTGGCTTTTGTATATGGAATTGGGGTGGAGGGGAGGAGGCACCATCTTGTTACCCACCTGAGGCAGCAAAATGTCTCAGGCCATCCCTGGAGGAAGAGGTAAAGGGAGGTGATTTCTCTTTCTCTTGGTTCTGCCGCCATCACCTGATGAGAACACAGCAGAGCGCCTTCTCGGTGGCTGCCCCAAGGCTCTGGAATTCCCTTCCTAGGAAGGCTGGAGTGGCACCCTCCTTGCTAAGTTTCCGGAAGCAGGTGAAAACTTTTTTTGTTCCAGTAGGCCTTTGGGAATAGTCTGGACCAGTGAGAATGCAATGGATTAGTATTGTTTGTATTGCTATGGTTGTTTTAATTCTGACATTTTATATAATTTTAATATTATAGATGATTTAATTATATTTTTAACTTTGTATATTCTCTATTTATATCTTTTAATTGTACAAGTTTTAATGCTGTAAAGCTGCCTTGACTCCCAATACTGGGGGAAAGGCAGGATATAAATATGATGATAATGATGATGTGCCTTTTTGGTTTTGTTCATGTTATTCTTAGGTGAAAATGGCAACTTCCCCAAGTGATGCTTCTTTTCTTGGGGAAAGTGGAGCTGGTAAGGAGAGGAGGCGGAACAGAGGAAGTGGGAGAGGCTCAGAGAAGATGGGGATCAGGCTGCTCAACTGTTCAAGTCGAACATATCCCTGCTCCCTAGACTCAGTAGTCCCATTACAAGATTTCAAGTATTTCAAGATAATAGTAATTCTTAATGCAAGTGAAAATGATTTCATTTCCCAGGGCATGCATGCATATTTCTCTTTTCCCACTGTCACCTCTGGTCAAGCAGGTGTTATAGATTTTTGAAGCAATATAAAAACAAGCAGTATAAAAACCTATTTACCAGTGGTGAAAATGGGGTAACACTTTTTTCAACACTCTGGGGAAAAAAGCTGTCATCTGTCTCCAGCCTAAATTGCCTACAACGTTTTTCAAACACTACCCATTAAGAGGGTAAGTACGGCTTCTGCTAGTTCTTCACAACAGCAGCGATAAGACTAATAAATGTTATCCATAATAAATAAATTATATAAATCCAGTGCTCTAAGTGGAGTGCGATGCTATCCCACTTCTTTTCAGGTGGACATAAAGGAATCTGGCCTAACCATCCCAGTCCCCTTTTCTCCTACTTTGGGCACTGTATAAACCTAGGATGTTTTACAAGATTGTTAAATGTATGCTTCTGATTTACCACTACAACAGGTGCCATAATTACAGAAGTGGTGTCAAGACATAAGGGTGTGTCACAGAAATTTTGGCATTTGGTCGCTCAAGGTACTAATAAGATAAATTACTCTCTAGAAGCATCAGTACAAGGAAAGGATTGGGTGACATATTTTACTAAAATATATGGTCCCCGCACTGATGTCCTTACGAGTCCATCCATCTCAGTTATTAGATCTCCCTGAATGGCCAGATATCACTTTTAACCAGATTAAGGGGTTTATTGCAAGACAGTTGGTTAATAAAGCCCCAGGAGAAGATATGATCCCCATGGAGCTTTATAAGATGAGGCCAGAGTATTGGATACCTATTTTTGTGAAGTTGTTTTCTTATGTAAACCCTACTGGCTGTGTACCGGAGGGCGGAGGGTTGGAAATTGAGCATCATTGTTCCCATACATAAAAAGGGAGATAAGAGAGATCCAGCTAATTATAGGCCTATTAGCCTTTTAGATGTTGCTTCAAAATTATATGCCAGGTTCCTCCTTGAAAAATTAGAAGAATGGGCAGATACACAGAGTGATATCTGAAGTACAGGCCGGCTTTCAAAGAGTCCACAGTTGACCTGTGTTTTGTGATGAATTTCTTGTTGTGTAAATATGTCCATAACATGAAGCAAAAGCTGTATGTTGCCTTTGTTGATCTGAAGTGAGCATTTGACACAATTCCTAGACACTTACTATGGCAGAAACTGGAAAAGACAGACTTAGATCACCGTTTATTATTTCTTATTAAAACACTGTATACTGATACATCAGTACCAGTTAAAGTTGATTTGGCTGGCCATCTTACTTCTAGAATAAAAAATTATTTATTTTATTTTATTTATTATATTATATCCCACCTTTTTTCCTGCAAGGAACCCAAGGCGGCTTACATGATCCTCCTCCTCCTCTCCATTTTATCCTCACAACAACCCTGTGAGGTAGGTTAGGCTGAGAGTCAGTGACTGGCCCAAAGTCACCCAGTGAGTTTCATGGCCGAGCGGGGACTAGAACCTGGATCTCCCGAGTCCCAGTCCAACACTCTCACCACTACGCCACACTGGCTCAAAAAAACTTTTGTCAGAGTTAAACAGGGATGCATTTTGGCACCTTTTTTGTTTAACTTTTACATTAATGATATGGTTAAGGAACTGGATGGTTTACAGTTTGCCCGTTACAACCCTTGACCAAAAATTTTCAGTATTAATGTATGCTGATGACTTAGTACTTGTATCTAGAACTCAGGTGGGACTGAGACGGCTGCTTGTGAAGTTTGGTTCTTACTGTAAGTCAAATGCTCTGTCCATAGACTATAATAAGACAAAGATTTTTGTGCTTGGGAAGCATCCCAAAAAGCATGTTTTGCATTTGGATGAACACACTATAAATCAAGTGAAAACATTTAAATATTTGGGATTGGTTTACTCAGAAACAGCTTCCTAGAACATACAATGATCAAACATTAAGCTGCAAGCCTTTAAATTAGCTAAAGCTATTCTGAAATTTGCTGTTTCTAAAGGAGGAGCATGGTAAATCTATCTGTTTATAAAGCCAAAACAGTGGCTCAAATCTTATATGGGGCAGAGGTTTGGGGCACCTCAAAGGTCTTAGGTAGAATCCCCTCAGAATTACTTTTTACGAGCTCTGTTGGGTTTGCCTAAAGACATACTATCTGCTATGGTTAGGCTAGAGACTTGTATGCTTAGTATGGAGAGTCAAATAGATAAAAGAATTCTATGCTATTGGTTTTAGGTGCAACAGATGGATAACACCAGGTTACCTTAAAAAATGTTTGATTGAATTGGCCAATAGATTACCTCTTAAAAATTGGGTACATTACGCTGCTCAACTTATGGTTAAATATGGTCTCTCATTGGCTGAGCTTAAAGACTTCCCATTAAACACACAGAAAAATATTTTTAAGTGAACTATAAGGGAGGTTGTTACTAAAAATGATTTAAACTCTGTGTATACATCCACATGTGCACCATTATATTGTATTTTAAACTTATATTTTAAACTTGAGAGCCAGTGTGGTGTAGTGGTGAGAGTGTTGGATTGGGACTCGGGAAATCTGGGTTCTAGTCCCCGCTCGGCCATGAAACCCACTGGGTGACTTTGGGCCAGTCACTGACTCTCAGCCTAACCTACCTCACAGGGTTGTTGTGACGATCAAATGGAGAAGAGGAGGATTATGTAAGCCGTCTTGGGTTCCTTGCAGGAAAAAAGGCGGGGTATAAATATAATTAATTAATTAATTAATTAAATTAAACTTAAAGAGGCTTGTGAACAGGTGGATTATTTTACTGAGTTAACATTTGTACAACTCCGGAAAGCCTTCACAGACTTACAATTAAATATAATGGATACTGCTTATAGAGTTTGGAGGCATAGGGTTATCCCAGTTAATGAACGGACTTGCATTGGTGGTTGTCCTGAATTAGAGGATCTTATTCATTATATTATGTGCTGTCCCTTATACAATGACCCAAGGGAACGGTTTTTGGTACCCTTAATTGCAAGTTTCCCTACTCAGAGTCCCTTGGATATGGCTTTCTATCTCTTAGCAGATAAGGATAAATATGTGACCTGGTGTGCAGCTCTCTTTGCAATTGCTGCTAAGAAGATTAGATAGAAATATATAGCAGAGATAGCTATCAATTGCAAAGGAGATTACCATATTTGACTGCATTTGATTTATATTATATTACTGATTATTACTATATTTTTACATTTTGTATATTAACTATTTTGTGTACTATATTATAATGTCTAATTTTATTCTGATAGCTGTTAACTGTCTAGAGGATGATTATAGTTAATGAGATTCTATTGTTTTGTCTAGTATATGGTAGTGACATAATGTTAAAATCTGTATTTTAAATTCGGTATTAATTTTATATATATATTAATGGTTTGTATTGTATACATTGCAGAGGCCTTTGGCTAAAAGCAATAAATCTGATTGGACTGATCTCTGATACTGGAGGCAATATATAGCCATTATGACTAGTAGCCACTGATAGCTTTATCCTCCATGAATTTGTCTAATCTCCTTTTAAAGTCACCCAAGTTGATGGCCATCTCTGAAGCTACTTCTCTTCATGGACCATTAACATTGGACATAACTTACAGTTATCTGTAAAAAGAAATGGAAGAATACTCTACTGAGAATTTCTAATCAAAATCCAACTGCACAGGTGGAGCTTTCTGCCACCACACTGGGCAGGTCTCTGTCTGTGGACCTCCTTCCCGGCTTCAGAGGAAGTCTGAAGCATCCTATGTCTCTTCCCAAGGAGCATGGGATTGCTCCCCTGTGGTTAGAAAATTTAAGTTGCATTTTGATTAGAAATTCTAAGTAGAATTCTGACAAGTGTTCTCCATTAACACAGTTCCTCCTTTTGGTCAGCCAGTCACAAAATTTGGAAATTTCATCTCAGGCTGGCTGCAATCAAAACTCACTTACTGGGAACCTAAATACCATTGAACACACTGGAACCTTCTTCTCAGTAAACATGGTTAGGATTGTGCTTCAAGTAAACATTGTAGTCCTCTAAACCAGCTATGCCTTTTTCTCATGCTAGATTTGTTTTATATTGTATAGATACATTGTTAAGATTTTCCACACGACAACATAAGCAGCTACAGATAATCTGAGTGACAGGTTTAAACAAGCCAATCATAATGATTTGAGAAAAAGCCAAAGAAAATATAGCTATCATGGAACTAATTACACTTTATAACATTGTCGAACTTAGGTTATGAAAAGTCATCATAAAATGTTTAAGAAAAGCTGAGTGCGAGTTGCTTTGCTAGTGATTCATTTGTCCAAGTCTTTGAAAGTCCCATCCTACCAGTGCTACATTGTATCAAAGCAAAGGCTGTGAGAGCTTGCAAATATATTGCCATTTTTATTGGACTAAAACATTTGTGAAGTTAAAATAGTCTTGCACTTGACATATTGGGCGATTTGCAGCCAAAAAATAAAATAAAAAATCAAATTAGGGTTCAATCCTATGCATGTTTAGACAGAAAAAAAAGTCCTACAATTCCCAGCATGCTGGGAGTTGTAGGACTTTTTTCCCTGTCTAAACATACATAGGATTGCGCCCCTAATGTTTTCATATAATGTTTGACTATTGAGTGGTAAAGTGATATCGTAAATAACTACTACATCCAGCTTCCTTCTTTCTGGGGTTTTTTTTTTTTTTTTTTAGTGAAGCCAGTCACTGTATTGCAAATTATGTTGATAAGCATACATCATGTCCATTCGCACACCAATTGCCAAAATTCTAATTCAACAAAAAACTAGGTCAAATTCAGATGCCAAAAGGCAGTATTATTTATTTGCAGATGGAATGATGGACTTTGGCAGTGTCTTTGCTGCCAAAAGAATACTATGTGACATGACAAATGCTTGAAACACCATGGAACCTTCTGCTATCTATAAATCTCACTGCCCTGTTTTGGACCAGCTGAAGTTTCTGGACCATTTTCATAGGCGGACCCACATATAAGGCATTGCAGTAATCCAAACGAGAGGTTACCGTGGCGTGGATAACTGTAACTAGGGCTATCTCTGCCCAGATAGGGTTGTAGTTGGGATATTAGCCTAAGGGGGCGATCCTGTGCCCCCTTGACAGCCTCCACCACTCCTCCCACTCTGCACTGGATGCCTGTAGGCCTCTGAGTTCGGGGCCTGATTGGATTGCGCCCTAAATGGATAAAAGCTGTGGTTACTTTCGTGTAGCTTCAGGCTGCTGTATCAGTATGGAATTATTTATTTCTCTATCTACCTATCTGTCTGCCTATCTATATTTGGAGATTTGTATATCCTGCCATTCAATTTATTTATTTATTTATTTATTCATTTTATTATATTTATACCCCACCTTTTATGAATTATCAAGATGGCTTACATGGTCAAGATATAGAAAAACAGTTTAAATACACACAGCCAAGCTGCACGGGGTTGTATCCAATGGGATTCTTCCTCCCCGCTGCAACTCCCAACATCTCCACCAGATCTACTCTGGTAGAGGAACCCTCAAGAACAGATTTGCGGGAGGATCAGAAGGGTGCAAGGGGGGGGGAGAGGGGAGGTAGAAGTCTACTTGTGCAATGTTGGATGTTGCTGATATTAAGAACAAAATATATTACATCAGTGTGAAATCACACAAAAATAAAAACCAGATTTGGAGCTCAAACACATCAGAAGGCTTGAGAAAATAAATGACACTAAAGGAGGCACCAGTCTGGCAGGACCGGCCCTACCATTAGGGAAAGTGAGACAGCTGCCTCAGGCAGCAGATATGGGTTGTCATGACTGCAGCAAATTATTAGTTATTTGATTTATTATTGTTGCATTTTTACTGCCAGGGAGGTACACAAGAGGTACTTGTGGGTTTTCTGCCTCAGGTGCCAAAATTGGCTTTCCTTGGCCACTAAACACCTTGACTTGGGCTGGGGCCGGTGGGTGGGTTGTTGCCATTTGCTGCTCTGCCTCAGGCACCAAAATATTTGATGCTGGCCCTGCTGTCTGGGGAGAAAATTCCAGAGTTGAAGCGCCACCATTTAAAAGGCACTTTCCCCAATAAACCACCCACCACACCTCACCTGACAGGGGCACCGAGAGAAGGGCCTCTGATGAAGATCTTAGGGTGTTATGCACATATGGAGAGAGACAGGCAACAACCAGCATTTTGAATTGATGCCAGAGATGGACACTGAACCAACTTCCTTGCAACAAAAATGTATTTCTCATATATAGAGAGACAGAGAGAGGGAGGGAGAAGGAGAGAGAGGGATGAATCCTTATTTTCTTTGCTGTATGACAAATCCTTCTCAGACGCTGGGTCACTCATACGTCCCAAAGCAGTGGTAATATTCAGTGTTCAGGCTGAACTAAGTGCAGGGACATTACTCTCTTTTTTGACATATTTAATGTTCTCTAATGAATAAAGCTAACAGCTCATGGCTGCATGGACTGTCACTCCTTGCCCCCGAGGGCCTTAATGTCTTTAAAATAGGCCTCCTAGTTTGTATTTAACTACCTTGTCCACAGAGGTCTGAAGGGTAGAGCAGATCAAAGATGTGCTACACACATAAAAAGCAGCTGTCCTTCATTTACCGTTAATTAACTTCATCTGACCAGATCTTTTACAGCCTCCTTGTCACATATTCAACAGTCTATAAGCCCTATGACCTGCTCCTAAATACTGTACCATTGCACACATTTCAACAAAATATAAATCTGAAGCCATCTGCTAAATAAGTAGCGGAAAAGGAAGAACCCTTTGATTTTGAGCGACAGGGCGGCTGCTTCAGAACCGATAAGCTTCAACTACGTCAGTGTTGGAAAAGGACAGGTCGACTCAACACTCAGGGCATCCAGTGGTGTAGTGGTCCATTTTGCAGTGCAGGTGCTCATCATGACAATCTGCCTAGCCACACCACCAAGGGGAAACAAAAAATTCAGATGGCTGTGTTGAACCATATCAAGCAGTTCTAGCAGTTTTCATCTCCACCGGGAGCAGGCCTTTTGTAACGCTGCTGGGTCTTAATTGCCCATTCAGGACCAAACCATCCCAAAATACTTTGCAGTACAACAGGGCACAATATATTGTTGCTGGGAAAATTCATCTCTCTCTCCCCAACCCCCAACCCCAACCTCACTTGCTGTGAGAATTGCAGCTAAGCTCAGAGGGAACAGGTGGTGGTAGATGATGTCAGCGCCCTGACTAATGAAAAAAGTGCCACCGCGGTGTCTCTGTGAGCCCTGGCTCCACTGCACCACTGGGGGCATGACAATCTTTTCCATGCTACGATCATTACAGGAATGTGGATGTCACATTGAGTGCGGGTTTATTTATAGGCCGGAAGGAGTTACTCCTCACCGAATTGAAGGAATCAATGCATGGATGACTGTGTTTATGTTTCCTGAAATGTTTTGCATTTACACACCATGCATGGAGTTCCTACAGACTGTTGACCACAAGCTGCTTCCTGCTCAAAACCTGCAAACTCTGGGTTGTAGCCAATTGTGTCCCTCTGCTCATCAATAGCTCTTTGCTGCAGCAGAGACTTCCATGGGTCAAAACAGACACAATTTTAAACCTATGTCTAGCAGCTATATCTCTCTCCCATCCCATATTTACTGTAGAGTAGAGTAGGTGCAAGGGGTACAATCCAGATCAGGACCCTAGCAAGGGGACTCTTAAGATCTGGATTGCCCCCTGAAGCCTACTCTAGAGTATTAATGGGGGCGGGACCCTGTAGTTGCTGGACACAGATTTAAAGAAATGTCTGTTTTGCCTCTCTAAATGTAAGGGAGAGGGAGGCGATTTCTGCAAATTCCCCCTTTCTCCTGCAGTACTCCCCCCCATGCGATCTCCCTGAGGTCCCCCAAACCTCTGGAGCAGATGGGAGGAGCGCAGGGGACTGCAGAGAGAAGGAGAAATCAGCAAAAATAACCTTTCCCCTTCCATTCATTGGAGCCGCCACTGAATTGAAGAGCCTTTGGTGAGTGGAGGGGCAGAATTGGATACAATCCAGGCAATATTGGGTACTAAGTCCCATGGATTTCTATGAGACTGTTAAGTAGGCGCCTAAAACCCTTCCATTAAGATCACTTGGCCTTAAGATCACGAAATGGATTGGAAATGTGCTCATTGTTTTTATTATCATTTCACATATGGTACAAAAGACTTTAATTCATCCGCTCCATCGGCTTCTTTTCTGTTCAGTCCTGGCTCTTGTTCAGTTTTAAATGTTTATTTGTACTGCTGGGTTTTTAAAAATATAAAATACAATAAAATATTTAAAAGAATAAAATACAATATAATGCAAAACAATAAACAGCACAGGAATGGATAAACAGCACAGGAACAGCACAGCCACAAAAATCTAGAATTAGGTCTCTAAAATGCCTGGGAGAAAAGAAAGGTCTTTGCCTGGTGCCCAAAAAATAACAAGTAGGCTCCTGGCATACCTCTTTGGGGAGTTCATTCCAAAATTGGGGTGCCACAACTGAGAAGCCACAACTATAACTCTCTTGCAGCCACCCATCTAGCTTTTTTCAGCAGGGGCACCCAAAAGAGGGCCTCCGAAAATGACCTAAGGGTCCGAGAAGATACATGTGAGAGATGTTCCTTTAGATACTCTGGTCCTAAGCCAGAGGTCAACACCAATGGTCCCAAGCCAGAGGTCAACAGCAATTTAAAGGTCAACAGCAACACTCTGAATTTGCCTCAGAACAGATGAGCCAGTCAGCTGACGAAGCACTGGCATCACATGGTCAAATCAGCCAGCCCCAGTTAGTAACCTAGCAGCTGTAGTTTAAACTAACTGAAGTTTCTGAACCATTTTCAAAGCTAGCCCCAATTGTATTGAAAGCCACTGAGAGGTCCAGGAGAGCCAACAGGATTGCACTTCCCCACCCCCAGTCTCTCTCTTGGCAAAGGTCTTCCCACAGGCCACAGGGCAACCAAGGCAGTTTCTGTCCCAAAACTGGGCCTAAAGCTGGATTGAAATGGATCTAGAAAATCAATGTCATTGAAGAATGCCTAGATTTGCTCAGTAGGCACGTGCTCGAGCACCTTGCACAAGAAGGGGATGTTAGTGACTGGCCTATAGTTGTTCTCCACTTCTGAGTCCAGGTAAGTTTTCTTCAGGAGCGGCCTGACTACTGCCTCTTTTAAGGAGACTGGTAGCATCCTTCTCCCAAGGAGGAATTTACAACCTCCTGGACCCACTATATGTGTGTGTGTGTGTGTGTGTGTGTACATATGCAATTCTGCCAGTACTTCTGAAAACATATTATGGATAGAAACATGTCCAGTTCAGTCATGCAAAGTGGTCCTTTTTTCTTCATGCAGTCCTTTCCAAATATGGCAGTTGAATCTTACTTCAACTCTGGTGATGGGACAACATCCTCCACCTCACTGAAGAGTAGCAGGCTAGCTTAGGGCGGTGGGGGGGGGGGGTAGCTCGGCAGTGTGGAACACACAGCTCAGTTCTCCATCAGAAGGGAACAGCCAGGGGGCTACGACTGCTGCCCCCCACCACACCATCCATCTGCTGCCGGAGGCGACTGCCTCACTCTGCCTAACGGTAGGGCTGGTCCTGCCTCTTATTCTGCTTCCCTTCCATTGGCCGGAAATATTCAGTTGAACCTTTTTTTTAGTTTGAACCCTTGTTTTAAGTCAGCGGTGGCTGATTTAATGGTGATGTTTCATTGTCCTTTTTTTTAAAAAAAACTTCTGTTTATTTTTTATTGTGTGGATTGTTTTTAATTTTTATGTGATTTGTATTTTTATCTGTAAGCCACCTTGACTTTGAATTTATCACAGAAAGGTGGGATATAAATGCCTAAACAAACAAACAAACAAACAAACAAGTTGATAAACAAATAAACACCCCCACCTACAATTCCAAGTGGTACAGTCCAGGACAGGCTGTGTCATACGCTACTTCTATACTTTTAAATTCATTTTGGCTAAATAGAAAATTCACAGACATCACTGTGTAAGCCAGATGCCTCTCCATTTCATAAGAAGTTGCCTTACACTGGGTCAGACCTTTGGTCCATCTACTTCAGTATTGTGTACACCGAATGGCAGCAGTTCTGCAGGGTTTCAGACAGGAGCCCTTTCCAGGCTTACCTGGAGATGGTGGACACTGAAGCTAGGACGGTTTGCATACAAATGTGCTCTGAGCTACAGCCCCTCCACAGCTGTCCCACTGCAACTCGTATCAGATGCTTTTTTTAAAAGAGAGAGAGAGAGACGTATTTATGTATTCTCCAATTTTTAAAAAAGAAATGTTTGCCCGTCTTGTTATACTGCCCTTCCATTGACCAGAAAACTAAGACTGGATGGACTGTTGAGGAAAAGGCAGCCTAGTCCCTCTCGCAGGATAGTGCTGAATGATCACTTTCAACCCCTACGTGTGGAGAGTTGGGGGAGGTGGCCATGGGAGACCTTGCCCTTGACTGATGCCCAGTCTCTCCTGGCCTCTTTGCAGGCAGTGAGGCTAAGGGTTAAACTAAAATCAAAACCAAACATTTTTTAGCCTCTCCTTAGGGAAACTGCATTTCTACTACAAGGATATAAAATGTTGGTAAGTTGTGCCAACATACATCTAATAGCCCATTTCCAGATGGATGTTTCAATCTTTGAGCCTCTCCATTTGCAGCGGCTTGAGTATGAACATTACGTAAGAACACAGAGTGAGATTTTCTTCCTCTTAAATTGCCTTACTGCCAGACTGCAATGCATTTTCCTTATTTCATTTTACAGGAAAGTCTACTATATGTTTCCTTTTCCCTACAAGCCAGCTTTTTCCCATCTGTCTGTCTGTCTCTCTCACACAGACACACACACACACACAGGCACACAAGTTGGAAAAAAGTGGAAGAGCAGACCTTCTTCAATGAAACTTTATATGTACAGGGAGGGGAAAGTCCTGAAAGAACATACATCAAATCCCTTTACAAATGCAGAACTACAGCAAACATTCTATTCAGTAAACAAGCAGACATGCACACAGTGCAGAAATTCAGAAGACTATGATCGGGTTTTCGAATCCATAGTGTGCGAAACCTAAGATCTGTGCCTGTGAGCCAAACCATAGTTTACTTTGTAGTGCTGGACTTAATGATTGCTGGAATGGTATATGCTTTTTTGTTGCAGGCTTGTTGTATTGTTACCCAAATATCTGGATATATTTTACACCCATTTTCATAGATATTATGTGGAGTCGAGCTAGGATTACAGTATGCAACTGTAAAGTCATTTTTCTCTTCTGCACCTTCTGAGTGTTTGTGAACTTTTAAGTTAACATGTATAAAACATGTTTGTTTTATGGTATTAATGTATAAGCTTGAACTAGTGAAGAAAATTAACATTTAGGTTTATATACAGTTTAGATGAGCCATGGCACAAACACATGCAGGACATGATGCAATCAAAGTTAGGCACCCTGATTTTAATTTGGGAGGTATGTAACTTTCTCTTTGAAATCAATGGGACAAAGGTATTTACATTTGGTTGAATCATACCCATAGTCTGTCATTTTTGCACCAAAGCAGTGAAAATTCTGAACATAGGAAGGCTGAAGTCTGCACTCAAACTTTTATGTAAATAAAAAAAAGTTGAATTTGTGTTATTTTGCACAAATGTGCCCCGTTTGGGGGGGGGGGCTTAAATTTTCTTTTTTTTTTTTAATGCTTTTTATTTCCATAAAAGAAAGCAACAAACAACGCAAAACATATAACAATCATGGAATCATAGAATAGTAGAGTTGGAATGGGCCTATAAGGCCATCGAGTCCAAACCTCTGCTCAATGCAAGAACCCAGGTCAAAGCATCCTTGACAGATGGCTGTCCAGCTGCACCTTGAATGCCTCCAGAGTGGGAGAGCCCACTACCTCCCTAGGTAGTTGGTTCCATTGGCGTATTGCTGTAACCGTCAGTAATTTTTTCCTGATGTTTAGGTGGAATCTGGGTTCCTGTAACTTGAGCCCATTATCCCATGTCCTGCAAACTGGGATGATCGAGATGAGATCCTGGCCCTCCTCTGTGTGACAACCCTTTAAGTACTGGAAGAGTGCTACCATATCTCCCCTCAGTCTCCTCTTCTGAAGGCTAAACATGCCCAGTTCTTTCAGTCTCTCCTCATAGGGCCTTGTTTCCTAATCATCTTTGTTGCCCTCCTCTGAATCCTTTCCAGTTTGTCTACATCCTTCTTAAAGTGTGGTGCCCAGAACTGGACGCAGTACTCAAGATGAGGCCTAACCAGTGCTGAGTAGAGGGGAACTAGTACTTCCTGTGAGTTTGAAGCTATACTTCTATTAATGCAGCCCAAAATAGCATTTGCCTTTTTTGCAGCCACATCACATTTATTTATTTATTTATTTATTTATTTATTTATTTATTATATTTATCAATCACCCATCTGGCCGGTCACCCGGCCACCCTGGGCGATGTACAATTAAAATACAACAAAACAACACAATAAAATATAATAATTAAAACAATATAAAAAATTCTCATTAAAAACCTAACCCACCCCATATTCCCGCCTGAACAGCCATGTTTTTAATGCACGGCGGAAGCTCATCACGGAGGGGGCATGGCGAAGGTCACTAGGGAGGGAGTTCCATAATGTGGGGGCCGCCACAGAGAAGGCCCTCTTCCTAGTCCCCACCAGCCTGGCTGCTCTGGCTGATGGGATAAGGAGAAGGCCGTCCGTGGCAGACCTTGTTGAGCGGCCTACTTGATGTTGCTGGCTCATATTCAACTTGCGATCTACAACAATTCCAAGATCCTTCTCACTTGTAGTATTGTTGAGCCAAGTATCCCCCATCCTGTAACTGTGCAGTTGGTTTCTTTTTCCTAGGTGCAGCACTCGGCATTTATCCCTATTAAATTTCATTCTGTTGTTTTCAACAAAACTAAAACTAAAATGGGGCTTAAATTTCCTGAGCTTGAAAAGAGTACTTATACCATCAAAATGAACAACCGGATACATACAATTTAATGTCATAAATTAATATGACACCTTATAAGAACCAAATTTATCAGGTTTATCACATTCCAGGCTCTCTCCATATTGTTCTTAAAAAAGCATATGGCTGAAGGTTATCTTGCATTTTGTCATACGTGTGTGTGTGTGTGTGTGTATATATACACCCACACCCACAGAGAGAAACTTGTCTTGTATATTAACGTCATTAGTGACCAATACCACACATTCATACACACTGATGGACTGAATACAAAAGGGCTAAATCGTGAAGATGACTGGCAACTATTCAAGGATCTTCTCATTGCACACCGTTTTGTTGAATACCATGTTGTGGAAACAGGTGATGACAGCATTATTATTTTGTGTTATTTTAGCCTTTGCTGGTCTTCCGGATAATTTTCACCACTCCCATTTGCTGGCAGCGTATCATGGCAGAGTTTCAACAGAAATCTACCATGAGTTGTGTGCTAACTGGGAAATGTCAGCATGTAAAGCCATATCTAGAATTAGCCTGTCTTTTGGCACCTATGCCACACCAGTAGAAATATATACTTTTGCTTTAGGGGGCCAACATTTCTTAGAAAACCAGCAATGTTTCCATTCTAGTGAAAAGAAGAAGACAACATGGATTGTAATAATGGATGCTCTAATTTCCTGCCTGGAGAACTCCTTCACCCATTATGTTTTTTAACTGCATACCTAAAAATGTTTTGCATTTACACCTAAAAATGTAAAATGGAATGTGATAAACAGGCATTTGAAAATACATGTATCGTGCACATACATCTGTCATAGAGCTGGGATTGGCTGCAGCTCCTTGCTGAATGTATGGTTGCAAACCTGAATTTGGTGATGCGTGATATGTGAAAGAGCCCTATGGCTAATCTCAGGAGGATAACAAGACTCTCACTTAATTAGTACGTAATTAATGCTCTCTTACAATGAAAGCAGTTGTTCTAATGGTTGTTCGCAACTGAGGGAATCCTTCATACTCGAGATATGCTATTATATGAATGATGCAATTTCTGAATCAAAGCAGATTATAGAAATAAGAATCCCCTTGGCACACTATCCTTCAGATAATTTTACAAACCTCTGTTCTGTCAATGTAATAAAAGAGAAGAGGGATCACACTGGTACCATACAAATTCCTCCACTTCTATAACAAGAGTAAAATAAAAATCCCAAGATATCAATTTTACATCTACTCTGGAAGAAAATGTAGCAGCCTAGCAGGCATGTGTGAAACACAGGAAAACGGGCAAGTTTGCAGCTCAGTTTCCTCATCTTGAGCAGTAGATTTCTGTAGGAAGCCCAGGTGTCAATTCAAATTCTGGTGGGTTCTGGTTACCATGTCATCTGATATAGTATCAGTTTAACAGGCCGCAAATTTTGGGGGGTGAATACACTATCCTCACAGTTGTACAGCATCATAGATTTTGTGGTGTTAAGCATATAGAAAAAACATTCTCATGTATACATGCTTCACTTGCAAGAATGAAGATAAATGAGTTGATGCAAAAAAGCCAACATTTCATGAACATATAAATGATTTGGTGCAAATATATTTCAAGAGCATTAGTATATGGATGACTTGTCATGAATAGATTGAAATATCAGGAAAAATAAACAATACCCATTCATCAAAAGATAAGCAGATTTGTCAAAAGTATGGCAGATTTCAAAATGGCTGCCAGAAATTTCAGATCAGGATTCAAAAATAACGGAACCACAATGAAAAATCCAAATCTATTTTTTCCTGAATTTTGACAGCAACTATAAAGGATGGGAGTAATGGTAAAGAATATCAGGAGGAAAACATATCCTCTCAACAAGTATAAAGATTATACACCCTACAGTTTAGGAATAACAGCCATGCTCTTTTGAAGCGGGACAAAACCAGGGGCCCAACATGTATCAAGATTGTAAAAGATTGAGTTCTTGATCCTAAACACCAAAGTTGTGTGTGCAGGGATGGGATAGACTGAAAGCATTACTTGGCTGCCATACTAACTAGTATCCAAGGCAAGGAGATGAGGGCCCTGCCATTACCAGAGTGTTGCTTGACAGGTGGTTGGCCAGGCCCACAAAAGGCTGCTAAGCGCAAGCACTGCACCTGAAGAGTGGCTAGCCCAGCCTTCAGATGTTTTGGACCTCAACTCCCGTCAGCCCCAGCCAGCTTGGTGAATGATAAGGAATGCTGGGAGTTGTAGTCCAAAACATCTGGAGGATACCAGTTCAGGGAAGCTTGGGCTAAACTGAAGCATCCAACATGGACCAATGCCATTGGTCTAAGTCCCTACTGCCTACTGCTAGCCACTCTCCAGGCAGAGCACCTACACTGCAGCATGATGGAGCCTTGGCCAACCATCCCTCCACTTCTACCAAGTGTACCATGTAGTAACAGCCAGACTTTGCCTCCCCATCCTTCAGTCTCCATTCAGTGTCAGAAGTCACGGGGGCCTTTTAGCTCTTCCCCTGCACTTGTAGTACTTCTGCTAAACATATTTATTAAATCCCATTGCCTTCAGTGGAGTTCTCCTTTGGTAAAAGTTTTAAGGATCAGGGTGTCCATCTATATCTGGATTGTGGTATTGGCAAAGACCCTTCTATTAATTTTAAGAAGTAAAACCTGGCAACAGGATTTGAAAGAACATGAGAGGACTGTGAGTCAATGTCCCAGTTCACATGTCATGACAACCCAGAATTTTGTAAAATTCTGGGTTGTCGTGAACAAAGCTCCAAATAAAAGCTGCAATGGATCAGGAACCCCACCAAAATAGGAGTCACCAGCCTCCACTGGCAATATGTAGAATTCAGAACAACCTTAGAAACTAACAGTTGTCAAAAGAATATGAAATGCACTTGAAAATATGGGGAACAATTAAATACATTTTAGGGGAGGTTGCTCTGCAGAAGAAAGTCTGCATCACCTGCCCCCCAGGTGAATCTGTGTCACCTTCATGAAATCTAGGCTACTCCTATCAAAACGGTTTATTTTATTAATTTCTAAAATGTATGAGTCACCCTATAGCTAATAGTTCTCAGGACAACATACAATTAAAAATACAGATAAAATCCAAAAACCATGTCAGAACGTAACCAGCATAATAAGCCAAACAATTAAAACCAGCAGAGGCTAAAACAGGCATAATAAAAAGGACTAAAAGTGTCACAGATAAAACTACTTTAAAACACAGCACAGCATAGCAGCAGAAATATAGAGGATTAAAAGGCCCGAGAGAATAAAAAGGTACTATCTACCTGGTGCCAAAAAGATAACAAAGTAGGTACGAGGTGGGCCCTCATCCCTATCCTCAGCCTGCCCCTGTGCGAAATTCTAGCCAAACGGACCACTTTCCCCTCCCTCACAGAAGCTAGACAGCAAACTGCTTTCTTCTCTGAGCAACTGACCATTCCATGTCACCACTGAAGCAAAGCCACACAGTAGCAGAGGCAGGGGCGTTGCTAGGCCCATCCCATGGGGCCCCGGCCCCAAATCTATTTCCCAGGGCCCTGGATTTATTCGTCAGAGCCCTGAGTGTCCATTGATGCCAATGGAAAACGTTTTTTCTAAGGGGGTTTGCAACGGCACCAGGTGGCTGGCTTTTTCTCGCTGAAATTTAAATAAATCCTATTTCTCATTTTGCATACATAAAAATTAGCATATGCAGATGTCATGCAGATCTGTGTCCTATGGGCCTGGGCCCCAAATCTTTTAAGTGCCTAACAACGCCCCTGAGCAGAGGCTTTACCACAGCAAGCTCAATACAGTATAGGTGTTTGGAAACTGCTCTCATGTACTTTCCAAAATTGTATTTCAAGTAATAAATAATACAGGTTTTTAACAGCACCTATCTTCAGAAAAACAGGATTACAAAATCCATCTATCATATATATCAGAATTAGGACAGACAATGGTAATTTAAAACACAGCCCACACAATGTCACTCACCCCATCTCACTAGACTGTCTTTTAATATTTTTGCAAGACGTCCAAGTTCACATTTTCATGCCCCTCCAAGGGTAGAACACATAACAGCTTAACAATTTTTAACAGTTATTTGTGCAATCAATGCTACTAGCATACATGCAAACAAAACTTGCAGGATACCTAACATATCTGTTTGAAGACTTGTTGCTTGTCATCATCAGGCGATCACTCGTGACCAAGTAAGATTGTCTTCCGGGATAAAAGGAGGAAATTCTAAAGAAGATTGTGTAGACTCTAGCGATGGGTCCGTAAGTGACTGTGGAGGCCAATTCTAGATCCACACAGCTTCCCACAGTGAGGACACAGGTTACCAGATAGAAGATGGTCCTGTAAAGGATTCATTTGACGTGCTTTTCGCTTAGCACGTTTCTCCCTTTCACCTTGCACTCGGGCTTCTTCAAAGTCCATGGAACCTTTGTGAAAGGCCAACCTCCATTTAGATCGTTCATGGGCCAGAGCTTCCCAGTTTTCGATGTTTATATTGCATTTTTTTAGATTAGCCTTATGAACATCTTTAAACCTCTTATATTGACCACCGATATTCCGCTTTCCATCCTTGAGTTGGGAGTAAAGTAACTGCTTTGGGAGGCGGCAGTCAGGCATTCGAACAACATGACCGGTCCACTGAAGTTGGCGTTGAAGGATCATTTTTTCAATGCTAGTAGTCTTTGCTTCTTCCAGTACACTGACATTTGTTCGCCTATCTTCCCAAGTAATTTGCAGGATTTTCCGGAGGCAACGTTGATGAAACCTTTCAAGGAGGTGGAAGTGACGTTTATAGATAGTCCATGTTTCGCAGGCATACAATAAAGTTGGTCATATAACAGTTTGACACTAATAAGCCAATGTGGTCAGCAACATATTCTGACTCAGAGGCTTTTCAATGAACTGCTTTCATTCAGCTCCTCTTTTATTGCATTCTTTAACACTGGACAAGAATTAAAAGCAGAGACAAACTGGTATGATGGGAATAATTCTAGAGAAAATATGAACTTTTGCATTAGGGCTTAAATAGTGTCCGACTCTCAGCTAAAGTTAAAAGAGTGGGCTTGTGTAAATCTATATTGTGGCCCAGCGTCTCATCTGTAAAAACAGAAAGACTAGCATATCTTTCAGGGATGCTGTGCACTTTAATGAAATAACTGTAAGGTACAGAATTAAGATAATTTACTGTTTAAGAGTGCAATCCTATGCATGCTTAGACAGAAACAGTTCTACATTTCCCAGCATGACTCAGCAATCATGGCTGGTTTGGGCATGCTGGGAGTTGTAGGACTTTTTTCTGCCTAAACATGCATAGGATTGCACCCTAAATGTCTCTTTTTGATAGAAAATTGATATTTAATTCTCACCATACAAAGTGAAAATGAACACCACTAATTTGTGCATTAATGTGTGCTTTAATAAACTTTCTGACTTCATTTAATATCAGTTCTGATCTCCAAATAAATTCTTTGGGAATTGCTTTTATAATTTTAAACAGTTACATAGAATCATAGAAAAGTAGAGTTGGAAGGGGCCTATAAAGCCATCGAGTCCAACCCCCTGCTCAATGCAGAAATCCAGATCAAAGCATTCCTGACAGATGGCTGTCCAGCTGCACCTTGAATGCCTCCAGAGTGGGAGAGCCCACCACCTCCCTTGGTAATTGGTTCCATTGTCTTATTGCTCTAACAGTCAGTAAAAAAATTTCAAGGTGCTTGCAGACTGACTTCTTTATAATCTGCTCCAAAATTTTCCCAGGGATTGATGTCAGACTGACTGGCCTATAGTTCCCAGGTTCCTCCTTCTTGCCCTTTTTGAAGATGGGAACAACATTTGCCCTCCTCCAGTCATCTGGCACTTCACCTGTCCTCCATGATTTCTCAAAGATAGTAGACAGTGGTTCTGAGAGTTCTTCTGCCAGTTCCTTTATTACTCTAGGACAGTGATGGCGAACCTTTTTGAGCCCGAGTGCCCAAACTGCAACACAAAACCAACTTATTTATTTCAAAGTGCCAACACTGCAATTAAACCTGAATACCGAGGTTTTCGTTTTAGAAAAACAACCCATACAGTTGTCCGAACTAATTAACATCTTTTGTCTTAAAAGAAAAACACAATAACAGAGCTTTCAATGATACAAAGTTTTTTGTTGAAAAAAAAAATCAACTCAAAAAATTATTCTAGTACTACATTGTACACATAGCCTGATGGGAATTTATACAAACTTTTTAAATAATTAGGCACATGTATTTTTGGATTCTCAACTTGTAATATGATTATATGCCAGACTGAAATTGTATGGAGCAAGCTTTACTCCAGGTCCTTTCCCTGCTTCTATAGGTGTAGGATTAGTAAAAGTAAAAGTCAACCTGTACTAGGATGAGCAAGATAAACAAGAAAACTAAATGTGCTTAACACATTTTAAACACTTTATGTCTTGGACTGCAAACACTGCATTAGGTAAAAGTTCGCATTGGGCATGCTTTTGCACAATTAATGTGATTTTTGCTATTGCATGCATGCTGATAATTTGTCAAACCTTGGCTCATACTCCGTTAGTTTGAGAGCAACACATGCAGCACTCAGGTCAACTGTTAGGGCTTTACATCCAAGCCATGCTCTGTGCATCATTCTTCAAAATCTTTTAAATGTGATAACAATGTAGAAAAGAATTCTGTAACAGGAATTCTAGAATAAAATCATTCTGTTCCACACTGTGAGAAAGAACAAGATCATTAGTGTTTTGCAGAAGTGGACGGTCTTTTCGCGATCTGGTGACCAATGGCTTGAGTGCCCACAGAGAGGTCCCTGCATGCCAGCTGTGGCACCTGTGCCATAGGTTCGCCATCACTGCTCTAGGATGCAGTTCGTCAGGCCCTGGAGATTTAAACTCGTTCAAAGTAATCAGGTGCTCCTTGACCATTTGCCTATCAGTCTCAAGCTGCAATCCTACCCCTTCAGTCTGCACTTCAGGTTTGACAATAGTAGAAAAGGAAATTAGGGTGTCACCACATTACATTTCCTTTTTATTCTTTTGTGGTTTTCATAATTTCATTAGAATTTAATAATTTTTATTATACTTTTCATAACTATAGCCATAACCATAAATGGACCCTAGCACATTGAAAATAGGAAAGGAACCATGGAAAACGCAATGAATATTTCCCATGCTTTTATTTTCATTACACCACGTGGCTGCCGCATAATGTCGTGGGCATCTATTTGATGGTGCCTGCGACACTCGTAGAGTCCAGGCTTGCCACCTTTTTCTTTCCAAAATTTTGGCAGCTCGGTGGGACCAGGGGGTGGAGCCTGGAGCAAGTCCCAAGGGGGCACACAAGGAACATGGGGGTGAGAGCAACTCTTGTAGCTGCCACATCACTCTATTGCTCTGACACCACACACACGGTTTCTCTCATCTCTTGTGTGTGCGTGTGTAGGAATCACACACCTGGACACAAGAGCAGGGTGTGCCATTGTGTATTGAAGCTGGCACCCTAGCGTGGATGGCTTGGCTACACCATCAGCCTTCCCTAACCTGGTGCCCTGCAGATATTTTGGACTACAACTCTCAGAATTCCTGACCGTACGGTGATGCTGGCTGGGGCTGATGGGAGCTGAATTCCAAAACTTCTAGAGGATACCAGGTTGGGGAAGGCGGAGATACACAGTTTAATTATGCATGCACAATGAAAATGACACTGTTGACTTTTACGCAAAACATTCTTACATCACTATATCATTCTTACCGAATTTCTTCCTTTTACACGCACAAAAATATTCTGGCAATCTGGGTCAGAAATCAGAAACTGGCTTGGCCAGTTTTTTCAGGTCAGTTTGTAACCGAGCTGGGGATGGCAAAAACAACTCTCCCTACTTATGTCCACACCAATTTGTTTTTTTTTTAAAGACTTGGTGCTATAAGCACCCCACATCGTGGTCATCTGAGGATAAAAAGCGGCAAGGCAGAGAACTTGACCTGGACATTTTTACCTGAACTTTACGCACTGCTGCACTCTTCCACCACTATTTATTAGAACCAAAAGGAAGCTATGAACAGTAGCTTGGCTACTTCTCTGTTCCAGTTGTGCGGGGCCAGGATTAGCATTGTGCCGATTTTTTGGAACTATTTATTTTCAACCATTCATGGGGAGGGAGGAAGGAGCGAAAAGAAACTGCACCCGAAAATTGTGGGAAGGGGTGAGAATTTAGGAGAAATTCCTCAGGGTGCAGGGCTTCAGTGCTTACCTTACTGTAAGCAGATGGATGAGTGGTGTGTGTGCTCTTTCTTTTACCATTCCTCCCCCCTCCATTCTGTCCTTGCACCCTCAAGAGCTGCTGGAGCTTCTTGGAAAGCCCCCTACAGGACTTCACCAGGACTTCCTCCCTTGGGGCTTCCCTGTGCTGCTTCTTGCTGAGTGCCTGAAAGCTGAACGAAGAGTTCCTCCTCTTCCTCCTCCTCCTCCCCCCCCTCCTCCTCTTCTTGTTAAAAGGACTCAAAAAGCTAAACCAAAAATGCCTCTCTCAGCTTTCAGGTGCCCAGCAGTAGCACCACCACTGGAAAACCCCAAGGGAGGAAGTCCCGGAGAAGTCCTCTAGGGGGTTTCCAAGAAGCTCAAGCAGCCGGAGAGAATGCAAGGGCAGAGCAGGGTGGGACGGAATGGTAAAAGAAAGAGCGCACACACGCCCCTCAGCCACCTCCTTAAGGTACGCACTCTAGCCCTGCACCCTGAGAAATTTCTCCGAAATGCTCAACATCCCAACAAAAGAGGTAGAAAAACGACTGCCTCTTTCGTAGAGAAACAAAGAGGTTGAAAGAGGGCAGGGTGGGTTTTGGCAGAGCACCACACAGAATATCACACAACTGCCACTGGACTGGAACTAATGCAAATACAGCACCATGGATGAAGTCGGATGGCATTTTCATCCAGAGATGTTCCCACTTACAATGATTATATTCCCATGGCCATTTTAGAAGAAAACGTATCAGTAGTCAAGGAACAGAATGTTATTCTGAGGACAAAACAAATAACTATTATATCTTCCCAAAAAGAAAAGGTGTCTGCAGTGTGTAATTTTATCACATCCAAGACAACTGAATGCCAGTTGTTAAAAAGCAGAATTTATAGTCAACCACTTTAAGTAAGCAGATATAAAAACAGTTGTCAAAACAACCTAATACTTTGTCACATGCCTTTAACTACCTTTTAAAACAACTAATGGAAAACACACTTAACAATTCTCTGTGAGCGAAATTGTAAACATTCTTTTTTCAGATTTGGTTTTTAAGTGTAAAACAACATGGAGACTTAAATCGCTCTTGTTCTTTGACGTGAGGAAGGAGGACAATTTATCAGTACTAGCATGGTATGCCTGACAGGATGAACTAATGAAGCCCATCTGTATAAAAGTATTATAGAAAGAGAAAGACAATAGGTCAGTTCTTTAATTCCGAAATAGAGTCAGTTTAAGGAGGTTATTTATTTATTTATTTATTTCCTTTACCACCCCACAGCCGAAGCTCTCTGGGCAGTTCACAACAACCCATACAATAAAATCAAGATAAAACCAACAATAAAAACAACATTGTAATTAAAAAATTTAAAACCAAAGTTAAAAACATAGTTTAAAATATACAATACTAAAAGTTAATAAAACTAAGTCTACAGGTGACAACCCCCCCCGCCCCCCCATGTGCTATTTTGAACAAATTAAATATCAAATGCCTTGGCATAGAGGGAAGTCTTAACCTGGCGCTGAAAAGATAGTAAGGTTGGTGCCAGTGCCAGGTAGGCCTCAGTCGGGAACTTATTCCATAATTGGGGGGCTACCACTGAGAAGGCCCTCCTCTTGTTGCCACCAACCGAGCCTCTCCTGGAGGTGGCAGTCGGAGGAGGGCCCCAGATGTTGATCACAATGTCCAGGTAGATTGCGGTTTGGAGAGGTGTTCCATCAGGTATTGTGGTCCTAAGCCGTGTAATATCAAGACACTAATTATCCAAGACACTAATATGATGTTAGTACATTTAGGTACATTTTACTGATCCAAGACACTAATATGATGTTAGTACAGATAGGTACATTTTACTGATCATAATATTGTGGTAATGTGGTAGTTTAAAATAATATTAAGGTATGGTCTAGCTACTTTTAGTACACTGTGGGAAGGTAGGATATAAACTGAAATACTAGCAGTAGTGGTGGAGGAAAGACAGTAATAATGAGTTATGTATTTCCAAGTAGATAAGGGGAAAATAGAAATAAAAAGAAATGGTAAATGCAAATAAAATAAACATAGGTTACCACCTAAAATTACCAGGAGTCTACTCAAATATTAAGAAAATATTGATTCAATATTGTCTAACAACTATATTGTCTAACAACTGGGGTCATCCCACGAAGAAGAATGGTGGGAGATTCAGGACAGATAAAAGGAAGTACTTTTTCACACAGCACATAGTTAAACTATGGACTAACAACTATTATAGTTGTTAGACAGGGTGTCTAACAACTATAATACAAGTACATATAGAGACAATACAGTGCAATTAAACAGCAACAAATACAAAATTTAAAAAAACACACACACAAGGAGAGCCCTGCTGGATCAGACCAAAGGCCTTGCTAGTCCAACATTCTGTTCCCACAGTAGCCAACCAGATACTCCAATGGGAAGCCCACAAGCAGGACATGAGCACAATAGCACCCTCCCACTTCTGTTCCCCACCAACTAGCATTAAGAAGCCTCTGTTATTGGAGGTAGCATACAGTCATCAGGACTAGTATACACGGATAGCCTTATCCTCTATGAATGTATCTAATCCCCTTTTAAAGCCATCCAAATTAGTGGCCATCACTACATCTTGTGGTAGCAGATTCCATAGTTTAACTATGTGCTGTGTGAAAAAGTACTTCCTTTTATCTGTCCTGAATCTCCCACCATTCTTCTTCGTGGGATGACCCCAGGTTCTGGTATTACCGATTGGAGGAGGATCTTTCCCGCTTTTGTACGGGATTAAAGACTTATCTTTTTAGTCAGCCAGAATGAGTGGTTGGGCTAATGTGGTGGTTGCTGGGATTCGATACTGCATAGTAAGTGGTTGGTGTTGGTTATTTTATTGTATTGTTATGCTTACTGTATATGTTATTTGTCCCGCCCTTTGGTGTAAGGCACGTTATAAATAAACGTTTATTATTATTATTATTATTATTATTATTATTATTATTATTGGAGAAGGAGGAAAATGTGTCCCTATCCACTTTCTCCACACCATGCATAATGTTGTACACAGTCTGTCATATCATGCAGAGGACCCAGCAGAAGGACACACACAAGGATACACATATAATAAATAAACATCCCTAGTGCCAGCTCCTAGTTTTTGAGGGTCCCTGGGCAAGAAATCCTAAATGGGCCTCCTCTCTCAGTGACTCTTTCTTCTCACCACTTTGGTCATGCCGGGGCTAGCTCCCCTAGCCCCTCAAGTTCCGACTCCCTAACTCCAAAACAGCACTGGTCAGATTCCGTGGGAATGGATTCTGAAATGGAAGGGGAAGGGGGAGTTAGAAGAGGAGTTCGGAGCGGAGCCACTCACGGTTGATAACACTGACCCAGCTGCGCCATCAAGGTTACAGTCGGAGGAGGGGGGAGTAGAAGAAGAATCCCTGGGAAAAGAGCTCCCAGTATAGAGTACTAAAGGTAAAGTACCAGGATATTAGTACTGAGTACTGAGTATAGAGGTAAAGTACCAGGATATTAGTATTGAAAAAGTGAAAATGGATAACCAAAAGTATTAAATATACCAACTGAGTATAGAGGTAAAGTACCAGGATATTAGTATTGATTGTTAATATTGCACCATCAGTGTACATTGAAGTGTACAGAATAAACTAAAACAACTAAAACAATCCCCAAGCAGATTAATAACTAAGGGTGCAATCCTATGCAAGTTTAGACAGGAAAATGGCCTACAACTCCCAGCATGCCCCAAGATTCAACTAAGCGAAAGCTTGTCTCTTCCTGTGGTGGGAAGTGCGGGATTAGGCAGCGGGGCGTAGGGTTATGGTGATCATCCAGAGGCACCTTTCAAGGTGACTGGCGGTTACCCGAGGCTTCCCTCGCTAATGTCTTGAGGCTTGGCAGGAAGGAGATCGGGCCACCTTTGGGGTACTACCTTTTCTCACCTATATTGGCTGTCTCGTGGCGCCAATGGGAGGCGACACTGGTAAGGCCCTCCGGCTCCACATGGAGTGCAACAGGACGGTGGCGGGGCATCCCGCCTCCGATTCGGTTAGGATGGCTTTGCTCAAATCTGGGTTTTTCCCGGCCAATGGCCAGGAGTAGATTAGTACCGCACTTCGCCCTTCTCAGATCTTTAATTCAATAAATGTGGCCCTGATTTTAAACCATATATACTTGTGTCTGACTCTTCATTATATCACCTATACATGCGCAATAAACTAATACAACTCAAAAAAAGCCCCCAAGCAGATTAATAACTAAGGGCGCAATCCTATGCAAATTTATACAGAAGAATGGCCTACAACTCCCAGCATGCCCCAGCCAACATGTAGGCCTTTTTTCTGTCTAAACTTGCACAGGATTGCATCCTTAAGTTACTGAATAATGTCTATAGCATGCTGGCACAACTGGGGGTTTTTCGCCATTGGTTGTAAGCAGGCTGAAAATTGCTCCTATTTTTATTGTGGATGAAAATTTATTACACATATGAGTCATTACAGAAGGCCATTACAGTTGCTTGAGTTATGTGGGTTATAAACTTTTTCAGACCAAGTGAGAGGCAGAGAACTGATTTCTTGTTGACATAGTCAGTAGTCCTGGATAAAAGCAAGGTAGGATAACCCAATAATATCACTGGGTTCCCCCCCCCTTCCTTCATTTTTTCCCCTTTCCTTGGAGTTTCTTTGTTTTGGTGTATTTCACATTTTAAAAACTAATAAAAATATAATATATATATATATATATATATATATATATATATATGTCACTGATGTGTGTTCAAGGCAATGTAAACCGTAGAAATGGTGAATGTAACACACTGCGTAAATCGGACCATTCTGCAAGTGGTACACAAGTGTTCATGTAAGCACTTGGAAAGCTGGTTGTCTACAACATCCTGCCATACCTGCTTCCCTGGACCTGTGATCAAGTATAATGAAATTCTCTTTACTGCATGAAAGGGCGTTACATAGAAACATAGGAAGCTGCCTTATACTGAGTCAGACCATTGGTCCATCTAGCCCAGTAGTGTCAACACTGACTGGCAACGACTCTCTAGGATTTCAGGCAGGATTCTTTCCTAGCCCTACCTGGAGAAGCCTGGGATCAAGCCTGGGACCTTCTGCATGCAAAGAATGTGCTCTATCACACTGAGCTATGGTCCCTCCCTACAGCACCTGGTATTCCAAGGTGGTCACCCATCCAAGTACTAACCAGGCTGGATCCTGCTTACAAATGACTAACTACCAAATGGGTACTTTAGCACTTTGTAAACAGTCATCTTGTATATCGTTGTATTATATAATTGTATTCATTCAATGATATAATAGTATGCAAGTTTTTTCTTGCAGAAATGTCAACTGGTAGAACATCCCATATTCTGAAAGGTGGAGGTAGCCAGTAAAGCCACCTAGTGCCTTACAGATGTTTTGGAGTGCAATTCCCAACAGCACAGCCAGTATGGCTAGTGCCAGGAATGCTGGGAGTTGTAGTCCAAAATATCTGGAGGGCACCAAGTTGGGGAAGGCTGATCTAAAGGAACATATTTCGATATTATGTGCTGCAGAAGCATCCATTCACAACTGCATAATTGCAATTTTTATTTGGCCTCTTAAGGTGGAATCCAATGGAGAATAGTGAGCTGCTCGGTTAAGCACTAAAGTCTAATTCTCTACATCTGGCTAATCCATCAGACTGTACCTTGTGCAAATAAAATGCCTGTTCTGAAAAATACCCCTTTTCCTGATTAAAAATTATTCCAGGAGGGAAGTAGAACAATTTTCTAAGCTGCCTGAACAAGAGCTTATCTGCAGGAAGTAAAAATGGCTGATGAAAAAGATCCCATGGCATCCTGCCCAAAGAGGGATCAAGTAAATAATTAATTAACTACTAACAAGCTATATTTGAGCAAAGAATCCACTTCACTAAACGAGCTAAATCTAATATGAATTGGTGAAAAGTAAGAGTAATTCTCATTACTCTCCAAAGACCTATTCTTTCTTTTTTACTTCCTCTTCATACTGTCCTATTTTTAATGGAGGACTAGGGTAGTATATTGGCAAGTAGTGTAACGGAAATCCGTAAAAGTTCCATTAAAAATTCAGAGGAGGAGGAGGTTGGACAAATCTTCCCAATCAGACTGACATTCCTTCAAAGAAATAATCAATATTGACTTGAAATTACCAGTATAACACTTGATAATCTGCAAACAGATATGGAGCTTATTATAATTTGGGGGAATCAAAAGTTTAACCCCATGAACATGAGAGTCTTCTGGCACCTTAAGAATTAAGAAATGTATTATGGCATACACTTTAGAAATATTCTTTTTCTTAGAACTAGCAAGCTGCGTTCAAGTGATTGTGTGGCGATCACCTCTTAGAATCATAGAATCATAGAAAAGTAGAGTTGGAAGGGGTTAGACATATCCGACTGTTCACCTGGTGACGGGCTGCAGGATTTTTATCCCATTTTGTCTCAAAAAGTGCCTTTAACAGTCCTCTGAATTCTAAAAAAGGTTTGCCATACACTATTTAAAAGAAAAAGTCAAATGCCTCACTGGATGTGCAGTTCTCTGGATTTTGGCTAAAGTATACAGTCTAGTCCTACAGATCTGTGTAGCTATGACAGGTTGCGTGGCTTCCTGTGAAGCAGTCTCACTTGCTTGGAATACTGCAAACCAGAGAGGAAAACATATGGGTTTGGATCCAAACGTTCCCTTGTGTTTATGGAACAAAATGGCCTTCAATTTAGCAGAGTCTCCTAACAAAACAAAACCAAACAAAACAAAAGGGGGAGGACAATTTTCACCAATTCCTCACTGCAGCCCCCTCCCAATCACTTTTCATGCTGCTTTGGAAAGTCTCCCAACCCTCCAGGGTTGCAGGGAGAATCGGCGAAAATCTCTTAGCAGGTGCCAAGAGCACCATTGCCATGAACAGAACTCTGCTCGTGGGATCTTTGCAACCTATAGCCTTAATGCAGGTGTTCAGCCTGCTCCTGCAAGAGCTAAAAGGAGCTTGGGGGTGAGGGCACACACACAAGCCCCACCCCCAATGTCCCAGCCTCCCTCTCAGTCCTTGACTTTCCCGTGTTGATGAGGAAGGTCTGATGGGAGATTCTACTAGTGTTCACTTGTACGTGATTAGAAGCTTCCATTCAACTGAGAATGCTGCTTTATCAGGTTTGCTACCTGCATGGAGGCTTCAAGCAAACACGAGTAGAAGCCCCTTTCAGACCTCCTGGTTCAACCCGGGAAGGTCAGGGACTAAGCGAGCGGGGACAAGGAGGTTGGGAACAGTGAGCTGGCTGAACAGGGCTTTTGGTAAGCTTGAATCTGCTATGGATGACATGTAAGGTGGCCAAAAGTATAAAATGGACCTCTTTCTTACTCAGCTTTCTTTGTGCTCACTTGAGGCCAAACTAGACATAATGCAACCCTTTTTGTTTTACTAATTAGCAGCTTCTTGGAGCTAGTTCAAAATCAAGGAAGTAGTGAACTTTTTTCTCCTGTGTCTTTTCCTTATCTAAATTTCCCACTCCCACCACCAGTGCTTTTTTTCTGGAGAAAAGGGTACCGGAACTCTTGGATTACATTTCCTCGGGAGTAGATGGCGATTAAATTGTAATGCAATTAATAGAAGAAAAGGTGCTGGAACTCAGTTCCGGTGAGTTCCACCAGAAAAAAAGCCCTGCCCACCACACAGGAGGACTTGAGCAAGATATATCCTCTAAGTCCGCCCTACCTCATAGGATTGTTGCAAGGATAACCTTATGTATACCACCCTGCAGAAGGGAGGAATACATAATATATTAATTCTATAATAATTTTACTCTTTGATGCAACTTTGACTATAGTGATGTAGTAAACACTTTGAATGTTTCAAGGAGTAATTACCCAAATCATGTTGCTCTCTTAAATTAAGTAAAAAGTAGTTCCTTTGTATACAGTGTTTTTGTCTGTCGGATTGAAGGTATCAGATTCTAAAGTGTTTTCCATCTTCTCAGTTCACAAGCCATGAATCACATCAGATAAAGACCAGATAGCCACACCAGAGGGAACCAATACTGGCGGGTTACTAAACACCAAAGCCAAGCTGTGCCTGCCTTTACGGAGCTGAATCACAAACAGTCTCCACCCTTCTATGATCCTTCTTCAAATAATTCCTTCATTTATGTGAGGTGCACTTCCTGAAAGTAACAAATAAGCCTGACTCGATGAGTTATCTTCTCATTAAGACCTGTGAAGCTGCTAAATGGATTGGAATGCTTCTTTTAACAAAACTTTTTTCTCTTTCTTCCTATCTGGTTGCAATGTCTTGAGTTCTCTTACTTCTCTGGCCTGTAATGCAGACAAGCAACTTGAATAGTAAGAATACTGCATTAGCTTATTTGTGAGGTTTGGAAATATACTGTATACATTTACAGAAAGTGTTAGATACATACAAAACAAGGGATGGTTACTTTCAAAGTGGTTTGAAGCTCTGGGGGTCAGCAATAAACGCAATCAATATAAGGAAACTCGGGTCCTTAACATTATTTGTGATACTGTAGGTATCTAAACTTGTTATGGTTTCAGTTTGTTGGTTTTATAAAAACTGCCTTAACAAAGACATGATGGTACAGTGCCCTGCAAATATTTTAAGAAAAAGATAAAATAATTCAAATGAACTAATTTTATTTTATCATTATTGTAGCTTCTTCGCTTACAGGTGTGTGTTTTTTTGTTTTTTGTTTTAAATAAACTGCCAATCCTGCTGTTCTCATTCAGGAATGTGAAGAAGTAAACTCCAAAGAGATTAATCCTTTTAACGAAACACCTACAATTTTCACAGATATTCCTAATGGAAACATTAGGAATGTGCATTTTTTCAAAAAACAACACCTGTGTGTTCAGTTGAGGCCTTAAGCTAGAGTTACATTTTTTAAAGAAACATTCTCCTATGCAAAGTACCCATTGTAAGCTATAACGGTAGACCTGATCCTGCACACTCACTTGGAAGTAAGCTTTATTGATTGGAAAAATGGAACTTTTTACTCAAGTAACACTCCAATTCTATACATGACTAAGTGGAAGTAAGTCCCATTGAATTAAATGGGCTTACTCCCAGGTTCATCCTTAGGATGGCAGCCATAGAATTTCTGTTCATTGAATTTGCATTCACAGCCTTAAAATAGTTTCTTTCAGACCAAAATCATTGACTTCTACAGAACTAGACAGTACTAAAGCCCAAACAGCTACCTGTGTAGTGCACAGGAGCGTTTTTCCAGCAAAACATTCAACATCAGTAAACACAGCTTTTTCATCTGAATTACTGAAGCAATTAAGCCACACAAAATTATACATAATATTCAAGTCACTAAGAAAAACTGTTAGTCAAATTCATTCATTAAATACTAGAACAAACTTTTCACATGAATTAATGAAAACTAATCATCCAAGAAAAAACTATATATAGATTTAAAGTGAGAAAGGAGGGGGGGAAACCCATTGACCCATTAAAGTAATTCTGTAATTCCAAGAAATACAGAAAGACAGCCTCTTTTCTCACACAGAATTTAAGAGTATAAGCTGTCATTGTTTATTTCCTTTTGTGATGTTCCCTAACCTTTTTCCTTATTATTTCATTTTGTAACATTGGGTTGATAGTTCATTCCTGCTAACCAATTTGTGACTTTAAACATTATCTAACAAATCCAACTATTTAACAAAGTGAATTAATATGGTTTTTTGTTTGCAAAACAAAATACGCATTAGAGTAATTCATGTGTTTTCAAAAAAAACCCACTCTGAAATAGAATATTCCTCTGGTGTTTCTCCTTCCCTACCACAGTTCAAAATTGTTTCCCACACAAGATGTACCTTTTTCCTATTGTTATCTCACTTTACCATAAGGACATATTAATTTCTTGCTGCCAGGTTAAAATACCTAATGGAAAGCAAGCAAGCTATCATCTGGGATTCTGCAGTCTAGTCCTTATTTTACCAAGGCTGCAATCCTTGACACACTTACCTGGGAGTAGACCCCATTGAATGCAATAGGATTTACTTCTGAGTAACCATGTATAGGATTCCACTGTAAATGATTGAAAAGCAACCTAATATGGACTACACTCCTGGCCTGGCCCTGCTTTACTGAGGTCAATGAAAGTTGGCCCCTTATGAAATAAAAAAAATCCCAGTGCAGTGTAAAAGGAAACCATGGGAAAATAGATAATGTTTTTCATGGCTAAACTAGAAGAGATTTAATAGGAAAAGAAATGTTTTTGATGCAGCCTAGTTCATTTCTTTGTATTTATACCTAGGGCACTGCAGCCATCTGAACTGTTTTATCTACAAATTCATCTCAAATTTTCAGGCAGTATTCTCTAGTGGAAGAGGGTAGCAGTCACTCACTGTCTATAATGATCGGCTATCTGTGTACAAATTAGATATGGTATAGGAATTTAGAAAATTGGTGGAGGCAACCTGGAAATTTCTAAAGACGTGGCTAATTCATCTCGGCAAATGCATATAGTCTGAGGCCAAGGCTGGTTGCAGTAAAACGGAGCCACTGCAACAAATGGATAAAGGAAGCCTTAGATTTAGAGTAATAAAAATGAATTCCTGGTAAGACAAACAGCACTGCTGTTCATGCTGTGTATTGACCATCTTCTCATTTCTATATTTATTTGCAATGGTTTGCCGAAAACCTGTGGCTATTTCATTGTGTACCCTATAAAATGCTGTGGTTGTTTTTGGACAGTCATTGAACGTTTTTACTCCTTGGCTTCTATGCTTCTTTTACACCTAGATTCGTCCCCCCCCCCCCAATCTCACCTGCAAATAAAGTGCATGTTTCTAACACACTGGAGTTGTTTGGGGACTTGTCTCCTCTCTTTTGAAACGATGCATCTCAGAATAGCAACTTGTTCTTGGGTAATTGTGGAAATATAGGTTGAGCACAACAGCTTCAAGGATTGAAAAGCTACCATATTACTGATCTCGGTTACCTTTGGAGTACAGAGTTCATTGAAAACACTTTCCTTCCAGAACTGTTTCTGGATGTGTTTAAACCTTGGGCATATCATCATTCACTACTTAACCAGACATCCCCCCGACTTTCAATATACTCTATTCTCCATCACATTTCAATTTTCGTGACTTCATATAATTCAGGGGTAGACAATATATAACTTTTGAGCTGCATGTGATCTATGAAGGCATTTTTTTTCATACATCCTGTAAGGTCTGTGTGTGTATGTGTGTTGTGCGGGGCAAGGGGGCAGTGGAATGATCCTGAATACACAAGCATTTATTTGTAAAGTGTGTTTTTAGTCCTCAGGACTGTCAAACTAAGCTTAAAACTTGTACAACTCACATAAAAGGTAGGAATAAAAGGAAGCTCAAATTCAGTCTTTTAGATTTCATAATTTCAAAGCTTATATAGAAACATAATTTCTAAGCTTATATAGAAACATTTTATTTAAAAAATTTTCATTTGATGGAAACATTTCAGCAATAAATATGTTATACCTTATAATGTATGCCTACCAGCCATTCTTTGACATCACCCTTTGAGTTCCATTTTCAGGCAATTAGAATATGCAAATTAGCAGTGGCACTTGGATCCACATTATTTTTTCAATATACCCCTCAATGCAAAACTATTTTCTCCTTGTGATTTAACACATCACTTCCTGAATACCACTTTACCAATAAAAAGAAAATGTCAGCATTTAGTGGCTAAAAATATAATGTATTTGTTAAACACACATACATACATATATGCAAGTAACACACACTCATTGGATTTGATCAATAATTATGTCATTAGAGACATGGTGTCATTAACAATAAAACATTGGAATATTCTGTCATCTAACAGTGCAATCCCATACTTGTCTACTCAGAAGTAAGCCCCACTGAATTCAGTGGGGCTTACTCCCAGATAGATTGGGTATAAGGTTGCAACTTAAGAGTGGTTTTGAGTGTGTGAACTGAAAAATCCTTACAGAAATACTATAAATGTGGATAGGATTATACATGTTGTTCCCCCACCAATTGGCATATAGTGTGACTAGATTGTAAAACTATGTAGCAAGCATTAGAAAAAGTTTTCTCTACAACCATAATGCAGGGAATTACAAGTGCTGGTCCACAGTGTATGAGAGGATTGTGCTGGTAAATGTTCACAGATTTCAAAGTTAGTACAAAGACTGAGGCTGAACAAGATTAGTTTAAATGCACTTGTCTCCATACCACATGAAGAGAATGCTGGAAGTAAGAAACTAACCAAACACACTGAATAGTGTGCAATCTCTTCTCAAGCTATATTTTTCCTACTAATTCTAGAGAGATGTTCTATGGAAACTATAAGTAGCATCGTCACCTCCACTATAAGCCTCTGTTTTTAGGTGTTCCTAACTAAATCCACTCCTTTTTGGGTGGGAGAGAATTAAACAGATTGTAAGGCCTGTCAATGGCAATATATTTATAGTCCTCACTTGAAAAACAAACAAACTTCTGCCCTTATAACAAAGGAAAAGAGAAGTTTTAAATGCCTATAATTTCAGCATGGTCTACATTGTAAAATGAAGTTTATAATATATGTAATTTCGTGATCATTATTTATGGTAACTCACATTTTGGTACGTGAATGCATGAAAAACTTCACAATGCATTGTCAGCAACTTTTTCAGAATTAAAAATTTAGTGAGCCCTTGGTTTCCATAGAACATCTCTATACGTATACCTGAACCAATCACAAAAAAATGTTCACTTTGGTTTACAGTCTTTTAATAGCCTTTATAAAATTAACAGGCAAATCATTTCCCTCTACAAACTACAAGGAAATTAAAGACCTTCACAGGTATACAATAATTGGCCACATTTGATTAAAAACAACCCCTTAAAAACAACCCCACTGCATGGCAACTTAGTGCAAGTTATCTTCAATTACAACATAAAAAACAGTGCAAATGATGGAACATTTTAGCCCATGAGTGAGTGCACATTTTTGTGCCATAAATATAAAGCTATTACGCCTTTGCTTGAATGCAGATCAGTACATGTTTCTGTTGAGGATATTGCACTTTTTCTTAGCATTTTTTTCCACTGCAATTTGTGGGAAGGGGTGTGTGTGTGTGTGTGTGCGCGCGCGTGTGGTTCTCAGTGGGAAAATGTGTTCCTTCCCCCACTTAATGCAGCCATTGCTACTGAGATTGCAGCGTGATATGTATTTTGTACCATAATCTACTGGATGCTGCCTATGACAAATGATACATCTTCCCTCTCCCCATGACATCCTGTGACTTTTTACAAGGTTCGTATTTCTGAGAGGAGGCACTATTTAAATCAGTGGGACATCCTCCCAAGGAAGCAATGTTTAGGATTGCACTGACATCTCTGTTACCCTCAGCATATGCCAATGCTCCTCCATTTTCTGAGCCTTTGCTTTTCTAATGTTCTTTTGTTTAGTTCTTAAAAAGTGATGCTTTCTCTCACACATGAGAGCTGATACTCTGACTACCAATAGATGAAAGAATTTCTGGATGGGGGTAATTGCATTTCACTATTTCTAATAAGAAGGGCTGTGATTCTCTGTCTCTGTCTCTGTCTCTCTCTCGGCATGTGGGCAAATGTGTACATGTACGTATGCTGTCTAGCTGCTTTGCAGAGTGGGAGGAGCACAGAGGTGACCTTTTCCTCCACACTTCTCCAACCCCGCATAGGAGGCCTGTAATCCTCCGAGTTTGGAGGATTACAAAGGCATCCCCATTGGATTGTGCCCTAAATTCATTTGTCTTGATAAAATTTATAACAGCATATTATGCTTTATTTAGAAAGTTGTTTTAATTAGAATTTTGTACTTATACCTACAATATTTAACTTTTGTTTTTACATTTAGAATATTAAATTATACATATAAACAAAAAATATACATGATAGGCTATATTCCAAGTAATATTTTACATAATATTGTCATACTGTGTGCAGCATGATATATAACTCAGTCTGTAGCATAAGGAATGATAACGCTCTATCTACAGTGTAAGCCTCTAAACAGGAAACCTTTTTATGAATAGCAACAGTACAGTTACGTATTTTTCAGAAGTTAGCACTTTACCATCTACAGTATTATTTTAATCCCAAACATTTTGTGTATTTTTCCTTCCATAATTTACATTATCAAAATATAAATTTGTGAGTTGAGGATACTGTTTCATAGATTATCCAAGTATTTAAACCTGAGGCTGCAATCCTAAACATACTTACTAGGGAGAAAGTCCTGTTCAATTCAGTGGGTCTTACTTCTGAGTAAACATGCTTAGGAACATAAATTACATTTCAAAAAAGGAAGTTGTTTATGATAAAGTAAAAATTCTGGTTATGTGCTAAATGCTGGAAAAAACTAGAAAAATATTAAACCATGTTTAAATAGTAAAAGTGAATTACATTTGTTTTGCTTGGAATTTTATTTTCACACATCGCTAAACTTATAGTAAAAAGCTTAATTATTTACCTTTCCTCCCAGAAACTAGTGCTTACATCCAAAGTACAAATAGTCCACTTCTCTTACCTTACGTATAGTTGGCTGCCATCATTAACTTCCATTATTTATTATTTTGCTATTGGTCTACAGTAAGCTGCCCTGGTAAAGGGTCTTTTTGAAAAGAGCAGAAAGATTTTTGTTTTGTTTTGTTTTAAAGATCTACTGTGTGAATCACCCAGAAAATGTTTCCAGAGAACAATCTCCTCACAGTAATATGAAAGCTAAAGATAATTTCCATACACATATTACATAATATTTATTCAACTGGACAGCACACATTCAACAAGATTTTGTTTAAGTTACCTTTTTCTTTTACTTCCATTACCTTTGTCTAATAATAAAAAGGTAAAAGGGTTGTACTGTCACCTAGTGGATAAAGGTAGTAGAAGTATCTATCTACCTAGCATTTCATTTCTGCAACTTTTTACTGTTTAAGAAAGTTCAAAATACACTGCATGTCAAATTAATGTCTTTATAGAAGCAGTTAATCTGCAAGAGGAAATTTATGGAGGCCTAACTACAGTGATTGCATTGCTGTTACATTCGTTGACAGGTTCACCTTGAGTATCCATTTCAGTTATTCATCCTTTATCATGAAACATTAAAGAATTTACATTTCTCCCAGGGAATAACATGAACTAACTATGTAGTACTAATGGTAGCTAGTGCTTAGTCCCACTCGCAATGTTCTTTATAACTGTCTGGGCAATAGTTTTCCTTCTGTCCTGCACAATTAGGATACACTTGGGCAGTGGAAGCCAGTGGCAGGTCTGACTGGTGGGGTGAAGGGCAGGTCAGCAGAGGCAGAGCCAAGCAGTCATGAAAGGTGGAGCCAAGAGGTCACAGGAGGTGGAGCAAAGTGGGTCAGTGGGCATGGGGCAGTGTTTGAATCCCCAGCAGTTAGCAATCCATACCACAGAAAGAGAAAACTGAAAACATGCAAAGGTGGGGGTGGCAGATGACCGCATTGCTTTGGACCCACATTCTCCTGTTCCAGCAACAACTCTTATTCCACAGAGAATCAAGATGATGAGTGGGAGGGCAGAATCCACACAGCCATAATAATAATGATAATAATTAAAATAAGATGTGATATTCTCAGAGCCACACAGAAAAGCAGTCTTTGGAACACAGCAACAAGTTCTGAAAGCATCCAAAAATCCATGCCTTTGTATATCCATCACAAAGTATCCACCAGAGCAGGCCTACTCAGAAGCAGCACAGTACAATATTCCAGGTTATACATATTTCGTAAGAAAGTAAGGAAGACTGGATTGCTCAGGAGAAAGTTTGGGCATCCCTTTGCATGTAATAATGGTGATGATGATTACTGGGATTATGATTGGGAAGCCAGCAGGAACCCTTCACAAAACACACAGACACCCCCCTTTCACACACACACACTGGCACCCCCCTCATTCACAAACACACACACACACACACACACACACACACACACACACTCCAAACCATAATAACAATGATAATGATAATTAAATAAAACGTGATATTCTCTCAGAGCCACACAGAGAAGCAGCCTTTGGAATACAAGAACAAGTTCTGAAAGCATCCAAAAGAGCCTGCCTTTGTATATCCATCACAAAGCATCCACCAGAGCAGGCCTACTAAGAAGCAGTACAGTACAAAATTCCAGATTGTGCATATCTCATAAGAAGTAAGGAGGACTGGGTTGCTCAGGAGAAACCATGGCAAGTTATGTGAACATCCTTGGAGTAAGCCTCATAGAATACAGTGTGATTTACTTCTGAATAGCCATGCACAGTCCCATTGAAATCAGGGACAAGTTAGTCATGACTTAAGTCTCATTGATTGCAATAGGAATTAAGTGCAACTAACATAGTCTAGATCCAAAACAATTGGCCACATTTGGACATAACTATAAACCAGGGGTGGGGAATGTGTGGCCCTCCAGATGTTGGTGGACTACAACTCCCAGCCCTAGCCAACATAGCCAATGGTGAAGTATGAAGAGAGTTGCAGTCTAACAACATTTGGAAGGCAACATGTTCTCCATCCTATATATTATATGTAAATTATGATTTATCATTATGGAATGAACTGTAAAAAGGATTGGGTGTGCCCACTCCCCTCTTTTCTGCAGTCAAGCATTATCTCCAAACACGGACAAACTGTGGTTAGTCTTAATTATGGTTAGTTGAAACAAGCCACTTCAAACCATAGTATATGGTATGTTACTCTGGCTTGTTTCAACTAACCAGAGTTTTAATTTACCACAGTTTGGTGTTCGAATGCAACACTAAGTGGTTAATTGAAATCATAAGCAAAAGCTTTTGCAAGAGAGGGTGAGTATCAGAGGCAGTATGCAGGAACGGTGCAGGGCTGTTTGGCGCCCTAGGCCAAATTATATTTAGCGCCCCCCCGCGCCGCCGCCGCCACCACCACCACCTACCTTCCCCCTGCCCCCGCTGCTGGCTGCTGGCTGCTGCTGCTGCTGCTGCTGCCTCCTCCTCCGACGCGATGGGACCCCCGCGCTTTACAATGGGGAGGTAGGTAGGTGGTTGGCGGGCGGGCGGGCGCGCAGCGCGCACGGGGGGAGGTGCAGCGGCGGCAGCGGCCGGCAAGCGGGCGGGGAGGCGCGGCAGAGGCAGCAGGCAGGGCAGGAGCGCGCCGGAGGCGAGGAAGGGGCTGCAGTTTCTGCGCCCTCTTCTGCCACGTGCCCTAGGCAGCCGCCTGGGTCTGCCTAGCAGCAGCGCCGGCCCTGGCAGTATGCCTAGGTACTCCAGTTGCTAGGAGAGGGAAGGTGCTGTTGCACTCATGTCCTGCTTGTAGGCAGCTGGTTGGCCTCTGTGTGAACAGAATGCTGGACTAGATGGACCCTTGGTCTGGGGCAGCATGGCTCTTCTTATGTTCTTATGGGAGTAAAGGCCTGGCTCATGCACATAACAATAACCCAATTGCTTACCATTATATCTGAACCAGGCCAACGTGTTTAAAAGTTAAGATTCATTATCTGTACTGACTAATTTGGGCTTTTAAGTTCCAAATAATCGAATCATGAAAGGACTGTACTGCTGTGCAATTATATTTATTTAAATTAATGATAATTGCATAACAGTATAATCTTTTCACAGTTAGATAGCATGCTGAATTTTCAAATATTGGTGTTTGCTTCCAAAATTAAAAAATCCATCAAATTGAGACAGAAGAAATGCTTTTAAATGTCTTATTCTAGAGTAGGTGCAGATCCATATTGGGACCTTGAATGCGGAGGAAGGGGGCTTTTACTACCTGTACCTACTCTAGCTGCTAGCTATGGATTTAAAGTAATGTATGTTTTGGCCCTTGGATGTCAGGACTGTGGGAGATTCTTATGCACAAAAGGGAGATTCCATGCTTGGATATTTTTCTCAGCACGGTTCATCCCATTTCAGATTCGGCCCATAACTTCAACTTTATTGGAAATATATACTATTTACTGGTCTTATTTACAAGAATTACAGGGAGCTGCCAGGGGCCCCTACTCTCCTCTATCCTTGGGTCTGCCAGCTTTTTTTTTTTTAGCAAGGAGGGGCTGCCTTATATATGCTTGCTGACGATTCCCAAATTTAGAAAAGCATTCTTATTAGCAAGATTTAATGCTCTCCCTTCTAAATTGCTGGATGGCAGATATAACAGAACTCCACTTTCTGAAAGATGCTGCCCATGTAATAACTTTGAGGTAGAATCCATATAGCATGTTTTACTTTCCTGCAGCTTCTACCATAGGGCCAGGAAAGACCTGATCTACCCTATTCTACGGTCGTTTCCTGGGCACCCTACGGAATTTTTAATAACTTTATTACTCAGCAGCTCTGATAAGTTAATCACTGAGCAAGTGGCCAAATTTCTGAACCAGGCTATCTTTACCAGATTATGTTTGACTTCCCGTTTTCATGTGTCTAATTAACTGAGCTGTTTGTCTATACTATATTGTGTGAGGAATGGTCTATTGACTGTAATAAAGATCGTTGTTATACTGGTCTTATTACACTTGCTTACCGTATATTTTGCCTTTTCTCAATGGAATCATAAAGTGAAACTTTGCGTTGGCACATTATGCAAATGCATTGTAATTATTATTGGATTCTTGTTCTTATATTACGATGGCCTTGCAGATGCAAACATTAATTTGTTTACCCATACTAAGTCATTCATCCTGTGGAACTAACCTAATTATACATCAGACTACATTACCATAATGAGTTATGTTTGAATATTCCCTATATTCTAATTTGTTTAATCCCTTTTAGAAAACACTAAAATATCTTCAGAAGGCCCCGCCAAGTTTAAGGACCTTCACATCACGTTTATTTGAATGGGAGACAGTTAAGCAGAGATCGCAGGTAACAGAAAGCTCACACTGACATGCCCGCGGGCCGCAAACAACAAAATCTTTTTATTAAGCTCAAATTAGTGTTAAGAAGCTTGACCAAAATGAATTATGCAAGTTCCAGATTGACAGAAACTTTTCATCTTCATTCCTTGCCTCATTCCCTTGAAGTCAATATGGAAAGACTATTTTTAAAATCATCTCATCATCATCATCATCATCATCATCATCATCAATTATCCTACCCGCACAATTGGTCCACTGTACCCAAGAGAATTTAACAGAGTTCAGTTACTTTGTAATATCTGAAATAGCTTGGTTGACTGGAAATAACATATGTGCAATGAAAACTAATTTGTACTTGATGGTGGTGGTTAGCATGCCAGACTGCCAAGGTTAATGAGACCTAGAATAATCTAGGGGATTAATGATTGTAACACAATTGGAAGCTACAGCACCTGAGACAGCTGTGACTTAATGCACTGAATTTTATTTGGGGGGTGGGGGGGGGAGAAAGAAAAGGAACGGGATTATATGTAATTTTCATTCCTTCACAGGGATGTAGCTAATTTCCCAAGATGAAGAACTTGAACATGAGAGCAAGGCTGTTGTAGTCACTCTCAAAAGTGCTGAAAATGGTCAATATAAGTGCACATAGTAATACTGAAGGTGCTTTTTTTTTTTTTACAGGTCGGATCCTGATTGACCATTCCGTGAACAGAAGGGCTTCTTCTGTTCATGGACCCCAGGATCCCGCAGAGGTTCCCCACTGGAAGAAGGGAATAGGTTTCTCCGCCAATTTCCCATTCCCTCTGCAGCCTCCTGCATCACCTCTCATCTCTCAGCATAGCATGACCGGCCAGATGGGCGATTTAAAAATATAATAAATAACTAACAGCTTTTCAGGAGGCACGAGCTACAGGGGGAAGAAAGAGCCACAAAGATAACCTCTAGTGGAGGGCTCTCCAGCCTTTGGTCCCCAGATATTGCTGGCCTACAGCTCCCAGCATACCCAGCCAGCATGGCTAATGGCAAGGGATTCTGGGAGCTGTAGTCCAGCAACATCTGAGGACCCAAGGTTGGAGAGCCCTGCTCTAGTGTGAGCAGAACTCTGCTAAGTGCTAATCCGGCTCCAACCTACTGCATATTACTTGTTTAGAATGCCCAAAGTGGTGTCAAGCCCATTCTCTATGTGTGTCTACTGTTCTGTTGCTCAATTTTATATTCTACATGGGTCATAGAAAAAAAATGGAGGACAATGGGGCAGGGGGAAAGGTTCCCAAAAAAGTGATGGGGGGGGGGAAGTGAAGTACTGGGTGGAAAAAATGAAATGGACTAATATATTTATAAAGCTGATTAGAAAAACAATTGTATCACTAAGAGGAAACACAAAGTACAGTATGTTGAATTCCATTCATATAAGCAATCATAGCGACATATAATCTATTCCAACTAGAGCAATGGAATTGTATTCATGAACTGGTTTACTCTGATTTTCTATTCATTTCCATATTAATGGAAATTACTTTTCTTGTTCTTGATCCTTTTTTTGGTAATCAGATTTATATCAGCACATTGCATTTTTTTCCACACAGTCGCAGGCTCTTTTAAATTGTACGCGAGTCCCCATTCTAATACCTGGTAGGAACCACTCATTTTGGACATCCAGCAATTTTTCTTGATTAATTTTGGGCAGTATATGATGGTATAATTTGAGAAGTTGCTCTCTCTCTCTCTCTCTCTCTCTCACACACACACACACACACACACACACTCACACAACCCCCTTGCTCTTTTCTACTTTTCCTCTTTGGAAAAAAACAACAACTTAAAGCAACAACAAACAGGAATATAAGCTGCTACTGTAACCTATTTGATGATGTGTATGATTCTGTTTTGAGTCACAACTCACAATTGACGATTGTCTTATACCACAAATGTCCACAGCTGAGAAAAAAGGCTGAAAGTAAGAACTGGGATTCGGAAGAGATGACCATATGTTGCTCTATTCTGTAAGACTGAAGATAATACTGTCCCAGCATGAACAGATAGTGAAAAACTATTAGCACTATTCGTCTTTTCTAGTATTCTTTCATTACCTAGTACTATTTCCAGTACTGATTATTTTTTCAACATCAATTTAATGTATAGTCTTTCATACTACAGCTGTGCACAAATGGCCTCTCAGGATTCTCCTCCCTATTTGTGGGCAGAGAAATTGGGGGATGAATGGACGGACAGACGATTTCACCTAATTTCTCCAACTGGAGGAAAAATTCCCAGTTTCTTGGAAGTGGAGCTCACCATCAGCACTGGTTGTAGCACAGGTACTTATTTTTACGCCCTCAGGATTTTTGCGCTGCCTCTGCAAGTGGCAACAGCAACAAACGTGTTGGCTGTCTGGTCACCATTTTTCATCCTTCACCGTGCCCCATACCTAGTGTCATTTCAGGAGATTGTGTGTGTGTTGGGCCCCCTCCCCCAAAGATGGTGGAGAAAAATTGGCGGTAGCCAAGAGTGCTGTGTGTGTTTTTTCTTTCTGTTATACACCTCTCCACTGCTCTGCAGCCTCCCAGGCTGTCTGTACTTCATCATCCGAAAAAGCCCTACGGGAGAAATTACCTCATGATGTCTTCTGCTGGGCTTTAACTGAAGTGTGGGAAGCCCAGGAGGCTGCCGGCTGGCAGAGAGGTGAGTGTACAGTGAAGACAGGACACTCACACACACTCCTCGGCCACCTCATAAGTAAGGTAAGCACAAGAACACTGAACCCAACCCATGAAAATTTCTCAGAAATTTTCTTCTCCTTTGAATTTCTTTTCGAAAGAAATTTCTTTTCTATCAAATTGAATGAGAATGGTTAAAAAAAAAAAGTGGAATAAATTTTCAGCACAGCACTACTTCATACTATTCCCACCCCCCTCATTCATTCACAGAACAAACGTACAAGGTAGGTCACCATAACTGCCATAGTACAGAGAACTGATTTCAGGAGATACGAGTTGCCAATGGTTTAGGCATTTAGGCAACACCACATGAGTTGATCACCAAACATGAACTTGAGCCATGGCCCACCCCATCTAAATACAACACCCTGGCTCTTTTTAGACATTTTTGAAACATATACAATCAAATCATAGTGTGCGATCATACCTGGTGTCTCCACTCCCAGCCTCTATGCATGGGTAACTTCTTCTGCACGGAGCTTTCATGTGTTGAGTTTGTATGCCCACTGGCTCATTACACCTGGCCAGGGTGGGTGGGGCCTGACTTACTCCAGCTACAAAAGTTGCTACTGCCGAGTGGGGACTAGAACCCGGATCTCCTGAGTCCCAGTCCAACACTCTAACCACTATGACACACTGGCTCTTAAGTGTTTCTATTCTATTCTTAAGGGCATAAGTGTTCAAGTAGGACTATGATAGATGTTCTTAGTGCATTTTTATATGGTTGTTTTAAAATTTTGTGAACCCACTTTGGGCATCTCAGATAAAGATGGAAAGGTGAGATGTAAATATTTTAAATTAAAATAAAAATGTTTCCCACTCTATCCCCACGCACCCACAAAACCCCTGAGGAATATTTCTACTGAAAGATCCCAGTGAAAGGACTTTCTCTGAAGCTTGTTAATGCAATACACTGCCACCCCACCCCCACCCAAGTTTTCTTTTTCTTACAAAAAACATGAACTTTTCTTTTGATTCAATACACGTCCATCCTAGGTTTATATCCCCCTCACAAAAATATGATCAATGTACTGTATCAATGATACAGGCCTGTGGCTCATGCTGGCTCAGCTTGTCTGAGCGTGGAAAGCTAAGCAGGGTCAGGCCTGGTTATTACTTGGATGGGAGACCCCTCCTCTAGTTTCCTGCATTGAGCAGGGGGTTGGACTCGATGACCTTGTAGGCCACTTCCAACTCTATGATCTATGAAATCTACTTTTTAAAAGATTAAAAAGAGATGTTGCCCGTGTATATTTTTTTTCCAGATGCTTACTCAGCAAATGTGGCTCCTCTTGGCATCTAAATATTGGAATGAAAATAAAAATTGAAATGCATTATCACCATTCATCCACTTGTGACAAAGGGCTCAACTCAAGACAGCTGAAGCTCACTGAAATCAATGGGATATGCGCTGGTTGCACAAGTGGAAGGCCGCTTACGCAAAGATCTTTCCCAACCCATGTTCCTTTTACAGAACACACCTCCACACAATTTTAGATTTCCCCCCCTCCCTCCCCATTGCCCACTTTCAGAAGGCTCCCCCAACCCCCTCAGAGGGTGCAGCGGGCTCAAGGAAGGGGGAGGGGATAGGAAAAATCCTTGGGTGGGCACCCTTTTGGACACCAAGCCTTTGGATCCAACCCATTGTATGCTAAAGTTTTCAATTATGCCCCAAGCCAACTATATTAAGTATGGGGTTGTCACAATTAAAACAATTCTATGTAAAAAAAGAAATTAGGTGATCACCATCACTGTGGAATAATTTACACTGTCTATATTGAATGAAATGAGAGCCAAAAGTTTATGTACAGATTTCTAAAATATTCTCTCTCTCTCTCTCTCTCTCTCTCTCTCTCTCTCTCTCTCTCTCTCTCTGTATATATATATATATATATATATATAAAACAAAAACCAGCACGGGTCTAATCATAGCCAAGGCTTCTTGCTCTAGCCCAAAGACAGCTTATCTTCATGTGCAGTCATAATTTATACCACAGTAACAGGTTAGTGATGGAGGGCTAGACTTCATTCGTCTTACAACATACCTAACGTGCAGTCAGGGTATCCCGGTCTGAGCATAAGTGTTCAAGCAGGACTATGATAGATGTTCTTAATGCATTGTTGACACAGGCTGACTTGCCCATTCAGGCTTTTAATACTTCATGTATGTCTCTTCATGTTTCATTACATAACAGCTTATTTTACTCATCTCACCTCTGATGGGACTGCCATTAAGGAAACCTGTTCCCATAGTAATAGAAAACCAGAAGGGCCCTCCTGAGTCAAAGGTCAAACGGAGTCCATTTATTCTTTCTTTCGTTCTTTTTTAAGGCATTCAGCTGCACATTGCTGAAAGTTAGTTTGTACTTCCCACCAAAGACTTTGGTTTTATTCCCCGCACACACACACCCTGTTCTTCATAACAACCCGTAAATGATAATGAAATGCTTAAAGAAATACGAAAGGGTATCCAGTTTCATCTACCTGGACAGTCTGGCAGCATAGTGTGTAACAATAAACGAGTGTTCTTAAGTCACAGCATTTCACTGGAAATGAGGCAGAACCTGTGTATTTTAACAGCTTTTTACAACTTATAATCACTAGCAAATTTATTTTACTTTCTCGGGGAAGTCCAGCAAAATGTCCCTAATTTAAACTAAAGAGTCTTTCAGCCTTGAAGACAAAAACCATTTCTGCTGAGCACCTGAATATGTACAGGTGAATCCAGAAGGCTAGAATGAAAGATAGTTTGTCTTCTGGCCAGTCTGACTCACTTCCAGCACTGTGATCATTTATTATCCAGAAAAGAAAGGCTGGCTTTCTGCTCGGCAAACACAGTGGTGGTCTTCGTTTCATGATGAATAGATTTACCATGTCTGCTCTAAAATGCATGATGACATAGAGTTCCCCCCCAAAAAAATCTCCCAACACCCGCACCTGGTGATGTTTTTAACGTATGTGCCACAAAGAGTCAAGCACCTAGCTGTATATCATCTCTTTCCTCTCGTCAAGTTGTTAAACAAACTCAGGGTGACTTGAACAAAATATATTACCTTCTACACTGATGGATCCATTCATCTTACACATTTAGTAGTGATATCAAGGACAAAAAAAGTATTGCTATTGTGAAGGTAATGTTTCTCTGAACTTGATATACATATTTATCGTCAGTTCCTTGGAATAAATAATGTGTTGTTCATTTTGAAGGAGGATTTGTTGATTGCACCTCATTGGTTCCTTGCCAAGTGTCACGGGCATAGCCAGGGTGTGACCACTGTTTGTTGACTCAGTGGTGTAGAGGGACATTTTTGGCAAGATCTGGTCTAGGCAGACCAGGACAGACTGGTAATGGGCAAGCAAACAGACAGGATTAAGAAGGGATTTAAGATAAATTATAGTTTCAGGGAAGAACACACAAAAGAGGAAAGGTGGGGCAAGAAGCATCAATGGAGCAAAGCTAGGAATGCAAAGATTTTGTTAAATCTGTTCCATCTGTGTTTCACATATTGTTAATTGTTTTTTTGTTCCGTTGTCCACTCATTGATAGAATCAGATTTTTTTTAACCAGAATTTCATTCTACTTGTGCTAATTTCCATTAGTGCTCATGCACACTTGCGTAAATATGCACTTCCGCAAATGTGCATTAGTTACTGCAAATTAGCACAAATCTCCCCCAAAAGTGAAAAACTGGCCCGCAAGTCCATGGGATCTGCATGACTTGGAAAAAGTCAGTCTGCTACAGAATCCCCAGGTCAGATTCACAGAAATCCAAACTCAACTGAATCCGTTGTGGATTTCTTTGGCATCCCTAATCAAAGCCAAGGAAATTCAGGGATGCAGTCTGATATGAGGCACAGTCAAGGAACTCCCTGCAGAAACTGTTGACCAGCAGCCACTTTCTGCTTCTTTTTGCAGCTTTTCTTCTTCTTCTAGGGAGACTGGAACTAATGAAGATCTAAAGAGCTAGCAAAATATAATTAAAAGTGTACATTTATGAAGACATGGCTGGTGTGGAGCTATTTTAAAAACCTAGTGCCAAAGAGGACTGAGTGGTTTCCACTATCTCCTTGCTTGTGTTGCTTTCAGATTTGCCCAATGGCAAAAGATAAATAATCTGAACATCCTTGGCACAATACGAAGTGTGGTGGAGCCATTGCTGCTGCTGCTGCTGTGCCTAGACTTTCCTTCTTCCTCTGAACCTTTCATGCCCAATTTACAGCCAGCTGTGCATTTGGTGCTGAGTGATGACATCACTCCAGCTGTGCACTCCAGCTGACATCTCCCTCCCTATTGCTTGCCACTCCATCTGGCATCCAACATTTTTTGACACAATGTCAATAAAGCATACCCAGTTATACACAGATATTAATGATGACAGTAAGTGCATTTTCATTATTATTATTTTTAGAAATTAAGTACTATACAATAGCATATAAAATATCTGATCGATGCCTGCTTTTGTAAAAATTTGAACTTCTGCTTTATTCTCCAACATATGAAATATTGTTTTATTTTGAAATAATAATACAGTAATCCAAATCAACCTGCTGGTGGTCAGGGGGATAAAGAGAACGATTCCAGAAGATAGAAAAAACAGGCTGCACAAAAACACCACTTGGTCATACAATTTCGTACTGGTCAATAAACTAAAGCACCGTGTGTAAATAAAACATTCTTTCAAAATTATGTCAACCTTTAAGAAAAAGGCCCATTAGTCATTGCACATGAATGTTCTGTGCACCTGTAAAATCTGATGTGCATTCTTTTACGTTTTTATTTCAACAGTATCCCTGTCAGAATAACCCTCCACTATAAATGCCTAGTATTAATATTGGTAAAGGTTTTCCAAATGTCAGAAAATTGAATTAGACTCATACTGAGCACAAGTGTTATGAGAATTACTATGTGAATTTATGCGCTCCCCTCTTTCAGTTCAGACACATGTACGTAAATCCTTTCCAGCTCTACTCAAAGGCTGGCAGAGATTCACGATACGTGCACTGAATGATTGTTTGAACGCAGAGACCAAACTAAAACTTATACTTTACTGAAAATGCTGCAGTGTGATAAAAAAAAAAACACAAGACAAAACAAAAGACTAGAATGCCAACCTTACAATTGGGCTCAAGGCTCCCACTGCCAGCCTACGGGGACCCTTCATTCCTTTGCTCGAGGAATGGCCCCATATATTTTACTGTCTGAAGCAAAGGACAAAATCGCACCCCCTCCATTCCATGTTCAGAAGCCAACTGGACTGGCAGTTGAATCCTACTTTAGCACTGGCAACGGGATAGTATCCTACAACACACCGGAGGGCAGCAAGCTAGTGGCACACACAGATCTGTCCTCCAAGAGAGGGGAATGACTGGGTGGGGCTAAGGAAGAACGGCTTAGGGAGCTGCCACTGCTGTCCCCCAGCACCCGAGGAGGTTGCTTCACTCTGCCGAATGGTAGGGCCGGCCCTACTTTGCTCCAGCCCTGCCAGCAGCACCTGCCCCCTGCCCCAGGAGCGTGGAAAGCTAAGCAGGGTCAGGCCTGGTTGTTACTTGGGTGGGAGACCCCTCCTCTAGTTTCCTGCATTCAGCAGGGGGTTGGACTCGATAGCCACGTTGTAGGCTCCTTCCAACTCTATGATCGATGAAATCTATGAAAGTAGCAGTAACCAGTATTGCAGTTGTATTAATGCTTTGAAAAAAAATCCTTAAGCAATGCAGGGCCACAGTGCAAGAAAGAAATGTTTTGAGAACAAGGCTAGTGTCGGTGCCAGTCTCTTGCACCACATACAAAGCAGAGGTACTAGAGGTGTGAAGGCCCAAAAAAAGTTTGGGGGAAAAACCCTCCCCCCCCACTCCATTTTTTCCGCAAGGACGTTTTTAGTTCTCCACCCCCCCTATCCCCGCAAAAATAATGAAATGGTTTTGGATTATGAAATATTTTATTTTAGAAAGATGAATAAAATGTTGAAGACGCGTTTATATATTGCTATCCAGACTTTATACCCCTCAAATGATTTCTAAAGAATTATGTAGTAGGAAGACTTTCATCGAAAGACTAGATATGTAAAAGGTTTGGAGAAGCTACGGGGTGAATTTTTTTTTAATTGTCTCTTTAAGATTCATCCTCTCTGTAAATTATTAATCACAATGTTATGAGCAAATCAGGTTATACATAATATGTTTTATGTTCCTGAAGTAGCCTTCCCTAACCTGGAGTCCCCCCAATGTTTTGGACTACAACTCCCAACATTGGCCATACTGGGTGGGGTTGATGTGAGTTGATGCTCAAAACATCTGGAGGGCACCAGGTTGGGGAAGGCTGTCCTAAAGTAACAAAGGGCACAATGCTATGGATATTTAGACAGAAAAAAGTTCTACAACTCCCAGCATTCCCCAGCCAGCATGACTGCCTGGGGATTGCTGGGGGTTGTAGAACTTTTTTTCTGCCTAAACATCCAGTACACTGTGCCCAAAGTGACTTCAGAACTGTAAACAGCGCTAAAAAAAATAAGTAGTGCATATTTTTCATTTCCCCAAAAAATATCCATTCCTACTCTCACCCCCACCCCAAACAGGGGGGAAATGCCCCCCCCCCATGGCTTCAAAATTTCCAGAAATTTTACATCTTTAAAAAGTACACTTGTGCAAGTCAAGAGTTGTATTAAGGGGTTTTCTCCTTATAAAGGCCCTGTCCATGTTTGCCACCTCTACTTGTCCCAGAGTATTCTGGATCAGTTGAAGTTTCTGGTCTTCAAGAGCAGGCACACATGTAACACAGTGCATTAATCTAACTTGGATGTTTCCTGGACATGAACACTAAGGCCATTTCCCTTCACACCCCACGCTCCTGTGGGGGGGGGGAGAGTTTTGCGCGGGAGGGGGAGTGGAGAGCGGGGACTGGGATGAGGTGATTTCACCTCCAATCAGGGCATTGGGCATACTGGTCACCCGATGGGGTCAGGCATAAGGGGTGGGGCCCCTGAGGCCATATTTAGGCACAGTAGACCCCACCCCATACCATAACTGTTGTCTCATCTCTTCATTTCCCCCTTTACCCGCGCAAATCTCTGACGTCTTGGGCAAGGCAGCCTTTAAATACTGCGGGCAACAGGCACAATTTCTTCCATTTCTTCTATTTGCTTGTTTACTAAATAAGGTCAAGAGTACACCATACCTTCTCCTCTTGTTGCTCCCGTGTATTGTTATGAGATGCAAAAGAAGGCAAGGCCCTAATTAATAGTTACTTGCTGAGAGTTAAAGGGAGGCAAGAGAAGGAAACCATTTTTCATGTAATCAATACAATTCAAGAATATTAAAAACAGAGAACAGTTTTGAACGCAAGCTTTGTGGCTTTGCTGGCTCTTGGAATGGTTTCAGCTGGATTTGGTACTTGCTTTCTCTCTACAGCTGTGTGAATCCTGCAGAGCTCACTTCACAAAGCAAACCCCTGCTGTTTGATTCACAGAATTTGGAAGAGAACCAATCTTTCTATGACTGCTAAGAGATCCAGGCTAATGACCACATTTTGATTTCTTAGTAACTGTGTGTGTAGAATATTTCCTCCTATAATGTCCCAGCACATGGCTGCTAGACAAAACCTGTGGTTCCCTTGACATAGTTATAAGAATTATTAAGCTTAATGGACCTTGAGCTCTTTTAAAATTTGACTGCACATGGAACTGGTTTTTAGTTTTGTTGGCATCTGAGACATTAATGAGATAACTGGATTGACACACATTCCCTCTTATCACCAGAAAGAACTAGACTACAGAGTGACCATTAATATATAGGTTCAGAAGTCAAATGAAAACTTATAAATATTCATAAGCAAATGTGCTGGAGAAACTCCATTTTGTTGTTTGGTTTCCCAGTTTTGATCAGCAGATGTCCATGGAAAATATGGCTGCCAATCCAGTTTTTGTGAGGTTTCATTTGTGCATCAGGTCATTCAGTATTGGTTCTAGCATGCATGCTTCAGTCAAAATTGCATAGGATCATGGGATTTGTAGCTATAGTGGAAGAAACATTGTTAGTTACAGTAATACCTTGGATTGCAAGTAACTTGGTTTGAGAGCGTTTTGCAAGACAAGCAAATTTTTAAATATTTATTTACCGTATTTTCCGGCGTATAAGACGACTTTTTAACCCTGGAAAATCTTTTCAAAAGTCGGGTGTCGTCTTATAGGGCGGGTGCTGAAACTATCTGCGGTCGCCGCATATGGTGGGGGGAGCTCAAAAACGGCCGTGGCAACCGTATGAAAGCAGTATTAAAGTACGGAGCAAGCTGCAGCCGTCAGGGACGCCCGGAGTATGGAGAAAAGAGAGAGAGCAGCACTGTGCCCAGAAAGCTGAAGAACCAGTTGCAAAACTGCCCATACCTTGCCTCTGCAAACAGACTTCTTCCAATGAATCTGCTTTTACACGGAAGTAAGCCGAGGAGAGAACCGCGTGGTTGCAAAACTGCCCATAAAACAAACAGGCTTCTTCCAGTCAGGAGCGAGACTCTGCAAACAGGCTTCTTCCAATCAGGAGCGAGACTCTGCAAACAGGCTTCTTCCAATCAGGAGCAAGACTCTGCAAACAGGCTTCTTCCAATCACGAGCGAGACTGACGATAGCTTGTATGTACCTAAATGTTGCCTAATTACTAAATAAGAATGTGTTCTGTTTTATGTTTAAAATATTGATTTCTGTATTTTGGGTATGTAAATGTTGCCTAATTACTAAATAAAAATGTGTTCTGTTTTATGTTTAAAATATTGATTTCTTAATTTTGGGTTAGAAAAGTGGGGGTCGTCTTATACGCCCAGTCGTCTTATACGCCGGAAAATACGGTAATTTTTTTTACTTGATATACAAGCAATGTCTTGCAATACAAGTACTGTAGTACGGCTTAAATTAAAAATCTCTGTACAATTTTTTTTGGGGGGGGGTTGTTTTGATATAAGCGTGTTTTGGATTACAAGCACGTTTCCAGAACGAATTATGCTCTCAATCCAAGGCATGACTGTATTCTTGTATATGCATGTTTTTCTTGCATAAAGGTTTGACTATATTTATAAATGGGGGCTGGATCCAAATCTTCCTCCACAGATAGAAGGTCACCTTCCATCTGTGGGAGGCTTCTGATACAGTGGAGGAATCCTGATGGTGGAATGGAAGAAGTAGCAATTTTTGTTGAATGTCCCCCAATGCCCTTCTCCAAGGTCACTTTTACAACCTCGGAGAAGCAGCCGGCGTGGTTCTTTCCGCTCTGTCTCGGGTGGGGGGGATCTGCGCGCAGATCCCCAGCTACAATGTCAGAGCGATTTTCTGACCTTGTAGCTGGTAATCCAAAAAATCCTATGGCCCTCTAGACTGCATGTAAAACACAAACTATCACATAATAATATAAAATATATAACCATATAAAATAAAGCAAGTGAAATATTTATAAAATAGACCCTAAGATTATCTAAAAGCTGATCAGAATAAGGAAGTATTTAGAGTTCTCCTAAAAACTGATCATCATCATCATCAGGCGATCACTCGTGACCGAGTAAGATTGTCTTCCGGGATAAAAGGAGGAAATTCTAAAGAAGATTGTGTAGACTCTAGCGATGGGTCCGTAAGTGACTGTGGAGGCCAATTCTAGATCCACACAGCTTCCCACAGTGAGGACACAGGTTACCAGATAGAAGATGGTCCTGTAAAGGATTCATTTGACGTGCTTTTCGCTTAGCACGTTTCTCCCTTTCACCTTGCACTCGGGCTTCTTCAAAGTTCATGGAACCTTTGTGAAAGGCCAACCTCCATTTAGATCGTTCATGGGCCAGAGCTTCCCAGTTTTCGATGTTTATATTGCATTTTTTTAGATTAGCCTTATGAACATCTTTAAATCTCTTATATTGACCACCGATATTCCGCTTTCCATCCTTGAGTTGGGAAGTAAAGTAACTGCTTTGGGAGACGGCAGTCAGGCATTCGAACAACATGACCGGTCCACTGAAGTGAAGGATCATTTTTTCAATGCTAGTAGTCTTTGCTTCTTCCAGTACACTGACATTTGTTCGCCTATCTTCCCAAGTAATTCGCAGGATTTTCCGGAGGCAACGTTGATGAAACCTTTCAAGGAGGTGGAAGTGACGTTTATAGATAGTCCATGTTTCGCAGGCATACAATAAAGTTGGTAATACAATGGCTTCATAAACCAGTGTTTTGGTCTTCTTACAAATATCCCGATCCTCGAACACTCTATGTTTCATTCGAGAAAACTGATAAAGGGGGACCATATGTATTTCCATGGGAAGAGAGTTCCAAACTGACGGGGCTAGCACCCATGATCACTAACAGAAAAGACCAGAGATCCTTTGACAAGCAGTAGGAATCACTACAGACATGGAATTCTACTCAACCCCAGAACGAAGAGAAGCATAGCTCATCAAGCAAGATGTATGTTTGGAACTGAATGTTTGCCTAACTGAAGTGAATCTGTCTAGGTACAGGAAGTTCTACCTTCTGTTATTCAAGCAGCACGAAAGAAATAGAGTCCGTAGGAATTCTTATCTTTGTGTCATGAAGTGTATCATTGTAAATGAGACAACAGCTTTATATAGGGACAAACATTGTTTTTTTGTTTTGCTCATGCTGAGGGTCTGAAGAAGAATAGTTTAGTCTCAAGGAAAAAGATGTATTGTTTATAGAGGAATGCCTTTGGAATATTAACCACCTTTCTAGCCGAGGGGAGGGGTGGATGTCAGGTGTGAAGAAGGAGCAGCAGCAGCAGAAGCAGCAGGTGATTTATGGTTTGGGAAAGACAGGCACACAGAGAGCTAGCGAGCTGTGAGTTGGCCGAAGGTTCCTTGGGGATACAAATTCTCTCTTTGGGAAACTATTGTGGGGTAGGTTTGCTCCCTTGTAGGAGTGCATCCTGTTGGCTTCACTTATCCTCTACTTCTGTATTTGTAAACAAAGAAAATAATACAAAGACTGTTCTGACCTCAATACACGTTAGGTTGTGTTTCTATCTGGTCATACAAAAAAAGTCACATCCAATCCAAACGTCTATGTAACCCAAACTTTAACTTTATTGATAACCCACCCACCCCACCCCGCAAATTAGTAGACTCTGGGGATCAAATATTTAGCTGTAGTACAGGAGCGGGCAGCTTTTTAACAGGTCCTGAGATTTTTATTGTTAATTGTGTAAAATTGTTTCTATAATTTTGTATGTTAATGGTTTTATATGTATTATATTTCTTTGGCTTTAATCTTTGTAAACCTCCCAGAGATCATTAGCTGTTGGGTGGGATAGAAATGTAATAAATGAAATGAAACTTGCCCTCCAGTTGGGTTTTCTGGCCTACAACTCCCATCATTCCTCACAATTGGCCTTGGTGGCTAAGGCTGATGGGAGTTCTAGGCCAAGACATTTGGAGGACCACAAGTTGCCTGCCCCTGCTGTAGAAAAAGGATGAGTGGAAGGTTGAAGCAGATTGACTGATGTAAGAGAGATGGGATGGATGAGGTGAAAAGACAAATGCAAGGTCAGGCCTTCCAGACTGCAATTCAGAATAGCAGAGAACAAGGCTTCTTATTCTTCATTCTGAGGAAAACTGGTCTAAGCAGGGATAGAAATTCTGCCTAGAACAACCTATAAATGCATGAAAACAAACAGTAAGGCCTGATCAGTTGCTGGCTAATCTACAGAAAGAAAATTGAAGCAGTTCTGCATGTAGCAACTAAACACCATGCTGAGTTGGGACAGAACAGAGACACCTCTCTTTGTCCTCCAAAGGAAACTTAAAGAATACTGCTTCCCCTCGAACTTTTCACTACTTGGGGAAGGCACAGCCCTGGTGTTGGAGGCTGGATTGTATTTCCTTGCAGAGGAACTGTCTGTGCACTGGTGTGATTGTGTCAGAATGAAGGAAGTCGTATCAGGTATCCCAGTGCAAATCGAGGCCTAGCACCGGTTTCACAAGGATCTCAAAGCCAGCCTGGAAACCTCCCAAATGCAGCTGATGCAGAGCCTGGAGTCTCACAGCAGCTCAGCCATTCCCAACATTTTCCACATTAGGGACCCTTTTCCTTAAGCACAACCATTCAAATGTCCTCATCTGACCCTTTCCTTTTAGCAATATGTCAATGCGGTGCCAACATCAGTCTGCGACCTAAAAAATGAGCAAAATTGGCTATGGCAGGCAGCACCTCAGTAATCTGTGCCATTTTAATCTACTTTATCAGAGCCAATGAGGAGGATACTGAATAAAAATCAGGCACCCTTGTGATCCGCCCCCTCCTCTGCTCTTCTTACCTTCTCAGCAGGATATTAGGAATGAAGAAGTTTTTACTTATGGCTAATCCAAATGATTTACAGTTAGTAACACACATCCTCTTTGGCTTCTGATGTTGCAACAAAAAAGGCTCAGGTTTTTAAACTAAAATTTGAAATCCCCAGTAGCTTTTTTAGATGCTACATTTTCTTCTGATCCTGGTTTTGGCAGTAAAACAAGGATTTTCTCTCCCTCCCCTCTATTGTTTTCAATAAAGCAAAGCCAGAAATGGGCAGATCTTCACTACCTCTCCCCGCCTCTCTCTGACACATGCAGGGTACATGAGAGGTATTTCTTTGACATTTCTCCCAGCTCACACAGCCAGGAATAACATATGGCTTCACTAGCAAGACCCTGAAGTTGCTGCTGGACCTAGGGTCGGGGGGGGGGGGACATGACAAAAAGCCTATGAGAACATAAATAAACAGGATTGGAATGGCTAACTACAATAAAGAGAAATGAAAAGAAGAATACTGGTATACTTTTTCCTGTTCAAGATCCAGGAAATCTGTTGTGGAAATTCATATACACTATCTATCTTTGCAATTTTTGTTTTGGAGCAGACCAATTTGTTTTTCAGTGTGGATGCTTTATCTAAACTAAACATACTGTGTTGAATCCAGTTATGCCCTTCCATTCACAGAAGCGCTTTTGAGCCAGTTGATGTCCTCCACTAACAGAGGAAAGGGGAGGCCATTTTCACCAATTCTGTTGGCTTGTGTATTTATTTGCTTCTTCCAAAAGCTCACAGCAGCATAGAAAGGGTTCCCAGTCTGACCTCCACCCAGAAACCGACCATGTCCAGACCTACTGAACTTTGTGGAGCTTATTTATTTGCAGCTGTTTCATGCTGAATCCAATTGTCAGTAGGGCTGGCAAACTGACCTAAGAAATGTTGTAACATCTGCCAACAAACCAGATTTTCTTTTTGACTCAATTAGTCAATGAATTCACATATAGCAAACAAGCACAGGTTCATTCTCTGGAAGAGGTGGCACAGTTTTGCACCATCTACAGTTTCTGCTGAATGTTTATTGGTTTACAACAACAACAACAACAACAACAACAACAGTGGCGTGGTGGTCAGGACCGGTGCAGGGCAGTTTGGCGCCCTAGGCTAAATTATATTTAGCGCCCCCCCCTCTCGTGCCGTGGGGGGGGGGGCTCCAGAAAGCAGCCCTGCTCTGCAACCTCCCGCCCCCCCTCGCCGCCACCGGACCCCCCGGCAGGGCGCCTGCTTTGTTCGGTAGCACGTCCAGGCAAGAAGGGAGAACTTCTTTCCGGCAGCACGTCCAGGCAGGGAAAGCCCCCTCTCTTTCCGGGGCCCCGGGGAGCTGCCAGTCCAAGGGCGGGCTTCAGCAGGGGCAGGCAAGCCAGGGCTTTAAACTACAGCTTCCAGCCAGGGATGCTGGGAGCTGTAGTCCCTTAGAACAGCCTCCCCCAACCCGGCGCCCTCCAGTTGGGTTTGGCCGCAGCTTCCGGGCTGCCTGGGGATGATGGGGGTCGCAGTCCCACACAGCCGAGGGGCACCAGGTCGGGGAAGGCCGGGCCAGGAGGTCCCCGAAGGCCTCGGCCGCCTCCCTCAGCCGCCGCAGGAACGCCGCCCCGGACCGGGACCTAAAAGGCCAGCCCCTTCCCACCGCCCGACGGAGGAGCTGCGGGAGGTTTGTACCCGGCGGCCGCAAGGCGGAGGCGGAGGGGCGGCGAGTGACTCGGGACTCGGCTCGGCCAGCCAAGCGGGCTGCTAGGCGCCTCCGCACGCCCTGGGGCCGCCGCGCCCGGCCTGGGCTGGAGCGCAGTCGCCGCGCCAGGCGGCACAGCAAGCAGCAGGAGCGACGCGGGCACCAACGCAGCCTCTCCCAGGGCCGCCTGCAGCCCGTCCCGCCGCTCGGGGGAGCACTGCAGTCTGCAGCGCTCATATCTCCGGAATGCGGGCGGGTGCGGGGCTGGGGCTGGGCACAGGCACGCCGGGGAGACGATGCTTCCCTCCCTCCCTCCTACCTGGAGGCCGATCCTCGGCCTCGCGTAGCACACAGCCCCCGGGCCAGCGGCGATTCCAGCAACCGGAGAGGGGAGGAGGTGCCTTAAGGGGCGGCGGCGTCCGGTGGCGGGGGCGAGGAATCGCGCCCCCTTTAGCCATGCGCTCTAGGCAATAGCCTAGTTCGCCTAGCGGTAGCGCCGGCCCTGGTGGTGGTGAGAGTGCTGGACTGGGACAGGAGATCCGGGTTCTAGTCCCCGCTCGGCCATGAAACTCACTGGGTGACTTTGGGCCAGTCACTGACTCTCAGCCTAACCTACCTCACAGGGTTGTTGTGAGGATAAGATGGAGAGGAGGAGGAGGAGGATTATGTAAGCCGCCTTGGGTTCCTTGCAGGAAAAAAGGCAGGGTATAAATATAGTAAATAAAATATAAATAAAGCAACTATTGTTATTAACAATAGAAACACTACACCTTAAAAAAAACTATACTCTGGTTTCTACATGTTGTATAAAATCACCTCAACTCATCTGAAAGTATCAAAGAAAGGAAGCACCCACAAGCAGTTTTAGGTAGGGATGGACAAATCTGTCAATTTCAATTTTGCTCACATTCCTTAAATCTGTTTTGTCCCATTTTCACAACAGTTTGGAAATTCCTATTTGAAGTCTGCGTTAAACTGCATGCATTTTCTACTAATATATGCATTTTTGTACACAACCTTGCCATATTTGCAAGCAATTTTTCCTAATGTAGTATGTTTTTGTATGTTATTTCCCCCCCTAATATATGCATTTTTGTGCAAACTTTTCCCTAATACCTGCAATTTGTATGCATTTTTTTATTGGAGAACTGCATCACAAAGTTCAGGAAAGTCCGAATATTGAACTATAACTGAGCTTCGGTTAGCGTATTGGCTCAGGAAATACAAATTAGGTAAGTTGGCATTTAAATGCAAAATGAACAAATTTCTCCCCATTTCCGAACCAGAAAAACCTGCGAATAGAGTTAGTATCACTGACGCTGCTTTCCTAAACTGACAGGAATAACTGTACTAAATCTGGTTATTTGGACATCATTCTTGGAACATTTGTGTTGAAGTTTTATTGTCAGTATTTCTTCATTCAGGGACCGGATGTTACCCTGCCTTATGTGGGTGGAGGAAAGCAACATAATGTGCGTTTGCGGGTGGAACTCTGCAGGAGGATGACGGGAGACAGGAGACTTGTTGCATTCTTTGTTCCCTTCATGCACATGCTGTACAGCTGGAGCTGTAGAGGTTTATGCATGGCGTCCAGTTACTCAGTACTTGATATGGCCCCTAAAAACAAAACAAATGTAGCAGATTTTACCTGTGTACATGAGGCAGGTAAAGAGACTATTCCCCCAGTTTCTGTGTACGTATGCATGTGACTTATATATGATTTTTGTAGTGATGGCAACCAACTTGGATGGTTTTAAAAGGAGATTAGACAAATTAATAGTGAATAAAGCTATCAATGGCTACTAGTCATGATGGCAATATATTACCTCCAGTACTGAGGCAGTATGCCTCTGAATACCAGTTGCTAAGGAACCCCAGCAAGAGGGTGCTGTTGCACTCATGTCCTGTTTGTGGGCTTCCCGGAAGCATCTGATTGGCCAATGAGGAAACAGAATGCTGGACTAGATTGGCCTTTGGTCTGATCCAGCGAGGCTCTTATGATCTTAAGTTTGATAAGCTCAAAAGTGCACTCCATTAGTGTGAGGAGGAGAGGATGGAAACAGGTGGGAGATAACCTCCACAACTCAATCTGAAGAGGCCATGAAAGGGCCTTTTTGGTAGTGGCCCTCCAGCAATGGCATGCTCTCCCTAGGGAAGCATATCTGACACCCACATTGTTGTCCTTTTGGCACAAGGCTAAACCCTTTTGGTTCTCCCAGGCCTTTAAAAAAACTTTACGCCATTTAAGTTCTCATCATTTTAGTCCCTCTAGCATTAATGGTGGTTTTAGCTCCTATATTTGTTGTTTTTAGCCCCTGCAATTTGTATTGTAATTTTGGCATTTTTCTGGCATTGGAAGATGCTTTGGCATAATAGAGTTCTCTGGAGCCCATACTTTCATATGGGTAGAGATACTACTGTGGCAGGTGCAAGCTACTACATGCAGGCCTGTGGCTCACGCTGGCTCAGCTTGTCTGAGCGTGGAAAGCTAAGTAGGGTCAGGCTTGGTTTTTACTTGGATGGGGAGACCCCTCCGCTAGTTTCCTGCACTGAGCAGGGAGTTGGACTCGATGGCCTTGTAGGCCCCTTCCAACTCTATAATCTATGAACTATGATCCCTCCTAATACAGGAACCATATATTTCTGGGTCTCATCTTTGGCAACCACAAAGTGGGAATATTTTTTTTCTTCCTTCCTCAAGAGTGGACAAGGTTTATCTTTCCCTCTCTCTTATGGGAAGGGAACAGAAGGCCTATCATAGTGATTGCCACAAACTGGTTGCCACAAACTGAGCCTGGAGATTGACCCATATGCAAATGAGGGGAAGGGCATGTATGCCACTCTGAGCTCCCTGGAGGAAGAGTGGGAGCTCCCTGCCGAGGGAGGCTAGGTTGGCCCCCTCTCTATTGTCCTTCCACCAGCAAGCAAATACATTTTTATTCAGGCAGGCCTTTGACATGTCAGATGATCTACTGCCAAAGGGGGAATTAACTGGTTGGGTGCTGTCTATTTCTTTTATTACTGTGTTTTTAATTGATATGTTGTTATATTATTTTTAATTAAGATTGTGTTTTTCATCTGTATTTTATTATTGCTTGCCGCCTTGAGAGCCATAAATAAAATGCACAAAACTTCAGATTTCCAATGTTAAACAATAAAAAAAATCATCCAGACTCACAGTTTGGGAATCCCAGTTCTAGGCTAAAAGCCTAATGTGCAATATAACTATTAGCAGGAAGATAATGTCTGAAGCCATCAAGGCCATATCTGAGCTCTATGATATGGATGTGCTATATGCTGACTTTTCTTTATTAGTTCAAAGAACCCTATTAGAGCTTACAACTGGGAAAATACTGTTCAAGAACAAGTGGTTATGCAAGTGAACAAAAACGATTTTAAAAAGCCTGCAATATTAAACAGCACAGTTGCTTTCAGTATTTGGAAATCCAACTTGATAAAGAATATCTTTCCACTTGCCATCTGGGGGGCGGGGGGGGTACCTTCCATGGCACAGGAAGTGCTTTCACTTTTCAGAACATCATCCATCATGCTAGGGGAAACTGCAGGAAAGTAACCTACTACTTCTTAATAGGCTTCTGCACAGAGAGTTGCTTTGAAGCAGCAGCTGCCCATAGTAAATTTCATTGACCCTTAGTGCCATTCTCCAAGCTTCCAACTGTTTCGTCTCCCAAGCTCAGTGTTAGGACCAAGTCACAGCACCTGACAAAACTAAGAAGCCACAACAATATGAGGATTTAAAGCTTTCAGTGATGTTATCTTTTCCATCTAGCACCAGCAGAGAGACCTGATGCCACCATGTTTACCACTACCGACTGAACATTCCTTCTGGAAAGTGCAAGATATTAAAAAAGGGGAGTAACATTTTGCTATTTACCTGTAATTAAAGCTTACAGCAATGCACATGGTGTGTTAGAACACCAGGCAGTGCTTCTAGGTCCTTTACCATAAAGGTTTGCATAGAAGGGGAAATCAGTTGTCTTATTGAAGCACTAAAAGGGGATAAATTAGGACAACTTAGGACCAAGTTACCTGAAAGATTGTCTTCACCTATATAGACTTGGTAGACCACTACAATCTTCAAGGGAGGCCTTGTTATCTAGGCAGAGTCTCATCTGGCAGCAACGTGGCAACAGGTCTTCTCTGTGGTGGTGCTCACCCTCTGGAATGACCTCCCTTCTACGAAACGCCAGGCACCAATAATCATGTGCTTTCAGTGATTATTAAAAACTTCCTCCTTTACCCTTCCCCCCCACACACACACATTAACCTGTCCTAACAGTGTTGCAATTTTATAATGATGTATTACTGTATAATTTGTTGTAAACCAGTTTGGGAGTTTTAAAAATATTTTATGTGTTAATATTTTAATATTTTTACATTTTTATTGTTGTATTTATTGTTTTGGATGATGATGATGATGATGATGATGATGATGATGATGATGATGATGATGTTGTTGTTATTATTATTATTATATTTATATACCACCCAATAGCCGAACCTCTCTGGGCGGTTTACAACAATCAATAAAAAACACACAATACAATGTAAAATATACACAATAAAAACATTATAAAAAATTTAAAACCAATGTTATTTCATTGTTGTTTTGGTTTTTTTCTATGATTGTAAGCCACCCCGAGGGCATCTGCCAGTTAGCACATATATCTGACGAATATATAAATTAATTGGGAAGCAGTATAGAAATATTTTTAAATTTATTTAAAAAATGGCATTTGGTGAAATTCTGTTTTCTATAAAACTCCTAAAGGCAAAGGAACCCTCTCAGGGTTTGCTTCTGCTTATCCTACGCCAACCCATACAGATAATGCTGTAAATGTTTTTAAAAGCTGAAATCAGGTCCTTACAGCAAAAGAGAGGACTAGTTATACTCTATGAAAAATGCTTAACATAAACTCACATGCCTCTAAATCACACCGACCACAGGGAGATTCTTTCCAAATCACGTCAGTGTGGTGACTGCACCACACAGTGGCCGCAATAGGTACAGGCACTCACCGTAAGGATGGTCCCCATCATGCTGCCGCCGCCACCAGCATGGGAACTCTCCGCATGATATGGCATGATCCACATAACAAGGTCACATGTTACATCCATGATGAGGAGCAGCCACCACATGCAACTTGTTTCAAGCACCCTCCCCACATGATGGCCATAACATAACATAACCCACCCTATTGATACACACTTTTTTTCCAAGCTCTAGTAAAGGCAGACCAGCCTTCTCCAACCTGATGCCCTCCAGATGTTTTGGACTACAACTCCCAGCATTCCTGACCTTTGGCCATATTGGCTGGAGCTGATCAGAGCTGGAAGTCCAAAACATCTGGAAGATACCAGGTTGGGGAAGGTTGCATTGGACCCTTCTGTTCTACACTATTTGCATCTTATAAGCCAGTTCATAAATTCCTTGTGCTCTACTCTTGGCACAGAATATCACTGATTCAATGAAATAAAGGCCCCCACACACATTACTCATATGAAGGGAGCCCCATGCAAGTAATGGGGAGCAGTAATGGTCAAGCTTATAGCCACTTCATGCTTTAGTCGTGTGATGGGCACATCATGTGACTAATGAGATGCCACTAGCACCAGGCATGTTCCTCTGCAGTGAAAAAGACTACACATGACTAGCTGTTCTCATGTAGGCCTCTTCACAATCTGGACACTAGCGCAATCTGGTGAACTAATTGCCCGGAAGCCTACACATGAGCAGTTGCTTGGGTTGTCACCATTTCACTACAGATGCCCACACTAATGAGTAGTTGCCTGTAGGCAGGTCCAGGGAGCATGGCTGACACTTGGACTGAGCAGCCCTTCAAACAGAGGATGTCTTTAAATAGAGGACTGTCCTCTGACACACCTTCAAATAGAGGACTGTAAAGTAGGACACCTGGCCACCCTACCACCAAACCATATGCAGCCCACCAGTCCTGCATGGTAGTCTAAATGCTACCAGGAACTACAAACAGGAAGTCCCAGGAACTACAAACAGGAAGTTTAGCAAACCTCTGAGGAGCCACCATACATGGCTAGTGGGGTGTGTTTGAGTTGGTAAATCAGAAGTTGAACTGGCCTGCTCTATTTTATCTTTCAGGGGAGATACTGCATTACAAATAAGCAGCAACTTAAACCAACGGCCCTATTTTGCTGAGCCAACTACTAGTTACCCAAATAATTAATATATGGGGAGAAATTGAGACATAAAAATGAAATTGAGACATAAAAATGTTTCATTGCAATGTTTTAATCAATTTTATACGATGCCTAGAGAACTTTAAAGACATGCAGGAAGGGGAAAAATGGGTTCTGGGAGATTAACTGAGACTACCAATAATCTAATTGAACAGTGCAGCAGGAAGGATATGCTCTCATAACCTTCCTTATTAGTACTATTGGGTGTCTAATATGTTCATAATATTAATATTATATTAATATGTTCATAATATTAATATTATGAACATCTGAACTGTTGTCTAATGTGCTTTGTGGAACCTGAAGTGCAGACTGAAGGGGCAGGATTGCAGCTTGAGATTGATAGGCAAATGGTCAAGGAGCACCTGATTACTCTGAACGAGTTTAAATCTCCAGGGCCTGATGAGCTGCATCCTAGAGTAATAAAGGAACTGGCAGAAGAACTCTCAGAACCACTGTCTATTATCTTTGAGAAATCATGGAGGACAGGTGAAGTGCCAGATGACTGGAGGAGGGCAAATGTTGTTCCCATCTTCAAAAAGGGCAAGAAGGAGGAACCTGGGAACTATAGGCCAGTCAGTCTGACATCAATCCCCGGGAAGATTTTTGAGCAGATTATAAAGAAGTCAGTCTGCAAGCACCTTGAAAACAATGCAGTGATTACTAGAAGCCAGCATGGATTTGTCAAGAACAAATCCTGTCAGACTAATCTGATCTCATTTTTTGATCGGGTAACCTCCCTTGTGGACTGTGGGAATGCTGTGGACATTATATATCTGGACTTCAGCAAAGCTTTCGACAAAGTGCCTCATGATATCCTGATTAGTAAGCTAGCTAAGAGTGGGCTAGATGGAACAACTATCAGGTGGATCCACAATTGGCTACAGAATCGGACTCAAAGAGTGCTTATCAATGGTTCCTTCTCAAACTGGGGAGAGGTAACGAGCGGGGTACCACAGGGCTCGGTCCTGGGCCCGGTGCTCTTCAACATTTTTATTAATGACTTGGATCAGGAGGTACAGGGAATGCTTATCAAATTTGCAGATGACACAAAGTTGGGTGGAACAGCTAATACTCTGGAAGACAGAAACAAAATTCAAAGTGACCTCAATAGGCTGGAGCGCTGGGCCGAAAACAACAGAATGAAATTTAATAGGGATAAATGCCAAGTGCTGCACCTAGGGAGAGGAAACCAAATGCAGAGTTACAGAATGGGGGACACTTGGCTCAACAATACTACAAGTGAGAAGGATCTTGGAATTGTGGTAGATCACAAACTGAATATGAGCCAGCAATGCGATGTGGCTGCAAAGAAGGCAAATGCAATTTTGGGCTGTATTAATAGAAGTATAGCTTCCAAATCGCGGGAAGTGATAATTCCCCTTTACTCGGCACTGGTTAGGCCTCATCTTGAGTACTGCGTCCAGTTCTGGGCACCTCACTTTAAGAAGGACATAGACAAACTGGAAAGGGTTCAGAGGAGGGCAACAAGGATGATAAAGGGACTGGAAACAAGGCCCTATGAGGAGAGACTGAAAGAACTGGGCATGTTTAGCCTTCAGAAGAGGAGACTGAGGGGAGATATGATCGCACTCTTCCAGTATTTGAAGGGATGTCACACAGAGGAGGGCAAAGATCTCTTCTCGATCATCCCAGTTTGCAGGACATGGAATAATGGGCTCAAGTTACAGGAACCTAGATTCCACCTAAACATCAGGAAAAAATTCCTGACTGTCAGAGCAATAAGACAATGGAATCAACTACCTAGGGAGGTTGTGGGCTCTCCCACTCTGGAGGCATTCAAGGTGCAGCTGGACAGACATCTGTCAGAGATGCTTTGACCTAGATTCCTGCATTGAGCAGGGGGTTGGACTCGATGGCCTTGTAGGCCCCTTCCAACTCTACTTTTCTATGATTCTATGATTCTATGAACAGATTTTAGCAGGCTTTTCACAGCTGAAACATCCAGGTTTTTTGTAGTGAAAATTATTGTGTCACCATTTTGTTTTTAATAATTGTTCCCTGTACAGCCAGTACCCGGGTTACTAACGTCCGACTTATGGACAACTCGTACTTACGAACGGACTGGCAAGCCTCCGATCAGTGCCAGCTGAGGCACTCACCAGACTTCCTGGTTCCCCGGTTCTATGTCGTTTACATAGAGTATAGCATAGTATACGTAAAAATGGCCGCAATTTGCGTAAATGCTGTTTTTAATGTATACCACGCTATACTCTACGTAGATGGCGTATCTTATGCCGTTTTTTTATGTAAACGATGTAGAGCTGGGGAACCGTATGTACCTGTTCCGACTTACATACAAATTTGACTTAAAGACAGACTTACGAACAGATCTCGTTCATAACCCTGCCTGTACAGTGCTCTTACTGCCTCTTCTTCAGTACAATATAGAAAGACACATTCTTTCCCTAAATAGATGGAATACAAGTCCATTCAGTTCCATTTTCTTCTCTTTTCTCTTCTGGACCAAAAATGAAATTAAACGATTAAACGGAGTGCACAAAAACAACAATGAGAAGATCAAAGCAGTATTTACAACCAGTAGGTTTATGCCCCATAAGCTCCATTATTCCGGCGCATTAAAACTGCACAATTTGTCAACTGCCCTGAAAACCTGGCAATGCTAAACTAGCCATTAAGCAGATGATTTCACAAGATTTTTCAAAGGGAAAAAAGGCTAATTTTGCAGTTTTATATGTCCCTCTGTTAAAAGCAAGTGGAAAAAGCCTGTAGATACAGTGTCTTGGGAAAGCAGTGGGCTGACAGAAAACATATCACTAATACATTCAATATGTGCTAAAATTAAGGGAAAGTCTTATAAAATTGTGTATCAATGGGGGCTGACCCAGACGGGCAACTCAGTTTCCCAAGCAAAATCATTCTCTCTATGTGAAAGAGGTGTGCGCAAAGACTGAGCAAGAGGGACACAGTACAGAGCGGAGAGGGTGGGGACCAAAAGAAAGCAACTGCAGCTACCCACAGACTCTTTAAGAAGAGTCAGGCTGAAACTCTGTGTTAATATACAGTAATACCTTGGATTGCAAGTAGCTTGGTTTGAGAGCGTTTTGCAAGACAAGCAAATTTTTAAATATTTATTTAATTTTTTTTGACTTGATATACAAGCGACGCCTTGCAATACAAGTACTGTAGTACGGCTTAAATTAAAAGTCTCTGTACACATTTTTTGGGGGGGATTTTGTTTTGATATAAGAGTGTTTTGGATTACAAGCACGTTTCCGGAACGAATTATGCTCTCAATCCAAGGCATGACTGTACCCTGATTTGGCCTTGAAGCATAATCAGAGTGTATCTGAGTGTATGCAGAGTGCATTTCCCTCATCATAACCTACTCCCACATGCCAGAGATTCATTAGAGAAAGGGCTTTTAGGTCAGAAAACATGCTTCCCAAGCAAGCTTCATCTGCAGTGTCTTTCGTTCTAGAAATGAAGCTTTTATCCCACTCATTCTTTTGGAACTGCAAGTATGTGCCACTTTTTTGGCTGCCTCTAACAGCAGATATTCAGAGTTACCAGGCATGGAAAAACAGTGATGGACAAAGTTGTACCTGTTGAATGTCTGCCCACCATGCAACTTTAAGACACAGATAGATCAACATTCTTGTGCAGGATGTAGAGACATGGGTCAGTCAGAGTCTAAAGTCTGGTTCTCATGTTGCCCCAGATGAGTGGGGGCCACTGTAGCACCATTTCCTCCTGTGGAAGAAGGATGTGAGAATTCTTCACGTGAGGAGTCATGGGCTTTATTGAAAGAGTCCGTACTGTGGCTCCTTCCCACCCCAGCATTAACCCAGTTTCTGGAACAACCTGAAGCTCCTCCCATCTGGTCCTAGTCTTCTCACCTGACTACATAATGGGAAGGGGCGGCACTGCAGTGGTTCACAGATGACTGTGGTATTGGTAAGGAAAGAGCCAATCCCATCACCTCCTTCATGTGTAGCTGCAGCAGCCAGGTCTGGATGCTGATCAGAAATTGGAAAATGCAATGTTTCAATGTTTTATACCCTCAGGAGTGGGCAACTTGTGGCCCTCCAGATGTTGTTGAACTACAACTCCCATCACACCTGCCCATTGGCCATGCTGGTGGGCGCTTTCACACATTATTTAGGCTGAGACGCACACCAAAATAGACAAAGTGCAGTCCTATTCATGTCTACTCAAAGCAAGCCCAACTGAGTTCAAGGGGACTTACTCCAGATAAGTGTGTACAGGACTGTAGCCTTAATAAAGTAGCTCAAGTGAAATGCTTAAAAGCAGCTACATTATGTCTGGGTTTAATGTGATTAAAAAGCCTGGCTTTTAAGACTAGGAATTAGAAGACAACTTCTGCAGTGATTTTTCATCACTCCTTATTAATTAGTGGGGTAATACAAAAATGAACATTGCCAGTTCTATGTGTGCCTCTAATTTCATTGCCATCTGAAACAAATTCAGCTTGACTAGCCTCCTCTTTAAAACAGGAAAGAGAAAGACAAGCTGTTTTCCACATCTGGAAAATGGAACAGCAGCACACTAATTTCCAATTGTCTGCAGAAGAAACACCAAAACTTTCTGTTTATTCATCTCCTCCCAAAGATATTGAGACAGTGTACAGAATTTTTTTCTTATAAGGATTGGTTTGATATAGAACTCTGGAATGGATTCAATTACTTCTGCAGAATGATCCTCAGAAGTACATCCCACTAAATTCAATGGGGCTTACCCCCAAGTAAGTGTGCATTAAGTACTGCAGATTTAGATGAGGAACTGAATTGATTAAAGGAGAGCTGATACAAGAGAAAATCAAGAATGTACCAATTAAAGTAGCATGAAATGAATAATATGAAGAAAAAGAAACTATTTTGGATAATAGATTATTGCAAACTCTACAGCAGGGGTGGACAACCAGTGCCTCTTCAGATGCTGTTGGAGCACAACTCCCATCATCCCTGACCATTGGCCATGCTGGCTGGGGCTAATAAGAGTTGGAGCTCAACATCTTCTGGAGGGCCACAGCTTCTCATGCCTGCTTTAGAGTAGAAGTATGGAGTACAAGTATAAAAGACTCACAGCCAGAAGAATGGCAGAGAAAGCATAACACGATTGCTTTAGCAAGGGCGGAAGGAGGGAGGGTCAAAGAAAACATATTTTAAAAACTGAATCAGAATCTGTAGACCAGTGTGTCCGTCCAGCAATTTCAGGAGCTTAGATGTACGCATGGAACTTTGATGTGAACAAACGTGCTCCAACACTCACTTGGGTGGAGGGAGTGGTACAGTATTTCCCATCTTCTCCCAATCGATGCACCAAGGATCATTGTGAGGACATCTGTCAGCAGGTAGTCTTGACTCCAGGTCTTTCTGGAGCATGATCATGAACCTGCTCCATTGCACTGGCATTTTAGTTCCCTGAATGCAATCTGAGTGGACCTTAAAGCATGCCATTGATGCATGTGTATCAACTCATGCTTTGCATTGAGAAGGTTCAGATTCAGTCTCCAGTCTCTCCAGGTACAGCTGAGAAAGACTCCTGCCTGAAACCCTGGAGAGCCGCTGCCAGTCTGTGTTGACAATACTCGGCTAGATGGACCTAGGGATGTGGGAGAAATCTCCAGCGGATTCAGATGAGTTTGGACCTATGGCTTCCACAGCGGACTGGCTTTTTCCAAGGCACGTGAATTCTGTGGACTCGCAGACCGGTTTTTTTAAACCGGGGGGGGATTTGTATGAATTTGTCCTTGTGTGAATGCACATTAGCGCTAATGCGGATTAGGGCAAGTGGAACTAAATTCTCGTACATCCCTAAAAAAATTCTGATTGCGGCAATGAACAGACAACAGAACAAAAGACGCCTGACAATCCATGAAACAAAGACAGAACAGATTTAACAAGATCTGCACATCCCTAGCATGGACCACTGCTCCAACTCCATATAAGGCAGCTTCCTATGTCCCAGCCTTTCTGCCAGGGTCTAACCATTGTCTTTGCTACAAGCAGGGCTGCTTTATCAGCCTTCCCTTCTATTCATGAAGGAACATTTGACTCTGGAGGGCAGATATTGAAAACGTCTCTTAACAAATGCCATTTTTTTTTCATGGGCATTAACTAGAATCAAAATACCCAAATGCCAATTAAATGTAGTATGGCTGCCTACCATTGGTGCTTAAGAAATTGCTTCTACATTGTCTTTAAAGATAAAAATATAATATCTCCCTTTTATAGGTAGGGCACATTGATTTGAGAAGAAGATCATTTATTATAGTGCTCTGTGCTGGGACTGGCTTCCACCAGCGGGAGGGTATATTTCAGTGTACTCCAGTAAAGCACAAAACCCAAGGACAGCTGAGAGACAGGTCACTGATTGGAAGCATCACTAGTAGCAGTTTCACAGCGAGAGAGAGAAAGACTGAAAAGACAGCACAAGTCATCCAGCAATCATCAGAGTGACAGGAGAATCAAACTGAAATAGCAAGTCCCAGAGCAAACATCTGTAAGTACTGCTACTGAGAAGGAAAGGGCAGAAGGCACAAGCTCACATGCACCCTTGCCCAGCAGCCCGAAACCTAAGCCGAAACCAGTGATATGGGATCAAAGGCAACGGCAGTGCTATCTGCTGTTTGCTTAGAAACACCATCGGAGCAGATGGTCCCCCACGTGCTGAGGCTCCATTCCTCTACTAAACAGCCACTTTAAAGTAAGCATGAAATAGCATGGGAGAAACATCTGCACATAGTACAGCAGACCACCAGTAGTGCAGCAAAGGAAAAGCAAGAGGAGGAGGGAAAGGAATGCAACAATTCAGGCCTATCCAGGACTAGTTTTGGGACAGGCACCCCAGTGAGTGGCATAACCTCAATGTGTATACATATGTATAGCCACTCACTGGTTGTCTTTTCCTTTCATTACGCAGCAGGAAGACGCTTGAGTTCTCACCCCTCAACTTACATTAGGCAGCAAAGTACTCGGCATGTGCAGCTTGGGGGGGGGGGGGATAGTGTTAGAGAAACTGCAGGATACATGCAGAGAAAGGACTAATTCTTTATTCTCAGCTTTTTGATAGACAGTGTACTTCTGCGGTTTTCACAGTCTGATGTAAGAATTTTGTCTCTAAAGGGGCATTGGCCTGTCCGCTCTGCCCATGCTATGAAGATGCTATATGCATATGCAAAAGAGAACCACCTGCAGTGCCAGAGTTTTCCCTTGAGGTTTTTGTCACAGTGAGCCCCACTGCCAAAGAGGCAAGCCACTGCTTGGTTTTCAGAAGTGGTTTGCCTCTTCAGCAGGTGGAAAGACTTGGTCAAAAACATCAAGAAAACAGGCAGCACAGTTTATTCCCTCCCCCTCCCATGTATATGTTGTTTCTTTGGACTGTGGCCTATGGTTAAGAATAATTTTTAAAATCTATATTGTTTTATCATATTAATCTAGCAAATACATTGTACATAGAAGTGAAACACAAGTAGTTATCCTTGCCTGTTTATTTGTCCTCACATTTAGGTGGGTGGAAATATGTAGGACAATTCCAATACCTCAAACATCTTGAGGTTTTTCTCATGTAGATCACTTTTTAAAATTGAGCAATGCCTTGCCTCTTTGACACTTCCTCAGCCTGGACAATTTGTTGCTGAAGGAAGCCACTAGCCAACCCACCAGCACTTATTGCATTATTCTTCTGCACGCTTCTCTACTATTTCTTTCCCACACTTCCTTCCTGATCTGTTTTCTGATTTGTGCAACTCAGCTATAATCTGCCTTACCCTCCTCAACCATGTGAAACATGATCTTTTGACTTCTCACCTGTGATATGAACTCATATCAGATCCCTGACATTGGTAAAGGAGCTACTAGCCTGTAATTTTTAAAAAATAAATAAAAATCACACAGCCTTCTAGCTATCCCACTTTTTTCTCTTTCTTTTTTTCTTTTTAAAGGTACCACACTGCCACAAAAGCTTCTACTCGGCTTTGAAACTCTGAATAAAAACTTAGTACTGAAACCTACAGACCTGGCTATGAGAACTAACATAAGAGAAAACAGCACATAAACTTGAAAATCAAAGGTCCACACGCAAACACAGAAACAACTTAAGAGGAAAAGAAGAGTTCTGCTAGATCAGACCAAAGGCCTATTTAGTCCAGCTACCAGTTTCCCACAATAGCCAACCAGATGTCTCTGGGAAGCCCACAAACAGGACATGACGACAACAGCCTTCTCCCACTGTTGTTCCACACCTACTGGTATTTGGAGGCATGCTGCCTCTGATCCTGGAGGTACCCAGTAGCCATCATGACTAGGAGTCATTCAGCATTTGGGGGGGGGGTGTATTGAAAAGCGGAGTATAAATGTAACAACTAAATAAATATAAAAATCAAAACCAACACAAAAAAATCTAACAACACCATCAAAACCCAACAGCTCCAGAATGGCAAACTGCACACCATGACAACCCCCCTCCCAACAATGCATGACAAATGTCCTTAGAATATGTCACCGGCTGCAACTTAAATGTAGACCCATTGAAATCAATGTGACATTAGTTAGTCACAACTAATCTAAGTCCCATTGATTTCAATGAGTCTGCACTGAGTATGATCCTGGATGCAACCCACAGTGTTTACACTGGAGGCATTCATTATCAGAGTTTGTTCAGGAATGTGATTCCAGCTCCTCCGAAAATATCTCTGCCACATTCTAACAGGAACGCAACTTGATGTATAACACTTCACACTTGCACTTTAGCTCAATATTTCCAGCGTTAGAAGAAAGCATTGACCATTCAATGTTTCAGTTTTTACAGGTAAGTCTTCAAATACTAGCTACCTATCCCGCTGATAAAAAATGGTTATCTTTTTAAAAAATTGCTTCTGGAGAAGAAGTTTCTAAATTAGGTCTAGTTGTGCAAATAGAAATATTCAGCAACCAGATTAGTCCAAATCAAATCCAGAAGTGATTCCAATTCAACTAGAAGCCTGCTGGAAAAGTGTGAAGATTACAAGAACTTTCCATTTTGTTTTCTTGGACAGTACATATTCAGACTAAATTATCCTTTTTATTTTTCAGGAAAGCCAGCTCTTCTGCTGAATAAACCCCCCTTCTTTAAATTCTTGTTGGTTGTATCTATTTTGAGCAAATAGCCCCTGCGTTACAACTGTACTCCCATAATTCATTACATGAGACACTGGTGCGGAAACTAGACAGGAATGACTGTCTTATTCACCAGTTAAGTTTCCACAACAGAAAGAAACATGTCAGACAGGAGGGAGTGATGCTTTGCAGCATATAGGTCAAATGCTATTTCAGCAATAGGAGCTTATTGAGAATGAATGGAAAATAATGTATTGGTGTCTTAACCCCAGTCCCAACTCTCTTCAAAAGAGAACCTCCACTTGCAATTTCAGAATCAAAACTTTAACTTTCAGAGGGACCTTTCAACCACCAGAGATATAAAAGGCAGATCTCTAAAGAGCCTATCTGTAATCTTATCTGTCAGACTTTACCTCCTTGAATCACACCTATTTCTTAGCAAGGTCACCATCTTTTACCCTGGCAAAACATGGGCAGTTCAGCCATCCCCTGCATCAGTGGGGCAAAATGAGTACAGTATCAAAGGACTTCTTGCAATCAAATATAGTCATAGGTACCCATTAAAACTGTGTTAGTTTAACTATTAAATGTGTAGGTAGGAAACAGGACCCTAATGCCTAAAGGCCATTGTGCTATTATTATTCTACACAGTAATTTCAGTGTTCAAATATAGCTGGACAAACAAAATAGTACTATATATTACATTTCAACAAAATAACTCTCCCCTATTCATTCTTTTTTTCTGAAAAGTATAGTTGCTGTTTATAGTCTGTTCAAGTCCTTTGTAAAGAATAGGGATGTAATCCAGTCTTAGTCATACTTAAAGTAGACCCACTGAAATCAATGTGACATTAGTTAGTCACAACTAATCAAAGTCCCATTGATTTCAATAAGTCTACACTGAGTATGATCCTGGATGCAACCCACAACGTTTAAACTGGAGGCATTCATTATCAAAGTTTGTTCAGGAATGTGATTCCAGCTCCTCCGAAAATATATCTGCCACATTCTAGCAGGAACGCTCTTCACAACAGTTCACTCCACATTATTCATTCAACTCTCTCCGCAAACTAGGGATGGGTGATTTCTGGTCTCTGTCACTTTCTCATGTTTTTACCCATCATTCCATTCTGTTCTATTCACCACTAAACAACATTTTTTAATCCTCTCAGATTATGTATTTAAATGTGTGTTTTCTCTCAGAATAACGTATTTGAAATCGAATGTGTATTTTGATATGGATACGCTGTTGAGAACCTTACTGCGCCATTCTGAGAAATGCAAAATCTGGTGGATAGAACAGTTCCAATCAGCACATTAGCCTGAGAGGTGAGGATCAGGTCATTTCATAGGAATTCACAAAGATCAAATTCTTCAAGCTTCCTACTTTAAGCTATGATTTAAAATCACTCTTCCATGTCTAATCTGCACCTATGTATCAATTTCAGAAATGGTAAATGGTAATGATTAATTAGCAAAAGGCATTTGGAATTGTTAACTCTGGCATCCTTCACCTCTCTTTCAAATGCAAGTTCTCAGCTCTAGGGATCAAAGTTGACAGGACTCAAGAGAAGTAGCTGCTATTCTTTGTACGGATGCTGTTTGGCATGGATGTTTAAGCAAACCAAGGCAATTCACACTTTCCGGACTAATACAGGGATTACCCCAGTGTGAAATCACTTTATACTGGCTAACATTGAACTACATTTGCTATTTTGATGCCCTTTCTCCAAAAGTCCCTCACCAAAGCCTCCTGAGCAAATTTAGCATTCATGGAATAAGAGGAGAGGTTCTCTTATGGATCAGTAACTGGTTAAAGAACAGAAAGCAGAGAGTAGGAATAAATGGTAAATTCTCCCCATGGAGGGATGTAAACAGTGAGGTCCCACAGGGATCTGTATCACCACCATTGCTTTTTAAATTGTTCATAAATGATCTGGAACTAGGAGTCAGCACATAGGTGGCCAGGTTTGCTGATGACACCAAACTAATAAGGGTGGTTAAAACAAAAGGGATTGCGAAGAGCTCCAAGGGGCCGTAGCAGCTCCCTTATGGGGAAAGGTTACAACGTCTCGGAATGTTTGACTTAGAAAAAAGGTGAGTAAGGGGAGACCTGATAGAAGTGTAAAAAATTATGCATGGTGGGGTGAAAGTGGATAGGGAGACATTTTTCTCCCTCTCTCATAATACTAGAAGCTAGTATTATATGGGAGATTGATAGGAGACTGCTGGTAGATTCAGGACAGATAAAAGGGAGTACTTCTTCACACAGCACATAATTAAACAATGGAATTTGCCACCACAAGATGAAGTGATGGCCAACAGTTTGAATGGCTTTAAAAGGAAATGCATAAAAATGCAGATCTAAGGGGGAAATATGTTCAATGTAAATGCAAAAATTTGTGCTTTCTTGAGAAACTGCATTCTGAAGCAGAAACAGGATGGAATGGACTGAACACATGAGAAACGGACAAGGACTGGAAACAGACTGGTCCATTCATCCTTAATTCTTACTAAATGATAATGCCCTCCTATAGTGCTATACACATTAAATAAAAACCTGATGGTAGACACTAATAAGTATCTCCATACAGTCTGTAAAACAGGGGTGCAGAATCTCTTTCAATCCAGGGGGCCAATTCCATTTTGGAGAAGCTTTCAGGGGCCACATTCCAGTGGTGGATAAAGCCAAAGGCAAAAGTGACAGGGCCAAAATACCAAAAATACCAGCACAGTTTAGTTTAAACATCTTACTGCCAGTAGCAGTAAGGGCATGGTCTTCAGGAGAACCCTGTAGAGCTAGACTGGGGCACCTCAAGGTTTCACCCCCAGGCCTGAGATTCATAGAGTGTTCGAGGATCGGGATATTTATAAGAAGACCAAAACACTGGTTTATGAAGCCATTGTATTGCCAACCTTATTGTATGCCTGCGAAACATGGACTATCTATAAACGTCACCTCCAACTCCTTGAAAGATTTCATCAACGTTGCCTCCAGAAAATCCTGCAAATTACTTGGGAAGATAGGCGAACAAATGTCAGTGTACTGGAAGAAGCAAAGACTACTAGCGTTGAAAAAATGATCCTTCAACGCCAACTTCAGTGGACCGGTCATGTTGTTCGAATGTCTGACTGCCGTCTCCCAAAGCAGCTACTTTACTCCCAACTCAAGGATGGAAAGCAGAATATCGATGGTCAATATAAATGGTTTAAAGATGTTCTTAAGGCTAATCTAAAAAAAATGCAACATAAACATCGAAAACTGGGAAGCTCTGGCCCATGAACGATCTAACTGGAGGTTGGCCTTTCACAAAGGTTCCATGGACTTTGAAGAAGCCCGAGTGCAAGGTGAAAGGGAGAAACGTGCTAAGCGAAAAGCACGTCAAACGAATCCTTTACAGGACCATCTTCCATCTGGTAACCTGTGTCCTCACTGTGGGAAGCTGTGTGGATCTAGAATTGGCCTCCACAGTCACTTACGGACCCATCGCTAGAGTCTACACAATTTTCTTTAGAATTTCCTCCTTTTAAAATTTCCTTTTTGTATTTTTTTAAATTTTATTTTATTTTTTATCCTGGAAGACAATCAGAAGTGATTGCCTGATGATGACTCCTGCTGTAAAATATCCAGCAAAGCCTCATACCATTCTATAAAGCAAAAAGCACACAAGAACTCAGCCTTGGACAGGGAAAAATGGTCAATGTTTCAAATTCACTTTCATTCATGGAATTTATTTATATGATTCTCAGGGCATGTGCAAAAAGGTGCAATATAGTTTATGAGGAGTCATCCCAGTCCAGACACCCATGTGTGTTTACATCTACACAGATATCTCCCACACATATAAGGAAGGAGGCAATTTCGCATGTGAATCCCTGTTCATGTACTGCTCTCCTAATGACATCAATGGTGCATCCCATGCAAAAGTAACACCATGTGTGCCTCAGAGCTCTAATTCCTACAGCAATTATCTATCTTTTTTTGGATGCTATCAGAAAGATTCTTACAATGCAATCCTATGCATGTCTAATCTGAAGTAAGACCTATTGAATTCAATGGGACTTACTCCCAGGAAAGTGTGTATAGGATTGCAGCCTCAGTTATTCAGTTGCTGCATTGTGTAGTCAATGGTGCACGATCCCTACCTTGTTACAAGATGATGGAACTGTCTATGTGTGTGGTGGACATTAGGAGAGGACGTTCCAAGGTAGTCACTATTTCCAGAGCTTCAGAGAGCCAAGCTACATGTTACGCTAATCACGTAGTGTGTAGCTGAGGCTTGTCTTTTTAAAAAAAATCTAGTGTAAGCATGCACAGCCCTGATTCAGATTGGGATGCCAATTGAAACTTTTTTCTTTCTTAATATTTCTCTTTTGTTAAACACATGGGGGGGGGAATTTTGGGGGGAATGGTGGGGGGAAGTCCCCCCCCTCGGAGCATTGTGGCCACAATTTGAATCAGGGCCGCATGCACTTACACTAGAGTAAAAAAAAAAGATAAGCAATTAGCATAATGTGTACTTTGGCTCAGAGATGGATCTGCATCAGGTGCTTTCCAACCATTCTTTGGGACCAATCACATATGAATGAAAGGAATGTCAACAACATTTAGCTGCATCTCTGTAAGCCTTGCCTGCAAGGCCCTGATAAACTTGTATTTACATCTGTATGTGAGTACCTGGCCAGACAATACTTATCTAAATCAGACATGAATTTATTCTTCCCATGATTCCTATTAAAAGAAATATCTTTGTGGACATTTATAGGACTGTACAGGAAAATACCTAACTATGCAAAAATGCCTGCTTGGTTTATTGATTCATTTTGGGCTTTCATAGGAAACTGAAGGATGAAAAATATCTCACCCATAGGCTTTATGTTCACATTTGACATGTACCGAGAACATCTGACTGTAGTGGGGGCCCTTGGTAGCTGCTGTTGCTGTTTCTTTGCTTGTTATTTTTCTTGGATTGGATTTGCAGCCAAATGGTTGTAATTGACCCTCTATTGGGACAAGCGAGGCTGTGAACATATGCTTTTCCTTTTTATTGAAAAAAATGGCCCAGAGTAAAAGAAAGGGAGAGAGAAATATTATCAGTATTTACTTTAAGTTGCCTTCATTTCCAGTTTTTCTGGCAGGATGTCAAGCTTCTGTCAGGGTACAGAACTTCACTGAAACCCAGCTCTTGAAGAAAAGACAACAACAAGCCAAATTCAAATTGAGAAAAATGCAAAAAGTAAGAGAGCAGCGGGATATGTACTGTCCTTTTGCACAGGCAGACAGCACACCTGAGCATTGACTGAAGAAATGTAAGGCCGCCAAGCATTCCTCTTCAGGGCAGTCATTAGTCAATTTGTCATCCATCATCCAAACACAAATGACTAAATTATAACTGCGGATATGCAAACCTCCAATGGTTCTTTACCTCAGGCCAATTATTTCCAGGCTAAACAAACTCCGCACCAGGCTTTAACAGGATCTCAGAAAGGCTACATAATAAGGATCAATATTCATTCACACACACACATACACACACCCTAAGTTTCAACAAATGCGAGAGTAGGATTTAATTTTTTAGCTTAAAAAAAAACCCTTATTGATGAGAAAACATATGACGGAAATCATTCTCAGTCTGGTCTTTGTTGTTCAAATTATTATCAGGAGCCAGGAGGTCTCTTTCTGTTTTGAAGCAGGGAAAAGGGAACCCTCCCTGGAGCTCTTCAATTTCATGCTCAATGTACTTGGTAATTTTGACTCTTTGCCCCTCCTCTCCTGCTGTCCATTCTCAGACACACTTCGACAGGAAAGATTCTGCAAGACGGTATCCATGATTTTGTTTCATGTCGGAAAAAGGAAGGGGAGGGAGGAAAAATACTATAACTGATTTTTTAAAGTGATCTGATCTGTAATAGAACATGATTGTCAATAAAATCTCAGCAATTTTGGCCCTAACAGGGAGGGTCTATAGTTCAGTGGTAGAGCATAAAGCTTGTGCGCATAATGTCACAGGTTCAATTCCTACCATATCTGCTTAAAGCAATCTGGTGCCCTCCAAATGTTTTGGACTATACACCCCATCATTTCTGATCATTGGCCATGCTGGCAGGAACTGATGAGAGTTGTAGTCCAAAACATCTGGAGGGCACCACTTTGGGGAAGGCTGACTTAAAGGCTGTTTGATAGGAAGACTGGGAAATACTTCTGCCTGAGACCCTGAAGTCTAGAGCTGTTGCCAGTTAGACCAAGATCTGACTCTGTATAAACCAGCTTCATAAGGTCCTATGTGCAGTACTAGTATGATCATGCCAGTAATTGTGTAGGGCCTCTAGCTTTCTGAACCTGCAGTTCAGAGTCCTTCTCCAGAACAGATCCCATGGGGCAGTTCTGCACATCACTGTGTTAGAGGTACAGTCCCCAAGAAAAACCATCTAAGTATGTAGAAGCACCCTCAAATATTGCCCATCTGCTATGGAGACGGAAGAAAACATCATCTTCAAATGAAATGCCTCACACAGCCTTTTCGAAACATAATACTACCATGTAACTGAATCTTATAACAATAATCAAGTAAGCCAATTGCAAAAGCATTTTATCTGTTTCTTTACAGTGTAGGTAACTTAGAAATTCAAGAAAGTCTTATTGCAGAAAACACTAATATTAATTTCTCTCTCATTAAGAACCCTAACCAGTCTCATGGATTTTATGACCTAATTTGTTACAGACCAGAGCTTTATAAAACTAATGTTATCAAAGTGGGAATCATCAAGAAATTATATCAGTTTGACTCTAAGTCTAATTTTTGACTATTCGGGTATGTCTAATTACTGCAATCATTTTTCTTTCTTTCTTTTTTTGTTTCCTCTGCATAGATCCACTTAATTCCATCTCTTAGTGTGGGCAAAAGCTGACAGTTGCATGACAAGGAATGTTTCCCTTTGTAAAAACTTACTTCCTCTCAATGTAGCTTTAGCCTAATTGAAATGTTTCCTATTAAGCTCAATCAAGGCAGCAATTATCTAATTACTCACTTATGCTTTTCCAGCCAAAAAATTGTCCAAGCAAGCACATTAGAATGGCTGGTTGCATATTTATTGTTGTTGTTATTTTACATTTCCCCTTTTGTTTTAAAAAATGGTTAATTTTTTTACCAGTTCTTTTTTTTTTTTTTTTGCTACATCCTCAAAACATTTGTTGATATATACAATGGTGACAAAATCACTATGTAATAAGGACATTCTGAAAAGATATACCTAAATTTAACCTCTTATTAAAATGAAATCTATCACTACCAAAGACAGAGAAAACCAAAGTCAGATATAGAAACAGAATATTCTAAATATAGAAAACAAATAAACGCTGCCTAGACGGCCACAGGAAAATTCAGAGTCCCAGCTCCAACCTCAGAAATGCGCTCTGAGGTCGGAGTTGGGACTCCAAATTCAGAGCATCCTCCCTCCGTCCTCATAGGCTGGCACAGTTCTCTCCACAGTGGCTGCAGCTCTGAAGCTGCAAGGTTGTCCTCAGAGCCGGCATTGGGTGGCATTCCAGGGGCTGGGGAGCGGAGGAGTGAGGGTCCACTGGGACAGGATGTATCCTGGCGGCACCTCAACCTGTCCTCCTAGCAAGCAGGCGCAAAAGACTGAGATGGCTGAAAACAGCCATCTAGGTCTTTTGGAGGGTGGGGAGAACTGCGGAGGTGACCTTCGCCTCCGTGCGCCTTCTGCCCTCAATAAGATGCCTATAATCCTCTAAGTCTGGAGGGTTACGGGCAGCCACATTGGATCACACTGCCCGACTGCTAGTGTATACCTAGGAGTTTGGAAAGAGGTGCTCCTGGACTATATAACACAGCCTTCCCCCAACCCGGTGCCCTTCAGAAGTGTTGGACTACCACTCCCATGGCTGGCTGGTGGGGATGCCGAGAACTGTAATCCTGCATATCTGGAGGGCCCCAGGTTAGGAAGGTATAACACATAGTGAAGGAAGTCACTAACTATGCATGCATTACCAAGGCTTAGATTGATAGAAGTGGCACCTGCGTTGGATGGGTACCCTCCACAATAGCCTTCTGCAACCTGGTTGCACCATGCTAGTCTGGGCTGATGGGAGTTGTAGTCCAAAACACCGCATATGTTTCTAGAGCTGGAGCCTCCTCACATGCTGGGGATTCTGCCAATGCCTACAATTCACAGTCAGCAAACCCAAAGGAGGATGGGCCTCCTGTACCTTGAATAGTTTGTAAGGAGGAATAATTTTGCTAGGTTCAGCTTGTCATGAAGGAGAGAAATCTCATAAGATTGCTTGATGTGTCCTATTATATGTGTGGTCATGATGATGATGTTATAGTAATACAGAAATCATTGTACGCAGTATGTTAAAGAGGTACATACGCAGATAACATAGACAGATGGAGTCTCTGCTCCCCAGGAGCTTACAATCAAAACTAGTGGGGAAACAATACAGGGAGGAAGGGAGAAACCAGGGTAGGAGTAAAGAATATGTACTGTGCTGTTGCACAAACCTCAAGTTTGTTTATGGTTATGAACAAATAATAATAATAATAATAATAATTATATATTATTATATATTATTATTATTATTATTATTATTATTATTTTATGATTATGATTCCAACCTTGTGTGTAAACATTTAAAACAAACAAAACAAAGAAACAAAAAACTGTCCTCAGATTTTGTTTAGAGAAAGCAAAGTGCAAAAATCACAACTGCTTCTTTTCCTATTTAGTATGAATTAACATTAACCTAACTACAGGAAAAACAAAAGAAAACAGTATTTATAAAATGCTGTATAACATGCTAAAACGATACAAGTCCTATTCAGGCATTCACCTGAACATGTGAGGGCTTTAAGTGGGTAGAGCAGTGTTCTCCAACCTTGGGTCCCCAGATGTTTTTGGCCTACAACTCCCAGCATGCCCCAGCCAGCTATGCTGGGGACCCAAGGTTGGAGAACACTGGGGTAGAGGGTTAGGACTGTGGCTGCTGGCCCCGTCCCTATGTCTCCTGGCACACCAGCCCCGCCCCCATCAGTTTAGACCTTGCCATGTTGAGTCGGCAAGGTCTGAGTAGGAACTCTACTCATATTTGCTTGAATGTGAGTAGAACTCTCCGCACAATCATGATCCCTGCCTTATCAGGGTTTTTGATTGCTACAGTCTTGTGTTCTACTTTTTCACAGCCCATTTATCTGCTTTAATTACTAAACAAAAGGTATAACTAAAAAGAATTCACCCCATTCTTTCTGAGATGTAAATAAGAACTTAGAAAATATTATATATATATTCCTTTTCTCAATAAATGTGGACAAACTGGATAGACATGTGGTACTTATGACTACATCTCTTGCCCATTAATACATCTCACCAGGAGCTAACATTCCAAGCCCATGAGCAGTTTTGGGCAGCTGCCATTTTAGAAACAAAATTATTACACCCCCCTTTCCATCTTTTAATGCTTTAACACTTTTTCTCTCTGTCATCCCTGCCTGAAGCCCAGGATCAGAAAAAAATGTGTTGTAGAGCATTTCCAAGTATATAAATGACTTGGCTAAGGCAAATATATTGAAGCTATATATACAGGGATGGAAACTGAAGTTTAACACAATCCTGTTACTGGAAAGAGATTTCAGCTTCTCAAGAGAAGCTTCCAGGAGGAAGCCATGTTAGTTTGTTGCAGCAAAAACAAATAGATTCTTAAAGCGCCTTAAGGACTAACAGATTCATTGTGGCATAAGCTTTCATGGACTACTAGAGTCAGTCTACTAATGTCTGGGCTTGAAAAAACAAAGGTGTTTCACTTTGGTTCGGTACATACCTGGATACATAGAGACAGTTTTAGGTTACTGATAATTTATGAATTACAAACATGGGTGGCTTAAATGAATATTTCAAAACTTAGTTTCATTTTTTTATTAGGAATGAAGAAGTGGAATGTCTAAAGACTGTAATCACCCTCCAGTTTTCTATAATTTGCCAAATTATTATGGCATATCATTTTATTCAAATTATGGCGGGGATCCCAGTGAATGACCCCTCATTATTTGTTCATGGTCAAATACTGCAGTGCCAAGTCCTCCTTGTAGTTAAGAATGTGCTGGCAGAAGTGGTGGCCTACCTTTCCTATTGCCTCGTGGGGCCATCAGAGAGCAGCAGCAGGTGGGAGGGGCCCCTTGCGCTCCAGCCCTGCATAAGTCAGGATCATTGCCCTCCTGTACACATCATCACTGGGAAGAAGGCACCTCCACCCTACTGTTCTCCCCAGAGAGCCTCCACTTGTCTCCCTTCCCGATTAATTTACCTTCCTCCAGCAGGCATACAAAAATATACAATTTTTTTTAAAAAATGTTTGACTTGATAAACAAGCAAGGTCTTACAAGACAAGTAGTCGTAGGGATGTAACCGCTCACCTTGAGTGGGCATAACGGGCCGAAATCGGCCCCGCTCATGCCCGCCAGAGACTCACTTTGATATAAGAGTGTTTTGGATTACAAGCACGGTTCCGGAATGAATTATGCTCTCAATCCAAGGTATTACTGTATTTTATTGTGGCAGGCTTACTTTAAATTGGTGGTTTGCTAATGGTAATTTGTGGTTTTAATCATTTGTTATGTTGGAAATTATATGTTGTTTAATTATTGTACGCCGCCTTGGGAAAACTGTGGTCCTAAAAGGCAGCTTAGAAATATTTAAAATAATCTAAAATGTTTTGTATTAATCTGACACTCACAAAATGAAAAAGTGCATGGAAAAAGCCAGAAGGGAGAAGATATGGCTATTACGTGTGTGTGTGTGTGTGTGTGTGTGTGACTTTGTCCACATGTCAATAAATACAATAAAGGCACACAATCCTATGCATGTTTCAGACAGAAAAAAGGCCTACCACTCCCAGCATGCCCCAGCCAGGATAGCTCCCCCAAAATGCAAGTCAGCCCTTGAGGTTCTGCACCCTTGCCCTAAGGCTTCCACTGCAGAATCACAGTTGTCCTAACCCACTTATTTCTCTGAACCTTCCTTGGTGTAGCAGGAAGCAAGCAGCAGCAAAGCTTTGAGAGAGAAGCACCAGCCACTTTATTAGCTTTCCACAACTAAAATCTGTAAGGTTTACTGTGAAGTAGTTAAAAAATGAGACATTTGTCTTTGTTCACAATAGTGTTTTTACAGTTTGATTGGATAGGTTCATTTTGAAGAGTTCCAGAGTATGCAGGGGGAGGGAGAGAGAGAGAGAGAGAGAGAGAGATTGTATACACCCATAAGCGCTGTACAACCGATGAATTGAACCAGTGGAGCTCAGGAGTGGGGCTGGCAGACATGATCCTAATTCTTTCCATGCTATGCATTAATTGAAAAAGGCTAAATACCGATTATAACCCAGGGTGAAATAAGTCCACATCGGGTTCTTTCTAGGTCCTGCTTTGTTTTATTTATTTATTATTTTATTTGTTAATGTTACTATATCCTCCATTCTGCAGAGAAGACCCATCTCCATGTCATCGCCAGATGGAAATCTGTAGGCTGTGGCATGGATGACAAGGCCTCTCCTGAAGATCATAGCAGCCTGGGAGGTTGGTAGAGGGCAGGGGTGGGCAAGTTCGGTCACTCTGGGGCCAACTCCCCCATGGACCTGCCACAGGCTGCACTTCCCCTGCTGCCGCCCCCCAAAAGCAGAAAGTCAGGATCTAAGCCTCTGTAACCACTACAGAGGCTTAGAATTGAGAAATTTAGCTTGAAAACAAACTAAATTTGTCCATTATGAACGTCCCTACTGGTTTGCCACTGACCTTCAGCAGCAAACCACAACTTTTTCTCCCTTTTTTCCCAATAGCAAAAATAATTATATGGGCTACACGGGGGGGGGGGGGCAGGGCAGCCTGAGTGTTGTTCACTCCTGGTATATAGGGAGACCTTCCTTGAGATAACCTGGTTTTCCAGTGTTATGTTCACGATAATACCGGTGGTGTTCAATATGACCAAACTGTCAACATCTCCATCCAAGGTCCCATTGGCATCACCTCCAAACCTGCAATTATTGATTTCGGGTTATTTTCATATGCGTCTTCTTTGGGGATAATCGCAACCTATACCTTCTCTTAGAGGCATAATACACTGTTCCCCCCAATCCGATACCACTAATAGTACAAAGGGGCTCCAGTGTCACAGCCAGCTCTGAGCTAGACAGTTTAGCCTTAATTACTTTAATAGCAGGGAATGTTGTATGCAGCGAATGGGGATGTGTACAGACTCAGAGATCATTCCCAACACTGAAGGGGAAGCAGCTCTGCATGTTCAAATCAGATTTGTCTTGTGTCTGGATCATATGCTTTGAAATTATAAATCTCTGCTGAAAGTCTGTATTGAAAAATCAGAATGCGACATCACTAAATGCATCATCAGCCTTCTTTAAACATTGCAAAGCACAGGAGAATACACAATTCAGGAAGAAATATCATTTACATTCCATTGTTTATGTTGCTGAAGTTAACAGTGATACAGAGCCTGTTCTTATTGCCTTTGCGAAAATCACATGCAACCCATTCAGTCCCATTGTGATGAATGGGATTGCATCAATTTGAACTTAATGGCTGCTAGGTTAACTTTGCTATGTAATTACTGCAAGAGCTCATTAAGACTCTGTTTTCATGTCACCTGCGATTATAGCTAGAAAATATGTAAATTGGATTGAGAGTAACTAATGAAATCAGTAACAATAGAATTAGATTTTATAGTTTCAGTATTTCAGAGCATATTCGCAAAGGAAATAATGGTATTTATTAGATGCTACTAGGATTAAAGGCTGAAACATAAACAGTGCAATGGGATAGCGAATGGGATAGGTGGTTGAGAACTTAAACTAAGTTAGACTGAAGTCATTAAGTCAAAATGCATGGAGGAGACTGATAGATTTATTAAAGTGAAACAGAGGAATCCCAAGTGCTATACAGTGTGTATACACAGATTAGATTAATTCTTTCTATTCTCTGAAAAATATAAACAAATGTGCATCCAGAAAGCATTGCTGCAATTACCTCTCTTCTGCATGATTAGCAAACTGCTCACTTGTAACAATAGTACAGGGCTGGCAAGCATGATCTGTACAATTTACCACAATGAATCTCAAAGAAAACATGATGTCAGAGTTTTGATGTAGGTGGTCTCTGAATGCAATATGTGGATTTCATAGAACACAGATTTAATTTAAAATGTATATGGAAAGAGGCAGTGCATATGCACAGCACAAACCACAAAGATACAACCTCTGTATACAGATGTTTAACCTGTAACAGGACACATTCCTTCAAATTAAAGTTTAAATTACTCCCAGAGGAACAGTTGTCTAGTCAATTCCACAACTGGATAGCTAAATTACAGTATTAGATTGCCATTAGGTATTTATGGTATCCAAGAAACAGTCTACTGGCTACAAAAATATATATTATCTTTTAACATGGGTCTGATTAGTTATGCTACATGTCCTGAAAAAAACAAAAACAAAACTTTATTGGTAGATACCCACAAGATGAGTCAGAAGTCACCTCTGTGGTCATCTAGTCTCCAGTTCTTCCCAATAAATGTTCCTTATTGTGCATGTGGGCATTTTTGGACCACTAAACTGATTTCTGATACTCTGGGGACCATACAGCTCTTATTATCTGAAAGAGTGAAACAAGTCAGGTAAAATAACACTACACACATTTCTTAATTTTTGTATGATTAGATAAAATAAAAAGATATATGCTTTTGGTTATTGTTTCAGACTTAGGAATCTTGGTTTAATCATTCTGTTACCAATGGAAGAAGGAACAATATAGCAGAAAACACACAAAAACCAGGGGAGGGTTGCCAGTTTTTTAACCAAGATTTTACACTCACAGTCATAATTTGGACATGCTGTTCCTGCATAGATGTGTGGGGATGGTGCATCTCCCACACAATGGACCAAAGCATCATCTGAACTGGCCCTTTATCAGCTGGAACCATCTGCTTGCATGTACTTTTAATTCCTGTCTTCTAGTTGGACGTTGTTGGCCCACCACTGTCCACTAGGCCATGACATTAGGCTGCTAGACTCTGCCCCAAACCATATCAACTCTTGCACAAGTGTGCCTCTATTTGTACATGTGAAATGTTGGGGGCATATGTAAACTGTGGTTGAGTTCAATGATACATTGGTTTTCTTTTGTTTTAGTCTGATATTTGATTGAAATATAAATCTTATCCTTAGGAATAAACTTTCAAAAAGGGAATAAAAATAATTGGGCAAATGTCTGATCTGAAGATACCCAAAGAGATGGAAGATATCTTTTTTATAAGATATATAGGAATGGCATATTTTTTGAGACATGGACCAATGGGAAAATTTGGCATCTGTCTTTCTACTAAGTTTGCCTCTGGACTGGAGTATAGGATTCTAGGATTCCCTATATTTGATTCTAGGATTCCCTATGCTGGAAAATCAAATTAAATGTCATTATATAACAAAAGACATTAGAGCATGTGAAATGTTGCCTTCTTAGATCCTCTTATTATGCAGGCAATGAAAATGAAGGCTCTAGGCATATCCACATTCCCAGTTCATTTTCAAGGCTGTTTCTAATATTTAGTTGGTGCTCATTTTAATAGGGGAAAATAACTGGCAATTATTATAAAGCAGTGACCCGCACTATATGTAATCCAGCCAATCAGTAGAAAGGATTTTAAGCTTTGTATTATTTTGTATTTCTGCAAACAGCTGTATTTAATTTTTTTTCAGGATTTTGTTTTCCAAAACAACTTTTAAGGCATCTCTGTGTCCAAGAAACTCTTTAGTCCTAGGTGGTCAGCACATTAGCAAAATCTGAAAAAGGACCACCAATTAGATTCCATAGTCTCTTTCTATATATATGTATAGGTGTATATGCACATGTGCGCATGCACGCACAGGCACACACCCACCCAGAGATTCTCAGATAACATGCGTACATTGGGAATCACCCCAACCCAGAAAGGGCATGCAATCTACATGTGGAAACAAGCTTCCACATAAAGATCAACCTTCTGGGCCCAGGGCATACAAACAAACTGGTGGCCAGTAAAGGAGTTTGCTAGCAGGAACTAGGCTGGCCGCTTATGAATCGCCAAACAAGATGAAATGTAGCACCAAGGAAGAGGACAAAAGAGCACACTGATTTACATTAAAAACGCCAATGCTGATTTATAGATGCAAATTTAGAAATATTTTTCATATTTTAAATAGAAATAGAGTGAATTTCACCATGGTGTGGAGGACTATGACGAGGTGAGCTCTGTGCCTTGCTCAGTCTGCCGTCCAGGTGCTAACTGCTGATGGGCAACTTCAAGGCCCAACTCTTGCTTCTGATGGTTCTTTATCTTTAAACCAAACTGGGACTGGGCAGCCCTTAAAAGAGGATGCCTTCAAATAGAGGACTGTCCTCTGTAAGAGAGGACACCTGGCCACCCAGGTAGGAACTGCCGGCCATCACTGCAGAGTGGTTAACGGTGGGAGGGATTCTTGTCCCTAACAGAAACCAAGAGGAAGTTGCCGTGCAGGCAGGGATCACTTCAGTCAGCACCATTCAAGCATGTGGCAGCTGACTGGCTAGGCATCCTCATTGGTATCTGCAGCACATGTCTGTGTAGGGGGCCAGTAGGCCAGTCAGGAACCACATACTTGCATGGTGCTGACTAAAGTGGTGGCATCTACTGTACTAATAAATTGCTTCACAGGCCACTACTGTATGAAAGGACGCTGCTCAAGGAGAAAATTCCATTTCCAACATGGGAGAGTGCATAAACACATGGATGTCCTGTTTGATGCACACAGAGATGTTTGCCAGTGTTGGCTGAGAACACCAGCCACCTGTTTGGGGCATGGGTAATCATTCCCAGGTGGTCACCATGGACCATATCTTTAGCAAGGGGCTGGGGCAGGAAATCGTTTTGTACAATAGGCAGTAGATATTAGTGGCATGAAGGGTTTTGGACTCTTAAGATTTTCTAAAATAAATATTACTATATAATTATGCCACTATTGAATATCATGCTGCTGCCCTGATAATTGCCTCAAATTAACACTTAAGGATTTCCTTCCCTAAATATACAACTTGATAGATCACTTTATGTTTCACAGGAATTCATTGCTCCCCAAAGAATAGCTAGTGTCTAAACATTTAAAGTGGGGGAAGGCCACACAAGCCCTGCAGGCTATAAGTGGTTCACTAAAGGAATTGTTCCTGAGAAGGTCTGAATTGCCACCCTACAACTTTCTCCACAGCGTTTCCCATGTGAAGCACAGGAACAGGGGAGGATGCTTTATACTGGGCCAGTTCGCATGACCAGGCAGCCTACCATGGCTTATTTAAGAGAGCCAGTGTGGCGTACTGGTTAGAGTGCTGGACTGGGACTCGGGAGATCCAGGTTCTAGTCCCTACTCGGCCCTGAAGCTCGCTGGGTGACTTTGGGCCAGTCACTGACTCTCAGCCGAACCTACCTTACAGGGTTGTTGTGAGGATAAAATGGAGCGGAGGAGGAGGACCATGTAAGCCGCCTTGGGCTCCTTGAAAGAGGGGAAAAGGCAGGGTATAAATGTAAGAATAAATAAATGAAATAAATGGTGGGCTGTGGCACATGCGGGTGGCCGTTTTGAATACAGTCATGCCTTGAATTGAGAGCATAATTCGTTCCGGAAACGTGCTTGTAATCCAAAACACTCTTATATCAAAACGAAATCCCCCAAAAAAAATTTGTACAGAGATTTTTAATTTAAGCCGTACTACAGTACTTGTATTGCAAGACGTCGCTTGTATATCAAGTGGGAAAAAAATAATTTTTAAATATTTAAAAATTTGCTTGTCTTGCAAAACGCTCTCAAACCAAGTTACTTGCAATCCAAGGTATTACTGTATTCAACCCTAAAACAGCCCATGGGTTCTGTGTGGTTTGTTAAACATGCCAACAAACCGCCCTCGCCAGGTTCGTAAAACATGACAACCCATAGTCACAGCCTGAATGTTCAAAACTTGCCCAGCATGCACCAGCACGTGCTGCAACCCACCGTGGCTTAAATAAGCCTCGGTGGGCTGTGGTGGTTGTGCAAACCCAGTCACCGAGTCAGACCATTGGTCCATCTAGCTCAGTATTGTCTACACTGATAGGCAATGACTGGGTTCACATGACACACAAAGCCACGGTGGCTTAGTGTGTCATCTGGACCTAATCCCCTCCCCCAGAGGTGGCTTCAGGATGGCTACAAAGCCACCCCAAGAAGCCATGGCTTGTAGGGTGTGCTTAACCCTCTGTGGCTTGCTGTGTCATCCAAACCCAGAGGACACAACCCATGGGGGGGGGGGTCCCATGCCACTCTTGTCAAGCAGCTCCTGGCAAGCACCTATGACAGCTGCCCAAAGTGCCCAAGTGGCAATTTGGGCAGATGTCATCGGCTTCCCTGCTGCTGCCCACCACCTCCCCAGAGCTGAGGAGGTGGCGGGTGGTGGCACCGCCGGTGCACGTTCTCCTGGGTCTACACGGGAGTAGACCCAGGAAACGGTGAACCATCCGCCAGCCACGCCGATCGCCCTGCGAATAGGGTTGTAGTCTAGCTGCCCTTTTAATCTTTAGATCAGTGACCTTTCTCTCTCTCTTAACTCCCCTAAATTTCATATACCAAAACTTGCAGAAACTAGGGTGCCTCTGCTACTTTATGGTGATGGTGCAGCTCTTCTTTTCTCAAACTTAAGTAGCTTTAAAACATTTACTAAAGGATTTTTTCAAATTACTGTGAGCATGAAGTTCTTTCAACTAACTATGACAAGACCAGAGTTTTAGTATTTTCAAAAAGAAATAAAAATATAATTGGTCTTTAGATAGACATCTACTTGAACAAGTCTCAATATATAAATATTTAGGACATTTTTTCATTCTTCTTTATCTTGGATATCCCAAAAGAATTATGCTACTGATAATGTGCATAATAGTATGGCTGCTACTCAGCATTTCTTCTATTCTAAAGGGGGCTGTGATAAAATAGCTGTGATAAAATGGAGAGGAGAAGGAGGAGGATTATGTAAGCCGCCTTGGGTTCCTTGCAGGAAAAAAGGCGGGGTATAAATATAATAAATAAATAAATAAATAAATATCCCCTCAGTACTGCAAGTTTTTACTGCTAAATTACTTGCTCAGCTTCTACACGAAAAAAAAGAAGGAAAAAAACAAGAAGTCCTACAAAGTCAGTAAAGGGGAACTGAGTATCTAGATTTATTTCTATTTATGTATGTAATTATTTAATCTATTTATAGGCTGCATTTCACTGCAAGACTCCCAGGGTGGCTTAGGATTTAAAAAGATACAAGAAAAAACTCTATACTAAACAAACACAGGAGTAGGAACCCTAAAAACAGTAACATCCAGCAGAGAGATAAAGGCAATGCTAAAACTAGTTATAAAACATTCCAGGAGGCCTGGAAAACGAAAAATCCTTTCCTGGGACTGAAAATGCATCAGAGTTGAGGCCAGGCGAGCTTCTCTGCCAATTCTGTTTGGCATTCCGAATAGGTGGTGCCACCACCAAAAAAGCCCTCAGTCACCATCTGCCTGACCTCAGTTGGCAGAGGGTCTCAGAGGAACACTTCTGATGTTGAATGAATGGACCAGGCAGGCTCATGAAGAATAAGGTAGTCTTTTAAGTAGCTAGGCCCCAAGCCATCTAGAGCTTTGGTGAGAGTGTTGGACTGGGACTCGGGATATCCGGGTTGTATTCCCCGCTCGGCCATGAAACTCACTGGGTGACTTTGGGCCAGTCACTGACTCTCAGCCTAACCTACCTCACAGGGTTGTTGTGAGGATAAAGTGGAGAGGAGGAGGAGGATTATGTAAGCTGCCTTGGATTCCTTGCAGGAAAAATATGATAAATAAATAAATAATAAAACAGCTTGTACTTTGAATGGGGCCTGGAAACAGACTGCAGCCAGTTGTTTAAGCACTGTTGAGATGTGTTCCCTGCCACTGTTCCCAGTTAGTAACCTCACCGCTGTATTTTGTGTAAACAGAAGTTTCCAGGAAGACTTCAAAGTCCAATCCCCATGTATAATGCATTGCTGTAGTCCAATTCAGAGGTAGCAGGGCATGGATTACTGTGGTCAGGCTGTTCAGGAGCTGTTGCAGCTGGTGTACCAGTTATAGCTGGTAACACACACACACACACACACACACACACACTTCCTGCCATGGATTCCAGTTTAGTCTCCAGTGGCAATGCTGGATTAATCAGTACCACAAAACTGTGAATCTGATTCTTTAGTGGGAGTGACCCATCTAGAAGAGGTTGAACACTACCTCTCTGGTCAGACAAACCAAGATCTCCATCTTAGCTGGATTTAGCTTCTTGAGTTTATTGGCTCTTATCCAGTCCACTGCCGCTTCCATATAGTGATTCAGGGCTGCCAGACCCTCATCCAGCTATGATGAAAAGGACAAATAGAACTGGGCATCATCAGCATATTGATGGCACCTCACTCCAAATCTCCAGATGACCTTATTCAATGGTTTCATGTATATTTGGGTAGGCAGCTTGTGGCCCTCCAAATATTTTGGCCTACAACTCTCATCAGCCCTAGCCAGCAAAGCCAATGGTGAGGGATCATGGGAATTGTGGGCCAAAATATCTGGAGGGCCACTAGTTGCCTAGCCCTGACATACATTTAAATAGCATGGCAGACATGATGCTATCTTGCAGGACCCCATAGCATAAGTTCCATGGAGCTGAGCAGCAGTCTCCCAGCACCATCTTCTGATATCATCCATCCAAGTAGGAGTAGAAGTACTGAACTACTGTGTCCCCAATTCCCAACTCAGACAGCCTATCCAGAAGGATGACATTGTTGATGGTACTGAAAGCTGCCAAAAGGACCAAGAGGATTACACTACCTTTGCCCTTCTCCTGGCGTACATAATCCATCAAAGTGACCAATGCAGCTTATGTGGGAACACCAGGTCTATAAACCAGATTGAAAGGGATCCAGATAACCAGTTTCACCCAAGACTGGAGTTGTACAGCAACCACTCACTGAATCACCTTGCTCAAATTTCCTCCATAGGTTAAAGTGGGGCTGATTCAGTCTACAGAGAAAATCTGCGCAAAGCAGGAAATTTGTGCAAATTGAACTGGGGATCAGGAATGAAATGAACAAGCACGCGTTTGACAATTTGTGAATATTTTCAGCCGACGTGCTCATGCTCAGAGTTTCAAATGGGGCATGCTTGCACGTTTTGTTAGCAAAAATGAAATTCTCATTTATCCCTACTTACAACTGCGTACTTCAAGGCGGCTGGAACCACCTTCTCTTTTAAAGCGGCATTAATCACCTTCTGGACACATATTGGCAGCAAAGACAAGATGACATTGATCGTCTCAAATCAATTAGTACATACTACATACTGAGCCTGGGACAGGGTTCCAGTGAGGCACACTTACCTGTTCCATGGAACTGTCTCTATCCCCCAACCCCATCCTCGAGTTTCCTTCTGGAAAAACACATGTGCATTGACAGCATCTCTCTTTTCAGAAGTTCTCATGTCTAATCCAAAATAATGTTTTCTCAATTCAGAGGAATGTAAAGGTCAGTCTGAGGGTTCTGGGGAAAAGGAAATACTGGAGGGGAATCAGGAATACATGTGGAACATTCTCTTCAGGATTCCATAGTATTGTAATGTATAAAGGAACCGTTTTGGAAATAAGATCCGTAAATGGTCCATAGTGGTTGCAAAGATCATTATATAAAAATAATCTTGTGGCTTGTGATTTTACTTTGATCAACAGAGAAAATCTATAGCTGAAGTTGCAAAGAGCAATGGCTTTGTTTTTTAAACTTGACATCCTGGAAGTGGGTTGAGTTGAACTCGAAGATACAAAACTAATCAGGATTACACAATTCTGGTTTCATAATTGTTTAGGTTCTATGTAAAATTAACCACCACCCCTTCAGCATGAAAATTTGGCCCATGTGCTGGGAAAAACATAGAATTTTCTAAGCACAGATATATTATAAAGGGGGTAGAGGAGTAAAACGGCTTCATTCCACAGTCCATATCCTGTGGCATATGCATTTTCATCAGTATGTTTGTCTTGCAGACAAAATGAATATCAGATGGTGGTTTTGAAAAAGGGCAGACCTAACATGAGGTGATTAGCTTCAAAAACAGATTTTATTCTTGATAAATTATTACCAAATACAATCATCTGTTGATTGAGGATATAAAACAGATTTGTCATAGTATAACCCAATGGTTAAATGAAAAACGGAAATAATACGTTTATTTAACATGGTCTGGCATTAAGCTCCCAGAAGTACAAATTTAAGGCCAATAATTAAATTTTCAATTTAAAGATATGCATTTCTTCAACCAAAGTCATTTCTTGAGGTCACCTATTTCACTTTGGTTACTTTTATTGCATTATATATACACATTATATATATATATATATATATATATATATACCAGTCATTCCTACATACAAGCAATCTTTTTGAATTGGCGGGTCTCCAAGCGCAATGCGGTGGGGGGAGAGGATGAAACAGTGATATCAGTATAGTTACTGAACTAAAGACTAGGGGGCACTAACCCCCTATATCCTGGGGGTATATACAGTGTTGGGACGTATATTATTTGTAATGCTGACTTTTGTAATTGGCAGTGAACTAAAACCAACATTATGCAAATGGACTTCCACTTTCACAGCAGGAATTTCTTTTTCCCACTTCTCCACTGCAGCCCCCTGCACACCTTCCAAATCTGCTCCAGAGGGACCCCCAAACTTCTGGAGCAGATTTGGGGGCTGTGTGGGGCACTACAAGATGGAGGGGGGATTTGATCTGTCAGCAGTTTCTCTTCTGCTGGCAGAAGGACAGTTTGATACCACTCAGTACTAGGAGTTTCTGATTACCAACAAGGTAGTGGAAGACAATGCTGATATGAGCATATTATGCCAGTATTTTGTAATCTGCACTGCCTTCATGTCCACTTTGGGGCACAATTCAAAGTGCCAGTATTAACTGTTTAAAGCTCTAAATGGCTTGGGGCTGGGTTACCTGAAGGATCATCTCCTCCCATATATACCTGCCCAGATCTTAACGTCACCTTCAGAAACCTTGCTCTGGGTGCCCCCACCAAATGAGGTGGAATGGGTGGTATCCATTGGATGCCCGAAATCCTCTGAGTTCAAAGGGTTACGGGCAACCACACTAAATGGTGTTGCCCGTGTGTTTTAATCTTTGTTTTTTGTTGTTTTTTTTGTTTTTTTTTAAAATATTTTATTAAATTTTAAAACAATACAAAGAAAATAACATACACACATAACTAATATTGTGCTCCCATCACCATGGGACCAAACAATCCAATAACTCTATAATTGTTCATTATTCCAAAAATACAATAAATCTTGACAGGGTAAACTCCCTTTCCCCCTTTTAAACACATATTCCAAAAATAAACCCCAAATATCCTTAAAATTATTTTTCTTTAATTGACCCCTTTTGCATTTAATATTACAAGTCAACATATCATTCAAAGCCATATCCCATACTTCCTTATACCATTCATTAATAGTGAAAACTTGCTTTTCCATTTCCTTGCTATCATTAGTCTACCTGCCGTTAACAAATTTATGATTAATTCTTTAACATTTTGAGAATCGATCACCTTTTCCGTTATTGTTAGCAAAGCTAGTTTAGGGCATACCTCTAAATCAACTCCAACAATTTCTGATATTTCCTCAAAAATCATTTTCCAAAAATCCTTTACATTTTTACAACTCCACCACATATGAGCATATGTACCCAATTCCTGACATCCTCGCCAACACATTGGAGAACATTTATTATCTATTCTATTTAATCTCACTGGGGTCAAATACCATCTCCAAATTAGCTTATAAAAATTCTCTTTAATTCTTATAGACATATTTTTCAATATTCGCCTATCCCAAATCTTATTCCACTCATCCTTTGATATTTCCTCTTCAAACTCTGTATCCCAAACTATTTTAAGATTTTCTGCTTGCTCTTCTGATTTCTGCAACATTTTATATAACATCTTTGTAAGACCCCTAGCTGATGCATTTCCTTCTACAAGTTCTCTAGACATAACCACCTGCTCAAATGCAGTGAAATCCCTTTCATGCTCATGTCTCCTCTTCCATTTCTTACCCCATTGTACTAATTGAATTAAATTTAACCAAGAAATTCTTCCTGCCCCAACCCTATCAATTATTTGCTGTCTTGTCTCCATTTTTTCCAGCCAATCCATTAAAGTTATCACCTTTTTCTCTCTAAAAATTCGTTCCAAATTTGTGTTTTAATCTTTGTACTGCTGCTGGCTTTGGTGCTTTTTTTGTGTGTTTTTTTTAGTGTTCTTGTGTTTTTAGCTTTTAAATGTTTTTATGTTAGGTTATTGTATTTTATGGTTTTAAACCTTGTTTTGTGAACTGCTCAGGGATCTTCGGCTATTGGGTGGTATAGAAATGTAATAAATACATATGCACAGGACATTCTGAGCATCAGGCTATTCCAGGGAATGGGAGGTCTATACACACCTCCCATATCTCCATCCTGCTCTCCTTCTCCTTCTGAATAACTTGCAGAAGGTTGCAGAGACAGGAATCTACAGAGCCCTCCTGGAATTGCTCTGCCTCTGGCTGGATCTGCACTAAGAAGAATCATCTCCCTGATATTTTGTATAATATCAGTAGTCATAAGTGTTTTGATTTATGATGATGATGATGATGATGATGATGAATAATTTTTTTCTAAGCCAATAAGCATTATAACCCTTTAATGCATCTCTTTCAGTTATCCTGTGCTGAACCTAAAAGATACCCACTGAAGGGTGGGGGAGGGACTACTCAGTATTGATTAATTTGGGATGATAAAACTCCACAGGATGATCAAACATGTTAGTGTGAAGGACTCAAATCAGTCCTTTCCCTCAAAGAAGAGAGAGCAAGGGCGCAAGCTGCCACGCTCTACCCTGTTCCCTTCCTCAATGAGCTCAACTTACAGCCTTGGCCAAGGCACTGAACTGGAGAGACACAAACCACACCCTGTTAGGGTTAAACAAAAGATTTATTAGGGTTAAAAGAATAAGAAGGGAGAGGGGAAGGGAGGAAAAAAGAAATACACACGGTATAAGGGTCTAACAGCAGTCTACTGTGGCTCACGCTGGCTCAGCTTGTCTGAGCGTTGCAAGCTAAGCAGGGTCAGGCCTGATTATTACTTGGATGGGAGAGCCCTCCTCTACCCCCCTGCACTGAGCAGGGGGTTGGGCTCGATGGCCCTTCAAACTCTATGATCTATGAGTCTACACTGGTACACACAATCAGAGCGAAGAAAATAACAAAGCTATGTCACCGCAGCCAGTCACCCAAGCCAGGGGGTTATTTCTCTTACGGGGACTTACTCACGCAGCAGCCCCCCTCCGCCCTTCGCATCACTGGGGCAGAAGAAAAAAGACACCAAACTCTCTGCCAGGCAGTCCTATATCCCCCCCCCCCAGCTCATGGCCTGATCTTTTCAGCCAATCATAAATGAATCTTTCACCTCTGGTGCCATCTCTGACCAGAACATCACCTGACAGGTTCTCAGCTGTAAATTATTCAGGTAAGCAATCCTAGCTGGCCAAATGGCCTTGAGAACAGGGTAGCTATTTTACAAGATAAAAGGTGAGACATCTGGAACCAGGGAGAATCTTCCCTGAGGGGGCACCTTCTCGAAGGGCACAACCTGAATTTAAGAAAAGCTTTTCTTCACAGTTAGGTAGACATTGTAGGAATAGCTCCTCAACTGTTGATTAAAACCTAGCTGCCTATAGCTGCCTATATATATAAAATGCTATCTCAATGAGAGTTATCTAAAGGCCTAACTAAACTTAATGGAGGACTAGTGGCTGTTGCCAACCTTCCCCATGGGTCATCCACCCCCACCCCCCTGCCACTCAATAATTCTAGCAAAAGGAACAATATAATATTACTAATTCATTGGCTGCCAGGGCTACTTGTAGGGGGCAGGGAAATGTTGAACAAGATGATATCATGCCATATGTTTCTTTTACCAGATGTTGCAAGGGACACACATGGGAGAGACATGGGCTGGCAACCGCTATGCATTCCTCATAAAGTCTAGCTAGGCCCTTGTGCACCTGAAAACTTCATCATACATCTGATGAAGTAAACTCTAGCCCACAACAGCTTACCCCATAATACATTTAAGGTGCTACAAGACTCTTTCTTGGTTTTGTTGCAACAGACTAACACAGCTACTCTTCTGAAGGTTGTTAACTGGAGTCATAGGAATTGTCCCTGAAAAAAGCAAGTATGCAAGCAAGCGAATGGTTGCATACACTGCCACATTAAGAGGACATGAAGAACTGGCCCAAAGTCACAGGGTTCCTTAGTCCTGCTTAAGGTTCCTGACTAATCATTTCAGCACCACAGCCACTGATGGATCAGATAGGGTACTCTTGGATCCAGCTTTGTCACTGGAGGCCCAGGTGGCCTCAGTGGCTTGGAGTACCTTTTACTTTGTTTGCCAGCTATGACCAGTCCTGGATAGGAATAGTCTCTCCCCGATGGCCCATGCTCTGGCAACATCCCGATTGCACTACTCTAATGTGTTGTATGTGGGCTGCCCTTGAAGACAACCTGGAAGCTTCACCACTACTGCAGCATGAGGCTGCTAGAACATTTAATGGATGCAGCCAGATGGGGTCGTACTACACTAATAGGAAGGGAGCTGTGCTAATTGCCTACTTACCTTTTAAGCAATAAGAGGCTTGGGACCCAAATACCTGAAGGAATCCCTCCCCCAATACCAGCCTGCCCATGTCTTAATATCTGCAGCGGAGGCTCTTCTCAAGTACCTTCTGCTCATTATGTGGCAACTATGGAAAGAGCCTTCTTTGTTATGGCACCCCATTTCTGGAACACCCTCCCCCACAGAGGTGTGACTGGCATAGACCTTGCAATCATTCGGGCATCAGGTCAAAACTTTTCTATTTGTCCAGACATTTTAAATTGTCCATTCAGTCCTATTGCATTTTTATTGCTTAATGCTTTTAAAATATATATATATTGTATGCCATTGTTTTTATTGAATTTTATGGTCCTTTTTGGTTATATTTACCACCCCAATACCTTTTGGTGAAAGGCAGTTTATCAATATTCAAATACATAAATAAATAACTATGAAGACTGTGGTGATCATTCAGTACTGTGGAGTTTTGTGAGTTCTGTGTTCATGCCCCTTGTATTGTGAAGGTAGCCTAATCCTACAGGCTGGTTGGCACAGCAGCTTCCAAAGTGTAATTTTCAGTTTGGTTTGGGAACGAAGTGTGACTTTGTTTTGCCCATACATTTGTGTGGCGTAGTGGTTAGGGTGTTGGACTGGGACTCAGGAGATCCGGGTTCTAGTCCCCGCTCGGCCATGAAACTCACTGGGTGACTTTGGGCCAGTCACTGACTCTCAGCCTAACCTACCTCACAGGGTTGTTGTGAGGATAAAATGGAGAGGAGGATGAGGATAATGTAAGCCGCCTTGGGTTCCTTGCAGGAAAAAAGGTGGGGTATAAATATAATAAATAAATAAATAAATAGGGGCTGTCGCTCCATGGCAGAGTGCACACTTTACATGCAGAAGGTCCCAGATTCATTCCCCAGTGTCTCCAGGTAGGGCTGGAAAAGCCCTGTCTGAAACCTGTCTGAAACCTTAGAGAGCCATTGCTGCCACTCAGTGTTGACAGAACTGAGCTAGATGGACCGATGGCCTGACTCAAAATAAGGCAGCTTCCTATGTTCCTATCTTACAGGTTCCCCTCCTAAAAACCGGAGTCCATACAAAACACAACAGTAGCTCTCTAGCATGCTGAATGGCTCTGACAGTTCAAGCATGCAATTTTATAGCAGCCTGCAAACAAGCCTGGGAGTTCAGGGTTAAAAACTAAACTGAAGTTTTGTCTTATACCGTAATGAAAGCTGACCAAGAGAGTAAATCAAATGGATCTCCTAACAAACTGAAAACAGCTGTTTGGCTGGGCTTGTCTCTGATTTAGGTTAGGTAATTATTGCTCTAGTGTGGTTCAAGGTTGTTCTGTGTTACTGAAATAGGATAGCATATGAAAAGCATCCAACTTCTTAATTTACTGTAGCATCAGAAATTCCACTGTATGGATATAAAAATACCTAGAAACATAATAATCTATGGATATACCTATAGGCTTTTCTAAATGCCAATTTATTTTGCCTTTCAAGACACAATTATACAACACTTACTTATGTCATACCAAGGTAGAATATCTGTACTAAGGAAATGATATTTTAAGTCTAAATGCTAAGCCATACCAGTTGTATTTTTTTTTTTTTTTTGCATTATACATTACATATGGACAATCACTTTTTAAAGGATACACTAGCTGGACTTTGCAAACTAGTGACTGAATACTTACTTTCACCATTAATTCTGCAGAAAAGCAACAGGAGTTCCTGAAGTAAATCACATTTTAAAGTTTAGCATGCAAACAGGGACTGAAGATTTGAATCTATAGAAATATTTGAAGTTGACAAGCCATTCTTTTTATTAAAATGGTTACATGGCATTTCTGTAAAATGAGTCACTCTACTACATTTCTGATATTTCACAATCAATATTGAGGATGATGATGATGATTAATAATAGTAATACTTTAAGACTGCAACCATACAGACACTTACCTGGCAATAAGTCCCACTGAGCTTCATGGGGCTTACTTCCAAGTGGACATGTATAGGATTGCACTGTAAGTATGTCACTGACTTTTGGATGCCATGCAGTGATGAAATACATATGGATTTTTAAAAATTATATCGTAGCCAATTCATAATCTAAACAGTAAAGGAACACTTTACATTCTAAGTTTGTTTTATTTCAGTTCTTTGGCTCTATGTCTCATATCAACTACAGATTTTGAATCATTATCAGCTTCCTAAGCACTGCTGGACTAAAGCCTTCAGTCTTAAATGTGGGTAAAGTAACTGTTAAAGAGGAGCAAGAAACACAACACAGGTCCTGGAAAGTGGTTCCAGAATGAAGAGCTCATCATTCAGAGGATCTGGTTCAAGAGTCAAGAATTGCAAATGATACGATTTCTGTGATACATGGACCATCATCAATCATGATCTGGGCGTCAAACAACATGTTACTCCAATGGAGGTTTCTTTTTCTTTTTTAACCTGTGTGTGTGTGTGTGTGTGTGTAATTTTGGGAAGTAAACAGCTGGGGGAAGGTTTGATCCTCCCCTCCTGGTGCACAGTGGTCCCAATCTAAATTGGGGCTGAGCACACTTACTCTGGAGTAAAGAGAGAGGGCTCAACTACACCCTACATAATATACACAACATGGACTTTGACCCTATATTACTGCTTTAGAGTGTTAAACATTCTTCACACACGTTATCTTACTGTAATCCTTGCAACAACCCTGTAAATTTGGTTGGTATAATTATACCCATACGCAGCCTTGTGGGACAGAGGCTGAGAGAGCACAGCTTGCCTAAGGCCACCTATCAAGTTTATACCAGACAGTGGCCAGGTTTGCACGATCACGGTGAAAAGAAGCCAGGGTGGCTTCTTTTCCTTGCCTCTGTGCGAGCCGGTCATGCGCTGCACAATTTGCCTAATTACCCTCGTGGGGTACGGCTTCCCGTGTTGTCCGAACCCAGCAAGGTGTACGTGTCAGGCCTGAGCATATTCATGCTAGGTCCTTGACCAGGAGCAGCCATGTTAGGCCTCTGAGAGCATTTCCTGTCTCTGTCTTGCTTTATTTATTATATTTATACCCCGCCTTTTTTCCTGCAAGGAACCCCAGGCGGCTTACATAATCCTCCTCCTCCTCTCCATTTTATCCTCACAACAACCCTTTAAGTAGGTTAGGCTGAGAGTTAGTGACTGGCCCAAGGTCATCCAGTGAGTTTCATGGCCGAGCGGGGACTAGAACCCGGATCTCCCGAGTCCCAGTCCAACACTCTCACCACTACGCGGACCTTCTGCTTGAGTTGACTGCCTGCTCCTTCGATACAGCCCTCCCTCGTGAGAGCGAGAGATGGGCCAAAAGGACTCAGGCAAGCTTTAATTGGTTCTTGGCATGCGAAGCGAGCTGTGCATATCTGTGTTTGGGCCTACTATGCTGAGAACCAACATACCAGGTGCACCAGCCCCAGTGGTCGGCTATGATGGGAACCCTCACCTGCCAATTAGCCTAGCAATATTGTTGTGCTTGACTGTCAGCTTCAAGGCCCAGGAGCTATGATGTATGGCTTAGCTGGACTGTAAACACTAGAAATGTATAAGCAGCTCCTGCTTTCGTTGTTCAGTGTTCAGACCCTGTGTGCGCACGTCTGTTCCCAGTCCTCATTGAGTATGCCTGTTGCTGCTCAGTGAGGCTAGTCTTTGTGTCTAGGGGTTCGGACCTTTGAGTGCCACGTGCGAGCCACGCTGGTCTGTTCCCGGCTTGTTCTGGGTATGCATGCGCTCTAAAGTTACTCAATAAAGCTGTCCCTTGTGAACAACCTTAGAGCTGACCTCTCGCTTCCTGGGGATCAAAACGAACGGCCTTGCAAGCCCCTGGCTCTCCAGGTGTCAGGCGCAATACGGCACGGCGGCAGGGGGCTTCAAAACCACCCCAGAACCCTACAATGAGCCATGGGTTCTAAGGTATTTTCAAAGCCACCCCGCCACAAACCTCGCCAGGTTCGGGTGACATGGGAAGCTGCGCGCTATGAGGGTAGTTAGGCAAGTTGCGCGGCATGCAACCAGCATGCATGAGGGAGGGGGAAATAAGCCACCTTGGCTTCTTTTCACTGTGTTCATGAGAACCCAGTCAAAGTCGGCCCCAGGTTTTGAGGGCCCTTGGGCAACACGCCCTGAATGGGTCCCCTTCCCCAGAGGAGTCCACCTTCTCACCACCATTGTCACCAGATGCTATTGCTCCGCCTCCCCTTTCTCATCACTGCTACCACTTGCTTGCTTGCTTGACAGACAGAGAGCCAGTGAGTGAGCAGGCAGTGGCATCTCCTGCTCCTCCTCCTCACCACCACCGTTGCTTGGGCCACAGTGACAGGCAGGTGACCAAGCAGCTTGCAATGGTGGAGAGGAGGAGGGATTTGTACCCTCAGCAGGTGCCCAACCAGGCCTACCTTTGATGCCAGCCATGATACCAGAGATGAGATTTAAACTGGGGTCTTCCTTATTCATAGTTTGGACTCTTTGCTGCTAAACTACTGCAAGAGGAACAGTAAGCACCCAGCCTAGATCAAACCCTGGACTAAATGGAATGAAGAAATGGTCCAAGGAACTGCTTACACGCAGAGAGATTATGCCTTTCTGTTCTGCATCCAACACACCATCCTGCTTCCCTTCCAGTATTGTTCATTCTCCCTGCTTTGATAAATCCAAATAATCTCTACTCAGACAAAACACCAGGAAAACAAAGGCCGGCCATTTTTCTTCAACACAACCCTTGAAAAATGTGCCTGCATTCTAACTGTGTGGTGGATTAGCATGTATGTTTTAGATTCCAATAATGCAATTAAGTGTTTCATGGAAAGAAAAAAAGATTCCAGTGCGCTGTAGGTTATTAAAAGGATCAGACATTAACTCGTACTCAAATTCTCTTGAAATGAATCATAATCTTACTGTTAAATATATACAGGGCTACATTCTACTGTTTTGAAATGGAAACTTAATCTGAAGCCCTCTCTGCATGGTTCTCAATGTGGGAATGATTCCCAGATCCATGCTATTTAAATACTTCAAGGGAAAAGGCCAGAAATGATGCTTTCACTATCAATTGTCATGGATTAGAGCTCCCAGCCAACCATCCCCAGAAAGACTTGCACAGCTGAGGAAGGGAAAGAAAGCAGTGTTCAAGACTCCTTTTTTATTCTTCTAACCTCACTCCACTGGGAGCCAAGTTTCCCCACGTCAACCAGCTAAAGTTGTGCTTCAGTCTTGTTCCAGGCATTTAGCAACACAAAGGGGAAGGACAACAGGTGGCCATACAGGTAACTCTTGCATAGGGAGATGCTTCTTTTGTGTCATAAGAACATAAGAGAAGCACCCACCCCGGCTGCACACATTCAATAGATGGCGAGAGTAGGCTCTACACATATATAAATGTACAGTGGTGGAGTAGAGCCAGGACTTGCAGGGGTGCAGCTCTGGCCCGTTTTTATTAGCAGGGATGCTGACATCATCTGCCACCCCTGTGTCAGACTTCCCTGTTCCCTCCGAACATAGCTGGAATTCTCACAGTAGCTGGGGGCGGGGGGGCGCACACGGGGAATGAATCTTCCCAGCAACAATACAGTGTTCCTTGTTGCCATGTAAAGTATTGGGGGGGGGGGAGGCTTGGTCTTGAATGGGCAATGAAGACCCAGTAGCTTTACGAACCACCAGCTCCTGGCAGGGCTGAAAACATCTTGGCCTGGTTCGTTGATATGGATCAACACAGCTGCCAGCAGTTTTGGGCTGTCCTTGGGGGCATGGCTGCGGGGATTGTCATGCTGAGCACCTGCACTTCAAAGTTCACCACGGCATCACAGCAAATGTGCACACGTGACTCTGTATTTGGGATCAGTGGCAGGAACTCTGATTGCACCAGGTTCTTCCTGACCAAACGTACACCCGTATACACCCAGAGCCCATTCTCACCTTCTGCCTAATGCATGGAGGTAAGTGCAGGGCCAGCGGATACCTGGAGATGAGGGGTGGGACCCGGAGGCGTGATCCTGCCTGCCCACTTCCACACAGTCACTATAAACATGGGGAGGGGCCGTAGCTCAGTGGCAGAGCAGCTGCTTCACATGCAGAAGGTTCCAGGTTCAATCCCCAGCAGCTTCTCCAGGTAGGGTTAGGAAAAACTCCTGCCTGAAACCTCAGAGAGCCGCTGGCAGTCAGTGTCAACAATACTGGGCTGGATGAACCCATGGTCTGACTCAGTATAAGGCAGCTTCCTATGTTGCTAAGCATGTTATGAAAGTGAGAATGGAGCTAAAGTCTGACCATCTATGGTATTATTGATTCTGTTTTTAACGTATTGTTTTATTATTTTACCTGTTTTATCTTTTATTGTTCACCACTCTGAAATCTCCATACTGGAGTACGATGTGGTATATAAATCTTGTAAATAAATAAATGAATAAATAAGGTCACAACTAACTTTTCCTAGATTGGGTGCCCACTGAGTATAGTTCAAATATATCCTGGTTTTGCTCTGCATCATTACTGGCAAATCTAACACTCACAAAACATATTTCAATTGATATCCCTCCCCCCCTCAGGTTCTGCAAAGCACCTCTCTTCACAATGGCACCTGCTATGGTCTCGGAAACCTCAGCCCATGGCATAAATCTCGGGGACTGCTGCAGCTTTGTGAAAGTTAACTTGAGAGCATTTTTGCAACATGTCATGGGCCAAATTGGCTCGGGTAAAGGGATAACAAAAATGGCAAATTGACATGATTTCCCCAATGCAGTTTATCGAGACCCCCCCTAAGGACTGGATCCAATTCTAAACTGTACAGCTGTTCCTCCCAAAGTGTAAATCAAATAGTGGCAGAATGTTTTAGACCCTATATGATTAATGCTGCATTGGGAAAGAATTGGAAAGGTCTCCTGCAAGCACACATTAAACTGTTTTACATAATCAGCTCTCTGTGTTTTGAAAATCACCACTCTTGGCCTATGGATCAATTTATAGACTTATAACCTTTCTTCTTGGAAACCAATTGGCAAAGGTTTCTGTGCTGAGACAGAGATGTTTTGGCTTAGTCTATTACTCATACAAATCAAGTGGTATAATAACACTTTAATGAAAACCATCCTGCAATGCAGAGTGCTGTGCTTTGATTTAGCAAGCTCAGCTTTTAAACCTCAGTAAGCATTATAGGACCTAAGTTGCTTGATCAAACTGGGCAGTCTGGAAGCTTCAACTGGTCCACAATGTGGCAGCCAAGCTTTTGTCTGGTGCTCGCAAGTCAGAGCATATGAGTCCAATCTTATTTCACCAGTGTCCTTTGGCTTCCTATTTGCTTCCAGGCTCAATTCCAAGTGCTGGTTGTAGCCTTTAAATCCCTAAATGGCTTAGGACCAGGTTACCTTAAGGACTTCTGGCTGCCGTGCTTGCCTGGGAATTAAGACCAATGTCAGAAGCCTTGATCTCGGAATATTTGGTGAGTGAGTATAAGAGAAGGCCTTTTCTGTGGCAGAAGAGCTCTCCCAATTAAAATTCATTAGGCCCCACTTTGCGTTGCTTTCACCAGAAACTGAAGACACTTTTATTTCAACAGGTTTTAAAATGTGTAACACCTCGTTTTATTGCTGCCAAATTTAATGTGCGACATCTCTTACCTTTTTTGTTTTGACATATTGCTTGTACTGTACTCTTTGTTATTGCTTTTAGAAATGGGTTGTATTTATACTTTTTATATACAGGTCCGGGCACTTTTAGCAGAAGAACAAAATATAGATGATTATGATGATGCATAATCTGGAACCTGAGAAAAGGCAGAATTCATCATCATCATCATCATCATTATTATTATAATTATATTTATACCCCGCCTTTTTTCCGGCAAGGAACCCAAGGCAGCTTACATAATCCTCCTCCTCGCCATTTTATCCTCACAACAACCCTGTGAGGTAGGTTAGGCTGAGAGTCAGTGACTGGCCCAAAGTCACCCAGTGAGTTTCATGGCCGAGCGGGGACTAGAACCCAGATCTCCCAAGTCCCAGTCCAACACTCTCACCACTATGTCACACTGGCTCTCTACGCCACTGATTGTGCAGAGAGGACCCTATGCACATACATCTGGGTTAAAATAAAGGGGGCAAAGAATAAAGCGAACATGGCGGTTGGAGTCTACTACCGACCACCCAATCAAGGAGAAGACGAGGATGGAACTTTTGAAAAACAAATTGCCAGTGTTTCAAGGAGGCACGATGTGGTAGTAATGGGAGACTTCAATTTCCCTGATATCTGTTGGGAGACTTATTCAGCCAAACATGGCCCCTCCAAGAAATTCCTGAGCTGTGCTGCTGATAACTTCCTCCTACAGAAAGTGGAGGAAGGAACTAGAGGATCGGCTATCCTTGACCTGATTCTAACCAACAGAGACGAGTTAGTGGATAAAGTGGCAGTTTCGGGAACTCTGGGGGAAAGTGACCATGTTATACTTGAGTTCTTGATTCTAACAGAAGCAAAAGCTGAGTGTAGCCAAACACGTACCCTGGATTTTAGGAAAGCCAATTTTAACAAACTCAGAACAATGATTAGTAAGATCCCATGGCAAATGACTCTCACGAGAAAGGGAGCCCAGGAGGGGTGGGAGTTTTTAAAAAAGGAAATTTTAAAGGCACAATTGCAAACAATTCCCACAAGGAAAAAAGGCAGAGGGCAACAGAAGAAGCCAATGTGGCTTCACAATAAACTCAAAGATGACCTGAAAACAAAAAAGGACACGTATAGGAAGTGGAAGGAAGGACAGGCTACAGGGGAAGAGTACAGGCAGGTAGCACAGAACTGCAGGAATAGTGTCAGGAAGGCTAAAGCTGAGAATGAGCTAAGGTTAGCGAGGAATGCTAAAAGCAACAAAAAAGCTTTCTTCAGATACATGCACAGTAAAAGACAGAAGAAAGAACTGGTGGTTCAACTACGCAATGAGGATGGCAAATTGATAACAGAAGACAAAGAAAAGGCAGAAGTGTTCAATTCCTACTTTGGCTCGGTCTTCTCCCAAAAGAGGGTCTATGACCCCCCTGGCAAACCTGAAATGCAGACTGAAGGGGCAGAATTGCAGCTTGAGATTGATAGGCAAATGGTCAAGGAGCACCTGATTACTCTGAACGAGTTTAAATCTCCAGGGCCTGATGAGCTGCATCCTAGAGTAATAAAGGAACTGGCAGAAGAACTCTCAGAACCACTGTCTATTATCTTTGAGATATCATGGAGGACAGGTGAAGTGCCAGACGACTGGAGGAGGGCAAATGTTGTTCCCATCTTCAAAAAGGGCAAGAAGGAGGAACCTGGGAACTATAGGCCAGTCAGTCTGACATCAATCCCCGGGAAGATTTTTGAGCAGATTATAAAGAAGTCAGTCTGCAAGCACCTTGAAAACAATGCAGTGATTACTAGAAGCCAGCATGGATTTGTCAAGAACAAATCCTGTCAGACTAATCTGATCTCATTTTTTGATCGGGTAACCTCCCTTGTGGACTGTGGGAATGCTGTGGACATTATATACCTGGACTTCAGCAAAGCTTTCGACAAAGTGCCTCATGATATCCTGATTAGTAAGCTAGCTAAGAGTGGGCTAGATGGAACAACTATCAGGTGGATCCACAATTGGCTACAGAATCGGACTCAAAGAGTGCTTATCAATGGTTCCTTCTCAAACTGGGGAGAGGTAACGAGCGGGGTACCACAGGGCTCGGTCCTGGGCCCGGTGCTCTTCAACATTTTTATTAATGACTTGGATGAGGAGGTACAGGGAATGCTTATCAAATTTGCAGATGACACAAAGTTGGGTGGAACAGCTAATACTCTGGAAGACAGAAACAAAATTCAAAGTGACCTCGATAGGCTGGAGCGCTGGGCCGAAAACAACAGAATGAAATTTAACAGGGATAAATGCCAAGTGCTGCACCTAGGGAGAGGAAACCAAATGCAGAGTTACAGAATGGGGGACACTTGGCTCAACAATACTACAAGTGAGAAGGATCTTGGAATTGTGGTAGATCACAAACTGAATATGAGCCAGCAATGCGACGTGGCTGCAAAGAAGGCAAATGCAATTTTGGGCTGTATTAATAGAAGTATAGCTTCCAAATCGCGGGAAGTGATAATTCCCCTTTACTCGGCACTGGTTAGGCCTCATCTTGAGTACTGTGTCCAGTTCTGGGCACCACACTTTAAGAAGGATGTAGACAAACTGGAGAGGGTTCAGAGGAGGGCAACAAGGATGATAAAGGGACTGGAAACAAGGCCCTATGAGGAGAGACTGAAAGAACTGGGCATGTTTAGCCTTCAGAAGAGGAGACTGAGGGGAGATATGATCGCACTCTTCCAGTATTTGAAGGGATGTCACACAGAGGAGGGCAAAGATCTCTTCTCGTTCATCCCAGTTTGCAGGACACGGAATAATGGGCTCAAGTTACAGGAACCTAGATTCCACCTAAACATCAGGAAAAATTTCCTGACTGTCAGAGCAATAAGACAATGGAATCAACTACCTAGGGAGGTGGTGGGCTCTCCCAGTCTGGAGGCATTCAAGGTGCGGCTGGACAGACATCTGTCAGAGATGCTTTGACCTGGATTCCTGCATTGAGCAGGGGGTTGGACTCGATGGCCTTGTAGGCCCCTTCCAACTCTACTTTTCTATGATTCTATGATTCTATGATCTGCATGGGTGTAGGTTCCTTGCAGACCTTCAACCTGATGTGTAAGTCCCCCTCCCATCGATACACTGTACAGTTTGAACAACTGTATACATCTGCATACCTCTATCATACTTCTGCAATCATACTGCTTCCTAGGGATGACTGAAGGCTTCCCGACCTCAGAAACCCCCTGCCTATGGAAAGCTAGCATTTGAGGGAGAAGGCTTATAACCTAGACTTCACTTCTCATGTAGTAGTTTTCATTGTTCCTAAAGATTTTATTGTCTGGGGAAGCATTTGCACATGTGCTGTTGCACCTACATTCTGAAATGCAACAGTCCTAAGAGGACTGTAAGACATTTTGTTTGTTTGTTTGTTTGTTTGTTTGTACTATTTCTATACCGCTAAATATTAAGAAAAATCCCTAAGCGGTTTCCATATAAATATTAAAATCACTATTAAAATCACATTTAAAATACAATTTTAAAAACAATACAACAACAACAACAACACACAATAATACACAGCAGTACAGGAGCAGTAAAATGGAACAACATGGTCAATTTAATTACAGACCAGGGAAAGCCTGGGTGAACAGGTGTGTTTTCAGGAGGCGTTTAAAAGATGCCAGATTTTCTGCCTCCCGAACTGCACGAGGGAGTTTTTTCCACAGGGTGGGTGCCACAGCAGAGAAGGTAGTGCACAGCAACATTACAATAATTTTGGAATGACCAGAAGGGCCTCCTCTGATGATCTTAATGGTCAGTGGGTATATATGAGGGAAGGCAGTCTGCTAGGTATCCTGGTACTAAGTTGTTTAGGGCTTTGTATGACGATTCCATAACCTTGAACGTGGCTCTGTAGCTGATAGGCAGCCAGTGCAGTTCTTTTAGCACAGGTCTATGTGGGCATAGCTCGGTGTCCCAGTGAGCACCCTAGCTGCTGCATTCTGCACTAGCTGCAGCTTCTGAACCAGGCCCAAGGGCAGCCCCACATAGTGCACATTACAGTAGTCTAATTTTGAGGTTACCACTACCAGTGCATGGATCACCATGGCTAGATTATCCCTGTCCAGGAATGGGCGTAGTTGGCAAACCAACCAAAGCTGGTAGTGGGCACTTCGGGCCACCTGGGGCTCCAGTGACAAAGATGGATCCAGGAACACCCCCAAACTATGTACCTGCTCCTTCAGAGTGAGTGCAACCCCATCCAGAACAGACAAACAGCCCAATTCCTGGACCTGGGAACTGCCAGGACATAGGGTCTCAGTCTTATTGGGATTCAGCTTCAGTTTATTAGCCCTCATCCAAGCCATAACTGAATCCAGGCACTGGTTCAGAACATGCACAGCCTGGCCCAATTCAGATCTCACAGAGAAATAGAGCTGGGTGCCCCAAATCTCCTGATGACCACTCCCAATTTTATTTTGATTGATTGATTGTATTTCTAGATTGCCCATCTAGCTGGTACCCGGCCACTCTGGGCGATGTACAACATACAATGAAACAAAACAATAAAATACTTAAAACAGTATAAAATGTTAAAATCCTAACCCACCCCATGTTCCCGCCTGAAAAGCCATGTTTTTAATCAACGGTAGAAGCTCATCAAGGAGGGGGCATGGCAGAGGTCACTGGAGAGAGAGTTCCACAGTTTGGGGGCCGCCACAGAAAAGGCCCTCTTCCTAGTCCCCACCAGTCTGGCTGTTCTGGCTGATGGGACAAGGAGCAGGCCGTCTGTGGCGGATCTTGTTGAGCGGCCTACTTGATGTTGCTGGAGATGCTCCTTGAGATAAACTGGGCCAGAGCCGTATAGGGTTTTAAAGGTCAAAACCAACACCTTGAATTCAGCTCGGCAAACAACTGGTAGCTTCATAGTTATTAAATAACATTGGGGACAAGATGGTCCCCTGTGGCACCCCACAGTTCAGCTGCCATGGGGCCAAGATGCAGTCACCCAATGCTACTCTCTGGAACCAACCCCGCAAGTACGAGTCAAACCACTGTAAAACAATGCCTCCAACTCCCCAACTCATGGAAGCAGTCCAGGAGGATACTGTGGTCAACAGTATCAAAACCTGCTGAGAGGTTCAGAAGAAGTAACAGGGTCGCACTCCCCCTGTCCTTCTTCTGAAGAAGGTCATCCATCAGGGCTACCAAGGCTGATTCCGTCCCAAAGCCAGCCTGAATCCAGACTGGAATGGATCCAGATAATTAGTTTATCCAAGAGCGCCTGCAGCTGAGACGCCACTCTCTTGAACACCTTACTCAGGAAAGGGGTATTTGTGATGGAACAATGTTGTACCACATGGGCTTAGGGGAGGGGGGAAATGGAGCAGATCAGAAGATTTTCAGTTCTAGTATCCTTGCTTAGCCACTTTTCTTTCTATGAGGCTATAGCAAGGAACTTTTAGTTTTGGTGGGGGCTCCTAGTGAACTGTGGCAGGTGTGGGCTCTGGATACTGAGAGGAGATCCCTAATCCAGTATTGGAAACTTTCACCTGTACAAGATATAGATATGGTCCCAGGGCATAGCCTGAAGGCACATGAGGCAGACAACTTGCTGAAGCTAAGCAGGTGTGGTTCATGCTGGTTCAGTTTGTCTGAGTGTGGAAAGCTAAGCAGGGTCAGGCCTGGTTGTTACTTGGATGGGAGACCCCTCCTCTAGTTTCCTGCATTGAGCAGGGGGTTGGACTTAATGGCCAACTCTATGATCTATGAAAACTATGAGGTCTGGGTCTGGTCAGTGCTTGGAGGGGAAACCACTTTTGTTTTCAGCTCCAAGCACAGTACTTTTATAGCTGGTCCATACTGGTAAGTTATCATTAATAAGCCAGTGAAGCCAGTTTAAAAACTGCATCATCTACATCATTTTCCTGAAAGCATTAAATAGTTTATTTTATGCTGTATGGAAATGAGGAAAAAATGGCTGCACATCTTTTGACAGATCATGTGGATACATCAGAGGCTGTCTGCAGTAGAAAGATCCACAGCTGCAAGAAGCCCAGTGGTATTCAGGTGCAGAGGTTTACTTCAGGTTCAGCACTAACAGACTGCAGACGTGTTGAAAGATTGACATACCCAGCTTATTTAAAATGTGTTTTTGGTGATCATCCAACTCACTAAGGAATAGATATGATTAAATAATGGTTTGGGTTTCTTATGCCACAGTCATTCCTGAAATCATTACTCATCTGAATGGCACTAATAATGGCTCCACTGAAGTTTTGCAAGGGAATCTGTTCGTCCCACTGGTGAGTACTTACATGGGTGGGCCTAATGGCTTCTCTGGGAATATTCAAATGAGGAATGGCTCCCAAATGAATTAAATATTGCATATTAGCTAGAATTGTATTGGTTGCATTTATTTCATGCACTAAGCTGGTGTGCTTCTTCTTCTTTCTTTCTTTTTTTAATGAAGCCTGCATAAAACTAATTTTGTCATAATATACATGTCTGCAACACATTGTGTCTGCTTTCTTTAAAGGGTAAGATAAAACTGCTTCTCTATTCTGGATTGCAAAACAGCCATTGTTCTTTGTTTCTCTGGTGGCTGGTTGTCTGGACATTTCTGCTTAAGTTAAAACATTGCATTTTCCTTATGAAGTACTTAAAAGAACATGCGTAGAACACGTATTGACACTTAGGGCATTGTGGCTACATTCCTAAGCACATTTCCCAGGGAGTAAGTCCCACTGAACTCAGTGCAAACTCAGTGTCTGAGTAAACACGATTAGGACTGTGGTGTTAATAATTTTAAAGAACATCTGATACTAGGCTTTTACTTTTCATCCTGCCCAAACACCACCTTCATTTTGCAGATCTATCGCAAGTTTTTACTATGTAGAAAACTTGGTCAACCTGGTGTTTGACCTTTGACAAAAGCCTGCCCTCTCTCTGGCTATTCCTAACAAACTAGGCCCAAGACAATAAGCTGCTTTATAGCTATTAGCTAGGTCAGTGTGTTTCTCCAGGAAGACCTCAAGCTGAAAAGCCAACATGCCTGACAACCACAGCCAAGATACCAAAGGTCCAAGCACTAGACGCTGGAAAACAAATGGGAAAGCACACATGGCCACATCTGGAATCCTAATGGGCCACCAATGGTTCTCAGCTTAAGGAAGAATTACCACTGTTATTTTATCATCCCTAGTGCTAACTTAGCTGTTTATGTACAGCAATAAATGATTTTTTAAAAACATATTTGGGTCATTATGTCATATACCACCAGCAAGTAGGATTGCTTTATTGTGCTTGGAGTAAAAATACACGGCTATACCCAGATGTTAGGGGGAAGTTTAAAAACCTCTGGCTCTTCTGCACTCATTCCTGTTAGCCAAATGGTACATTTTTAAAAAACAAAACAAAACATGAAACTGAGAACTTTATAGCTTGTACTCCCATCTCACCGGTAAAATTTGCACCAGTGTTGTTCCTTGGTATGTTTTCCCTACCAATGAGAACATTAAACATTAACATGCTAACCAAAACACGGCGGAAATACCAGAAATTATTGTTATATCATTTCACTCATTTCTTCTGCCAGGGTTACACTTTTCATCAAAATATGACTGGAGAAAAAGGTTCTAAGGATAATTGCTGAGTTGGAAAGCCAGAGATGGATGTTTTCTACCTCAGAACAACCTAAATCTATATCACTCACATCATACATTTACGTATGTAACCTACCTCACAGGGTGTTATGAGGATAAAATGGAGGATCATGTAAGCCACCTTGGGCTCCTTGGAGAAAAGGCAGGATATAAATGTAACAAACAAACAAATAGAATCATAGAATCATAGAAAAGTAGAGTTGGAAGGGGCCCACAAGGCCATCGAGTCCAACCCCCTGCTCAACGCAGGAATCCAGGTCAAAGCATCCCTGACAGATGATTGTCCAGCTGCATCTTGAATGCCTCCAGAGTGGGAGAGCCCACCACCTCCCTAGGTAGTTGATTCCATTGTCTTATTGCTCTGACAGTCAGGAAATTTTTCCTGATGTTTAGGTGGAATCCAGGTTCCTGTAACTTGAGCCCATTATTCCGTGTCCTGCAAACTGGGATGATCGAGAAGAGATCCTGGCCCTCCTCTGTGTGACATCCCTTCAAGTACTGAAAGAGTGCGATCATATCTCCCCTCAGTCTCCTCTTCTGAAGGCTAAACATGCCCAATTCTTTCAGTCTCTCCTCATAGGGCCTTGTTTCCAGTCCCTTTATCATCCTTGTTGCCCTCCTCTGAACCCTCTCCAGTTTGTCTACATCCTTCTTAAAGTGTGGTGCCCAGAACTGGACGCAGTACTCAAGATGAGGCCTAACCTGTGCTGAGTAAAGGGGAATTATCACTTCCCGCGATTTGGAAGCTATACTTCTATTAATGCAGCCCAAAATAGCATTTGCCTTCTTTGCAGCCACATCGCATTGCTGGCTCATATTCAGTTTGTGATCTACCACAATTCCAAGATCCTTCTCACTTGTAGTATTGTTGAGCCAAGTGTCTCCCATTCTGTAACTCTGCATTTGGTTTCCTCTCCCTAGGTGCAGCACTTGGCATTTATCCCTATTTATTATGTATTTATCCCCTAAATACATAAATGGGGTTGGATCCAGAACCATTGTTCCTCCAGTGGAAGGATATTACTTGTGGAACAGGACTCCCCTCTCCTCTCCTTCCCTCTGCAGCCTCCTGCGTACCCTCTAAATCTGTTCCAGGGGGTTCTGGATCCAACGTCTGGTCTCCCCCTCCAGAAAAACAAAACAAAGCAAAACAAAACTTAAGGAAAATTTGATACTTTCTTTGAAATGTCAGTACATTCATTTTTTACTGAAATGTCAATGTGCCGTATGTAGGATGCATGCACTGTTAGCCCTGAGCATCTTAAAAGGTTCACATTAGAAAGCAGAATTAATCTGATTGGCCCTACCTAGAAGAGTGTCAAACATGTTAGAGTGCCAAAGAAGTGTTAGAGAAAGTAAAAAATATATATTTCAGTATTGAAACAGCCCTTTCAACTGCAATTTCTATTTTGCAAATTTTACCCTCCAGTTTCTGAGAGGCAAAAACAAAGCAAGCATTTCAAAATGGTTAATCACACGAGGTCTGGGGGGTGTTATTATTTGGATCATCATCACTATCACTGTTGTTGTTATTTTATTTACTATATTTATATAAGGCCATCCAATAACATTGCTCCCTGTGAGCTCTCGACATACAATGATAAAATACAATTAAAAATACAGTATCATAAAAGAACAGCTTGCAGCATATAATTTTTTTTCTAGCAGAAAAGCAGATAACTAAAAATAAATGAACAATAGTTTAGAACAATAAGATCACTGATTTTTTTAAGGTCTGGGGGAATTAAAGAAAAAGTCCACCTGGAGCCGATTGACTCACCATGAGTTTTTCTCCACCTACATTCTAGCCGTCCACCAGCTTGCTTCATTGATCTCTGCTTAGGGGTATACCAAGGAGCCACATGTTAAAAGTACAGATAACACCGCCTTTTAACACGTGTTAAAAGTACAGCTAACACCAATAGAAAGACACACAAATGCCCATAAGTTCCATTGGAATCAATGGAACAGGTCATGTCCCATTCATTTCAGTGAGACTTAGGCTGCAACCCAATAGCCCAGGGGTGGGGAACCTTTTTTTCCCTATGAAGGGCCATTGACCAATGGAAAAAGTGTATGGGGAGGTGGAGCTGATGGTGGGTGGAGTCAGAGCCAAAAGTTGGTGGAGTTTGCAGCATTGCATAGCTCTTTTTCTCTCTGTGCCAACCTATCCGTTCTCTACCTCTCTCTCCTCTTTCTCTCTCTCACACACGCACATAAAGCAGAAGAGGATGTGATTCCTAGAGGGTTGGTCTGGAGAACCAAAGTGGGCCCCTGCAGCTTCTAGAAGGGCAGATGATGCTAAGAGCCAGAAGAAATTAACCCGAGAGCCCCATGCATTCCTTGGGCTGCAGGGTCCCCACCCCGCTATACACATTTTCCTGGTAGTAAGCCTCACTGAACTCAATGGGTCTTATTTCTGAGTAGACGAGCATAGGATCATGCTGTTTCATTTCACTTACCGTATTAGATTTCTATACCTCCCAATAGCCAAAGCTCTCTGGGCAGTTTACAAAGATTAAAACCTTTAAAATACATTACAAAAAACCATATACATATGAACATATAAACATACAACACAGACACACACACACATATATCTAAAAACAATTTTAAACAACCAACAACAAGAGAAAATCAACACCTGATTAAAACGCCATCGTATGCTGCCAAATGCCTGAGAGAAGAGTAAGGTCTTAACCTGGCGCCGAAAAGAGAAGCATAACCTTGCTTTTCCTGGATTGGGTTAACGTTTGGAAGATAACAACCGAGAGTATATCTACTACAAACCAATACAAGGCCTCTGTAGAAGTTTGGATGTAGTAAGGTGAAAAATTCTCATAATACTGCTTATCTTGAAATCTGCTTCTTTTCGTTCATTAGTAGCCTGCTGTCTTTCTACTAAGACATTTCCACACATATTTTTTAGTGTGAAGCGTGTTATTACATTCAATTTACAATGAATGTACAAGTTGAGTTTCTCACAACACATTTCTAACTATAAGATGAAGCATGTCTTTAATTCCTTATATGAGTACAGTCATGCCTTGGATTGAGAGCATAATTCGTTCCGGAAACGTGCTTGTAATCCAAAACACTCTTATATCAAAACGAAATCCCCCCCAAAAAATTTGTACAGAGATTTTTAATTTAAGCTGTACTACAGTACTTGTATTGCAAGACGTCGCTTGTATATCGAGTCAATAAATAAATAAATAAATATTTAAAAATTTGCTTGTCTTGCAAAACGCTCTCAAACCAAGTTACTTGCAATCCAAGGTATTACTGTAATGTAAATACACCTGCATATGATGAAATAGAGGTATAATCATAGATTTAGGCATGGAAGATATTTAGCACTGGAAATGTATAACTATTTCTCTCTGATCATGTGGAGTTGAATTTTAATGAAACCACGGCTTTGGTACAAATGTAGCTAAATCTAAGGGGGGTCTTTGGGGGGGGATATAATCTGTTGAAATTTCAAAGGCACATATAATTAAATTATAATTTTAATTTATAGGCAGGATCCAATGCTGCCCGTGAGCAGGACCTAGCTGCTGCTTCGGTTCCACAAGTAGCCGGCCCCACCTATTCCCTTCTGCAAGCAGAGCACACCACTTGCAGATTTAGCTCTTCTGGGGGCAAGGCTCAAAACTAACGGAAACTATTATTTCTGGAACGGGGCAGGTCAGCGGAGCTCCCTTATGCGAGTTCCAACGGCCTGCCCCATTCCAGAAACGAGTGTTTCTGGAAGCGCTAAATCTACTTTCCACAAGCAGTGGGCGCCACTTGTGGAAGGGAATGAGTGGGGGTCACCACTCATGGGTGGTCTCTACTGGAAACTGCACTATATGTCACAATGTTGCATGCATAAACGTAAATCCAGTTGAAATTAATAGGCGTTTATCATGGGTTGTATTATCCTCAGATTTCAACTTCAAAATATGAGTGCTTTTGACATGTTGGACACTGTTTTGATTTTCTCAAGGGCGGGTCAAATGTCAAATATTAAATGCATGAACAGTGAAATCCTATGCATGATTATTCTGGCATTCTACTGTGTTCTACTGCGGCACCTTTTATGGTGCCAATTGTCAAATACTGTTGAATACTAAATACCATTGCTTGTCACCTAGCAACTTCAGTGCTATCAAATACTAATTGTCATATCTTGCAAATACTGATATCAAATGTGGAATTTCAAATAGTATCACTTAATATTTGATAAAAATTCAACTTTAAAATTCACAAATAGTGATTTTGAAAGGGCAAGTTTGGTTTTGCTCTAAATAAACTCAGCCTTAGAAATCAGTGTCATATAAGAATGAGTTTACACATTCACACACACACACACACGTGTGTGTGTGTTGTGTGTGTATGTGTGTGTGTGTATGTGTGTGTGTGTGTGTGTGTGTGTATAAATTCATTCTTACAAATGGGAAACTGAGGTTAAAAGACATTATATAGTTACTGGCAAAGTCCGCATAGTAAGTTCCAAGCAGTGCCAACTGGCCACTAAACTTAGTAGAAAACCTTGTTGTTTTCAGAACAGCCTGTTTGCACATAGTTAGTAAAATGGTGCTGAAAGCAGATTTCTAAAATAGTATTTGGCATGTCCCTGTCTTGCAAAATAATTATGTTGTACTCTATAATATGTTTCGCTACATTAAATTAAAGGACTGTTGAAAGGGGCTCCAGATAAAGTTGTTGGTCAATGAACTACAGTAAAATTAAATTGGATTAACTTTGGTTGTGGACTTTGAAGTATTAAAACAAGACTTTACCAACTAAGTCTGCATTTCCGTAACCCACAGCAGCAAGAAAATGTGTTTTTTTTAAAAAAAAAACTTGCAGCAGCTTTGGTGCTAAGGAACTGCTTTTCAAAACAGGATTCTTCTTGCTTGTTTTTCCTTTCATAATACTCTCTGGGTAACCCTGACGTGCCCTGGAAAAACAGACATGTGAATTTGATACCTCGTACTTGTTGATGTGTTTTTTGAAAGCGAGTAAGCAGAATGTAGAATGTGAAATTTCCTTTTCTGTCCTGCCACATGGCAGGTCAAAAACACAACTAAGTAACTAGCTAGATGCCAAACCTGATTTCCAAGAATAGCTTAGATTGTTTTTAAAAGCTTTGTTTCAAAAACGTTCGCATCATTTCCCCCCTGCAAATAGAAAACAAGAAATGGAATCAGAATAAACAATTAAATCCAATATGACTTGGGAAAGCTGTGGCAAATTTATACTGTATATAATTTTTTTTTTTAATGAAGTAGACTGAACTAATAAAAAGCAATAACGTTTTCCCCTATTGCATCCCAAGTGTCTTCTTGCTTTACTGCATCAATATGGCTAAGAGAGCACACAAGAAGGATTAAAAATAGTTTTCTTCTCATTCACTTGTTACTTTACAAAATGCAACAGTATGCAAACCTTATTTTAATCTCTATACCATCTGAATAACGGGGACCTGAGTTCAAAACACTGTTCAGGGAAGGACTTTCTGGGCAACCTTGATCAAATCACTCTCTCTTTGTCTTAAGTTTTTATCTGTAAAATAAAAATACTAAAGACCAAGCTTACATTATTTATTATTATTTATTCGTATTATATCCCACCTTTCCCCCAAGAAGCTAAATGTGGCTTGGTTCTCCCGCCCCCGCAACAAGACTGTGAGGTAGGTTAGGCTGAGTTTATAGTGATGGACCCAAGGTTACCGAATGAGATTCACAACCAAGTCAGGATTTGGACCTGGGCCTCCCCAAACCTAGTCCAACACTTTAAATACTATGCAGCACTGGCAATCAGAGTAGTGAACGGAAAGAAGATAGACAATTCTCATCCAGAGATCCAAATCAACTGCTATACTTAAGAATCAATTTTGGTCATTAGTCATTTTGGTTATTTGGTCAAAGAGGTCATTAGTGCTGTGGAGTTCTCCTCTGGATGGATGTGCTGAATTTCCCCCCTGCTTTGTTTGTTTAAGGCAACCAAATACAGGTTTTAGCCAATTACAAAAGATTAAACATAAAATGCATAAAATATAAAACTGATCACTAACAAAGGATGAGTAACATGTTACAATATTAAAACTAAACCCTTAGTATTAAAATATTAAAATATTAAAAGATTCATACGCCTACTATGTTGTTTTTGGTTGCGCATGTTGACTCCTGTTTTAATGGTTTTAGATTTGTATTTATTAGTGCTGTGGCAAAAATTTATCCCACATAGTTTTCAACGATTCTCAATCTGATAGAAAAGAAATTGCTTTCAAAAAGAAATTCAGTGGTGAGGAAATTTTGGAGAAATTCTCGTGGGTTGGGTTTGAGTCTTGTGCTTACCTTACTGGTGGCTGAGGAACGTGTGTAAGTGTATTTTTTCATTGTACAATAATCTCTCCAGTAGCCTGTAGCCTCCTCGGCTCCCCATACTTCAATTAAAGCCCAGCGGAAGACATCATGAGGTAATTCCTCCCATAGGACTTTTTCTGAGCAGGAAGCGCAGGCAGTCTGGGGGGCTGCAGATTAGTGGAGAGATGCGTAATAGAAAGAAAAGACATGCAACGCCCTTGGCCGCCTCGCAGTGATTAGGTAAGCTCAAAAACACCACAAAATAAATTATAAAACATCCAGAGAATGAGTCAGGACAACTGAAGCCTTTTCTGTGGGGGAAGAAAATTTTCAGGAAATTGGAGGACAGATTTTGGCACAAGTGTCACCCTGGAGCCAGACACAACACTGCCCCCCCCCCGCACAACTGTATTGTGGTGGATGCAAAATGGGGGCCAGCCTGCCAACACAGTTGATGCTGTTGCCACTTGCAATGGCAGCACAATGCCCCCCCATTATTTATTTATTTATTTATTATATTGTATTTATACCCCGCCTTTTTTCCTGCAAGGAACCCAAGGCGGCTTACATAATCCTCCTCTCCATTTTATCCTCACAACAACCCTGTGAGGTAGGTTAGGCTGAGAGTCAGTGACTGGCCCAAAGTCACCCAATGAGCTTTATGGCCGAGCAGGACTAGAACCCGGATCTCCCAGGTCCCAGTCCAGCACTCTCATCACTACGCCACATTGAAAGAAGCTGCACTACAACCCCTGTCAATAGTGAGCCCAACCTGTGAGAAGTTTGAGAATTTCTCCTTCCCTTGGAGAAATTTGGTGAAATTGTCCCCCCCCTTTCTCTGCCAACAAACAGAGTGGAGAATTTGAAGAAGCCATTTGTGTACAGCTCTAGTACTTATGCTCTTAGATTTTTATTGTATATGTTGTTTAATGTTTAAGTTTAAACTGCATTGGGGGGCCCTTCTTATGGCTGAAAGGCAGGGTAAAAATCTTTTTAAAAATAAAAATTATATATATATGTATATATATATATAGATATATATATAATTTAATTAAACAATCATATTTTTCTATTTCTAGTAGAAATGCACCACTCATGGTGGCTTTCAATAAATAAAAAGAATACAATTTAATAAAACAACACTATAAAACAGTAAAAGAAACAGGGTAAGCAGTGAAAACCAAATCACAGAACATTGCTTCACAGAATGAAAGCTTACTAGAACAAGACTGTTTTCAATAACTGGAAGACACTGAGGGTGGGGGCCACCTGCACCTCACAGAGCTAAGCATTCCACAGTCTGGGTGTGGCCACCAAGAAGGCCCTGGGTTGTTGTTGTTGTTTTGTCCTACTGGGTTGTGCTTCCATGATAGGCATAACACTAATAACAACAGCAATAACAAACAATAACCATTTCCCTTGCTGCCCCTTATGCCTCCCAGAATGCCTCTGTACAACACCTCCCTTATTTCCTTTAAGTCCGTCTTCAAAGCTCACCTTTTCCAGGAAGCCTTTGAATCATAGATTTCATAGATCATAGAGTTGGAAGGAGCCTACAAGGCTATCGAGTCCAACCCCCTGCTCAAAGCAGGAAACTAGAGGAGGGGTCTCCCATCCAAGTAATAACCAGGCCTGACCCTGCTTAGCTTTCCACGCTCAGACAAGCTGAGCCAGCGTGAGCCACAGGCCTGTTCATTCTCCTATTCCCTATAACTTATTGCAATGAAGCCAAAGTGCATCTAATTGAAGCAATCTTTTTCTTCCCCTGCTTACCCATTTCTCCTCCATTTTCCCTCCCTCTCCCCGCCTTCTTCTGTTGTTTCCCTGCTTCTGTCTTAGATTGTAAGTCTCTTGGGGTGGGGTACTGCCAATGCCATACCTACCCAAAGAGGGACCGTGGCTCAGTTGGTAGAGTGTATCAGTTAAATCCACAAAATAAAATGTGTATTGTGGTACCAAGTATTAACAGGCATTTGGCAGCATAAGAGTGACAGGAGTTCAAGCAAATGTCCAGTCATATTCCAAGACATGCCAGGTCATACAATTATCTCTGAAAAACAAAATATGGAGAATTTTATTTATCAGAGATTATTGTAGACACTGCATTAACACATGATTTAAACCAAAGATAGTTCTGACATGCAGAAAACTTCTCTATGTGATGCATCCATCTATCCTTGGGCAATACATATAGAACATAGGAAGCTGTCAGACCATTGGTCCATCTAGCCCAGTATTGTCGACATTGACTGGCAGCGGCTCTCCAGGGTTTCAGGCAGGATTCTTTCCAAGCCCTACCTGCAGGCCTGGGATCGAACCTGGGACCTTCTGCATGCAAAGCAGGTGCTCTATCACACCGAGCTCTGGTCCCTCCCTACAGCACCTGGTATTCCAAGGTGGTCACCCATCCAAGTGCTAACCAGGCCCGACCCTGCTTAGCTTCCAAGATCAGACGAGATCGGGCTGTTCAGGGCTGTTCAGATGTTCACATTCCATGTGAAGAAAGGAATGGAGAACAATATACAGGCCTGTGGCTTACGCTGGCTCAGCTTGTCTGAATGTGGAAAGCTAAGCAAGGTCAAGCCTGGTTATTACTTGGATGGGAGACCCTTCCTCTAGTTTCCTGCATTGAGCAGGGGGTTGGACTAGATAGTCCTTGTAGGCTCCTTCCAACTCTATGATCTATGAAATCTATGAAATCCGCAGCCATCTAGCTCTCTTTCTGCAGTTGCTCTTTCTGCAATTACAGTGATATATTTTTCAGCTGTAGAAATCACAGGAATCCTTCTGAGTAGACAATATACAGCTGCCTAATATTACTGGAACTCAAATGAACAGAAACATATTTGAAGGCATCTTATATTATTTTTCCCCTGGATATGAAAGTAGTTTTGTTCAAAATGTAATAGAAAGTTTATGCTACTAAAAATATTCTGCATTGTTCTATTGAGGGATTTATGAACCACACAATTAATACAGCACTACTAACCTAAGACATCCAAAAATCCTGAGTAAGACTCCCCAAATCATGAGGGAATAGTTATTAGAGATCATATTTTCAAGTTCTCCAAAAGCAGAGATTCACACACACACACACACACACACACACACACACACACACGAAGCCTGCATGCTGCAAGCATAAATACATTCTCCTAGCAGCTACTGGAACTCCCCACTTCCCCCAATCTAAGTCTGAATCAACAATATGAAGACGCAACAGAATTCTGAACAGCCCAACATTCTGTCCCAGATGTGGCTTGGCTTGCTCTGTGCTGGAATGCCGGCCTCTGATATAAGGCAAACTAAATGGACTGTTAGATGTAAAAATATCCCATTGTTGGACTTCTGTAATAATCAGTATGTCATGGGTCACGTACACATCAAAGTTCAGTTTGGTGAGCCGCCTGGAATTACCTTACCATTTGGGGTGGTACACTTTTTTCTCCCTGTTTCTATGGAGATTGCTGCAAATTTCTCTATTTCAGACTTTTCTACTAATCAAGAATGTTTTGAACTATGTATGTGCCAAATTTCAGCTCCCTGGGTCTGACAATGCAAGTACGGGATTAAAATAATCAAGTTCTGAGCATGAGCCAACCATGGCTACTTGTCAAGGCCAAGCCAAAGGCAGCTGTCAGAGAGAAGTTGAACCAGAGAGTTAGAGCCAACAGACCATGCCAGTGAGTCAAAGCTGAGGACTACACAGAAACACACACAGTAGAGCCAAGAGGCCTTGTTGCTCAGAGAAGCTCCCAAACCAAGTCCCTTATAGCCCTTTCTGTCCAGGAGGACCCATGAGCCAACCAGGGTGGGCGGGGTCAATCCAAAGCTGAGGAAGACATTCCAAGGTGTAAATCCGATAGCTCACCAGATTGGACAGCCACACACAGAACTGAAAGTTCTCAGTTTTATCACCCGCAGCTCCTAATAATATTATCCTCATAGGCCTAGTATTTTGTGAGAGCATCCTCAACACTCTCCCAGCATTCTAATTGTGCCCACCAATATAAAAAGGTTGGAGACCTATGGCCTAGTTTGATAAATACCAACAGTGCAGGTTCAAAAGCAGAACATCAGCTCAAAATATATCTTTGTTATTAATTACAAACAGATTGTCCAAATAGCATCATAGGCACAAACTTCAGCTAAAATCAAATACATTATACAGTCACAGACCTATTCAAGTAGCACAAAGTGTCTTTCAGCAGCTTAGGTTGATATGCCAGCTGTCGCTCTTCCTTCAATGAGTGGCCACAATTATCCATGCTCTGGTAACATCCAGGTTAGAGTATTACTGTAATGTGCTCTACACTGGACTGCCTTTGAAGACTGTTCAGAAACTTCAGCTGGTTCAGAATATGGCCACAATATTGTTAATGGGGACGTGCCAATTTGAAGATATCTCACTTGTTATGAGTTTGTTTTTGTTTCAAAGCAGTAGTCTTACAATTTAAGAGAGCAATTCTAAGTCCCGCCAAAGTCTGTCTCAGAGGTGTTAGGATGAGGCAGAAGAGCCCCTCCAAGGATACAGAGGAGTTCTGCTGGTTGAGTGGCCAGTCATCCCAACAGCCCATGAAAAGACCAATGATGTAGGCAAACCACCAATGGTTTTTCTGCCGGCTGTATGAGCTAGATCAGAGTGTTCCAGGGTGTTCCAGGGGCATGTTGGGGTTGTGTCAAACTGGCCTTGAATCTCTCAGATCCAAAGCCTCTATGCTCATGGATTAGGCCCCATAACTATACCAGCCTGGAGCAAAATTCTATTCCACTGGATTGGGGGGGGGGGAGAGAGAATTGGGGAGGGGAAAACCAGCCTTTTAAAAATGACAAAAACCCACCACCCACCTTCCACCCTGGCTAGCACAAGCCAGCAGGGCTTTTGAAGTGGAGGGCTGCCTACAGTGGAAAGCATTTCCCTCCTTAATTTATAAAAGTTTTTAATTGATTGTGTTTTGATCTTTTACTGTGTTAGTAGTTTCTGATTTTGCTACCTGCTGTTATTGACCGTGTCTGTTTGTTATTAATCCTTGTTTCATTTTTAGTATTTATATATATATATATATATATATATATATATATATTTATTTACTGGCACCAAGTCTGGTTGCTTTATCTATATATATAAAAGGTGTTCTGACTGACTGACTGACTCATCAACTCCCAGCTCAAACCGTTTAATCTAGGAACGTGAAATTTTGTAGGGACTTATGATGTAGACACCCACTAAAGAAGGAGTTTTGGAAATTCCGTCCCTAAGGGGGTGAAAAAGGGGGGGAAATTGCCCCACTCTCATATCCTATGGGCAAAACAACAGGGGAGCAGTTATGCAAATCGGCCTCACCTCATAATTGCTGCAGGAGCCAATAGGAGCAGTTATGCAAATAGCCCATACAACATTTAGAATGTTCGTATGAATTCCTGCAGGGGCCAATAGGGGTGGGTATGCAAATCTCCCCTAGGCCATTTAGAATGTTCTCTGAGGGGTTGAAAAGGGAGGGAAAGTTTTTAAATGACTGTTGTGTGTGGGGCGTCGTCGCATAAGCTCCACTCCATCACGTTTTGATGGATCTACCCCAAACTTGGCACGGTCACTCTTCATCACCTGTAGACTCTCAGGATTAACCTGATTTTTCTTTAAGATCAGATATTTCTGTCAGAAAAGTTTTCTGCTGCCAACACGCAGCCTAAACATTACACTTTCAGTCAAAGACACTGTATCTTTTCCATTGTGCCATATCCTAAAATCCACACGAGCACAGCCACGGGCAACAGCTAGTTCTTCATATACTTTTGTAGAGAAGCGACTCATAAAGATATGAAACAAATACTGTTTACTCTTCTTGTGAGCTGCTTAGAGTATAATTTGGGAATGCAACACACACACACACACACACACACACACATATATATATATATACGATCATATAGAGAAGACTTCATAAGCACAAGCACTGGAAACATCTTCTACCAAAATACCATTAATATGTATGTGGCAAAAGAAAAGAGCAAATATGGTCTTATATTGCTCCCAAACATTTCAAAGGAGGAGTTCCGGTTTGATTCTGCTAAATATTGCTACTAAAACTATAAATTCTATCCATTTTACTACACTGTGCATTTATCAAAAAGTTTCAATGCCTAAACCACAGTTGAATTTCAGTCCCAGTTTTCATACGTTCATGAAGACTAAGAATGCATCAGCGGCATATAGCCTTCAAAGAGCCAAAAGATACAAAGAACCACACATCTCATTTTGCACAGCCATGGGAAGTGCGGACTTGTAATTCCCAAACGGCAGCCGCAGCCCTACACACACACTTACACACAAAGGCATATGGCAAACTGCATTTGAAACACAGAAGAGTTTCAAAAACTGCGTATGATAGCATTGGGGAATGACTGCTCAAAATGAAGTTACAAATTGCATTGGGCTTCTGTAAGGTCCTGGGCATGCCTAGAAAGGATGCCCTTTGCATCCTGGCCAAATATTTTACAGTACGTTCCAACAAAGCTAACATGTGTTGCCCCATATCCATACATTTCTGTCATTCTCCCTTGGGGAGGGGCTATAGCTGGGGATGTCAGAGAAATCCTCAATGATTTCAGATTTCTGTGAATCCAACCTGCGGATTCCACAGCGGACTGGCTTTTTCTGAGTCACATGGATTCTGCAGACTGGTTTATTACTTCCCAGAATGATATGCAAATTTAGTCATACAAAAATACAACAAATTAAAAAAAGACCGACCAAAAATGTGCATTTCCCCCCCATAGGCTAAAGCATGAAAATGCACATTTTGGGGGATTTGCACATTTTCGAGAGTGCACATTTGCGCAAGTGCACATTTGTGCAACTTTGCACATTCTAATGCGAAGCAAGTTCAGGAGATTGAGAAAAATCTGATACTGTCAATGAGCAGACGATGGAATGAAAGATGCCTGACAATCCACAAAACACAGACAGAAGAGATTTAACGAAATCCATACATCCCTAGCTTTATAGCTAAGGAGCAGCACACATGCTCAAGGCCTAGGCTGAGTTCCCAGCACTTCCAGTTACAGGATTTCAGATAACTGGGAGATAACTTGGAAACTGCTATCAGTCAGAGGAGGCAATACTGGGTAAAGGACAGATCAGTGGTGTGTTGTAATATAAGGCATCTTCAAATGTTCAAACATTCAGGGAGAACAATGGGTAAAATATGCAGTGGGAAGGAAACATTTTAAAATGTGAATGTTCAGGAATACATTTTGTATGCCAATTTCTTATTTTTAATAAATCATACTTTGCATAGCATCTGTCATTGCAATCACAACAATGTAGCAAGGTTGCCATATGTTTCCTTGGGCTTCTGAAGTTAAATTTGGACGTGTGTGTGTTTACTACTTTCTGCTCCAAGTATCTCCAGTGACATCAGAGGGAATATACACATCTGGGAAGGGACTTACATAACAGCTGGAAGCAACACAGGAGGGGGTGCTCACACATTTTGGGTGTGACCATGTAAAAATGTGAGAAGTGCTAACTACTCTTTGAGAGTTCAACTCCATTCCCCTTCTAAATGCTATTATTCTAATTTATTAGTGCATATTCTTTGCAAGTTACCATGAAATATTTTTGGCCCACAACTGGATCTAAGAAATAATGGTGGCTATTGAATATTATATGAGACACTTAATTTATACTGTCAAATAAGATACGTTGTGCCAAAAGTACTGCAGACTGTAAAGCTGATATTATTGCAGCAGCATATTCCCTAGCCAGCTCTTCGCAGAGCAGATGTCAGGCTCTCTTCCCAAAGCACTGCAATGTTTACTGCCACTTTCATTTTTTCATAATCAAAATAATGCACTTAGCAGGTCTCCTCAGTAGCAATACGCAAACAATCCATTACACACATTTTCAAGTGCAGCTGCACATTCTGCTCCATGTAGCCGCTTGTTTCCATGTTTCCCTCATGACTGGCTGTCTGCTATGAACTGGAGGGAACTGGGACCACAGTTTTAGATTGAGAAACCGAGTCAAAAGCTAACAAGAATGCAAATGGAGTACTGGCTGAACGAAATATTTCAGGCTTTGCCCATCCATTGCAATCCTTACCACATTTTGGCGTATACGGCAACGACATCCCAATAGCTTTCCCCCCCACCACATTTTATTTATTTATTTTATGTTTTTTAGAACATTTATATACCACTTCCCATTTTAAAAATCCCAAAGTGGTTCACAACTTACTGTAAAACAATACATCATTAAAACCATAACAGTGTGAGAGCTGGACTGACCCGGGTTCAAAAGCTTCCCTAGCCAGTGACCCTCAGTCCCAGTCACGCAGACGGGAGGAGGAGATAACAGCAGTTAATAAAGATTAAAGAGTTTATTTGTAAGACCCAATTACATGGGATTAAGGCAATCAATGCATCTCTTACTCATCATTGCAGATACAAATCCAATACCCCAGTGGTAAGGCTAGATGAAGTGAAGTCCAGAACAAGTCGAGACGAGTGAAGAAGAAGAAGTGAAGCTATCAACAAGTGTGTTAGCTTTATACCATAGACCCTGCACCTATAAATAGGATATTACTCACCCCAGTTGTATAACCTATTCATCAACATGTTGATTCCAAACCTGTCCAAGGTTGCTGAGTCATATCACCTTGAGACTATGTCTCGTGACCAGAGACCTTGTGTACTTGAACTCAAGAGACACCCACCAGGTCAGGTGACAATCTCGTTCTGCCTATGCAAAACCCAACAAACAGCTGTTGTTGTTGTTATTAAGTTCATTTCTATACCCCCCAATAGCTGAAGCTCTCGGCGGTTCACAACAATTCACAAAATCATTACAGATACAAGATAATAAAATACAGCATAAAATTTAATATACAAAATTTAAAACAATTTAAATAGCTAAAAACAATTTCAATAAAATACTAGACCTATTAAAGCCAGCTGACATAAATGTCCCATCATATGGCATTAAATGCCTGGGAGCAGAGGGCAGTCTTAACCTGGCACTGAAAGATGACATTGTTGGCACTAGGCGGGCCTCAGTGGGGAGATCATTCCATAATCGAGGGGCCACCACTGAGAAGGCCCTCTCCCTTGTTGCCACCTTCCGAGCTTACCTTTCAGGTGGCACTTGGAGGAAGGCCTCAGATGTTGATCGTAGTGTCTGGGTAGGTTCAGGTTGGGAGAGGTGCTCCATCAGGTATTGTGGTCCTGAGCCATGTAAGGTAAGTTAGATAAGTTTAGATAAGTTTAGATGAGTTAATGGTCGAGAAAAGCCAGGGTAAACAAAGTTTTTAGTAATCGCCAAAAGCACAGGATTGTCGGTGCCTGACATATTGCAGAGGGGAGGCAACCTGGCACCCTCCAGATGGTTTTGACTACAACTCCCATCATCCATGACCATTGACCATGCTGGCTGGGGCAGATGGGAATTGTAGTCCAAAAGATGGAGGGTGCCAGGAGTAGTATCCAATGGTGTCCCAGTGCAAGCGCTAGTGATGCAACACTAGCATAATCCAACGCTTGCACGACGTAACTAGGGCAATGAGGAAGAGTAGCAATTTGTAGCCAAAATGCAACGTGGTGGCAAAAGAGGCCTCCTGCAGATGGAAGGAGCCCTTTCATTTACGGGAGGCAAAGTCTGGATCCAACTTCCTGCTTTCAAGGTGGGGCACCTGATTTTTACTGATGTCCCTATCATTGCATGCCCTTGAAGCCCCCTAAATGCCGCTCCTGAGATTTTGGGCAACCGTTGGAACAGCATGGGATATGGCTCAGAGGCCTGCGGTAGACAGAGGACAACTGCTGAAAACTGGATCACCACCACCCCATCTCACAAGCATAAGCACTTCTCACTAGTGCAAAGCCACTAGGATACAACACCTGTTCTCTCCCTCTTTACTCCAGACTCCCTTTCCCCCTCCCTTTCTTCTGTTGTCTCACCTGTGATGAATTTTAGGTTGCAATCTTCTTAAACATGAGACCTGTTCTCCTTTACTTCACAAAGTGCCATGCATTTTGATGGGATGATGATGATGATGGCCTGTGGCTTATGCTGGCTCAGCTTGTCTGAGTGTGGAAAGCTAAGCAGGGTCAAGCCTGGTTATTACTTGGATGGGAGACCCCTCCTCTAGTTGAGCAGGGGGTTGGACTCGATAGCCTTGTAGGCTCCTTCCAACTCTATGATCTATGAAAAATCTATGATTTAAAAAATTAAAATACAAGAACATTTCTTCCATCAAATAATACATAACAACACCTTCCTGATGATGATGATGATGATGATGGTGATGATGATGATGACGATGATGATTTATATACCGCCCAATAGCCAAAGCTCTCAACAAAACACATATTAATGTTAATATTATACGGTACTCTAAAACCAGTGGTATGGATCCTGAAGTGGACTAGCAGAAAAACTGTTGTGCAAGGCGTCCAGGGCCCCATTCAGCAGCATGAGCAGGAGGACCCCCAAATGCAGCAGAGCTGGCTTATCACTATTTGATGCGAGTGAAGTAATACACTTTATTTACCATCCAATACACATAAAGTAATACACATTAACACACACCCCTGTAAGACCATTTGAAATAAATGAAGTAAAACACTTTAGCATCTAAACAGCCCCCCTCCCCCACAAGACTATTAGGTCCAAAATGCTATACAGATATCATCTTGTTGCTGTTTGGTCTCAAAGAATGACACACAGATAATAAGGAAAATCAGGAGATTATGTTTTAAAAAGTAGCTTTGAATCCAGGGGATTCTTAGCTTTTCACCACGGTAAAAAAGTGCAGTTGCTAGATCCCCTTTCATTATCCTTCTCCACATTTCCCCAAACGGCAGCCAGTCTCTTCTCTCCACAGTGAACTCCTCCAGTGGCAGGAGGGAAGAAGCACTCCCAAGAGAGGAATAATAGGTATGCCTCCAGTTGCTCTAAAGTGGTGCCATTTCATCCAAGATGGCACAGCCTTAGCTTAACTTCCCTAGGAAACTAGCAGGCGATGCACAGGCCCACGGTCATTCCGGAGGAGGCATGCTCATACCCGTACAATGCTTTTTACAAAACACCTTTAAAATTTTGTTTTAAAAAGCAGATGAAGTATGCCACTGTTAACATTGGCAGAAATCTGACGTGTGGTAAGCCTCCTCCTGATTCGGTCCATAGTACTGCTCAAACTCAATTACCTATGAACTTGCATATCAACCAAACAGAAAATACTTTTAAAAAACTTTTTTATTCCTATAAAAAAAATGAAAAAACACAAAAAATATAACAATAATTAACAATTAACAAAACTTATATGGACTTCCGAATTTTTCTACAGCAAATATAGGTAACAAATAATTTCTCTACTTGATAATCAAAAAAGAAAAGCTATTTTTCTATTGTCACAAATTTATCTTATTATTTTTTTTCTATTGTCAGTTCATCCTCTTATTATTCCACAAAACCACAGATAAACAAATCATTGTTCTCTAAACCCTGCAAAAAGTCAATTAGAGGTTTCCACTCTGCAGTAAACGTAGATGCTGTCTTTTCTCTAATTAATGATGTAAGCTTGGCCATGTCTGCCAGCTCAAATACTTTGAAAAATGTTCACACCACAATATCATGAAAATTGCAAAAATGTCATATTCTAAATCAGGGAAGGGAGGGACAAACTCTGAGAGACAATGACATCCAACAGAAATAAGTTGGAATGTATTCCTTTCTCAGGGTCTCAAATCTACCATCACTGCATGTTGAAAATGCAAAAGCCACAACAGGGCAATAACTTTGGTAGGACCAATCAAAATGTCACAAAGTGGTGAACAAGCATTCAACACTGAATAAGCATTTGAGTTTTCTAGAATTCTGACCCAGTACAGTAATACCTTGGATTGCAAGCATAATTCGTTCCGGAACTGTGCTTGTAATCCAAAACACTCTTATATCAAAGCAAGTCTCTGGTGGGCGTGAGCAGGGCTGATTTCGGCCCACTACGCCTGCTCGAGGCGAGCAGTTACATCCCTACGTGACTTGTCTTGCAAGACTTTGCTCGTTCATCAAGTCAAAATTTTAATTTTTTTTTGCTTGTCTTGCAAAACGCTCTCAGACCAAGTTACTTGCAATCCAAGGTATTACTGTACCTCTTGGTGCAACCTGGAATCTATGTAGCACCTAGCAGAGTCTGCATTACTCCTTCTGCACTGCATCTTAACACTGCTAAAACTATAAATTTTAACAACAGGTCCTACTCCCACTTTGTTTTGTTTAACACCCAGCCTGAAGAAGAGTTCTGGATAATTTAACAGCTTGCTCATGACTGTGACATTTTGGTTGGTCCAAAGAAAGATAATACCCTACTGTGGGGCTCTTGGATTTTTCTAACAGGCTGACATGGCTACCTGTGATATTTGTATGTTGAAAAGGTAATCTTTCTTCTCTGTGTATTAAAAGGTTCTTGTATAATATGTAGTACTAATGAGAACTATATTTAAAGCAATATGGAGATAAGGACCAAAATGAAAGAAAGTACCCCTGGTACTAATAAGCTCTAAATCAGAATTCTGGAAATGACCAATTTTAAGATTTATTTAGAGACAGGCAATATTGCTTGGTAGTGAAAGAAAAGGAACGTGTGGGCTAGTTACTGTATGTTTTCTGTTAATTTAGCTTATCATTTGATGAGGCCCAGATTTTTACTAATGAAAAGCATATCACAAAATGTCTAGACATCAGAGATATTCTTAGCAAGAGATCACTGCATTTCACCAGTCACGCTTCAGTTTTCCTTATGGGATACTCTTCCAGAGTGGCAGCATCATTTTTCAGGTTCTTGAGTTGCTTTACATAAGAACAGTGAACCTTTAGGAAGTAGTGCTGGGACCAAAAGATTTGTCTTGAGATAAGCAAGAGCCAGTGCCATGCCACCCTAGGAAAAATGATTAGACTAATTCATTTAAATCAGTAGGTCAATCAGACTAAAGCTTTAATGCATTAATCCAAAGGAAGCAATTTTAACTAGTGAGTCTGTAAGTTAAGGGGATACTTGTTTGTTTATTGCGGCCCAAACTACTGTAATGGAGTTCAGTGTACAGTAACTTTCTCCTTTTTTGTTCTTGTTTTTTTTTAAATGAAAAGCAGCCACTGGAAACTACAAAAAATGAATGGAGGAAGGTTAACTCTTTCCCTGCCAGACATTTTCCCTCTTAAAATTGCCCCACTCAAGCTTCTTTTTTCACTGTAATGACAAGAAATGGGGAACTATATCTTTTCTCCTGGAGGAAGAAAAGCAGTTGAAGGGGGCAAACTTGAGAGGAAAAAATGACCCTGCCCACCTGCCAGCCCTTCTTACATAGCTTAGCCTCTTCACACCTTTGTTACCAGTGGGGGGCAGGGGAAGGAAAGAAAGAATAGTCTGGAAAAGTTTGCAAGCAATCTAACAACTGTAAAGGGGTTTTGGATGGTGAGGGGGAAACCTATGTTAAAAAAAGCAATGGGAGTCATGCTATTTTGAGACAACTGTAAAACTGAGTACAATTTTTGCATATTAAAGCAGACAAAATAGTCCTGCTCCTCAACGCTAAATTCAAAACTATTCTGATAGGCTTTTGCAAGTTAGCATCTCAGACCTTGCCAGCCTTTTTGCATTGTATTTGTTAAAGGATAAAGTTAATTGTTTAACCGCGGACTAAGGTATCATTTAGTCTATAACTTAAACAAGCATTGATAAAGTTTTTTACAAAAAGATGCTATCAGCAAAACAAACAGGGTATTTTGTATTACTTCAAAGTTTATTTATAATGTGTTTAGAAAAATTCAATGGAAACAGGAAAATAATGTCTTGATTTTCTAAACTTTACAACATCTGCTTTTACTTACTTGTAGCATTGTAAAGGTCTCCGGATTTCAAATGGATGTGTGTGCGTTTTTCCTTCTCTTTTGTCTACTACCCTATTCAGCTATCTTCACATTATGCTATACACAGACACACATGGTATCCCATTTTCCACTTGTGAATGTAACCACAAGAAAATCTTTCTGTTTAAAGTTTTAAATAAGATGCTGTATATTACTAAGAATAAATGACATTTTAGCTAAGCATATTAGAAACACAGTGGAAACTATTCCCTTTAAAAAGACAATGTTTTGAAACCCCTAGTTTTTTTTTTCATTCCTGTTTTTTTGAACTAATATGCAGGTATGTCATTAATGTAGTCCTTAAAAAAAAAAAAAGTGGGCAGTATCCAACACTGCTCCTGCACCTCCGTTAAGTATGTTGTGCCAGTGAGGACTCACCACCGGGCCCGGCACAACAGGAAGCTAGCGCTTCCTAGAACAACCCTGGAAACAAGCCAAAACACTCATTTCTGGAAGGAGACAGGTCAGTGGACCTCCCTTCTGCTAGCCACACTGACCTATTCCGGAAATGAGAGTTTCTTCTCATTTCCACTTGGTTTAGGATGCGCTAGCTTTCTGTTGCACCAGCAGTGGGTCCCACTGGCACACAGTCAGCACTGAATACTGCTTGTTGTCTTCAATTGTGCATTTGTATTATCACACAGTCCACACTTCCACCAATGGTTAAATGTGTAGGTTTTGGTAATAATCTATAAGGTGCTAAAGAGCTTGGGACTGGAATACCGGAGAGAACACCTGTTCCCATACAGACCTGCCCAACTGCTGCAATGATCATCAAAGGATGTTTTGCCACATCTTGCAGATGTCTATCTGGTGACAATCAAGAAGAGGACATTTTCTGTGGTTGTGCCCGATCTCTGGAATACCCTCCCCCAGAAATAACACATATGCCAATTCTGATGCAGTTCAGGCACTTTTTAAAGACTTATTTGCCTTGGCTACTGATGATGTATAATGCCCGTCATTCTGATTTTCTGATTGTTTTAGCATGTTATAACATATTTAGTGTGTGTGTGTGTGTGTGTGTGTGTGTGTACATATATATATATACCTACATACTAAATCCAAACACGAATTTAACATCAGGACTAGCCTGGCTCTGAAAAAAACCTTGACACACACCTCCCTAGGACAATCACTTTATTCTATTTTGGACAATCACTATCGAGCATCTTGCTTCATACTTTGTTGCAAGTAATTCATTAGAATTAAGAATACACACACAATCAGCAATGAAGTGGAACCAGAAATTTCCCACATGCCTCCTGTTTTGGATTTAGGGTATGGATCAAATTCCTGCTCTTAATTGATATTGTAAAACCGAGCCAACATGCATAAGCAAAGTTCTCCAAAGGCGCAATCCTATGCAAGTTTAAACAGAAAAAAGGCCTACAGCTCCCAGCATGTGCCCTAAGACTGAAATCCTAAACATATTGAAAAGCAGGTTATATATCAAGGATTGGATCCTGAGATCTGTGAATGGAAGGCAATTCACAGAAAGAGACTTCCCCATTCCACCCCATTCCCTGAACCCTCACCCGAAAAATTTCTCTAGAGGGTTGGGGGATCTTCCTGAATATTGTGAGATTGTACATGGGGGGGGGGGTTGTAGTGTGAAGGAGATATCACCCAAAGTAAGGTGGAGACAATGCGCAAGCAGGGTTCTTGCACAAGGCACTTCTGCCCAATTTTGGGTGATTCTCCCTTCCCACTGTTGCACCCAACCCACCATCCCACACCCCTCAAGAAGGGTCCCCAAACCTCTGAAGAGGTTTTTCTGTGCTGCAGGCAGGAGAATGGGATGTTCATAGAATCACAGAATCATAGAGTTGGAAGGGGCCTATAAGGCCAACTCGCAGGAATCCAAGTTAAAGCATCCCTGACAGATGGTTGTCCAGCTGCATCTTGAATGCCTCCAGTGTGGGAGAGCCCACTACCTCCCAAGGTAACTGGTTCCATTCTCATATTACTCTAACTGTCATGAAATTTTTCCTGATTTTCAGCTGGAATCTGGCTTCTTGTAAGTTGAGCCCATTATTCTGTGTCCTGTACTCTGGGATGGTGGAGAAGAGAGTCTGGCCCTCCTCTGTGTGACTTTCAAGTACTTGAAGAGCACTATCATATCTCCCCTCGGTCTTCTCTTCTGAAGACTAAACATGCCCAGTTCCTTCAGTCTCTCCACATAGGGCTTTGTTTCCAGTCCCCTGATCATCTTTGTTGCCCTCCTCTGAACCCTTTCCAATTTGTCTGCATCCTTCTTAAAGTGTGGTGCCCAGAACTGGACGCAGTACTCAAGATGAGGCCTAACCAGTGCTGAGTAGAGGGCAACTAGTACTTCACATGATTTGGAAGCTATACTTCTATTAATGCAACCCAAAAAAGCATTTGCCTTTTTTGCAGCCACATCACATTGCTGGCTCATATTCAGCTTGTATTGTTGAGCCAAGTATCCCCCATCCTGTAACTGTGCATTTGGTTTCTTTTTCCTAGGTACAGCACTTGGCATTTATCCTTATTAAATTTCATTCTGTTGTTTTCAGCCCAGCGCTCCAGCCTATCAAGATCACTTTGAATTTTGTTTCTGTCTTCTGGAGTATTAGCTGTTCCACCCAATTTAGTGTCATCTGCAATATGAAAAGCATTCCCTGCACCTCCTCATCCAAGTCATTAATAAAAAATGTTGAAGAGCACTGGGCCCAGGACTGAGCCCTGCGGTACCCCGCTCGTTACCTCTCCCCAATTTGAGAAGGTACCATTGATAAGCACTCCTTGAGTCCAATTCTGTAGCCAACTGTGGATCCACCTGATAGTTGTTCCATCTCAGGATCCAAGCCATTATAAATAAATAAAACACTAATAAATACAGGTATTCATAAGGTGACAACACACAAGAGGGCCTTTTCCATGGTGGCCCCTCTGCGTCTCAAGCTCCCTCCCCTGGGAGTCCCATATGACTCCTTCACTGCTTGCATTTAGGAGGGCAGACAAAACTTTAGGAGGGCAGTTAATCAGGCCTTTGAGAACTCCTAGATATTTTTGGCTTCTGTGAGTTTTAATGTTTGCTATTGCTTCCTTATATTGTTTTACTATGTTTCTTGTATGACTCTCTGATCTCCTTAGGGGAGAAAAGCAGGACATTTTATACAGTTTTATACATTTTATACAGTTATATATAAATAAGAGAGATATATTTGTGTTTAGATCTACTAATGGGAATATTCAATGAAAATTAAGCACGTATTTATTTTTTAATATTAATGTGGAATCACCTTCTATTAATAAATGAAGTTGCACCCAGATGACTTTTGCTAGTGGCAAGCACAGAGCCATGCAGGAAACAGAAACACATGGTATCTTCCATGCTAAAATAGCTCAATTTCTAACCATTCTCTATTATTTTAATTAAATAAGATACCATGGAAACGTTAATCTTTTGCACATAAAGTACTGCATATACTTGTCTTAAACTTCTTATAGAGGAAGAAATAACATTCTCATTTTATTTAATGTTTCCAGTGAGTGTGAAAGATGTGATGGGAAAGAAAAGGAACAAGCAATTCTTGCCATAACACATTGTAGCTTGGCCAATACTATTAAATTGATTTAGGATCCCCCCACCTTTATTACATTCTCTCAGCAAGCATTAAAATGAAGTCTTCCTGTCCAAAGGGAATTCCTTATGGAATTCCGTGCTTAGTATCAGCTCAATGAATCTTATAAGCCTTTTTCAGACACTGTAGTTGGCTAAATGAATGCGGTTATGAGAGTGACAACTTAGCGGCAGGCTCCTCTCCTGACCTATACGTATTCATTAGGATAGCCTTTCCCAATCTAGTACCCTCCAGATGTTTTTGGACTACAACTCCCAGCACTCCCAACCATGCTGGTCATGCTGGCTGGGGCTGATGGGAGCTGTAATACCAAACAGCTGAACGGTACCAGGTTGGGGAAGGCTGCATTAGAAGCCATAGAAGCCTGTGTAGACAGTCCTTATACATCCATTTAACCTACCATAACATTTGAAAAGTGCTACAGAAATTCATTTTCAAGCAGGGAACTAAAGTAGAAGCTATTACCATCACCCTCACACTGTGTTCCAACCTTCTCTTGATACACCTCCTGTAGCACTGTCTCATCTTGCTATGTAGAAGGTCAGTTCAGTTAGTCTTTTTTGTTTCCTAAACTGAAAAGGCCCAAATTCTTTAGCCTTTCCTATTACAGAAGATAATCCAGCTTCTTGATCATTTTGCACAAAAAGCAAAGGTAGCCATGTTGCCCATAAGAAAAATTCCAAAATCCATATTAGCGAAATACCTTTATTAGGGGCAGCTCAAAGGTCACAATAATGTGCAAGCTTTTGAGATCTCCAGATGTCTTCATCGGGCAAGATGTTACAAAAAGCAGGTGTGTATGTAGGGAGGGGAAAATAGGAGAGGGGGAAAGGATGACTTAATGTTAAAATCATGAAGTCTGCAAGGTCAAAGTCTTAAGATGAAATAAGACTTGGGACGAGGGGATTGCAGACACTCAAATTAGGTGATGTTCTGGTTTCAGGTTGCCCCTGGGACAGCTACATCTTGCCTGATGAAGAGGTCTGTAGATCCCAAAAGCTTGCATAATTTTTGTGACCTTTGAGTGGGCCTAAGATAGGCATTAGTCAAATATGGGTTCTGATAATGTTGGTTGCCCTGTGAAGTACCCTTTCTAGCTCTTCAGTAGTTTTTAAGATGGGATGACCAGAACTTGTTACACTATTCCAAATGTGACCACAAAAGAGATACTGTTATTAATAATAATATTATTAAAATACATCTTTTTTCTAACCAGTTGTTAGGAAGAATTAATCATGAAGGTATCCCATAAAAATGATTGTCATCTAGTATTTATAAATCATTATTGATTTTAGATGATTTAGGGCGCAATCCAATGGGGATGCCCCTAAGCCTCTGCTCAGAGGATTATGTATATCCCATGCAGGATGGGAGGAGCGTGGAGGCGAAGATCAACTACCCACTCCTCCCGCCTTGCAAATCAGCTAGACAGCCGATTTCAGCCATCTAGCTGTGGCGCTTTGGACAGGGAGGGAAGGAGGCTGGAGTGCTGCCAGGATACAATGTATGCTGGCGGACCCAGTCTCCTTCCCTCCCCGCCCCCCCAAAACACACTGGGCCGGTTCACACGACCCAGGCTGCCAGCGGGGGAGGAACCACGGGGCCGTCAGCGGGGTCCAGCGGGGCGCCGCACACAACTGGTATCGCTGCGCACGTGGGCAGACCCCGTAGTCCCCGCACCGCAGTGCGGGCCTCCCGGCGCTAGCGGTGGGGCCCCGGGATGCCCAGAGGGGCCGTTTGCCCCTACAGGCTGGAGCGGCGGTGGCTCCGGCCGCTCTGGGCTGCCGTCTCTGTGGGGACCCCGCGGGACGGCCGCCAGCTGTTCGGACAGCACGGTGACCACACGCGGTAGGGGCTTACCCCTCTACCGACCATGGTCACTTTGCGTGCGTTCCACCGCGGCTGTCTCGCGGGGGCACCCCCGGTCGGCGTGCACACGACACGGGAACCGCAGGGGACTTGCGGTTCCTGTGTTGTGCGAACAAGCCCACTGTTTACATCTGGCACGGTTCTTTCCATGTTGGCTTGGGGGGGGGGTGATCCAAGTGCATAGTCCCAGCTTCAAGGTCAGAACTGTTGGAATATGGCGTTGCATATTCTGGTTTTGCCTTTGTGCAAGAAAGTCTGCCCAGTAACAGCAGTTATGTCCAAGGTCTTTGAATGAGATCATTTCACCTTTGGCACAGTTAACATGGCTTAGAGTTTTTTCTTACAGGCTACAAGGTCGTTCAAGCCGGGAGGTTTTGCAGCTGGCATTATCTCATACCATGGGTGTGCCGATACAGGATTGTATTTAAGGTGTTTAATGTGTCTGTGTTCTTGTTGGGAGAAAGGTGTTGGATTATGAGTAAGCATTGTATTGATAAGAGATAGTTGTGTATGTTTAGACTGTTCATTATTTTTGTGTCTAACATACTGTTCTCTAGTATTTTTGTATTTAGCACTCTGTGTGTGCTCTGTTCCTGTTTTGTTTTACAAGTCTTAGTTTTTAGTAAACTTTTGCTAAGGAAACTGGCTTGTATTTTGTTTTGACCATACTGGACTTGCCTAAGCCACTAACGCCACGTTCACACCGCTGCTACATCTGCTGCTGCTGGGGAACATAGTTTTTGACTTTGTTTTTCCCCCAGGAGCTCAGATTCCAACAAGAACTCTTTTCCAACCTCGGAGATGGGACTCCAAAAAATCCTATGGCCCTCTAGATTCATAGGATCATAGAGTTGGAAGGGGCCTAGAAGGCCATTGAGGTCCAACCCCCTGCTCAGTGCAGGAAACTAGAGGAGGGGTCTCCCATCCAAGTAATAACCAGGCCTGACCCTGCTTAGCTTTCCACGCTCAGACAAGCTGAACCAGCATGAGCCACAGGACCATAGGATTGCTCTGTCAAAGGGTTACAAATTCATGAAAACCTGAGGGAAAATGTCAGAAACTGAGATATCACAACAAAAATGGCTGTATGTCATTATTAAAGGACCAGTTTAATCACAATGCTCAAACCTTAGAGAGAACCAATATAAGACAATATATACATGCTATCTTACAACTCATGCACAGCTATTCTGTGAAGGAAATGCAAATTTTCACCATAAGTTGTGGTACATTGTGGGGTGGGATAGTAAGCACAATTAAATTTATGTTAGGTTATGAGACACCATTAGACCCAATTATTATCTTATTAGAGTTTGTAAAAGATGTAGTGTTAAGAAAACATCCAAGGAGTTAGCTTGGAATGTATTTGTGGCAGCCAAAATATTGCCACCAAATGGGCAAATAATGAGATACCCACTGTTAAAAGCTGATTATTGAAAGTATGGTGAACAGCGAAAATGATACAATTAACAGAATATGTATAAATAAAAGATGGGAATGGAAACCCTTTTTAGAGTTTGTGAGTCAGAAATATAATTTGGATACTGGTAAGATAAATTAAGGAATGGTGAGATTTAGATGAGATGTGTAGTTTAAAAAAAAGGACAAATTTCATGTATTGATAGTGAATATATAGTATTTATAATATTTTTAAAGCATTGATACATTGCTTGATATGTAGAAGCAGTAGTCACTTTACTATTTGTATATATTGAAATATTTACCAATTTTGTAAAATGTTATTGGCCTTACAAAATTTACCAAGATGTATTTGTATTTCATAATATGTAATTAAAATCACATTAAAAGGAGAAAATGCTCATGAAAGACTTTTCCTAATACTGAGCCTGTTATATTCTTATTTTTCAATGAAATCATATCTCATACAAAATAAAACACAAACGGCTCTAAATGATTTTTCCGAAAATTTAAGATTGGATTTGGAGGGTAAACTAAGAGAAGAAAGGGTTATTAGATTATCCGATTGGGTGGAAAAGATGGGGACTAGAGACCAAATATTGGAAATTGTTGGGAGAAGAAGAGTGTCGTGGTTAAATTTATTACAGTTAGAACAGGAAAACCGAGTATGAGAGAGATTTAACTAAATTTGAAAAGATTGTTACGTCTAGAGATGGTCTACAAGGCAATGCGTCAACAAGAGGTATAACAAGGGATTTATCAGTCAGTCAGGCGATCACTCGTGACCGAGTAAGATTGTCTTCCAGGATAAAAAAGAAAATTTACAAAAAGGAGATTTTAAAAGGAGGAGAATTCTAAAGAAAATTGTGTAGACTCTAGCGATGGGTCCGTAAGTGACTGTGGAGGCCAATTCTAGATCCACACAGCTTCCCACAGTGAGGACACAGGTTACCAGATGGAAGATGGTCTTCTAAAGGATTCATTTGACGTGCTTTTCGCTTAGCACATTTCTCCCTTTCACCTTGCACTCGAGCTTCTTCAAAGTCAATAGAACCTTTGTGAAAGGCCAACCTCCATTTAGATCGTTCATGGGCCAGAACTTCCCAGTTTTCGATGTTTATATTGCATATTTTTAGATTAGCCTTATGAACATCTTTAAACCTCTTATATTGACCACCGATATTCCGCTTTCCATCCTTGAGTTGGGAGTAAAGTAACTGCTTTGGGAGACGGCAGTCAGGCATTCGAACAACATGACTGGTCCACTGAAGTTGGCGTTGAAGGATCATTTTTTCAACGCTAGTAGTCTTTGCTTCTTCCAGTACACTGACATTTGTTCGCCTATCTTCCCAAGTAATTCGCAGGATTTTCCGGAGGCAATGTTGATTAAATCTTTCAAGGAGTTGGAGGTGACGTTTATAGATAGTCCATGTTTCGCAGGCATACAATAAAGTTGGTAATACAATGGCTTCATAAACCAATGTTTTGGTCTTCTTACAAATATCCCGATCCTTGAACACTCTATGTTTCATTCGAGAAAACGCGGCACTTGCGGAGCTCAGACGATGCTGGATTTCACTGTCGATGTTAGCTGTAACAGAAAGATAGCTGTCAAGATAGAGAAAATGATCGACATTTTCCAGTATTGTCCCGCCAAGCTGGATAGATGGCATCACCAAAGGGTTAGCTTGCACTTGCTGAGGAAGCACTTTGGTTTTTTTGATGTTAAGTGAGAGACCAAGTTTTCCGTATGCTTCTGCAAAAGCATTTAGGATAGTTTGGAGATCATCCTCTGAATGTGCGGAGACCACATTATCATCAGCATACTGAAGTTCCACAGCGGAGGTTGTAATTACCTTACTTTTTGCTTTCAGCCTGCTGAGATTAAAAAGCTTTCCATCTGTTTGATATATAATTCCCACACCAGTGGGAAGTTTCCCCTTGACAAGATGTAAAATCATGGCGATGAAAATAGCAAATAATGTTGGGGCAATAACACATCCCTGTTTAACACCTGATCCCACTTTAAATGGAGCACCATGAGAGCCGTTGTTGTCCAAGACCGTAGCCGTCATGTTGTCATGGAGAAGTCGCAAGATGTTCACAAATTTATTGGGACATCCACTTTTCATAAGGATAGTCCAGATAGCTGTTCGGTCTACAGTATCAAAGGCCTTAGCAAGATCAATAAATGCCATATAAAGGGGTTGATTTTGCTCCCAGCATTTTTCTTGGAGCTGACGTGCAGTAAAAATCATGTCTACTGTCCCTCTAGAGGGGCGGAAACGAGATTCAGGGAGGATCTCTTCTGAAATAGATAGAAGACAGTTTGCGAGAATCCTGGCAAATATTTTACCTGCGGTAGCTAAGAGAAAAATGCCCCGATAGTTTCCACAGTCTGTTCTATCACCTTTCTTAAAGAGGGTGATAATTATGGCATCCCTGAAGTCTTCTGGGATCTCTTCTCTTATCCAGATTTTATCGATGAGTTTATGAAGATGTTGTACAAGTTCGGGGGGCCCTTCTTTAAAGATTTCAGCAGGAATCCCATCTGGTCCACTAGCTTTGTTATTCTTCATTTGATTAATGGCTTTTTTTACTTCATCCAAAGTGGGGAGTATTGCAAGTTCCTCTCTAATTTGTTTTTGCGGGATTTGCGAAAAAATCTCATTATCCACCTTAGACTTACGATTTAAAAGGTCATAATAATGCTCTTTCCAACGCAGTGCAATAGACTCTTTGTCTTTTAAGAGTTTGGTGCCATCTTTTGATTGTAAAGGGTTTGTACCATAGGTTTTTGGTCCATAAATGGCCCTTGTGGCCTTAAAAAAGCCCCGTGCATCATGAGATTCTGCAAGTTGTTGAATTTCTTCAGCTTTTTTTCCACCAGGCGTTCTTAAGTTCTCTTGTTCTTCTTTGGACCTGAGCCTTTGCACTAGCGTAGATTTTTTTCTTGGCAGCGCAGTTAATATCATTTTGCCATATTTGGAAGGCTTTCCTTTTTTGGTCAATTATATATTTAATCTCATTATCATTTTCATCAACCCAATCCTGATGTTTCTTAGTTTCGTATCCAATAGTTTGTTCACAAGCTGCAGTAATGGAGGTTTTCAGCTTAGACCAATGGTCCTCAATGTTGTCAGGAGGTTACGTAGGTAGATGTTCCTTAAGAAGTGATTGAAGACGAGTTTGCTTAATAGGATCTTTTTTTTTTTTTGTCCAATTTTTTTATTTCTATATAAAACAAACACATAATATCAAACATATAACAATTAACAAAACAAAATAGACCTCCGATTTTTCTTCTACAGCAAATACAGGTAACAATAATTTTTCTTACTCGATAATCCAAATGAGAAATCTCTTTCTTCCCATTGTCCCAGATTCACTTATTATTCCATAAATCCACAAACAAACAAATCATTATTTTCCAGTCTCTGCAAAAAGTCAATTAGAGGTTTCCACTCAATAATAAATGCAGATGTTGTCCTTTCTCTAATTAGTGATGTAAGTTTGGCCATCGCTGCCAGCTCCAGCATCTTGACCAACCATTCTTCTATCGTAGGCACTGCTGGACCTTTCCACTTCTGTGCATATAGTAGTCTCGCTGCCGTTGTCATGTATAAAAATAAAGTTCCATATCTTCCTTCTAGCTGACTGTCCATTATTCCCAATAGAAAAGCCTCTGGTTTCAATTGAAAAGTAATCCTTAAAATCTTTTGCATTAATAAATGAATTTCAACCCAAAAACTTTTAGCTTTCTTACATGTCCACCACATATGATAAAAGGTTCCTTCCTGTTGTTCACATTTCCAACATATATCTGATGCACCGCTATACATTCTAGCCAATTTCTCCGGCGACAAGTACCAACGATACATCATCTTATAAAAATTCTCTTTAAGACTAGAGCATAAAGTAAATTTCAAACCTTTTAACCACATATTTTCCCATTGTGTCATTAGTATATTATAACCAAAATTTTGAGCCCATTTTATCATACATTCCTTCACTTGCTCTTCCTCAGTTTCAAATTTCAACAAAAGCTTATACATTCTTGAAATAAGATGTTCATCATTTAGACATAATTCCCTTTCAAAGTCAGATACCCTCTGTTCAAAATCATACAACCTTTTATCAACTTTAAACCTTTCTACCATCTGTAAATAGGAGAACCATTGACATGTATGACCTTCTTTTATCAGTTCTTCTCTTGATTTTATTTTACATTCATCTTGTGAAAAATTCAGCAAATCACGATATGTCAACCAACTGTATTTACTTAACATTTCTCTTCTATGATGGGCTTCTTGTGCTGATAGCCACAATGGTACTCTCTGACAAAACCTAGGTTTATATTTATTCCAAATTTTCAAAATGGCACTTCTAACACAGTGATTATTAAATTCTACATTCACTTTAACTTTATCATACCACATGTACCCATGCCATCCAAATCTCAAATCATATCCCTCTAAATCTAATAATCGACTATTTTTCAACAAAACACATTCTTTGATCCATACTAAACAACAAGCAGCAAAATATAACTTCAGGTCAGGTAGACCCAACCCCCCTCTTTCTTTTGCATCCTGTAAAATCTTAAACTTAACCCGTGGCTTTTTCCCTTGCCATACAAATCTAGATATATCCTTCTGCCATTGTTTAAATGATATTTGCGATGTCACAATAGGAATAGTCTGAAACAAAAACAACATTCTAGGTAATACATTCATCTTGATTGTGGCTATTCTCCCCAAAAGTGACAATTGAGCTTTATCCCATCTTTCTAAATCTTTTTTCATTTCATTCCAAGACTTTACATAATTATTTTGAAACAACATACAATTCTTATTTGTTAATGTGATACCTAAATACTTTACTTTCTTTTCAACCTTAAAACCTGATTTATTTGACAATTTTATTTGATCTTGAAGGGCGTGGATGTTCATTTTACGCCTTGGTTTCCTTCCTTGAAGCCTACGTTGGGGAGCAATGTTGATAACCATAGTGGTCTGTCCAGCAGTCGTCAGCACTCACCATGGCCCTAGTAAGATTATATAGATTGATTCAAAAAGCAGAAGAACAAGATGACCAGCTAAAGACAGTATGGGATAATGAATTTGAAGAGGTGACCTCGAAGGTGGGCTGGAACAATATATGGGATAGACGGATTGTGAAAGTGATGTCAACTAGGATAAAGGAGAATTTCTATAAACTAATTTGGAGATGGTACTTAACTCCAGTAAGATTAATTAGAATATATAATTATTGCTCTGCATTTTGTTGGAGAGGATGTCAGGAAAAAGGGACATATGCTCATATGTGGTGGAGTTGTAAAAATGTACTGTTTTTTTGGTGAGAGGTTTTTACAGAAATATCAGAAATTATTGGTATTAACTTAGAGGTCTGTCCAAAACTAGCATTGTTATCAATAATGGAGAAACTTATTTGCGACCAAAATACGAAGGAATTAATTGTAAACTTGTTAACTGCGGCTAGGCTAACGATAGCGAGAAAATAGAAAGTACAACATGTTTTCCTTTTTGTTTTTTTTTAAGGAATTTTATTCATGAAAACAAACAAACAAACAAACAAACAAACACTAAAACACATATACAACAAACAATAAACACAATTAAAATGGACTTCCAATCTTCTCCATAGCTTAAGCAACCACAGTTATTCTTAAAACATTTTCTGTTAACAAAAAATCACTTCCAGTTATGGCAAAAAAAGAACCCAAAAAAGGACAAACAGCAGAGGTCACCCACCCCAAATATAGATCAACTATTTAATCTAGTTTAAATTCAACATTTATGGATAAACCAAAAAAAGAAAACCTATAGTTTCATTAAATAGTGTTTTCAATTCCAAAATACAGTATATTACGAATCCCAAAAGTAAAAAGTAACTATAAACTATTTAGTAAATAACCACATGACAAAAGATTTTAGTACTTTAGTACTCTCTAGTACCTAACCATCTAGCCAACACATTTGTCTTATTACAATTACTCATTATTTCTTTCTATCTATCCAGAAATTCCTTCACTTATAATTTTAAAGATTTTAAAAAGAAAGAAAGAAAAATTTAGAAATTAAGAAATAAGTGATAGCTAACAAAACAGCAGAAGCACGTAAGCCATCATTCTACTTATAAAACAAAAAACAAAAAACCTTCCCCTTTAATACTTCAAAGCCTCCACAAAACAAAACAAAAAAAGTTAAGTCAATATTTCCAAACAGACCAAATATAATTATATCTTGATTATAATAATTTCTCTTACATCACCATTAATATTTAAAATCCAAATAAGTCATATAAGCAATTCCTTTACCTTTGCCATTAATATTTAAAATCAAGAAATTGTTTATATTTCCAACTAGACAAGTAATTCAGTATACAACAACCCTTTATCTTTTTCCAGTTAAAAAACAAAAAACAAAAAACCATGTAGGTAGTCACTTTCTTATAAAACAAAACCCTTTCCCTTTAATACTTCAAAGCCTCCACAAAACATAAAGAAATTTTAAGTAAATATTTCCAAACAGACCAAATACAGTAATACCTTGGATTGCAAGTAACTTGGTTTGAGAGCGTTTTGCAAGACAAGCAATTTTTTAAATATTTATTTAATTTTTTTTTACTTGATATACAAGCGACGTCTTGCAATACAAGTACTGTAGTACGGCTTAAATTAAAAATCTCTGTACAAATTTTTTGGGGGGGATTTTGTTTTGATATAAGAGTGTTTTGGATTACAAGCACGTTTCCAGAACGAATTATGCTCTCAATCCAAGGCATGACAGTATAATTATATCTTAATTATAATAATTTCTCTAACATCACCATTAATATTTAAAATCCAAATAAGACATATAAGCAATCCCTTTACCTTTGCCATTAATATTTAAAATCAAGATTTTTAAAAAATTTATATTTCCAACTAGACAAGTAGTTCAGTATACATCAACCCTTTATCTTTTCCCAGTAAAAGAGCATGTAGATAGTCTCTTTCTTATCACTTTCCTCTGTCAGTCATTAAGTTCCAGATTTTGAACGAAGAATAAAATCAGCCTGTTCTGTTGTTTTGTGGATTCCTGCATACCAGTCTCCGCCATCTTAGATGTTAAAAAGTGTGTCACAGCCTTTCGTTGAACCTTCTTCTCGAACCAGTTCAATCCAATTAAAACTTCAAAGCCTCTGTGAATTTCTGGTAAGCTTCCAAAATCCTTATTTACTTCTTCCATCTTCTCCTTTGCTGGTCCTGAAGAAACATCCAATTTCCCTTGTTCATGTGATTGATCCACTTTAAGATTTACGTTCCAGTTCTAAATTCTTACTTCCAATCTGTTTAGAATTTTTCTCTCCATTTCAACCCACAGGTTTAAAAATGCTGAAAACATCTTGCCTTGTGTATATTATTCAAGACACTTCCAAACATAAAAGATTTATAGACCTCCTTTCAAGTTTTCTCTTCGTTATCTTTTTTGCCTCCCAGATAAACCCATAGTCTACTTACAGTTAATTATAAATCCTACTATGCTGCAGAAAGATTCCAAATTAGCCAGTCCAGATGTAATCCTTTATTTGGAAGCGAGCATGAACACTTCTAATGATCGGTAAAATCCGGTCTCCGAATTCAGCACCGTTTCCCCAGGTCACAAGCCGCAAATCTATCCGTCAGAGGGCAGACAGAAAGCAATTTATGACCCTATGAGATAATTTGGGGGTAACATCAAATCTTAGCTTCTTTCATCAGAAGTAGATTCCCCAGCCAGAGTTCTCTGGCCAGGAAACGCTGTACCAGCTGCCCCACAGTTCACCTGGAAGCCCCGAAAGTACATGTTTTCCTAATAACTTCCTAATAAGGAAGTCTGGGATATAGCCCTAAACGATAAACTAACTTGTAGTATCAAATGCAAAAAAGGACAGTTAAAGAAGAATAATTTTATGGATATATGGAATCAATTATTAGACTATGTATCAATAAAGGGAAAGGGGAGTATGCCTTGTCAGGATATGTTATATTTTTGGAACTTGGAATTCATTTGATCAAGGAGATGGAAGTATATAAATTGGTCCCTAGGAGGGTGGGGGGGGTGCACTTTATGATTTATTGTATGTAGTTTAAGTTATATCTTTGTGTTATTCTTGTATTTTGCTATATTTTGTTTTGAAAAGTAAATAAAATTTATTTTAAAAAATAAGATTAAAAAACACAAACAAAACACAGCCCAATGTTATGAAAATCTACTCAGGAGTAAGCCCCAGAGCAACAACTCTCATGTATGCAAAATGCCCAGCTCAATTTTTTGCTGGGTTTCATAGATTTCATAGATCATAGAGTTGGAAGGAGCCTACAAGCCTATCAAGTCCAACCCCCTGCTCAATGCAGGAAACTAGAGGAGGGGTCTCCCATCCAAGTAATAACCAGGCCTGACCCTGCTTAGCTTTCCACACTCAGACAAGCTGAGCCAGCGTAAGCCACAGGCCTGTATTTAAAGGTCAGTTGCCCTTAAATACCCTCTTATCTCCAATCTGAGATAACAGCAAAAGAAGGTTCCAGGCTCAATGGGGCACTGTATCTGGCCCACAGGCCAGAGGTTATCCATTCCAGCTCTATCCTTTGCCTGGCACTTGCTGCTGCAGAGCCATTTCATGTCTTCTAAAGCCCTCTGCCAGGGCTTCTCCAAGTTTACACAGCAGGGAGAAGCCCCATTGAACACAGCAGTGCTTACTTTTGAGTAGACGTGTTTAGGATCTGGCTGCGATCTGCTTAATGGCACTCAATCAATCTTTTTTTCTTAATATTGAAATGTCACTATGCTTGAGTAGGGGCACTCTGAAATTGTACAAGAACTGCCTATTTTTATTGTAACAAATTACTCCCATCGTATCTAGACAGTACAACTCTCCTTTGCTGTACTCTTTATTTTTTACATGGTGGCTGAAGGTAACTCTCACAGCCTCTCACAGTTCGTAACTTCCTAGAGCCAGAACAGTCCAAAATTACTTCACCGTTGTCCTTCTCATCGTAGTCCCCAAAGATTTAACTGCATACACTGTCCACATACGGACACTGAAAGCACATCATTCTACAGATATCCAGAACTTAAGAATGGGGGGGGGGGGAGTTTTCTTTACAGATATGGAAGAGCATGAATTTCATTCAGTGTAAATTTCTCCTAAATTTTCTCCCAAATTGGTTTATTGGGCTGCTGAATGGAAATAATTTTAATGGCAGCTGCTATTACTTTTTATTATTTGTATATAAGGCTGGATATTTAAGTTTTATCTGCTAGCTCTTGTTTGTGTTTTTAAATTTTTGTTAGTGATCTGTTATTGATTATTGGAAGCTGCCTTGAGAGGGGTATTTTTTACCCTTAAAGGTGGTCCATTTTAATAAACAAATAAATAAAACCAACTCTTTATAACCTATTATATTAGAGGAAAGGGAAGTTTATGAACTATGAGTACATCAGCAGTTGTCTTTTGCTTTGGATCTGGAACCAGCTCACAAACATTTCCTCTTCCATGTAGAAAGCAGTTACATGGTTTCATCTTTCCTTGACTCACTTGATGAGAGGCTGGCAGTCATGCCAAATTATCTGGTGGGTTCATAATATGCCTCAACAGTGACTGAAGACGAGACCACCAAACATACCCTCTTTTCAGGCTCAATGTGGAATTTAAATTAATGTTCCCAAGGGTGAAAGTCTATCTAACCATACCATCTAGCCACTCCAATTACATTTTTCCTCAGCCCAATCAACATTACATTGCTTAATTTAAATAATATAAACATAATAAGGGGGTTGCTTTGGCAGGATTTGACAAGCTACATATATTTTATATTTGAGGTAAGGCACTCAAGGACTCTCTGCCCTGGAGATGTGAGCTTTTCTGCAGCCACTGCCAGGACTACTCTGGATGCACCAGAGATCCTAGAAGGTTGGAAAATGCTTAGTGGTTGGCTTATTCAACTTCACAGAGTCTCCAGGGGTATTTCTTTTCCTCTGGGGAACTTTCAAGTTCAATAACCAATAACCAAACAATACAAAAAAATAACAACAAGCAATGAAGGCAATGAGCATGTTCACTGCAAGACAATTTACTACCCTAAGCAAGAGGTTCTCTTTTCTATATAAAAGCTACTTCCCAACGTTTACTGACATTCTGTCATTCTAGTATAGCCCTTCCCAACCGGGAACCCATCATCCCAAGAAGCATTGGCCATGTTGGCTAGGGGTGATGGGAGCTATAGTCCAACACATCTGGGGGGAACCAGGTTGGGGAAGGCTGCTCTAGTCTAACCAAAAGAAGTGAAACCCACGAGGGAGCTATGCCGGGAGGCAACAGCCAGCTGGATGGCCAGGATCACCATGGGTGGGCCCAAGTTTTACAAAGCAAACCTGAGCCGATGGACTCAGTGATATATGGGAAGCTGAGCAGAGGAGGAGGAGGAGGAAGAGGAGGAGGAGGAGGAGGCGATTCCTCCCCCCGGATGCCAAAGTTGACGGGCTTTTAGCTAGTTCTAGGATCATCAGAAGATGATCATAGTCTCCTTCCAACGAGTTCTGGTTGAACAACATTCAAATCAGTATTGGGATAAGAGAATGTGGGGGCCTTAAGGGGAACAATATTCTGAGACCTTATGACCACAATCAAATACAGAGTTAAGCAGGCTTACGCCCAATGTCAATGTGTTTAAGGCTGCAATCCTATGCACACCATACCTGGGAAGTAAGCCCCACTGACAATACTGGAATTTACTTCTGAATAAGCCAGCACAGAATTGTGTTGCACAAGTGCTGGGTTGTGACACACACACACACACAGGTTTTTCATATACTGCTGATGCCAGTTCCTTTCTCCTCCTAATTCTATACAGTCAGTCATGCCTTGGATTGAGAACATAATTCGTTCCGGAAACGTGCTTGTAATCCAAAACACTCTTATATCAAAACGAAATCCCCCCAAAAAAATATTTGTACAGAGATTTTTAATTTAAGCCGTACTACAGTACTTGTATTGCAAGACGTCGCTTGTATATCAAGTAAAAAAAATTAAATAAATATTTAAAAATTTGCTTGTCTTGCAAAATGCTCTCAAACCAAGTTACTTGCAATCCAAGGTATTACTGTACTTGAATGTTGCTTACATGATGCTAAAAAGCATCCTGCGAATATGTGATTGAAGGGCAGTATAAAAATGCCTATCATATCAATCAATCAATGGCCAAACTGATATAGTTATATCAGTTTAAATTGTTCTGAGCCGTCAATTCCTTTCAAAGGGATCCACCACAATGCTCAATCTTTATACATTGTGAAGCATCTTCTACATCAGGGGTGAGCAACTTGTGGCCCCCCAGATGTTTTGGCCTACAACTTCCATGATCTTTCACCATTGGCTATGCTGGCTAGGGCCAATGGAAGTTGTAGGCCAAAACATACTTGAATAAATACATTAAATAAATAAATAAATTTGGAGGGCCACAAGTTGCCCACCCCTGTTCTATATGCTCTGTGATGAGGTACAATTCGACTGGTCAAAGTGGGTTTGTTCTTGGCCCTCCCGAAGTTTTGGCCCACAACTCCCATCAGCTGTAGCCAGCATAGCCAATGGTGAGTGATGATGGGAGTTTTAGGCCAAAACTTCTGAAGGGCCACAAGTTTCCCCCACACCTGGTTTAAAGCCTGCTGTGAAAATATTACTATACATTCTGATCTTATGAGATGTCAACAGTGTTTCATTTGGTTTTTAATAGGAAGTTTTAGGTACAAGGAATTTAACCCTATAAGAGAAAAACAAAAAATTAGACCTGGGTTAGCATATCAAAATCATCTTGTGATGCTGGCAACTAATTAAAGTCACCATTACATCTCAGAATTTTAAAATCTTTCCAAATTCAGAACGCATGGGCTTTTCTACTGGTTTTCTTCTGTTAAAATTACAAATGCAAATACTGGAATAAAACTCTGCTAATTCTCTTCAAACCTTGAGCTTTTTTTTCTTCTTTTTTTTTTAAACTTAATTATCATAAGGTAAACAAAGAACATGTTGAAACAGAGCAGAGTTCTAATGAGTTAATGTAAAATGAAAAGCAATTTGCATGAAAGCTGGCGGCCTGTACCCTGACAGTCATCCATCAAACCAAAAGTCTCTTTAATAAATGCCAATTATAGGGCAAATATGCACAAAACGTGGATAGCATAAGCCATGGGATCATTTCCTTCCGAGAAAATTAGTGGTGAGCAAGACTCCCATGCAGTATAAACTACCAGCCTGCCCTACAGCAAAGATTGCTCCTGATCTGAATACTAAGTACTAATTGCGATTTGTCCTTGTATTTTGTTGTGTTTTGCCCTTCTATAAAAATTTATAAAGAGAGAGAATTCTATTCTCAGAACTGCAAATTCCTTTACAATTGGTATAAAAGCCTAACCTAGCTATAAAAGAGAGAGGGAGAGTATGACATGCCTATAATGTATACAGTGTCTCTGACTTCCGCTGTAAACGAGTCTTTTTCCTAACTTAATCATACTCAAATTTCACCCCTTTTAAAGATCCTGATTCAAAAATGTTCTCTCATTCGCCACAGTCCACAAATTTATTCCATCTCTTCCTGTGATACTATATGTGCATAAATTAAAAAAGAATGGTTTTGAGTAAGGCCTGGATTTGACATGTGTAGATTTCTTTTTGCACTAAAGATGGATTTCATAAACTCCTGTATAAAATGTGGTGTGTGTGTGTGAGAGAGAGAGAGAGGGGGGGGGAGGGAGAGAACTGAACGAGCATTTTGAGTTTGAGCACTGAAAGTTACTGTATAAACTTGACATTTAAAATAAAGGGTAATTTATTTATATAATTGCTATTAATATTTATATACTGCCTTATTTGCTAAAAAGCAATCAAGGTGGTACAAAACAATTTAAAACAATAGAACCTTAAAACAAGAACATTAAAAACGGTAAAACATTGAGGGCACAATCTTATGCATGTTTGGTCAGAAAAAAGTCCTACAACTCCCAGGATTCCCCAGCCAGCATAGCTGGCTGGGAAATGCTGGGGGTTGTAGATCTTTTTTCTGTCTAAACGTGCATAGCATTGTGTCCTAAAACATGTAATCAAAAAAGTACAGTGCATTCTACGTATGCCTGTGTTGTGTACTGTTTAAAGCAGAGACAGGCAACATGGTGCTTGCAGACACCAACACACCCTCAAACACCTTTCTTGGTGCCCAACACGGTGCCTTAACCCTCCCATTATTATTATTTTTAATTAACACATTTTCTTACTGGTAGCTGGGATTGCTGTGAAATAGTTTTCTGTTCGTACAGTAAACTCTGGGTTCGAAGGAATTGTTTAGTGTGTTGGAGCTCAGACCTCACTGCTGCTTTGCACTTTGGGAAGGTTACTTACTTATTTATTTATTTATTTATTTTATTATATTATATTTATACCCCGCCTTTTTTCCTGCAAGGAACCCAAGGCGGCTTACATAGTCCTCCTCCTCCTCTCCATTTTATCCTCACCACAACTCTGTGAGGTAGGTTAGGCTGAGAGTCAGTGACTGGCCCAAAGTCACCCAGTGAGTTTCATGGCCGAGCGGGGACTAGAACCCAGATCTCCCGAGTCCCAGTCCAACACCCTCACCACTACGCCACACTGGCTCTCTCTTGTCCTTTGCCATGCCTCCCATGGCAACTATTTTATGGTGGTGCCCAGGACAGTTTCTCAAATTGCCAACTGTGCCCAGAGGCCTACCTCTGGCTTAGAGTATTGGACTAGGCTTGGGGAGACCTAGGTTCAAATCCACCCTTAGCCATGAAGTTCACTGGGCAACCTTAGGTCAGTCTCTCTCTCTCTCTCTCTATCTCAGCCTAACCTACTTCACAGGATTGCTGTGAGGATAATGTGTGTGTGTGTGGGGGGGCAGAACATACACTGCTGTGAGTGCCAAAGAAGAAGGTTGCTACAAAAGTAAGTAGTGCCATCAATAAAATGCCAAAGCCATCGGTTATTCACTTCCTCCAGGGAGCTCGGGTCAGCATACATGTGGAGTTGGATCCAACCTTACCTCTTCCCTAATGGAAAGGCTCCTACAGAGAGCACTGGGATCCAGTGGAGGCTTCCTGAAGAAAGGGATGGGGCAGCGATTATGACCGATTCCCCAAAGCCCTTAGCACCACCTCCCATGCTATTCCAGAAAACCATTCAACCCTCTGGAACAGTTTTTCAGGGGGAACAGGGGGCTTCACTGGGAAGGAGGAATGGGTGAAAATTGCTTCCCTGCTCCATTCCTCCAGTATGAGTAGAATTCTGCTAAGTCCAAGTCTGGAACATGTCCATGTTCTCCCTCTACCCTCATTTTATCCTCACAACAATGTGAGGTCGGGTGAGCTGAGTGACAGCGGCCAGCCAAAGATCACTCTCTGATCTTCATGGCCAACCCAAGATTTGAACTTGAGCCTCCTTGGTCGAACCCAACACTGAATCCACAATGCACAGTCGCTCTCGTCTCATTTTGCCACCCTGTTTTTTTTACATCTGTTCCTTCACATTCGCAATGTCTATGAACAGCACACCTGCCCCCAACCATCAAGAGTCTTCATTCTTCCACTAGAGTTGCTGCTACTGCGTTTGATATGTCTCCTGACAGGTAGCAAGTTTTCAAGTATAGAATATCGCCGCCCTATGTCTTGGGTTTAACATCTAAGAACAAAGAAAGATGTTTACTAGACAAAGCAGCTTTCTAAGTAGTCGTACCTTATACTAGTGACATAATTAATTTCTTTGAGGACAACACTCATGTTTGCTGCATTTATACAGCATATTGCATTAGTCCCAGGTTGATGTCTTACCTAATTGACCGCCAATGTGACATCTTCCATCGTATAGGCAGGCCCGTGCTATATTCACTTATTTCCATGTTGCCTGAAATTATGATGAATGATCTGAGCTCCATTCAATTATTGAAAAAGTGCAAAGAAACAGAAACAATGAAACTGGCAAAGTGTTCTGCATTCTTAGGAACAATTTAGGCTAATTAGCATCAACTTCTCCCCCATTCATCATACCCCTTTAGAAATATAAACAAACTGTCAGCTCTAACCTAACAAACAGATCACTGAGCTACTTAACACAAATTATTCTTACATGAAAAGCTCCTTCTCAGGCAATATTCTCCTCTAGGGCATCTGGGAAGCTGAGCTATTAAAATTGAAGACATATGTTTCAGTCAAACTTAACTTCCAGATTGTAATGATCACTGTTGTGACAGTTTTCCGTCAGCATACCAATTGCAGGCAGGATGTTACACACTTAAAACAAAATGATGAAACAATGGAGCTAAATGAGGCCTGTTCACTTAGTACTAGTATATTAAACAAGGTTAATTATCACACTGAATTTTTCAAAGTTTCTTCATTTGTCATATGCTCCAGCTTCATAAATGGTTTGTTTTATTTGCTGTTACACACAAAGAATGCCTCAGCATGCATCTGAGAGGCAACCAGAATAAGATAATAACCAATCATGGATGAAGAAACAGCAGGAAATATTCTTCAAGGCCCAATGGATGGCTGCAATTCACACTCTCCTGCCTTTTCATCATATTGCTCCATGTTTGCACCTGATGAAATTGCAAGTGACCAAGGTGGAATCCTGCCCCTCAGAAAAGTTTGAAATCTAATGAAAGCTCCAGTCTCAGTTATGAAGGTATTTGGGCACAATCCACCTGGAATTTTTCTTGCAAACTCCACTGAAATTAGTGGGAGCCACACAAGAGCACGGTAGTTCATGCATTCTCATTTTAATGGAGTTTGCACTGGAGAGCTTCCAGGTGCCTTACTTTGTTCCTTCATTTGCTTAAAGCTGTAAGTGAAAGGGTACAGTGCGCATATGTTTTCTACATATTCATCCTCCCCATCTTCCTCTCCCCTGCCCGCCATTTCTAGGCCTTATTTATTTTAGTAGAGATAACTGTTCAAATTCCCAGATTTATTATTTTGGCAAACTAACCAGCAAGTCAGTTAAAGATAATACTTTTGTAAGGGCCAAACCAGATGCGCATGTTTGGCTACAAAGCGGAGTTGGTGGAAATCACTTTAAACACTAACGGGAGTGTGCAGGGGACAGTAGCAAGCCCCCTCTTTCCTTCTCCATGGTTGGCTGGTTGTCTCAGCCGGGTTCCGATACTCGATACTCGAAGTGAGCCAGGCTCAAGAAAAACAGTTTCTAGCAGCCGAATCCAGAGAGGGAAGGCGCGGGTGGTGGTTGTTCCTATCCCTGCACACTCCAGTTAGTGTTTAAAGTGACCTATGTTGCATACACTTTATAGCCGAACTGGAATGTATGCTTTTAATAAACCCGCTTTTAATAAACCTGCATGTGTCTGCTTTGGCTCTAATACCTTGGCAACGACTCATCTATACCTCACTGTGGGAATGTTTCTAGGATAGCCTTCCCCAACGTTGTGCCTTCCAGGTGCGTGGGACTACAACTCCCATCATACTGACAGTATGATAGGAAGGGCATCAGGCTGGAGGAGGCTGCTCTAAGAGAAAATTCTGGGTAGGCAGAAAAGATTCTTTCAACATCACTGAAGGCAGAAGTGGCCGACGGTTCAACCATTTTGTGCATTTTCTCCTGTTGGAAATGCATCCTCCATCTGCTCCGTTTTCGTGATTTGCTCCTTCTTTCTCTCTCAATAGGAAGTATATTGTGGTAAGCTGGGATTTGGTTTTTCCCCATTTTCTTCTCATTTCAGCACTTCTCTAGACGTTTGACACCATCACAAAATTGTATTGCACTACCGGGCTTTTGTGGAGTTTCAACTCTCATAGCTAAACTTCCCTATTTTAACTTCTAAGCCTCGACTCACTCATAGCTTACAACATTTCACAAGGAACCTCTTGCATACTTGCAAGTCATATTGCACCAAGGAACACTGCCTGAGTTATACATGCACTGGTGAAGGCTCTTTGCCACCTGTTCTGTGCCGTATTCATTTGGTGGGAGAGGGAAGCTGAAACCTTAAGAACAGCGACTCTAGGGTTACCTGTGTGTACACTAGCCAGACTCAGAACCAGCAGGTGGTTTAAAGGGTGGCCACTTAGGCATCAGCAAAAAAGGAGGACAAAAGAAGACACCAATTTGTAAAAGATTTGCATACACTCATGTATATGTATGGATGCATATTTAGACAGCATTACTATAATTTAAATAGAAATACAATACATCTCACCAAAGCGGAGAAGACTGTGACCAGGCGACCTGTTGTCCAAGTGCTAACTGTTGATGGGCAACCTCAAGGTCCCTGATCTGCCTTATTATGATTCTTTATCTTTAACCCTGTCTCAGACTGGACAGCTATTCAAACAGAGGATGACTTCAAATAGAGGACTGTCCTCTGAGACCCCTTCAAATAGAAGAATGTCCTCTATAAAGTTGGACACTTGGCCATCCCTACTGGGTGCCCTGAACTGGGGAAAGGCCTGGAACCTACTGATGGTCTTGACCCACCTTCCCCAGTCTGATGACCTCCAGATGACCTACAAATTCCAGCATTCCTGGCAATTGGTCATATTGGCTGGGGCTGATGGGAGCTGAAATCCAAAACATCTGGAAGGCACCAGGCTGGGGAAGGCTGATCTTGCCCTTATCTGTCCTGTAATAACCTAACTGATTAAACAATAAGCACTTGCTGAAATCTATTTTTGTCACCTCCTTTTCTTCTTACGAAAGCCAGTGAGGCTAAAAGCTGGTGCTGTGCCCCAACAAACACACTACAATCCAGCACTATGTTTCAAAGGACTTCCCACAAAATCAAACAATACATAGCTCAGCTGCATTTTCATCTGTGTGCAATACTCCTACAAGGTTTGATCCTACAACTACAGCACCATATCCTAGCCAACAATTCCAAAGTAGGTTTACGGTTGCTCCTTACCAGTCTTGGCTCTCTTTAATGAAGTATAACTGGACTTTGCTCAGGTGACGGATGATGCTCACATTCAGGGGTTGAATCTCCTTATCCCTGGTCAGAGTAGCTTGCGATTCAGGAGAGGGAGGGGTCCTCCGCTATAGTCTAAACAAATTTCCACTGAGGATATATTTTTATGTGTTTCATATATACAGACTCTAGCTTTGATCTTTAACTTTTCCAGTTAAGTGATCTCACGCAGCAGCAGGGCTGGGAAAGACCGCTGCCTGAGATAATGGAGAACTGAGTTTCAGACTCAGTGGAAAATATCCAAGTCAACAAGAGTACTAGCGTAAATTGTGTTGCACTGGCGAAAGTAACCTCCAGCACAACACCAAAAAACCTTCACACCAGCTAATGCTATTGATGTTGCACTAGAGGTCTCTTAAGCTAGCACAAAATATTTTACGTTAGCACTAGTGTCGACTTAGATAGTGCCCAGTATTAACAATACTGAGGTAGAAGGACCAACATAAATAAATGTTACAGTAATACCTTGGATTGCAAGTAACTTGGTTTGAGAGCGTTTTGCAAGACAAGCAAATTTTTAAATATTTATTTAATATTTTTTTACTTGATATACAAGCGATGTCTTGCAATACAAGTACTGTAGTACGGCTTAAATTAAAAAATCTCTGTACATTTGGGGGGGATTTCATTTTGATATAAGAGTATTTTGGATTACAAGCACGTTTCTGGAACGAATTATGCTCTCAGTCCAAGGCATGACTGTATTTTAATGGTGGGGGAGAGTGGGCAAAAAGCTAGGCAAAACATAGATCCCCTTCCCTGGCCATCAAGCCAACAATTTTTAGGATGAGTTGGTTCTACACCGAGGTTTTCATTGCAGTTGTTCATAGTCCTCTGCAGCAGCTGACAGCTTTGTGGAGTTTCTGAAACAACAGTGGCGCCATCCCCAAATATGGACACAGTGTCCCGAATATTTTTTCTATAAGAGGTGGGGATGGAATATGGCCAGCCTTCCCTGACCTGGTGCCTTCCAGGTGTTTTGGACTACAGCTCCCAGAATTCCTGACCTTTGACCATGCTGACTGGGACTGATGGGAGTTGAAGTCCAAAACACCAGGTTGGGGAAGCCTGGATTATGTGGCCAAGCCGGCAGAATTTCAGAAGTGACAAGCAGTTCTTCTTGCCTGCCACCAGGTGGCAAGGCCTATAACCTGCCAATAGGAAGGTGGAGAGTGAAGCTATCAGAAGTGACAGGCAGTTTCTCTCTCTTGCCAATAGGTAGTAAACCCCAGAGGTTACACTAGCATTTCCCGAATTAGTTTTTAACATGAAGGTTTCTCTTTCCTGGCTGTCAGGTGCTAAAATGTGTAATAATAGTAAATAACAACAACAACAATGATACAGGAGATGATGATGATGATGATGATGATGATGATGATGATGATGATGATGATGATGATTGTCCTTGCATTATTTTAGAAGTTCTATAAGCATTATTGTTAAAAATGTACTCTTGCCAATTAAATATTCCACAAAATCCTAACCATAAAACCTTCTAACTGGAGTTTGGCCTTTCACAAAGGTTCTATGGACTTTGAAGAAGCCCGAGTGCAAGGTGAAAGGGAGAAACGTGCTAAGCGAAAAGCACGTCAAACGAATCCTTTACAGGACCATCTTCCATCTGGCAACCTGTGTCCTCACTGTGGGAAGCTGTGTGGATCTAGAATTGGCCTCCACAGTCACTTACGGACCCATCACTAGAGTCTACACAATCTTCTTTAGAATTTCCTCCTTTTATCCTGGAAGACAATCTTACTCGGTCACGAGTGATCGCCTGATGATGTCCGGCCACCAACATTCAATTTGTTTTGGAATCGCACACCACTGAACAGCAGAAAGATGAGATGAAAAGACAACTTAAAGCCGAAGAAACAGGCTAAATATCAGTCACAGCTTCCTGGCAGTGAAATCTATAGACTGTGAAGTAGTCTATAAAGGAAGTGGTGAAATCTTTGTCACTTGGGACACTTTAGACACACATTAGAAATCATGATAATGAGAGTAATCTTGCACGGGCAGAAGCATAATAAACAAGAAGATAATTTCATCTCTAGCCTCTATGGCTGAGTTGTATCATAAGAACAATGGGAATATGCGGATGATGGAAGGCATGTCCAGATGTGCTTCTTCTTTTCCTTCCTGGAGAGCTCAGTGGAAAGGCTTTGCATTAATGCTTCAGCTGGGGCTCTCCACACAGCATCTGGATGGGAGGGATTCTGTAACCTCACATCGGTCTCTTCAGCATTTTGCCCCTCACTGGATAGGCATCAAAGAATGTTCTCAAATACTGGCTTTGAGACCAAGGTATTTTCATACACAAGGCCACTAAAAATTATTGTTCCAATGGGTTTGTTGGTAAATAAGAATATAAAACTTGCATGGCACAGAATATCCATTTGCAATGACAGATGTGTCACTTCCTTCCACTTTTGGTCCTGATTCATGCAACAAAATGTATGGATGTGAATGTGTGGGGGGGGAGGAATTCAATAGTGCCTACTGGCCCCATACCCCATGTCTCCATAAATCCATGCAAAATTCTCAACAGAGCCTCCAGACATGTAGTACCCAGTAATTGTATGTGTGTAGTAATCAGGCACCTTCCTCTGTACACCCAGGCAGAGACTTTGCAAAACACAGGATTCCTGGTTGGCTTTGCAAGAATCAACACACATACAGCTTGTACACATAGGCTCTCTTCAGAACCTCGCATGAATGTGCAATGTGCAGAGGTTGGGAACAGAGTAAGGGCACCTAATCCCACTCCTCCACACATATGGCATGGAAATAATGTGAAAGATGGTAGTAGCCCTAAGAATGATCAAGGATGAGCAGATATACAGACAAGTGAGAGGCTGAACAGTGATCAAAGCATAGGAAAATACTATGTTTTTGTGTGGTATGGTAGTTTATGGGTAACTTTATACACTCATCACAAGAAATCAGGTAGCATCTATTTATTATTATGTATTACATTTATATCTTGCCTTTTCTCCAGGGAGCTCGAGGCAGTGTACAGTCTTCCCCAAACCCCCTCCATTTTGTCTCCACAAGGTAGGTTAGGCTGAGAAGTGGTGGTTGCCACAAAGTCATCCCAGTGAGGTTCACAGCTGAGTGAGGATTTGAACCAGATTCTCTGCAGTTCTAATATGACCCTCTGTCTACTATGCTACATTGGCCCTACAGTGGCTAGGGCACCCTTTTTCATTCTCAAGGTCAGGGGGGATGCTGGGGTCTGGCCATCTTTTCCTGGCAGAGCTGCGTCAACAAAGGAAAGAGGGCAAGTTAGCAAGCCTCCTTTCGGCAGATGCTGCTGTCTATACTGCCATCAAGAATCAGAAGGTGAATAGACAGCAGTGATCCTGTTAGTACGTGGACACAAATAGTTACTTCATAAGCCCTATTCAGGCATTCTCGTAGGTGTGTGCGGTAAACACATGAGGAGGGTGATTGAGAATGCTGGAAAACGGGGTTTTCAATCGTGCGGAGGAGAGCCTCCATGGATACAGGAGGGTTCTCCTCTTCAGAAAGTTGCATCCATGAGTACAGGGCGATGGAAACACACCGGGGGGGGGGGACAGGGCTAGAGTGCTCCCCCTCCTCACGCATTTACTGTACACAGTTACAGAATGTGCAGATGGGGCTGCAGTGGCTGCTTTAAATTGCACTGTGTGGAGGATGTAGGTTGGTGGTGGTGTGAGACAGCAAAAGCATGGTTAAGTGTGGTACAAGAGCCAGTAGTGGCGTAGTGGTGAGAGTGCTAGACTGGGACTCGGGAGATCCGGGTTCTAGTCCCCGCTCAGCCATGAAACTCACTGGGTGACTTTGGGCCAGTCACTGACTCTCAGCCTAACCTACCTCACAGGGTTGTTGTGAGGATAAAATGGAGAGGAGGAGCAGGATGATTATGTAAGCCACCTTGGGTTCCTTGCAGGAGGAAAAAAGGCGGGGTATAAATGTAATAAAAATAATGAAATAAAAAGACTTATCCACACAGCACTTCTTTCCAGGGGGAAATACCAAGTAGAGGCCGCCTCTGTCCAGTGACAGTTGAAGTCACCGCCGCACAGCAGCTGTTTGTGGGTAGCTTTCCATTTTGTGTTTACTAGAAGGTCTCACAACACTGGTTTGGGGTTTCTTTTAGCTATCATACTGGGAAGAAGAAATACTGGCTTTTAACGCTTCACCTGCCTTCTGTTCCTTCCTCCTAGAGCAGGGGTGGAGAACATGAGGCCCTGCAGAGGTTATTGCACTACAACTTCCACCATCACTCACCATCGGCTATGCTGGCTAGGGCTGAAGGGAGCTGTGGTGCAACAACATAGAGGAAAAGCAGTGTGCGACTTCTTTCATCCAAGATAGTGAAGAAAACAAGTTATCCCAAATGTAAACCAAATCCAATTAAAAAAAAAAAAAAATCACCAAAACCTACCAGTGTAATTTAAGTTATGAATCAAAGTACCTTTTGGAAAGTGTCAGTGTCCTTCAACTTTGCTGATACACGTTGTTCTATAAGAATGTCAAATACTGAAATATCTTAGGATTTAAGAGCTGGCAGCAAAATGAACAAATGTTGTTTTCTCAATTGTGAACCTACTGCTGTCATAGAAGGGAACATACTGCCCAATTTAATCAGTTCAGCTGAGATTATTACCTGCATTGACCACTTCATATAACGGGCACAGAACCCAAAGCCAGCATGTGCCCCCCACCCCCCTAAGGACCTGGGCAATCATGCACAGGAAAATTGGGATGGGGCGAGGTTAAAGTCTCCCCAGCAATCTTGCACCAGGAATGGGAGAGGTAACCTCCCCCCATCCCAGCAATCCTGAGACTTCTCCCCCCCCGAATGCGTTACATGCGCACACATGCGGCCCCCAGCCAACAGCGGATGTGGTCTTCAGAGCTGAAAAACTTGTGTCCCCCTGTGTTGTAGCAATGTATCATTTTATAAGCTCACTGAAGGCAGCATGGTTGTGTAAATACATTTGCTGGGATCTAGAGAAGCCCACAAGCATGTGCAAAGCATTTCAACATACACACAAGGGGTTGCCAGTTTTCCTTTCCAGCTGCAGCCTCCTCCCTCCCACTCTCTGTGTGTCACGGTGGGGGGCACTATAGACAGTTCCCTAACATTCAGGATCTTTCAGGGGGCTTCTGCCAGGAGAAAGCTGTAAAACCTTGTGCATGTGTGGAACACTTTGGATCCTATCCATTAAGCAGAATATTTTATTTTATTTAGTTACTCGAAGTATATATAAGCTTCCTTTTAGTTCCAAGCCCTCACAATGAGACATTAAAAGCACTAATATAAGGTAATATAGGCATACACTTACTAAGAGAACTGCTGTGAATCAACAAGCCATTCACAGTCTTAAGGAAAGGCTGTAGTGAAGAAATGTTTTCAAGCTCTTCATAAAGGCCTGTACTAAGAGGGTTAAACATTAATCAACCGGTAGGGAGGTCCACTACTGTGGGGCCACCACCATGAAGGACATTTCTCTCGTGTTCACAAACCTAACCAATTTTACCAGTGGGCACACAAGCAAAACCTCCAAAGCAGATCTGAATGTATGGTCAGGGCCATATGGGATAAGACGATCCTTAAGGTAACCCAGTTCCAAGCTCTTTAGCCATTACTGATCTAACAGCGTCTTATATGGAAACTCTTGGGTGGCTCTATCACTCATAAGTAAAAGGCTGCAAGATAAGGAGCTCTTGATGTTCCAGAGATTAAGTTATTACTGAAGAATAGAAACATGAATCAAACTGTCTACTTTAACATTTGCTAATATCTTTCCATGAAGAACTTTTCAGTATTGGGGAAAGCATATTTGCATTGACATGTTTTTACATAAGACTCTGATTGTGGGAATGTCAGGGAACTTCTGCAGCCTTCCTTAATCATTCTCTGGAGAGTAACAACTCTGATTTCCTGTCTACTTCCATTACTTGGTGCTTGGGTTTTTTCCTGCTTGCAGAGCCTTCCTAAGAAACAGCTAAAAGCACAATCATAGCCTGATCCTATGCATATTTTACTCAAAAATAAACCCCATTGCCTTCAATGGGACCTAATGCCTAGTAAGTGCACATTAATATGTACGCTGAATTGCGTGGAGGTAATTGCCATTGAATTCCATGTGACATATTTATTTGCTGTCTTTTTATTCCACTTTTCAGACAATGATGGGTCTCCCAAAGCAGCTCACATCAATCAAAAAAATAGACAGGCCCTGCCATCAGACTTACAACCTAAAAGGACAAGACACACAAGGGAAGAGTAGTGAAGGAAAAAGGAAGAGGAGGGAGATCACTTTTTCAAGGCCAGAATAAAGTGGTGAGCTATAAACGGCTATTTAAATGCACTCTGGGTCAGGGTGCTCTTCCCTTGCTGGTGTTTTTGCTTGAATAGCAATTGGCAGGCTGTTAGGCTGATGGATGTGGCCAGAGTGTTCCTTCCCCTGACTTCTCCAGTCCCAGGGCATGCTGAGCATTCTTTCTGGCAGGGAGGGGGAAGCCAGCTCCCTGCAGCTGCTCCTTCTCTGCCTGATGAATGGGCCAGGTTGGTCACCCCCTTGGCTTGATGCTATTCTTGGGAAGCCAAGGGTGCAGCCTCCCAGTGCCCCTACATCCCCCAGCTGATGGCAGAAGCCGGAGAGTACTTCCCTTACGCTCTCCACCAGTCCCAGAGCAAGTCAATATGGATAAAGTCAAGTTACACATTAGAAGATACCCAAACAGGCCTAGTAGCTCGCTCTAAATTTCTCCCTATGCTGTATACAAGTGCACTGTGTTCTGCCTAAAGCTGCCTATATTTAGCAAAACAGTTATATACTTGGTCAAAACAGGGAAACTGTGATTAAAGAAAAAAGGACTGTAACAATTAATAGAGCTGAAAATGAAATTGTATATACATTTAAAAACTGACAAATTGTTTTATGAAGTTTAGTGTTTTTTTTTAATTTTAAATGTAGTGTTGAACTTGCAAACCTGAGACTTTAAGTTAAAATCTTCCCTCCCCTTCCATTGGTTTAAGAATATAGGATTAAATCCAACGTTGCGCTAGCAGATTTCCGCTAGCGCAACAGGACTTTCTTCCTTTCCCATCTACCCCTGCTGCCCACCATGCTGCCTGAAAATCTGTTCCGGAGGGTTTCACAGCCCTCTGGAGCAGATTTGGGGGCTGCGTGGGAGGTTGCAGGGGGGATGAGGAACCCCCCCTCCTGCTTCTGCCAACAGAACTGCTTCCGTCAGTGGAATGACACTGTTGGATATAACCCATTAGAAGAGCTATCAGGTAGTAGCAATAATTAATATATTTTACTTCTATTAAGGGGGGGAAAGGACAAATACTGAAGAAATGTAACTGCTGGGAATACTTGGTACTTAAAAGCAGAGAACTTTGATACTAGAGTTTCATAAGCTCTTTTTTTTTTTTTTTTGCTGAAATTTTTAGTTTGGGCTTCTGAATTTCAGGCTTCACATGCTTATGCTTCAACACTGCGTTCTTATATTCAGAACTGAAAATTCAAAATATCAATCTGGAAATCCACGGTCAGGACTTTAGAGTTCGGATCTTCATGAATTTATGGAGGTTTTCATAAATTTAAACTGTTAATATGTTTTCTCATTAACAAGGATAATACTGACATTCACATAGGTGCAAACCTATGCATGTTTAGACAGGAAAAAAAGCCTACAACTCCTAGCATGCCCCAGCAAGCTATGCTGGCTAGGGCATGCTGAGAGTTGTAGGCTTTTTTTCTGTGTAAACTTGCATAGGATTGCACCCTAAGATGCAGGCAATGAAGTGTTAAAGGCCCTGAAAGTACTGAATGCTTTTGAAATATGCAATGCAATAAGAATTTAGTTCATGTCCTAACAGTACAGTTCTCATACCCCCTGAAAAATCCAGTTGTTTGCTTTTCTTGCTACACAATAATGAAATAAATTACAACAACAGTGTGATGACAAACGTTCCCAGGGTCTGTACGCTTCTGATTATATTGGTATTTATCATTTTCTTTTTAAAGACAAATGTAATCAAAAACCCTCATGCAAAAAGAAGATCTGGAGGGATATACTGGCAAAACATGTTCAAACCACATTAAGTACCACTTTGAAACTATGCTGGAAAGGAGGGGCAAGTGATACTAAGACCAATCTATCAAAATTACAACAGTTTAAAAAACAAAGAAAAAGCAAAAAGAAGTTAGAATTCGTATCTTTGTGTGGAAATGCAGGGCCCAAGAATGCAGTGGGAGGGACACAATTTACTGGGGCCTGAAAATCTGGGGAGGAGGGGCGGCAAGGCTGCAACCCCATTACCATATGGGAGAAACAAAGGAGGGTAAATTGTAGCTCATGCTTAAAGATATTTATGGAAACTTATTTCCTGCATCTATACACCCTTTGTCCAGATCTTGGGAGATTTGCTGGAGCCAATCAGAAGCAGTGTTCCAGCAGAATAAACGATATTCTGAATAGTGAATTGCTGGCCCAACCCCTTCTCTAGAATAGAGAAACTGTGCTTGTGCACAGTGAGATTTGTAGTTTGAGAGAGAGAGAGAGAGAGAGAGAGAGAGAGAGATATTTGTGCTTCCCTATGTGAAATGTTCTCTCAAAAACTACCAGCCCCAGAGTTCCTTGAGCATAGGCAGGAGGGAGAGATAGCTGGTAGGAGGGACAAAGCTCCAGGAACACTGATCCTGGGGACAGTGGGAGCCCATGCTGCTGGTAGGATTTGCAGGCCCAGCATATATGTGAGTAAATGTCTAGTTCACACACCCCATACTGCCATGTCTGGCTGTAAGGGGAGAAAATTCATGACTTTGCAATGAAAAAAGCCAGAAAAATAAAGCTGTAGAGCAAATTGGACTGTTTATAAAACATTTGCAGCCGCATTGGTTCATTAGAACAAAAATATTAAAACACATCAGCAGGATAATACCTTTATTTTAAAAAGTTTTAAAAAGTCACTTTGCTGGATGCATGAATTGGTAACTTTAATACGCAGATATATACAGTAATACCTTGGATTGCAAGTAACTTGGTTTGAGAGCGTTTTGCAAGACAAGCAAATTTTTAAATATTTATTTATTTATTTTTAACTTGATATACAAGCGACGTCTTGCAATACAAGTACTGTAGTACGGCTTAAACTAAAAATCTCTGTACAAATTTTTTATGGGGGATTTCGTTTTGATATAAGAGTGTTTTGGATTACAAGCACATTTCCGGAACGAATTATGCTCTCAATCCAAGGCATGACTGTATCATTAACAGTGAGAGAGAAAAGAGGAATAAGGTTTTTTCACAAAATAAAGCCCAAAGGCCAAGTAATGCAATAGATAGATCCAATATGAGTGGATATCACCAACTCCTAGGTTGCTGCTATGAAGATTATGTTGTGCAATGCCAGGTCCGTTACCCAAAAAACATCTCTCATCCATGACTTGATCATGGATGAGGGTGCGGACCTGGCATGTGTTACGGAAACCTGGCTGGACGAGGCCGCTGCTCCAACTCTGGCGGCCTTGTGTCCGGCCGGTTTCTCGTATGCCCAGCAGCCAAGGGTTGGGGGACGGGGAGGGGGAGTGGCTGTTATCTACCGGGAGTCCTTGGTCCTCACCAGACTCCCTCTCCGGGAGACCAAGTTTATTGAGTGCATGTACTGGAGGTTGGGTCCAAAGGGCAGCCTGGGTATTCTGCTCGTGTACCGTCCACCCCGCTGCACGACAGACTCCCTGGCCGAGGTGCTGGAGGTGGTCTCCGATGTGCGTGTGTTGTCCCCCAGGCTAGTGGTGCTGGGGGACTTCAACGTGCATTCGGGGGCTTCCCTCACTGGGGCACCTCGGGACTTTATGGAGACCATGGCTTCCTGGGAGCTGCACCCTGTATTAACTGGACCTACCCATGTAGCCGGTCATGCACTGGACTTGGTTTTTGTTTCCGGAGAGGGGGGAAATGATCTGGAGATCGGGGGTATATCCACCACCCCCTTGTCATGGTCAGATCACTATCTGGTGGGGTTGGATTTCTCGGTGTCACAACCCCTCTGCAGGGGTGAGGGACCTATTAGAATGGTCCGCCCCAGGCGTCTTATGGATCCGGATGGATTCCTGAACGCGCTTGGGGAATTGGAGCACACAAACGGTAGCTCGGTCGAGACCCTGGTGAATGACTGGAATGCTGCAATCACCAGGGCATTAGACCGAGTTGCCGCGAAGCGCCCTCTTCGCCTAAACAGAGCTCGCGCGGCGCCATGGTTCACTCCGTCGCTGCGAGCTCTGAAACAAGAGGTGAGAAGGCTAGAGCGCCGATGGCGAAATTCCCGCTCCGAAGACGATCGAACACGGGTTAGAGCTGCATCTTCAGCCTACCGGGTGGCGGTGAAGGCAGCAAAAAAGAATTTCTATGCTGCCTCCATTGCGTCTGCAGAGTGCTGCCCCAGGAGGCTGTTCCAAGTGGTCCGGAGTCTGGTCGGTCCAGCCGCTCCGGACCCACTGGAACAGTCAAAAGCCTCCTGTGAGGCTTTAGCGAAGCACTTCGCAGATAAAATCGATCGGATTAGGAGTGGGATATCGTACGTCGTGGACACAGGGAGTGAGCGGGAGGAGGCCAATGGCAGACCGGTTTTGTGGGATCGGTTTCGGCTTCTTCCTTCTGATGAAGTGGACAAGGTGCTTTCATCTGTGAGGCCGACCACCTGCTTGTTTGACCCTTGCCCGTCCTGGCTCATAATGAGCTGCAGGGAGAGACTGGGTGAGGGGATCAAGGCGGTGGTGAATGCCTCCCTCGAGGAGGGAGTGATGCCATCAGCCCTCAAGGAGGCAGTAATAAGACCGCTTCTAAAGAAGCCCTCCTTGGATTCCCAGGATTTAAACAACTTTCGCCCAGTCTCCAATTTACCATTTCTGGGCAAGGTGATCGAGCGGGTGGTGGGTACTCAGTTGAAGGCACACTTGGATGAAGCTGATTATCTGGATCCGTGCCAGTCGGGCTTCAGGTCTGGACATGGGACGGAGACGGCCTTGGTCGCCTTGGTGGATGATATGAGGAGGGCTTTGGATAGGGGCGAATGCTCCTTTCTAGTCCTCCTCGATCTCTCAGCGGCTTTTGATACCATTGACCACGGTATCCTCCTGGACCGTCTGGAGGGGTTGGGCTTGGGAGGCACTGTATTGCAGTGGTTCCGGTCCTTCCTCTCTGGAAGGTATCAGAGGGTAGTTCTCGGGGAGGAGGCTTCGGACCCTCGGCTGCTCACTTGTGGAGTGCCGCAGGGTTCCATCCTCTCCCCGATGTTATTCAACATCTACCTCAAGCCGCTGGGAGCTATCATCAGGAGGTTTGGGGTGCAGTGTCATCAGTATGCGGATGACACGCAGCTCTACCTCTGTTTCAAGTCCTCACCGAGGTTGGCCGTTGAGACCCTGTCCAAGTGCCTGGAGTCAGTGGCTGGCTGGATGGGAAGGAACATGCTGAAACTGAACCCCGACAAGACCGAGGTACTTCTGGTGGGGGACAAGGGAAGGTTAGGGGATGTTGACCTGGTGCTGAATGGGGTACATCTACCCCTGAAGGACCAGGTCCGCAGCTTGGGGGTCATTCTAGACTCCCAGCTGTCCATGGAGGCTCAGGTGGCAGCTGTGAGCCGGGCGGCGCTGTATCAACTCCATCTGATACGGCAGCTGCGCCCCTACCTTCCTAATCACCTGCTCCCATCAGACGGTCCGGAAGCTTCAGCTGGTACAGAACGCGGCGGCTCGCCTGATTAAGGGCAGCCGCCGGCGTGATCACATCACGCCAGTGCTTAATGAGTTGCACTGGCTACCAGTTGCTTGCCGAGCCGAATTCAAGGTGTTGGTTTTGACCTTTAAAACCCTACACGGCTCCGGCCCAGCTTATCTCAAGGAGCGCCTCCAGCAACATCAAGTAGGCCGCTCAACAAGGTCTGCCACGGACGGCCTTCTCCTTATCCCATCAGCCAGAGCAGCCAGGCTGGTGGGGACTAGGAAGAGGGCCTTCTCTGTGGCGGCCCCCACATTATGGAACTCCCTCCCTAGTGACCTTCGCCATGCCCCCTCCGTGATGAGCTTCCGCCGTGCATTAAAAACATGGCTGTTCAGGCGGGAATATGGGGTGGGTTAGGTTTTTAATGAGATTTTTTATATTGTTTTAATTATTATGTTTTATTGTGTTTTATTGTATTTTAATTGTACATCGCCCAGGGTGGCCGGGTGACCGGCCAGATGGGCCGATTGATAAATATAATAAATAAATAAATAAATAAATTTCTAAAGAGGGTGAATTGCTTTTTGTGATGAGCTAGCCATTTCCCAATCCTTATTGAGCCCTAGTCTGATAGACTCAAACTTTGAAGTTAATCCAATTCAGCAGCTTCACAGACTCTCCCTGTTAAGTTTGTTTATGTAAGTCCAAGTCTCTCAAGTCTAGTACAGAATGTCTGGAGAGAATAAAATACACTGGCTAACATTTTTAATTTCTTATTTTCTCTGGCAGGATAAAGACATAATTATTACAAATGATATAATGAGATCTGGAGCTTACTAGAACTCTGTTTTTTAAAAGTATATACAAGTCCAATCTGGGACAAACTTGCAGTTGCTAACTATAAATAATGCTGGCAAATCTTATCTGGGGCAGTATCCAATGCTGGCAGTCTTGCTAGCACTCGATCATGTTATGAGCACATTTTGAGAATGGGACAGCTCGGTGGAGCTCCCTCCTGCAAGCTCTGCTGACTTATTTCGTTCCGAAATGCTCGTTTCCAGTTGCTGTAACAAGCACTAGCTTCCCACTGTGCTAGCGGTTATTCTTGCTGGCAGAACGGCACTATTGGATACTCTCCCTGGAGTTTTGCAATGATGCTATCAATATACTAATGACACCTCTCTCTCTCTCTCTCTCTCTCTCTCTCTCTCTCTCTCTCTCCTTTCCATCTGATTCCAGTCAAGTCCTAAATGAATGCCTGAAATTGGTGGACTTGGCTGGAGGCATTCAAGATGCAGCTGAACAACCATCTGTCAGGGATGCTTTAACTTGGATTCCTGCATTGAGCAGCAGGTTCGACACGATGGCCTTATAGGCCCCTTCCAACTACTATTCTGTGATGCTGTGAATTCCAGACAAGATGGGAGGAGGAGAGGCTGACCTGGGAAGAAATGTTCAACCTGTTGTGGATGGGATTGGACTCCCCCTAAAGGAACAGGTACGCAGTTTGGGAGTGCTCGTGGATGAATGGGTGGTGGCTCTAGCCATGGGAGCCTTTTCCTAGCTTTAACTGGTGTGCCAATTGCAATCTTTTCTGGAGAAGGCTGATTTTGCCACAGGTACACATCAATTGAATATTTCCAGGAAAAGCTTCAAGCGGTTGGTGCTGTGAGCAATTTGACTGGCACTGAGGGCATTCCAAGTTCATCTGCAGGGTTCATGTGTGATGATTCAGACAGTCAATATGACTGCCAAGGTTCATGTCAACTAGTAGGATGGCATGTGGTCAAGGAGGCATTGCTACTTCTGTCAATAAGAATGCTGACGGGTGCCTGGTTATATGACTGTTAGAGTATCTACACTAGAGCCCCTTTCATTTGTGTAGCACCATTATGCTGGTATTTTTTACAAACACAGTTGCCCCTCTGTGGGCACATGTTAATGAATACAGCATAGTTTCCACTGTGTTTATAATGTGATCAAGTACCACACTGGAGGCAGAGGAAGACTCGTGTACAGGAAGTTTGTAAGCAAGTTTCTAGAAATTCCTAGACCTATTCATGTTTGTGGAGTAGATAGGGAAATCTAGTCTGATGGAACACCAATGCATAGTGTTGTAACTCTGGGAGAAGTAGGAGGAGTTTGAAAGGTTGCATGTGTTTTATCATTTGTGTTTAGTGAGAGCACATGCCACAAGTACAGAGCTGCAATTGCAGGAGAAGTGGGAGGCCTTGTTGTCATTTCACTACACTTATTAAGAAAAATACCCAGTCCCTGCTTGTGCATCTTCACAGCTCTGCAGGAATGCAGCTTTAAAATTAATTAAACCTACAGCTGAGTAGGTGCGCAATGAAAAATAGCCTTCCACCCAATCTGTGTGAGGAAAGGAAGGGAAGGGGAGGAGAAAGATGTGTGTGGGAGGGAAGAAGGTGGGGAAATGTTGCAAAACAGGTTCTACAGCTGTCATTTGCATTGGTAAGTGTTATACCACCAGTAGATTCGAACACACATGACTTGGTAAAGCATAGAAAACACTATCACAGAAAAAGTCATGATAAAAGTAGCTGGGGGGGGGATGGAATATTGAGGGAGAAACAACATCAGGACAATGGGTTGGGGAGTGTGTCATGTGCCACACAAGTGAGCCAGAAGTTACAGTACTGGGATAAAATGCTAGTGTAAACTGTCCCCATATTATATTATTCAAGACAACTTGAATCACCTGTCCCCCCTCCCCCTCCGAGGAACAAGTCAGCAACATGTGTTGGTTCCAGGGCTTTTTTTCTGGTGGAACTCACCGGAACTGAGTTCCAGCACCTTTTCTTCTATTAATTGCATTACAATTTAATCGCCATCTACTCCCGAGGAAATGTAATCCAAGAGTTCCGGTACCCTTTTCTCCAGAAAAAAAGCACTGGTTGGTTCTAATCAAACAACCACTTAATCTCAGTCCGTTGTCTTCAGGTGGCAACAGAAAACGCCTGGGGGGAAATCCTTTTTCCGTTTCTGCTTCTTTCAGCCCTTCACTTCAGCAGCACAGGGACAAAGTCTCTTTTTCTGGGGGGGGGTGTTTTCCTATGTCCACCCCCCCTCTGCTTGCTGCTGCCCAGCCTGGCCATTCACCATGCCCCCCCCAAGAGCAAATGGACAGTCTTAGTTCAAAAGTCTCAACAATTTCTCTGGGGCACACAGCACAACTAAAATCACTCATCAAACGCTGTCCCAAAACTCAACGTTTTGCTCACCATTCTCTTAGGTGAGGTTTTCTGGTCTTCTCCCTCCTCCTGGAACACACATGCGCACACACACACTATTTCTTCTTCTCTTCCCGGGCACTTCCAGCCCCCAAACTTTGGGATCACACAGCCGCCATCTGCTCACCCGCTTTTTGCACTGGATGGGTAGGATCCTCTTCCGCTTACTCACTGGCAACTGCTACTCCCAGCCTCTGTTGTACTCGATGGGTAGTTTCTTTTGCTTGTCCCCTTGGCCTCTCCATGCCTGGAAAAGGGAACCCGCCCTGCCTTTTCTGCTGGTACAACTCCATCCAGTTGTCTAGCATGGCAGCTTTTTTCCACCAGTCTACAGACATCAAGATTTCTTGCCTACAACGCTCTCACAGACTGCCAGCAATCTGAACGTTTTTCCTTAAGGCTCAATCTCACACTTTATTTCTAAAAAATAATAAACTCTCTATTCATGCACTAACGTCTCTCTAATTTCTCTCATTTGCCCACGTGCACACACTCTGTGGTTCAGCTTCGAATCCCACCGCTGCCACCATGTGGAGGAAGGGGGGCTGGCTGGCCCGCCACACCCCCACCCTTTCCTACTCCAAAGGAACCAAGACCCCCAGAGATCTCAAGGTACCAGATTGCCAGCCTCAGCTGTCTGCAATCCTACTTGGATCTCCGTTGAGGGACTCGCCTTTAATTCTGTAATCTGGATTTAGATACTGAAGCCACAGAGTACTACAAAACCCATGTGGGGTAAAACCACGACAAGGTTTATTCTGGTAGCATTTTACAACAAGATTAGGGAAATGAGAGAAGCACACAAAATAAAGAGAGAGATACGTTAGTACACAGTAAAGCTGCAAAACAATAAAACCTGATTCCTTAATATCTCTCAGGCATACAACTAATTACCTGAGGGTGTTCTCTTCAAGGGTTAAATCCAGCACAGCCTCGCTGCCCGAGGGAGATTACCACACCTACCCGAAGGTCCGAGATGGGTAAAACTCCCACAAGGCTTGCCTTTACTAGAGCCCTCAATCCAGCTAATTTCACCAGGAGCTGCCTGGGGTCCTTGGCTTACCGCCATTACCACAGCCGGGTAGAACAAAGACAAACCAAAAACCACGCTTTGGGAAATATACCTTTTTTCCCCTCCCCTCCTCTGCTGCCTCTTAGCCAATCACCATGCACCTCACCTGGCCAGGCAGGGGGAAGGGAACTCATGACTTGAACTATTTACACATGAAAGCCCTAGGCCAACTTCTCTAGTTTCCTCCCAGCCCCCTCAACTGGCCCCACTTGGTTTACACATGAGGAGACGTGTGTGTGTGTGTGTGTGTGTGTGTGTGTGTGTGCATGCAGGAACCCCCAAGGGCCCCTTTCTCCACACACTAGCTATGCACACCCCACCCACCCCAGCCGGTTCACACATGAGGTGAGTGTGTGGTAATGGCAGTAAGCCAAGGACCTCAGGCAGCTCCTGGTGAAAGAGCTCCCCAAAGGCTCTTTTCTTCACAGAATGGACCAAACATAATAATTTTATGAGCAAACCAAGTTATAAATAACACATATTAAGTTCCTATTTTATGTCTGACTGGAGGGAACATCAGCAAGTATTCCCTGAAGCTTCTGAGTCATTGTAAAAGCCAGAAGAAGCCAGAAGAACTGGAGGCAGAGGAAGACTCGTGTACAGGAAGTTTGTAAGCAAGTTTCTAGAAATTCCTAGACCTATTCATGTTTGTGGAGTAGATAGGGAAATCTAGTCTGATGGAAAAGCTATCAAAATTTTATTTAGGTGGGAAAGACTCTCTCACCTGTTAGGAAGGGTAAGCAACCATGTTTGACTTAAGAACCTTTAAGCAATCTCAACCTATAATTTGAAGAGTTATCTTTTATTCACTTTCGTTAATAATTTCCATTAATGAACAACTTATTTTTTGTTCATTTTGAAAGGTTTTCTCTAACAGTGGTATCCATCCCATGCCTACACCATAGGAACTAGTCTACTGAGTTTCTTTTAGGCAGAGAAGGTTTATTCTAGTGGCAGCAGTTAGGTTTTAAGCTGAGGCAGCATTCCCTAGTGGTGGGTCTGATTAAGAAATTAATTAAAAACTGTGGCATTGAGTTCTATAGACACAAGTCTCAAAGTTAATTTTAAAAAATAAAAGAAACATAGGTGTAATAACCCACATGCTGTTCCATCGCATCTGGTGGCAATGGCAAGATATCCTACGGTGTCTCTTTCACTTGTGGGTTTTAGATTAGAACTACGGTACATGGACTGCTACAGCATCTATCCAGAAAAAGCCCAGAAACACAGGACCCTATAGAACAAAACCCAAACTGTTAAAAGTGCACATTTTCTTCCATATGGTGACTCTACTCACATGTTGGGAAACTGAGCATGACTTGGAGCATCCGTAAATGTCTATCAGTAAAAGAATGATACATTAGACCAACAGTTTTAATAAGGAAAGGAAGAAATAACTATGCTGGGAACCTTACAAAGAAGATTAAAAAATATTTTCCCCAATCCCCATGGCTTTATTATTTCCAGAAATTTTACATCTCTAGTCTTCATATAAAAATCTTATTACATAGTTTTTAGAACCCATTTGTGAGCAGTAAAGGCTGGGTACCAATATATAAACACCTTGTCTTAAATACTTTATTCATCATTCTAAAAGAAATATTTCATAATCCAAAGCAATTCAATTTTTTCCAGTTTTTTGGAAAAAACAAATGGTCCTTGGGGGGAAAAAAACAGGAACCCCCCCCATTTTCCCCCAGGCCTTCACCTCTCTACTCAAATTATGGGACTCACTGACCCAGGATATTTGGCTCCCATCATCAGTGCATTCAGATGGCAATTAATGTGCTTTTTATGGCACTACCTGGTCTTTTCGTGTTGCCCTCCTAGGTTTTCTGGTTTCTGTTTTGGTGCTGTTGCTGGCTTGATTGTTTAACTCAAGACTGGGCAACATGTCTAGGACTGGGCTCTATCATCAGAGCCACAGGCTGTATTATTTTCAAGATAATAATAGGGACAAAGTTGGGAAAAGGCCAGAGATATTGCACAGATGTACATGTTGAAATTCAAGGTATGCATCTGCTAGATTGACTTTTGAAGGCTTGGAAGGCACAAGTCTCACACATGCAACTGACTATTCACAAGTTACATATCTGGTCATGTTTCAGCCAGCCTGCCCCCATGCAGAAATGACAAAGATTGAAAGACAATTTGGATATTGTCACCTGTCTGACCTAGATTCTAATGAGGGATATACCGAGGTTGAAAGGGGGAAAAAACTTATCAAAACATCATTTTGTATTATAACACCAAATGTGCTGGTATGTCTTTTTCCTTGTGCACTAGTACACCATTTCAGGAAATTCCAGTCTCAAAGAGAAAGAGAACTATGAGCGCCTCCAGCAACATCAAGTAGGCCGCTCAACAAGGTCTGCCACGGACGGCCTTCTCCTTATCCCATCAGCCAGAGCAGCCAGGCTGGTGGGGACTAGGAAGAGGGCCTTCTCTGTGGCGGCCCCCACATTATGGAACTCCCTCCCTAGTGACCTTCGCCATGCCCCCTCCGTGATGAGCTTCCGCCGTGCATTAAAAACATGGCTGTTCAGGCGGGAATATGGGGTGGGTTAGGTTTTTAATGAGATTTTTTATATTGTTTTAATTATTATGTTTTATTGTGTTTTATTGTATTTTAATTGTACATCGCCCAGGGTGGCCGGGTGACCGGCCAGATGGGCGATTGATAAATATAATAATAAATAAATAAATAAATAAATGAGATGATAGAAATAGGACAGGAAAATTGTATCACCTGTTAAGTTTCAGTTTAATATCACGCAAGGGCATATCCTGCAGAAACACCTGCAGTCATAAATACAGTTTCAGCTGCTAGAGAAACAAATAGATAGTATAAACTCAACAAAAACATATCATACATATGTTATTTCAGGCCCACGTATTTATTCAAAAATGCTGTAAGTGTCAAAGATTTCACTTGTAAGGTAAAATAAGCAAATTCTGGCAGTAACATAAACTGTTCACATAATCACTTGGGGCTATGCTCTTGTAACTCCAGTTGACACCATTTGAAGCTTCAAAAATGCCTAACTCTAAAAATGTATGCCATTTTACAAATACGCAGTGCATTAATCATATATACTGTTGGCATCTCAGAACATTTCTAAAATATTCAACCTTATAGGTAATCTTACTCATGATCTGACATTGGCTTTCGGAGTCATGCTCTTATTATTGGGAACTTTTTTAAGTGATACATTTCAAAGCCACAAGAACATATCCTTCCAATAAAAAAGAGCCTACTCTCATTTTTAAAGTTAAGGATTAATATGGACAGTGAGACGCTACAGCTGTGAAGAATTTTCCTTTCAAAATACATGTTAAATTTTTCCCAGAACACTATGAAATCAAAGTGTGTCCAGCGTGATTCACAAAACAGCAAAGCTGGAGCAACCATGCTTGGCCCCGCTGGAATCAATGGGTGCAAAATATAGTATATAAATTCTAGCTGAATTCAACTCTTGACTCTTTTGCATTTCCAAATAGTCTAAGCCAATTGCACTAACTCAGCAGAGGTCAAGTAGTAAATCCAATAATAGGCACAACATGAAATGTGCTAAATAAACTCACACATTTCAAGTATTTGAAAGTAATTCTTCAAAGGAAAACTTGATATAAAAAAAACATAAGGAAGCATATTTCTATCTATCCCCTCACCTACTTGTGGCAAGCTCCACGTTCATTTGCAATAGCCAAGTTTCATAGGCTATAGACTGACTGGTTTGTATTTAACCATTTTAAAGCATGCTGGAAAACACTGCCCAGTCATCAGAGTCATCACTAAACATTAGAATTAGATTGAACTATGGACAAGAATTGCATGGCCTCCATTTAAAGAATTCCTCAACCCATTGTTTTGCCAAGGGAGAATCCTGAATGCTGGTATTACATATTAGTCAGTTGCAAAGAGGTGTGTGTAGGGGCGGTCCTTTTTCATTTTTATTTTTGGTTGTTCCTTTTTAATTGAAGATTTCATAACTGGTTCATAGTTTGTGCTCTAAGTACACTAACAGTTCATAGCTGATGCATGCTTATTAAAAAGTAAGTCTGTGCATGTTCAGTGGGAGTTATTTTTAAGTAAACTAAAACAGAATTGCAGTATTGATTACTAAAGAGAGACCTGCAGAGAAACAATGCACAGATGTACCATGGAATGGGAAAGGAAGCGATGCTGTCTTTTAGCTTTTATGAGATGCCACCCCACACTTTGCTCAACTTGCACAGGGTGCACGACTGCAGCCTTAGGTCATAGTAGGGACCATTTGACTTCAGCTGGGCAGAGGGTTCAGTCAGCACAAAGTGGCACCAAACCAACTTCAGTGAAGAATACTGTACCTTTCTTCTACCAACTGGAACTTAGTATAGGTGTTTTATAAAACATGCATTTCCAAGCTTGGCTTGGTTTTAGCATGCAGGATATTTACATGATGTTTAAAGCACCAAATTCCCATGTCAAGATTGATTCAGATGTCTTTAAGCATGAGCTACTACTACTACTGGCTTCTGTACAAAGCATACTTTTAAATTTTTTTAAAAAAGTATGACTTCTTTAAAAGCCACATTGCTGTTTTTTAAACTTAATATTTTACCAGGAATAGCAACTGTTATGTATAACATTCCTCTACTTATGATGTTCAGGCATGGATGCTCTTGCTTATACAGACAAAATGGCACCATCCATGCACAACAGAGAGGTATCAGCAGGATTGTGGGAACCCTGAGGTTTGCAGAAACCTTTAAAAATCTTTAGGAAGAAAACCTCTAAGCAGAGCAGTAAACTCCAAAAAGAGGTCATTGAGGAATAAACATGCTCAGCGGTCATAGAAAGCTGATTGGCTGTTGGGGGGTGGGGAAGGAAAACCAGGTGGCAGGGAAAAGGAGGAGAACACTGAACAGGAATGCTGCTGCAACATTTGTTGCCAGATCCACTTGCTGATATGATCACCAAAGTGATGATAGGGAAGTAAATAGCATTCTCCTCAGGGGAATATATTTCAGCCATGCAATTATCTCCCCTTCCAAACAGACCTTCAGCACTATACAACACAATGATAGTCACATTTGCAATTATTTAGTATTCACAAATTTGATTATAAGATTGTTAGGCAGTAACTTTTACAATACAGACTAAATATACCAAATCAAAAAATGAAAGCGTCAATTTAGAATAAAATAATGAACTGAACAGCATCAACAGCAGCCAAAGGGAATTTCTGGAGATGATACAAAGCTAACTGCTTCATTTAAGAAAACAAAAAAGGTGGTGAAAAGGTGTGGTATCACTAAAACCAGAGACAAACTAATGCATTTTACTGAGAAGAACCATATATATAATTAGCAGTTGTTTGTAAAGATACCGCAGCACACCTTGAAATGCATCATTTCAAATTTAAATGCTGTTTGCAGGAACATAGGAAGCTGCCTTATGCCAAGTTAGACAATGAGCTGGTTTGAATTATCAAAACAAGCCATGGTGGCTTGTTGTGAATCGCAGTGTGTGCCAGGGATGATTTGCATAATCACTACCCAGCTGCGGCTTATCATGTCATCCAAACCTGGGCTAAACCCTCCAACAAGCCATGCCAGGTTTGGATGACACAAGAAGCCACGGCCAGGCCACGTCTCACAACAAGCCACTATAGATGGTTTAAGCCACAGTGGCTTGTTGTGATTGTGTGAATCTATTTGTCCGTCTAGGTCAGTATTTCTACTCTGAGTGGCAGCAGCTCTTCAAGGTGTCAGCAGAAGTCTCTCTCATTACCTGCCACCTGATCCTTCTAACTAGAGATGCCAAAGAATGAACCTGGGACCTTCTGCAGGCAAAGCATGTGCTCTACCACTGAGTTATGGGCCCTCCTCAATAATAACATGCTCAAGATTGAGGCTGCATTCGGGTGTCATGTTCTGTGATCCTCCAAATCTGAGGAGGGCAATTTGTGGCCCTCCAAATGTTGCTGGATTGTAAATTGCCCATCCCTGCTTCAAATTATGGTTTGGAGGATGTCAAATAAACCCTACACTCCCTATTCCCCTCCCTCAACTTGCAAACTAGGATTAACAGAATACTTCCTTCGACCAGTTTTTCATTACATCAGAATCAAACTGTGGTTTGAGCAAGCCCTCTAAACCAGGATTGCTCACTCAAATCATGGTTTGTCAGTTCAAAGGTAATAGCAAACTAAGGTTTGATCAAATGAGGAAGCATTCTATTAAGCTGAGCATGTGAAGGGAGGAGAAAGTGAGCACATGGCATGTTCTGTGCTTTGGACGACTGGAATACAAAATATCTGAATGCAGCAAATATTTGACTATGTTAATATCTGTTACAAAACCAGCCATGTTGTTCTTATTCCTAAGAAGCGCCTTAGGTGACATAGCTATCAGATTCTTAAACTTTTAGGTGTTTAAAGTTTTTAGTGGTTTGGTTCCTGCTAGGGCAGGGGTGTCGAATTGGTTTTGGTCCAGGGACTGAATTGACCCCCAGGATCAACCCAGCAGGCCGCGATGATATCAGGGGGTGGGGCTCTGTCCCTAAAGCCCCTACCTTCCTCATGACATCATCCACCCCAACCATTTTGCTTGTCTTGGTTCAGAGAAAAGCACAAAGCTCCACGCCTCTCAGAAACCCGAGAAAGGGCTTCGACCAGTGCCTGAAGTAGCAATTCCTCCAGGTGCCAGCTGAGTTTGATGCCTCCTTTGCACACTGTCTGTGTGGAGTGGCATGTGGGTCACAAAGTATCACTTGCATGGAGCTTGGAAGAGCAGTTCCTCTGTACGGCAGCCAAGACAGCAGCCTCCTTTGTGCACCATGCCCATGGGGCGGCAAATGGAAGATTACTCAGCTGGTGCACAGGGGAGCCGCTCTTCTTTGTGCTGGTTGAGATGGGCTTCCCCTTTGCATGCCACCTACTGTCCTGATGGGGATAGCATGAAAAGGGTAATCTCCACTTGGATATAGCCTTGGGTTTTCCTCTCCCACGGTCAGGGTTGGGCCTAGGAGGGAAAACTGTGTGGCCCGGATAGGGGAACTCCATGGGCTGCATTTAGCCTGTGGGCCAGAGGTTCATCATCCTTGCCCAGGAATTCCCCTAGTTCATCCTACTAAATGCATTAAATTCAGATTGTTGAGCTTGAAGATATATTGTTAAAAATCTAATATGGAGAGAGAGAAAAAAAAATATGTTCACACTACTCAGCTCATATGAATAACGTATTTGCAACAAGTTATAAATTTAAAGTGTAATACTATGGTCATTTTGTGCCAGTTGGAGGGCCACTGGATACTTTCACTCATGCAACTCTGCCAGCACAAGAACCACAAATGGTTCCTGTGTTTAGGGGCTCTCAGGGAAGTAGCAGGACTTATAAGTTCCCTCAAACTGGTCCTCTCCTTGGCAATGGTATAAAGTTATGCAGGCAAAAGAGGTCATGTAGGTCAAAATTGAGAGCCAGGGTGGCATAGTGGTGAGAGTGTTGGACTGGGACTCGGGAGATCCGGGTTCTAGTCCCCGCTCGGCCATGAAACTCACTGGGTGACTTTGGGCCAGTCACTGACTCTCAGCTTAACCTACCTCACATGGTTGTTGTGAGGATAAAATGGAGAGGAGGAGGAGGATTATGTAAGCCACCTTGGGTTCCTTGAAGGAAAAAAGGTGGGGTATAAATATAATAAATAAATAAAAATAAATAAAATACTCCCATTGAACCAAATGAGAGCCAAAATGCACTTCCTTCCTTTTAATTTTCAGAGAATTGAATAGGTAACACTATGACAGTAATTAAAGGTTAAAAATAATCTTTACTAAAATGAGCGGTAAGTAGTATATGTTATTCTCCAATTTGATACTAGCACTTTAATCATAGTATTTTAATAACTATAGTTACATAGTCGTTTCTGTGTAGCCCTTGTTTATTTTTTTAAGTGCCTACTACAGACAAGATATTTCAGTTTTGCACTATCTGACGTTTTATCTTTCAATTTGCATGACTATATACTTTCAATAGCATAATTATTTTAATTCTATGGTGTTTTAATATTTAAAATCCAACATATCTATCTACTACTCTTTTACTTAAAGGTGAGTTGCAGAACTGGTTGGAATCCTAAGCACACATGTTTAGAAGTCTTATTGAAATCAGTTGGACTTACTTCAGAGTAAACATGGTCAGAATTGATCTGTTTATTTAGAGAAGTGAATTATAAAGTATTTATAATTCAAAATTAGAGAGTCGTCTACTTCCAGTACTATGAAAAACGTATTGCAATCTTTTAGCATGGGGTGGGGGGGAGTTTATATGACATGGCAAATTTGCATTCAAATTCAAGTGACTTCAAAAACCTGTTTCTCATTTAAACTTCCAGCCAGAAACATTATTTTCATATGTAAACAATGGTTGCATAATCAGAACTTTTCTAGAATATAGATAGTTGCAGGAAAAATAATCTACAAAAGATTAAAAATGCCATTTAATAGAGTGGCATGCTTCGAAGATAAATCATTGATTAGTTTCTCTGCACTCCAACAGTCTCACTTATAAGGAAAGATTTTAAGGAAAATTTAATCTGGTGTCCAAATATAACATTACTTTAAACATGAGGTCATCTAAACATCTGTCTCCAATATATCCATAGGGATTTAAATCAAAAGTCTGCTAAACATGTACAATCATTTAGAAAATAAATAACAGAACGAATTTAGTCTTGATTATGATTATCATGCATTTTAAGAGGAAACATTTATTCTAATAAGAAAAGTCTGAATTTAAAGTTTATTGACATTAAAGTAAAATAGTTTCATACCAAGAATAAGACACTGATTTATATTTACTCTGATCTTGAGTAATATCCACTATTTGATACTTTGAGAAAGACCTGTGCTTTGACAATTTTAATATTTTGGGGGGCTGTATTAATGTTATGTAATGCAGGAAATGATTGAGCAGCAAACATTTATGTATTTATTTATGTATATATGTTTAAAGGGACTAAGGGCACAATCCTATGCAAGTTTAGACAGAAAAAAGCTACAACTCCCAGCATGTCCCAGCCAGTATAGCTGGCTGGGGCATGCTGGGAGTTGTAGGCCTTTTTTCTGCCTAAACTTGCGTAGGATTGTGCCTTTAAGAAGCTAAATGCTACAGTCATTTTGACACTTTGCATATCTCACTTTCCTGCACCCAGCATCAATCCAGAGCTGGTGTGTTCAAGTGGTTAGAGGTACTGGGCAGGGAGATTCCGGTTCAAATTTGTAAGCTGGCTGGGGCATGCTGGGAGTTGTAGGCCTTTTTTCTGTCTAAACTTGCATAGGATTGTACCCTTAGTCCCTTTAAACATAAAACAAACAAATGTCTGCTGCCCCCCCCCATATTAAAATCAGTTTCTGCATTACATCACATTCATGCAGCTCCCCAAAATATTAAAATCGTCAAAGCACAGGTGTTCTTTCTCGCTGAAGCAGGGAGTTAAGATGGGGTGGAAATGTCCCACTGCCAGTAAAGAGGAGCTCCGTTGGCAAGGGGACACATCTGCACTAGAAACCCCCGTTTCACCCGCAGAAAGCTCTGCAGGTATAAATCTACTACTGGCAGTCTTTCCGTGAGCAATAGCTGACAGTAGGCCCCAAAACAGTATGTTTTGTTTGACAAGGGCTGTCATTGGAGCCACTGGATCCAAGCCCCTCTGTTTCTCAGTGAGATCCCAGGATTTTAATGGGAGGGAAAATTGTGAAAACTGAGGAAACCTGGCAAATAAAAGCCCACCCTAGGTAGTATCCAATGTTAGTCCTACGTAGACTCATTGAAACGAATAAGTCTTAAGTTAGTCACAACTAACATGAGTTCCATTCATTTCAATGGGTCTACTATACATAAGACTAACATTGGAGACTACCCACCCTGGCCGCTTGTGATCAGGCAGGGCTTTGGATGCCACAGTGGATCTACCCTTCCACCCCACTTAGAATTGTTCTGCCCATCAGCAGAAATGAAGCGCTTAAGCAGCCTGATGGTTGTTGCATCAGTCTCTATCCATTTCCTAATTTCATAGTACGGTATATGGAGGAACTCTACACCAGTGCAAACACTCTTAACTCTCCTACCGAAATTAATGAGACAAAAGATTTTTAAAAAACCAAACTCACGGAATGCTTGACCTGGCCTGCCACCAACAGTAGTCCCTTGTCAAGTTCTTCCACCCTTCTCCCATAACAGTGACTGGGGTCCACATGACACGACACTGCTTGTTTCACCCTCACATAATCCCTGCCTGCTGAATTCACACAACACAACAACCCATGATCACGGTTTCAATATTTAGGCTGCCGTTCGTGGGCACAAGTGTGTGTCATGGTTTAAATAAGCCACGGTGAGCTGCGCAGCGTATCCTGCAAACAGCCCCAGTCAGTCAGATATGCCCATGTGTTACCCATGTTTCCTCACCAGGACCAAGGATGGGGTCCTTGGTAAGGAACCTTCTTGAGAGCACCAGCACCAATGATCTTCCTTAATGGAGGTGGTGCAGAGTAGTGGCTGAGTGAGCTCCAAATCAGGAGACAGATCAAATCTCTTATCTCCCTCAATCTGTAAAAACCTCTTTCAGCCTCCTTCTCATCTGCAATAAGGCTACCTGAGGGACCGTTTAACCCTACTCCTACCCAGTCACTGCAGTCATCTACAGAAGCCCTATTTGTAGTGCCACATGCTCTTGAGGTTCGCCTTGCAACTACCTGGGAGTAGAACAACAGCACCAGCTTTATGGAACTCTGTTCCGGTGGATACAAGGTACCCAATAATATCAGGTTTTCAGCCTGTTTAAAATTTCTTTTATTCACACAAGCTTTCCCAGAGGTATGATTTTAGTTAAGTATATTGCCAGCCACTGTATTGCATTGAGTTTATATTTTACTATTTTAATGTGTTTTAATTGATGCTACTTCGTACGCTGCTTAGGTATTCTCGAATGTTAAGTGTTTATAAATATTGTACACAAATAATACTTTCCTACCATACAGAGCCAGTGTGGTGTAGTGGTTAGAGTGCTGGACTAGGAGTGAGAAGATGCAGGTTCAAATCCCCACTCAGCCATGAAATTCACTGGGTGACCTTGGGCCAGTCACCATTTCTCACCCTGACTCACCTGTTAGAGTTGCTGTGAGGATACATGAGGGAGAAAGAAGAACCCTGAGTTCCTTGGAGAAAGGGCAAGTTATCCACCACCACCATTTTATTACAATTGTCTAGTGCCAATTCAACTCAACATGTAAAACAACAACCCAAATAAACAATTCATTTCAATAATGTGAACATTCTAACATTTTACATTCACTATAAAATAGACAATATCAGTAATTAAAACACAATGTCCATTGATATTATTTACCAATTGTTGAGAATACATAAGCCAGGATATAAATGTAAGATATAAATAACACAGAATTATTGTAAGGATGACAACAAAATAACTATGTGAGGCACTTTGAACATTCAAAAGCACTATACAAACACTTTTATTCATTCAGTAGATTTCATCTTCATCCCACACTTCCTCAAATCACTCAGGGCAGCATACATGGTTCTCTCTCTTCTCTCCTCTCCCCACACCTCCCATTCTACCCTCCCATTTTGCCATTTACCATGTGAAGTAATTAGTCTGAGAGGTCAAGAACTGGTCCAAGGTCACCCAGTGAGCTTCTTGGATGAGAGGGGAATTGAATTGGGGTCTCCAAAGCATGTTTAGCCTTCAGAAGAGGAGACTGAGGGGAGATATGATCGCACTCTTCCAGTACTTGAAGGGTTGTCACACAGAGGAGGGCTAGAATCTCTTCTCCATCATCCCAGTTTGCAGGACACGGAATAATGGGCTCAAGTTACAGGAACCCAGATTCCACCTAAATATCAGGAAAAATTTCCTGACTGTCAGAGCAATAAGACAATGGAACCAACTACCTAGGGAGGTGGTGAGCTCCCCCACTCTGGAGGCATTCAAGGTGCGGCTGGACAGCCATCTGTCAGGGATGCTTTGACCTGGGTTCCTGCATTGAGCAGGGGGTTGGACTCGATGGCCTTGTAGGCCCCTTCCAACTCTACTTTTCTATGATTCTAAGCCCTAGTCCAACATACTAATCTCTACACCAGGGGTGGGCAACGTCCGGGGAATGGGGGGCTTAACTGGCCCCCTTGGGACCCTGCAGAGGTCACACCCCTCCCTCACTGGAAATTGCCGCCACCACCAAAATCCCAGCCCACGAGACCATTGATTGGCAGCGAGCCCTATCCTGCAGCGAAACAGGGTGTGTGAATGAGCCATCCCTGCATGCTCTTATTCTCTGCAGAATCAGCCATTCCTCCAGGAAACAAAGTGTGCAGGGAGCATGTGCCATTTCAGAGCAGAACTGCACTCTCAAAAGTCTGCCAGAGAGCTATTTGACAGGCTGTTGGGAGACTGTTTCTATGCAGTAACAAGGGGCACACTTCCCTCACAGCTTGTTTCCCAGCAGAATCGCTAGGATTGCACTGGCGGCAGGGACCAGACAAATGGCCATAGTGGATCAATTAGTGGGTGCGGATGATGTGTTTTTGTCATTTTTGGCTCTGTGTGCCAAATATGATTTGCCTGCTTCAGCTGAATGGCAATACTTGTAATTGCAGCATTTGTTAGAATCTAGGTTTGGCCCTGCTGCTTTTACAGCTTCAGAGTCCCCTTTGCTCTGAGCAAAGAAGACTGAGCAGTTATATAGACCCACAATCCATGTTTATAAAATACTAATCTGTGAATAAGTATGACATACAGAGGCTTAAATGCAAATGGAATAGGGAATTACATTGTCCTATTTTACCTAATCAATGGATTTTGTGTCTGTGCCAGAAGGGTCTATTGCCCCTTATATCTTATTCAGCAAAAACTCATTTCATGTTTATTGGACGCCACAACGTCTTTTAATAAGGGTTTGTCTAAGTCGGCTAACTGTTCAAAGGTGTAATGCTATGTTTACTCACGTTTTGGCAATGCCCAGTGGTTACTTCTTTTGGGGTGGAGGTTATAGTATGGATAAACTTAGTATTAGAATGCTCTTTAATATTTACTGATGATGCACACGTTCTTTTAAATTATTTACCTGCTGTATGGAACTTATGACAAGGACAATGTAAGTGGATATTTGCACCATTTTGACAGCTAAAAGACCAATATTACAACACTGGAATGATAATCACCCACCTGGGTATAACACAAGGTCCTATGGACTGAGGACCTAACAACGCTTTCAAACAGGTGGTATTTAGACACCACCTGTGGATGGATAAATATATGGATATTAGGTCTGCCTTTTCTGAAGCTTATGCATAACTGTTTCTGTTGGTAGCTGTATCATATACCTACATATGCTTATGGACACACATTTCACACATACCTATTGTAAGTGATTTATGTTATTTTCTGTAAGAAAATTATATATATATATATATATATATTCTCTTTTATATGGTTTTGTTTGTTTTGGTGAAATTCACATTAACATATTTTTAAAGTTAGTGGGCTGTATGCATATGGAAATTCACATGCTCCCCACCACAGTTCTATACCATGTTATTATTTAGGAAGGCCTTGGGACTATGAGGGACCTATAGTTTTTAATCATCAATTAGGACCATCTTTTGCAAGAACTACCATGCTTTTACCATCTTCACTTATTGTAAGGAACACCACTAGCGTTATTTTTCTGCCGTGGAACATGGGCATTTCAGTTCAACCTGCCATGATCACCAGCAGAAAAAGCAGTGATGCTGACAGCACCTTTACTCTCTCCACTGCATAGTAATTCGCCCCCTTTCCTAAATGGAGGTGAAATGTAATAGAGGGAATCGCTCTTTGAAAGTTCCTTTCGAACACTCAAGACCGCCTCAAGGGGTTTTGACTCACTGTTTCGAGTAAAACACTTGAAGGGGCAATTCATTTTTCAGGGAGACCAGGCTGCTCACCCACTCCTACTTGCCAGGCACATCTGTCAAGAACCGGTGCTGCAATTTTTTAGATGAGAAAAAAACCTTTTATCCGCCCAGGCTTTGGCAACATCAAAGCTGCAATGATTTCACTCATAATTTATTGCTGTTGAGTGACAACTGTTGTAATGTTTTCATTTCCATTTTGTATTGTTTTATTAGAATGGGTTGTTTTTAATTATTGTTGTAATCTGCCTCAGAGGCATATAACTGTAGACCAGTAGGATATAAACGTTTTTAAGAAACAAACAAGGAAACATAGACTCTTCTCCATAGAGATGGCATGTTTCCTCTGACATCTCATTTGTGCCACTACACATTTTAAATGTTAAATAAATCTGATATTCACCTTTATAAGGAGCACCGTTTTTTAAAAGAAACTGGTATGTTCTCAAATTCTTTATTTAATCTATTAAAGCAGCATTACACTGCCATCCAGTGGCCAATTTAGTACATGTGTGATGAAGTATTATTGTGGTTTGTGTGGATGTATGTGTGTTGACATAAACCAATTCACTTATGCAACTAACAGTGCAAGCCTATGCATGCCTAGTCAGAACTCCTATTGAGTTCAGTGGCACTTACTCCCAGCTAAGTGTGTGTAGGATTGCAGCTTAAGAATACTATTAAACAATGTTTTATATCGACGATGGACCTAAATTGGACATTGATTATGGACTCTCTATTAAATAATAGCAGTATACCATTTTAAAGAAGAAAAGAAACACACTTAAAGACAGAAAAGCATATTCATGTAGATTGTCACTGATGTATGTGATTAGGTTAAGAGAGTAGGCAACAAAAAAGTGTTAAGAATGCTTTCCCTCTTCCCCAGCACCATATTATTTCCCATGTGCCAAGACAAACTGTATCATTTCCAGAGTAGTCACAGAGTTAACATTCAACGGAGATGCAATTCTGTAATACGATAAAGTAAATTAGATGTACTGCACGATGCCATCCATAATGAACCACTGCTATTGTCGGTGGGAGAGAGGAGCAATTCCATCAAATCCCCTCCTATGAAAATTCCATCTGCCCGTAAGCCAGCGGTCTCTGAGAAGGCTTGTGTGGTAGGAGCAGCCCTGACATCCTGATCATTATCTGTTCCACTCCTGGTTTGTTCTGGGGACAGATGCTTTAAGTTGCTTTTGCCCAGCTGCCACACTAAGGAATTTGCTGGAGGGCAATGCCAGATGGTACTTGCCCAATGGCATGGCCCTCCAGAGCAGACCTCAGGCACAAGGTGGGGAATCCTGTGGCTATGTTATAATGCAGAAGATCTACATGCAGAAGTCCATTCCACTGAGGCCAACAACAACTTTATTCAAACATGTTTGCAAACCAACTTGAAGGCTAAATCAGCCTTTCCTAACCTGTTGCTTTCCAGATGTTGTGGACTACAACTACCATCAGCCCCACCCAGCATGGCCAATGGTCAGGAATCCTGGGAGTTGTCATTCAAAACATCTGGAGGGCACCAGGTTGGGAGAGGCTGAACTAAATGGTGGAAAGGCAGGATGTTAAATCAATAAGCAAACAAATAAATCTCTCTCTATATATAAAAGCCAGTTCACAGAGTTTCATCACATACTAAAATTACACCAAAGCATGGATGTAAGGTGATGCAGATTAAACATGAGCTGGTTCAGTTCTCAGTGGTTCCTACCGAGTTTTATGGGAGAAAGTAAATGAGCTGTGATCTGTCTCCAGTCCAAACAAGACATTACTTTAACTCTGTGTCTAGCAGCTATGTCTCTCTCCCCCCCCCCCCCGCCATTTTTACTCTACAGTAGGCACAAGGGCCCTAATCCAGGTTGGGATCCTAGCGTGGGGGAAAGAAGGCTCAAAAGCAGGTATAATAGAAATAAAAGAATAATAACGCAGTTCTCTCTAACCTAGCTACTCTTTCACCTGTAACCTTAATAGAGATTCCTTGTCAGCCTAGCCCTGGCTGTTCTGCATTCTTCAGTGATATTCAGACTCTGCTTCTCTGTCTGCTTCTCAGTGCCTGCAGAACCTCTCCTCCACACAGCTTCTCTCTCTCTCTCTCTCTCTTGTTGCAGCTTTTCCACACCTCTTTATATACCCTCCCACAGACCTAGAAGGTTACAATCATGTGACCTAAAACTGGGGAATAACTTAACTCCTTAGGTCGGAAAAGGAACTTCCAGAGGGAAAAGGAACTCGAATGCCCCCCTCCAGAGGGAGAAATGGGAACCTATCGAAACAGCGGCCCCCTCCATTGGGGAGATGGTCACCAGATCACGAAAAGACTGTCCCCTTCTGCAAAACACTAATGATTTTGTTCTTGCTCACAGTGTGGAACAGAATGATTTTATTCTAGAATTCCTGTTACAGAATTCTTTTCTACATTGTTATCACATTTAAAAGATTTTGAAGAATGATGCACAGAGCATGGCTTGGATGTAAAGCCCTAACAGTTGACCTGAGTGCTGCATGTGTTGCTCTCAAACTAACGGAGTATGAGCCAAGGTTTGACAAATTATCAGCATTCAGGCAATAGCAAAAATCACATTAATTGTGCAAAAGCATGCCCAATGCAAACTTTTACCTAGTGCAGTATTTGCAGTCCAAGACAAAGTGTTTAAAATGTGTTAAGCATGTTTAGTTTTCTTGTTTATCTTGCTCATCCTAGTACAGGTTGACTTTTACTAATCCGACACCTGTAGAAGCAGGGAAAGGATCCGGGGTAAAGCTTGCCCCATACAATTGCAGTCTGGCATATAATCATATTACAAGTTGAGAATCCCTTATCCAAAAATACACGTGCCTAATTATTTAAAAAGTTCGTATAAATTCCCTTCAGGCTATGTGTACAATGTAGTACTATAATAATTTTTTGAGTTGATTTTTTTCCCAACAAAAAACTGTTTGTATCATTGAAAGCTCTGTTATTGTGTTTTTCTTTAAAGACAAAAGATGTTAATTAGTTCAGACAACTGTATGAGTTGTTTTTCTAAAACTAAAACCTCGGTATTCAGGTTTAATTGCAGTGTTGGCACTTTGAAATAAATAAGTTGGTTTTGTGTTGCAGTTTGGGCACTTGGGCTCAAAAAGGTTTGCCATCACTGGCCTACAGGCTTCAAACTAACTCAAGCCTGTGTAGGCCTCAATCCTTCACAGGAGCCACCCAGAATACATAATCTCCAGAATGTAGGATCACCAAACCATCTTCATATAAACATAGGAGCAGGGCAGTGTAAACTTCCAGAATTAGACTCCAAGAGTGTAACCTGGTTGGCCTGGCCTAGAGAAAAGTGGGACACACAGGAAAAGCTTTGCAAACTTTTATCTCTCACTGAACACTCTCCCTGAGCAACTGCCAGGAAGAGTCCCAAGCAATGGCTGAATCCCATTGACAGAATCCCAAGGAACAGTGGCCTTAACGGAAGGTTTCTGGTAGTTTGGTAGAGCACATGACTGGGGAAGGCTGCTGTAGATCATCCACCTCTTCCTCATCCTTGATTTATGAGCAAGCAGCATTTAGCTTCCTGGATGACATACAGTGTATTCTGAACTTCAGAAGTGTGCCTGCTTTACACCAGAGATCTGACACAATTTGAAAAGATATTATTAACTTTTACAGATCAGGAAAAAGGATTAATGTCAGATTTATATGCACTTCTGATAAAAACAGACATGGGAAATAGCCTTCCTCTTAAAAGAAAATGGGAAAGAGAATGGGGAATGCAAATAGAAGATGAAGAATGGGAAAATATATGGGATGAATTCCCGTTTAAAGCGATTTCAACAAAATTCAAAGAACTCTCACTGAAAATAATACAGAAATGGCACTGGACTCCTCACAAAATATCTCATATTAATAAAAACTACTCTCCCCTATGCTGGAGAGCCTGTGGAGAAATCGGATCACACAAACATATGTGGTGGTCCTGCAAGCAAGTATCCCGCTTCTGGACAATAGTTTTCAAAGAAATATCTAAAATTGTAGGGACAGAGATAACTAAAACTCCAGAATTAGCAATATTAAACATTTTCCAAAGAGATAATAAAAATTTATTATACAAGAACCTAATAAGATTTCTATTACAAGCTGCTAAATTACTAATAGCAAGAGGATGGAAAGATGCCAAAGGGCTAACCATCAATCACTGGTATAATGTGGTATGGGAAATTGCATTAATTGAAAAACTAACTCAAAAATTGAGAATTGCAGGGGGGGAAAAGAAAACAAACTCTTTTGAAGCAGAATGGTGGCCTTTTATCCAATTTTCATACAGAACATCTACAACAAAAATACCTCAAGCCTTCCAGTACATTTGGATGCAATAAACTTACAAATATCCACCTATCACAAAACTGACTACTTTATGGCCGAAAAAGACTCCGGAAAAGGTGCCCAGCCAGATTTGTTCCTTTGAATGTTGGTTCGGGGGGGGGGGGATTTACTTTGTGCTGATCTAATACAATTTCTGTAATGGATTACGTAGATGTTTTGTTGGTTGTTCGGTTGTCTTGTATATGTTAAAATTCAAATAAACAAATTTAAAAAAAAAAAAAAAGAAGTGTGCCTGCTTTAACTCTTGAGAACCTCATCTACTACTCCCAGGCTACAGCAAGCAACATGCTTATTGCTGAACACATAATCCCCACAAATCCCTGGCCCTTGCTATCTGGTCAGAATTTTGACATTGTCTTCAGAATAACTGGACAGGTAGGTTTAAGAGCATTTTTCAACACATTCGTTAGTAATTATGCACGTTGAAACAAGAACCAACTTAAGCTGAAAAACACACAAACTTACATTTGAAGTCAGAAAGATAAATTCAGCAATGCACTTTCGATTCTTACATACTACTTGGGAGTCCAAATTCACACGTTTTTGACAAGTGTTCAGAGACCTAGTCATTTTGGAATGTGTGAGGAAAAGCTCCCATGGTGGAAGGGGTGAAGAAATCAAGAATTACCACTGTGACATGAATCAGCAATTTAGTAGCTACGTTGGTCCGTCAGAATAAAATGCAGAGAAATTGAGCCAATATTTTTTATAGGACTGACCAATATTAAAAATGCTAGAAATATAACTTGGAATTATACCAAATTCTTCTTCTGGCATAGCTGATCAAAGCAAAAGTAAAAAATAAAGGAGATGATGTCATAAGGCAGTCACAGATCAGCATTACTGAAACATAAACACAGGGTTGAAAAGTAGCTAAATAATTTACGTATATACTCAAGTATAGGTCGGCCCTAATATAAGTCGTGGCCCCTAATTTCACCCCAAAAAACTGGGAAAACTTATTGCCCCCAGTATAAGTCTAGGGTGGGAAATGTATGAGGGGAGACTCCCGCCGCCACCCCCAGACACCCCCCGCCACCCTACCTGCACCCGCCGCCGCCGAAGCCCCGCCACTGCCAAAGCCCCCCCAGGACCCCCGCCGCCACCCCCCACCCCCTTGCCTGCACTCGCTGCCGCTGAAGCCCCGCCACTGCCAAAGCCCCCCCAGGACCCCCGCCGCCACCCCCAGACACCCCCACCCCCCTGTACCTGCACCCGCTGCCGCCGAAGCCCCGGCGTGGCTTCGGCGGCGGAAGTTGGCAGCAGTGGGGCTTCGGCGGCGGGAGCAGGTACGGTGACGGGGGGGTGTCTGGGGGTGGCATGAGGGTGTCTGGGGAAGCTGCGGCGTGGCGGGGGAGGGGCTTCAGCGGCAGCGAGGCTTCGGCGGCAGGGAGGCTTTTCGGTGGCAACGGGGCTTCGGTGGCGGGTGCAGGTAGGGTGGTGTGTGGGGGTGTCTGGGGTGGCGTGGGGGTGTTTGGGGGTGGCATGGGGGTGCCTGGGGGGGCTTCGGCGCGGCTTCGGCAGGGGAGGGGCTTCGGCGGCGGCGGGTGCAGGTACGGGGGTGGGGTGTCTGGGGTGGCGTGGGGGTGTTTGGGGGTGGCGTGGGGGTGTCTGGGGAAGCTGCGGCGTGGCGCGGCTTCGGCGGGGGAGGGGCTTTGGCGGCAGCGAGGCTTCGGCGGCAGGGAGGCTTTCCGCGGCAACGGGGCTTCGGTGGCGGGTGCAGGTAGGATGGCGTGGGGGGGTGTCTGGGGTGGCGTGGGGGTGTCTGGGGGTAGCGTGGGGGTGTCTGGGGGTAGCGTGGGGGTGGCATGGGGGTGTCTGGGGGGGCTTCAGCACGGCGGGGCTTCGGCGGGGGAGGGGCTTCAGCGGCGGCGGGTGCAGGTACGGGGGTGGGGGTGGGGTGTCTGGGGGTGGCGGCAGGGGTCCTGGGGGTGGAGGGAGGTGCCTGGCGGTGCCTTGCGGTTGCGGCGGGGGTCCTGGGGGGGCGCTGACCCACGTATAAGTCGAGGGGGCATTTTTCAGCACAAAAAATGTGCTGAAAAACTCGTCTTATACTTGAGTATATACGGTAAATACAAATTTCTAGTCTTGCTACACCTCTCAGAAACAAGGTTGCTAAAATATTTTTGCTACCATCTTTTGTAAATTGTAGGGAAGAAAATTCAGCAAACAGATGAAAAGAAGCTAGGCTTATATATGTTCCTGTCTCCAGTTCTAGTGGGACAGCAGTGAACTTGCTGCAAGCCAAAATCAGGGCAAAGCTTGTATATTTATTCAATCATTTATTCCATTTCTATACTGCCCAACAGCTAAAGCTATCTGTGCAGTTCACAACATGATAACACATAACAGAAAACCTTTAACACAAAAAATTAAGAGTTTGAAACAATTAAAAACAATTAACAATAAAACTACTAGGACCCAATAAAAAACTAACATTAAAACTATCATATGCTGTCAAATGCCTGGGAGTAGAGGAAAGTCTTAACCTGGCACTGAAAAGATGGCAATGTTGGCACCAGGTGGAACTCACTGGGGAAAGCATTTCACAGTCAAGGGGCCACTACCAAGAAGGCCCCCTCCCTTGTTGCCATCCTCCAAAACTCCCTCGGAGGAAGCACTCGGCTTCAGATGTTGATCATAGTGTACAGGTAGGTTCATACCGGGAGAGGTGCTCTATCAGGTATTGTGTCCCAAGCTGTGTAAGGCTTTATATGTCAAAACCAGCACTTTGAATTAGGCTGAGAAACATACAGGCAGCCAGTGTAGGTGGGCCAGAATTGGTGCTATATATTCAGACCTTCTGGTCCCCTCTATCAATCTGGCTGCTACATTTTGCACAAGCCGCAGCTTCGGAAATGTCTTCAAAGGCAGCCTCACATATAGTGCATTGCAGTAATCTAACTTGGAGGTTACCAGAGCATAGACTACTGAAGTTAGGTTACCATTGGCCAGATAGGGCTGCCAACCGAAACTGGATGAAGCTGCATACAAATTTTCATGCAGAGCTTTTTATAAAAAGTCGCAAAACTGGTGCAGAAGTGGGATGGTATGAACTGAAGATGCTGCCACACTGAAGGGGGGAGGCGTGAAGCAGGGAGCCTATATTCCTACAGCAGGCTCCCTGCTTCATATTTCCCCCCTCCAACGTATGGAAGGCAGCGGAGCCAGACAACAGGGACATAACATAACACGGGGAGCAGGACCCCACTCTCCTCCTCACACAATGCTAATTTGGGCCAGTCACTGACTCTCAGCCTAACCTACCTCACAGGGTTGTTGTGAGGATAAAATGGAGAGGAGGAGGAGGATTATGTAAACCGCCTTGGGTTCCTTGCAGGAAAAAAGGCGGGGCATAAATATAATAAATAAATAATCACATGAGGAATGAATTCCGAATAGGGCTTTTCTGGACTATTTTACAAGTTAGTTAATCTTTTCTTTTTTCACATGATCTGAAACAAGCAAGATGCAAGAGCACTTAAGACTTGCATTGCACAAATGTATTTCCTACCACACTGCAAGAATGTGCTTGGCAAATTCCCCAGAAATATACTCATGGACCAAATAGCTGAAGATGTTATCTCAAGGCTGGCCCTACCATTGGGTATAGTAAACCAGCTGCCTGAGGTGGTGCTCTGCCCATGTGACACCCTCTGGTGTTGCCAGTGCTGCACTGCAGCACTTGAGTGGGCAGTGAGCAGGCACTAGGTAGAGCAGCAGTGAGATATTTGAGGAAAAAGCTGTGTGCAGCAAGCCCTGTGCCCCCTAAGCTAGTCTGCTACTGCGCTCATGTGGAGGGTGCTGTCCTGCACAGTAGAGGATGCCTTTCCTGTTGCCAGTGTGGAAGTAAGGTTCAACTGCCAGTCCAGTTGGCTTCCGTGCATGGAATGGGGAGAAGCATTTTCTGCAGGCAGTAAAATGTTGGTCCAGCCCTGTATATTATGCCTATATTTTGAATGATTTTCCAAACAATTTATCCCCAAATAATTAATGTCTCTATAGGGCCTAGGGAGGAAACAAACAAACCCAGAACCCCTTGCCCACAGTCTCCATACATGAAAGTGCAGCTTTAAAATGATAAATTCCACCTTGTTGTTGTTTTATGTATTTGCAACATAAAACAACATGCATATGAAAAAACAACCAAAGATTGCATTTAAAAGTAAGGAAAGACATGGCCAATCTGGCTAACCTTTGGATGGAACCAGCAATTCGAATTTACAAAAGTCGTTCATTCTTACTTGCCACACAGAGTAACCCTTAATCACCCATAGGAGGGAAAGGCTATTGCACATAAATGTCAATACATTTTAACAGACAACTAGCTACTTTCATACTTGAACCATTCAAGCCATTATATTAGCACAGGTGAAAAGAAGTTCAGAACGCACACTAAATAGGTAACATTAATGAAACTAGATTACATGGTTACTGAGGGGTTAGCAAGAGACCACATTATGTCTACTTAGTAATATTTATTTATTTATTATATTTATATCCCGCCTTTTTTCCTGCAAGGAACCCAAGGCGGCTTACATAATCCTCCTCCTCCTCTCCATTTTATCCTCACAACAACCCTGTGAGGTAGGTTAGGCTGAGAGTCAGTGACTGGCCCAAAGTCACCCAGTGAGTTTCATGGCCGAGCGGGGACTAGAACCCGGATCTCCCAAGTCCCAGTCCAACACTCTCACCACTACTGGGCTACACTTTGTATTATCATTATGACCAGCATCTCTGGCCAGTTTCCTGCCCTTCAGCTGTATCATTTAGGAACTCTCACATGATCATGCAGTGAGGCTTTCCCACTTCATTACCCTGGCAGCCACTGGTAGGTACAGCAAAAAATACGGTAGTACCTAATTCATGCAGTGATTCAGTGGTGCTAAATAGCACTTGTAGAGAAAGCCAACCTAAAACCCCTTTCTGACACACACACACTCACCAAGGAGGGGGGAAGGAGACCCAGGGAGGGGAGACAGCCAGTCTCCACAGAGACCAAAGGGGACAAACAACATCTGCATAGAATCACCCCAGGGGGGAAGGCAGGAAGCATCCCCAGGTTCGTCAATGCTCTCGTATATCAGCCCCATCTACATAAGACTTGAATACCTTGCCAGAGCAGACACTTCGGCACCCATAAGAAAGGGCCATTCAACACCACAGGATGGGACCATTAAGCAAGTGGCTTCAGAGGGACCCCACCCCACAGGGGGAAGGTGGTAACCCACCTGATTGGCCACCCACCTAAGGAGGGTGGCAACCCACCTGATTGGCCGCCCACCTGAGGAGGGTGGCAACCCACCTGATTGGCCGCCCACCTGAGGAGGGTAATATTTATTGGCCGCCCACCTGAGGAGGGTGGCAATCCACCTGATTGGCCACCCACCTGATTGCAGAGGGAGGGGCTACCTGAAACCCAAGGTATAAAACACCCTGCGCAAGGGAACTGAGTTGTTGGACCTGATCAGCAATCTTGCCCCATGCTTGGGGTAAGGGACGAAGGGATCGGCAACCCCGGGTAGCAGCACCCGGCGTGCTCCAGCTAGCTGAAATCACTGGCCGCTTGGGTTGACCGGACCCCCGGGAAACCAAGCTGAAATCACTGGCCGCTTGGGTTGACCGGACCCCCGGGAAACCAAGCTGAAATCACTGGCCGCTTGGGTTGACCGGACCCCCGGGAAACCAAGCTGAAATCACTCACAAGCCGCTTGGGTAGACCGGACCTCCGCCGGGAACCCAGCTAGCCGCTTGGGTAGACCGGACCTCCGCCGGGAACCCAGCTAGCAGCATGCGGTTGACCGGGCATCTGCTGGAGCCCGAGCTAAACTAACTAGCTGAGAGCCCTGAAATCACGGTGTCCTCGAGACTTCTTGCTTGCTACTTTGTACCGTACTGATAAGCTGTATTGCTGGCGTGTGTCTGGGTTTGTGAAGGTAATTTTGTAAATAAACTTGTTTTATAAAAGATACTTTTGTGGCTATAAGTTATCCCTTTGTTCTGGGCTAAGGGTGATAGTCGCTGGGGGACCTTGGAGAAGGCCCGCCCCCCAGGACTCGCTACCCCCTTAGTATTGAACCCGCGCAGAAGACCAGGTTGTCGGTCTTCCACTGCACTGTTGGGGACAGGGGGGGGGAGACTTACCACAGGTGAGATTTAAACCAGGGATTTCCCGATTCATAGCTCAGTCTCCCAGTCATTATGCATTCTTCTTCTCAATTCTTTGCACTCATAAAACATTACAGTATAACATGCACAAATTAAGTGTGCTACATGTGTGCACATCCATAGAAACAGAAACTGTTGCAAGCATCATATTGCTTGCTTTTCTGGCCAAGTATGGAAGCCCCAAATTTGTTCTTGTATCTGGACTTCAAATGGTTGGCTGCATGACTGTTTGGCAATCTGTCTACTCCTGGGATGACCTGTCTCTATGAATGATTGTCCCAGATTGTCTGCATAGAGTCTCACATTCAATCCCTGGCATTTCCAGGTAGGGCTGGAAAACACCCATCTGGGAATGCATAGACCATCATATGTAGTCAGAAGCCTGGGAGTAGGGGTAAGTCTTAACCTGGCACTGGAAAGATGACAGGGAGGCAGATCTTCAGGCCCAGATGGTCACACACCCTTTCCCCCAGCCACCAATCATTTGGCAGTTTCCTGTCTTTTGTGCAGCTCCCCCCCCCCCCCCAATTCTAAAAGGTTGAAATGCCTCTCCTAAAGTTTAGTTACTGGCAGTAAGAGCTATAAACTAAAGTATGCTGGTATTTTTGCCCTGCCCCCTTCGCCTTTGGTCCTGCCCCTTTCACCTTCAGCCCCACCCCCCACTGGATTGCCCCCACCCAGCTTCTCCAAGGTGGAATTCAGCCCTCTGGCTTAAAGAGGTTTTGCAGCCCTGGTGCAGGCAATACTGAACTAGATGGGCCAATGGTCTGTCTGCAGATACAAGGCTGCTCCTATGAAACATCCCCTGCACACTCCACCTTTAGACTGTTTGAAACTGGACTTTTCTGTCATGCCTAGCTCCTGCCCCTGCCTTTGTTATTCTGCTTCACAGCATTCAGAGCTAACCCACTCAAGGAAATTTAGAACATGTTAAATTTTATCAGTTAAACCACAAAATCTATATTATTAAAAAAAAAAAACAATTTTAAAAGATAATTATACCAGCAACAGTTAAGGAAATATAAACAAAACAAAACATTGCAGATATTAAAAATCATCTAAAATCACAGACTTGCAGCAGGGCTGTAGCCCGGGGTGAAGAGCTGCCTCCCATACATTTTTTTAAAAAACAAATAATTGAACATTAGTTCACAATTTTGTCTTTAAAAGGCCTGCAAACCAGATGGCCTGGCCCAGCCCGCCGTAATTAGGCTGGCTACGGGCCTACTCGCAGCGCACTAAAATAATAATTGATATAATCTGTTCGCTTTCGATTAGCCTACAAAAGGAAGCAACCAATTTGAAGAGCTGTGAGCAGCGCGGGTACAAAAAGCAACAACAAACACACCACCCACCTCCTATAAGGTTACAAGCCTATACACTCTTTTACCCATTGAATTCAAGGGGGCTTTCTTCTTAGCAGATATGTATAGGACAGCACTGGAGAACGCTCAAGCCAACAGAGGAAGCAAGCAAGCAAACCAGAGCACGCCGGACTACTTCCTCTAGCACGGAGCTATACCAAGTGGAAGAGAAGCTACGAGGACAGCCTATTGCCTTGAAGAGGCGGGCCTAACTCAGCGCAGCAGAGGGAGGGAGGGAGGGAGGGAGGGATGGGGTAGCGGCGTTCAGACGTCAGGAAGACTACAACTTTGCAGCGGGAGGGGAAAGTAACTCGCGTTGAGCTGAAGTGAGATTGCCAGGCGTGGAAGGAGAAAAAGGCGCGCGAGGATTGATGGACCGACCGACCGGTTAAACGCGGCTGACTTACCCGCGGAGCCCCCGGCAAGAATCTGGTGAGACGCCTCGTGCCAAAACCTCCTCGGTTTCCCGGCCATGGTCAGCTGCGCGTGGGGGCAAACAAGCCCGGAGAAGAAGAAGAAGAAGAAGAAGAATAGCTGCGTGGAACGACTCGGGGGATGAGGTTGGGCTCGTGCTGGAAGAGGAGGAGCGGCGGCGGGACTTCGAAGCGTGGCAGCGGGCTGGGGCTGGGAGCACCTCCTTTTAGACGGGGCCAGGCGTCCCCTGGGCTCGGAAATAGCGACTGGGCGGGAAAAGGAGGAGGAGAGACAAGGAGGCTTATCAGAGGACAGCTCCCCCCACCACCACCACCAAAAGCTGTGCCCTCTTGCTCTCGTTTCTCTGAAGCCTTCCCGGGCCTCTCGGCGCTGTAACCTTTATACCGCACGACTGGGGCCACAGCCAACCAGTTCAAAGTCCGGAGCCCGCAAAGAAGAGACACTCGCAGCTCCCGCTCAGAACATCCCGGGAAGGGAGGGAGGAGAACCCAACAGAGCACCATCGTCAGACAGAGGCCTGGAGGAACTTTCTGGCAGCAAGAAACCTAGGCCTATCAAATGCCACACTAATTTAAAGAAGGGCAGGGCTCCCCCCCCCACCGGCTCTTTAGGAATTTTTATTAGCTTGTCCAGCAATCCATTCCTGTTTGGTTCAGCAACAGCAATACAACTGAGGAAACCTGTTTCCTCTTCTTTGAGCTACCCAGCACACACTCCCAGCTCTTTCTTGAGGCTAGCTGGCCCCACTGCCCGGCTGTTTTCCTCAGGAGGAGGTGGAACCGAAGTTAGAGAAATATTGTGCAGCAGTAGAGTAGTGGAGCCAGGCTTCCCCATGCTCCTGAGCTTAGCTGCAGTCCTGGTAGCTGGTGGGAAATTTTCCACAACAAAGTATTGCTGTGAGCTATCTCTGTTGTATGTAAAGTATTTTGAAGTGGGCTGGGTGTGAATTAGCTTTACAAAAGACGTATGTAATGCACAGAGAGAGAAATGGATCTACAGAGCTGCCTGTACTTTGGACCCTGGCCTGGTTCACATGACATGAGGGTAAATAAGCCACAGTGGCTTAAATAAGCCACAGTGGCTTATTAACCACCTCTCCGTGTGCCACCCAAGTTCCCTACTTACCCTTGCCAGGGGCATTTTGTCATTACGTGCAAACCTGGCTGGGGTGGTTTACAAACCACCCAGAACCCATGCTCTATTGTCCATCTATTGTGGACACAGTATTGTTGACACTGATGGACAGCAGCTCTCCAGGGTTTCAGGCACTAATTTTCCCAGCCCCTAATTGGAGATAGCAAGAATTGAACCAGGGACTTTCTGCATGCAAAACATGCTATAACGACCGTTGAGCTATAGCTCACCCAATTCTTATAGGAGAATGCAAAGGTATTGTATCTCTGTGAGGGCTCTTGGACATTTGACAACATTGCCTGTGTGCTAATGAAAGGTCTCCATCTAAAGCCACTATGTTAGGAGTGTCTGGAGCAGTGATGGCGAACCTATGGCACGGGTGCCACAGCTGGCACACAGGGCCCTCTCTGTCAGCACTCGAGCCATTGGTCACCAGATCGCGAAATGACCATCCCCTTCTGCAAAACACTAATGATCTTGTTCTTTCTCACAGTGTGGAACAGAATGATTTTATTCTAGAATTCCTGTTACAGAATTCTTTTCTACATTGTTATCACATTTAAAAGATTTTGAAGAATGATGCACAGAGCATGGCTTGGATGTAAAGCCCTAACAGTTGAGCTGAGTGCTGCATGTGTTGCTCTCAAACTAACGGAGTATGAGCCAAGGTTTGACAAATTATCAGCATGCATGCAATAGCAAAAATCACATTAATTGTGCAAAAGCATGCAAACTTTTACCTAATGCAGTGTTTGCAATCCAAGACATAAAGTGTTTAAAATGTGTTAAGCACGTTTAGTTTTCTTGTTTATCTTGCTCATCCTAGTACAGGTTGACTTTTACTTTTACTAATCCAACACCTGTAGAAGCAGGGAAAGGAGACGGAGTAAAGCTTGCCCCATACAATTTCAGTCTCGCATATAATCATATTATAAATTGAGAATCCCTTATCCAAAAATACATGTGCCTAATTATTTAAAAAGTTTGTTTAAATTCCCTTCTGGCTATGTGTACAATGTAGTACTATAATAATTTTTTGAGTTGATTTTTTTCCCAACAAAAAACTGTTTGTATCATTGAAAGCTCTGTTATTGTGTTTTTCTTTTAAGAAAAAAGATGTTAATTAGTTCGGACAACTGTATGAGTTGTTTTTCTAAAACTAAAACTTTGGTATTCAGGTTTAATTGCAGTGTTGGCACTTTGAAATAAATAAGTTGGTTTTGTGTTGCAGTTTGGGCACTCGAGCTCAAAAAGGTTCGCCATCACTGGTCTGGAGTAACCTGGATTCAAAACCTCTGTCAGCTTTGAAGCTCATAGGGTGGCTTTGGGCCAGTCACTATCTCTTGACCTAATCACTATCACAGGATTGCCATGAGGATGAAACAGGGTGGGGCTGTGCATGTGGTCTTGAGCTCCTCAGAGGAATGGTGGAATAATAAAATAGCCAGTGAGCTTTCATTAATAGTGTGCCATCAGTATGCTGATGACACACAGCTCTATATCCCTGTGACAACTGAATCAGGAGAGGCTGTACAAGTCCTGGATCAGTGCCTGAATCAGTGATGGGCTGGATGAGGGCCAATAAAGAGGCTGAATCCTGGCAAGACAGAAGCCCTGTGGGTGAGTGGTTCCTGAGTCTGGGAGATAGGCGCATTGCCTGTTCTGGATGGGGTTGCACTCCCTTTGAAAGATCAGGTTCATAGTCTGGGGGTTCTCCTAGATCCATCATTGTCACTGGAGTCCCAAGTGACTGCAGCAGCCTTTTACCATTTTCAATTGGTTTGCCAGCTACAGCCTCTCCTGGACAGGGATAACTTGGCCACAGTGATACAGGCACTAGTAACCTCAAGACTGGATTACTGCAATACACTCGTATGTGGGGCTGCCCTTAAGGCTGCTCCGGAAGCTGGAGCTAGTGCAGAATGCAGCAGCTCGGCTGTTGTCAGGAGCTGCCCCTTTTCAGCATGCAACTCCTTCGCTGAAGGAACTGCACTGGCTACCTATTTGCTACCAGGTCAGGTTTAAGGTTCTGGTACTTGTGTACAAAGCCCGAAACAACTTGGGACCAGGTTACCTGAGAAAGCACATCCTCCCTACCTGGTCACTGAGGTCATCAGATGGCATGCTCTTGGTCGTTCCTCATGGACCTTTGGCCGGATTGGAGTCTTACCAGGAGAAGAGCCTTCAGTGTGGTGGCTCCATTTCTGTGGAACTCCCTGCCTCTTGAGGTCAGGCAGGCTCCAACATTGCCATTGTGCTGCTTTCGACACCTGCTGAAAACTTCTTTGTTCTCTGCTCTCCAACCACCACTGTAATTGTTACTTTGTTTTCCATGTATTGTTTTTGTTTCTTTTATCTGTTTTTGCCTTTACTGTTCACCTCTCTGGAATCTAGTTAGATATGGAGCGGTACACAAATACTGTAAATAATAATAAATTCCTTCTCAGCCTTCAAACCAGAGAAGTGATGAGTCATCATCTTTGTGACTTACCTCAGAGGGCTATTGTAAGGGTAAAATGGCTGTGGGCAATAGGGGTATTTAAAGGATGGGTATTCAAGATATTTTAATAAATTGGTTTTAAAATTTTAATTTGATGTTTTTAATAATTTATTTCTTACCCACTTTCCAAAATGGTAGTTCTAGGTATAGTTAAAATTACATAATGGTAATTGTGTGATCTTTTATTTTCCTTATGAAATAATTTAGCATGTTTTCAAGATGGTAAATGAAAATCTGGAGACTTGATAAAGGCAGCAGAGCAGGCAGAATGACACCATTGCACCTTCTCATTGTTCTCAGTGCTGCAATCTAACACACATTCCACCATTAAATACTACAGATAAGGAAGGATAAAATTGTATTTATGTGATACTAGCTGTTGCCCGCGGCTTTTAGGATTTGGCACAATTGTTTTTAAAAGAAACATGATGGAATCCCAGCTCCCCCGGGATTACACAATGAAATCCCAGCTCCCCCGGGACTGCACAATGAAATCCCAGCTCCCTTCTCCAGACTACCTGCTCCCCCTCCTCGGGACTACACAAGGTTAGACGATCGAACACAGGTTAGAGCTGCATCTTCAGCCTACCGGGTGGCGGTGAAGACAGCAAAAAAGAATTTCTATACTGCCTCCATTGCGTCTGCAGAGTGCTGCCCCAGGAGGCTGTTCCAAGTGGTCCGGAGTCTGGTCGGTCCAGTCGCTCCGGACCCACTGGAACAGTCAAAAGCCTCCTGTGAGGCTTTAGCGAAGCACTTCGCGGAGAAAATCGATCGGATTAGGAGTGGGATATCGTACGTCGTGGACACAGGGAGTGAGCGGGAGGAGGCCAATGGCAGACCGGTTTTGTGGGATCGGTTTCGGCTTCTTCCTCCTGATGAAGTGGACAAGGTGCTTTCATCTGTGAGGCCGACCACCTGCTTGCTTGACCCTTGCCCGTCCTGGCTCATCATGAGCTGTAGGGAGAGACTGGGTGAGGGGATCAAGGCGGTGGTGAATGCCTCCCTCGAGGAGGGAGTGCTGCCATCAGCCCTCAAGGAGGCAGTAATAAGACCGCTTCTAAAGAAGCCCTCCTTGGATCCCCAGGATTTAAACAACTTTCGCCCAGTCTCCAATTTACCATTTCTGGGCAAGGTGATCGAGCGGGTGGTGGGTGCTCAGTTGAAGGCACACTTGGATGAAGCCGATTATTTAGATCCGTGCCAGTCGGGCTTCAGGTCTGGACATGGGACGGAGACGGCCTTGGTCGCCTTGGTGGATGATATGAGGAGGGCTTTGGATAGGGGTGAATGCTCCTTTCTAGTCCTCCTCGATCTCTCAGCGGCTTTTGATACCGTTGACCACGGTATCCTCCTGGACCGTCTGGAGGGGTTGGGCTTGGGAGGCACTGTATTGCAGTGGTTCCGGTCCTTCCTCTCTGGAAGGTATCAGAGGGTAGTTCTCGGGGAAGAGGTTTCGGAGCCTCGGCTGCTCACTTGTGGAGTGCCGCAGGGTTCCATCCTCTCCCCGATGTTATTCAACATCTACCTCAAGCCGCTGGGAGCTATCATCAGGAGGTTTGGGGTGCAGTGTCATCAGTATGCGGATGACACACAGCTCTACCTCTGTTTTAAGTCCTCACCGAGGTTGGCCGTTGAGACCCTGTCCAAGTGCCTGGAGTCAGTGGCTGGCTGGATGGGAAGGAACATGCTGAAACTGAACCCCGACAAGACCGAGGTACTTCTGGTGGGGGACAAGGGAAGGTTAGGGGATGTTGACCTGGTGCTGAATGGGGTACATCTACCCCTGAAGGACCAGGTCCGCAGCTTGGGGGTCATTCTAGACTCCCAGCTGTCCATGGAGGCTCAGGTGGCAGCTGTGAGCCGGGCGGCGCTGTATCAACTCCATCTGATACAGCAGCTGCGCCCCTACCTTCCTAATCACCTGCTCCCATCAGTGGTTCATGCCTTGGTCTCCTCTCGCCTAGACTACTGTAATGCGCTCTACGTGGGGTTACCCTTGAAGACGGTCCGGAAGCTTCAGCTGGTACAGAACGCAGCGGCTCGCCTGATTAAGGGCAGCCGCCGGCGTGATCACATCACGCCAGTGCTTAATGAGTTGCACTGGCTACCAGTTGCTTGCCGAGCCGAATTCAAGGTGTTGGTTTTGACCTTTAAAACCCTACACGGCTCCGGCCCAGCTTATCTCAAGGAGCGCCTCCAGCAACATCAAGTAGGCCGCTCAACAAGGTCTGCCACGGACGGCATTCTCCTTATCCCATCAGCCAGAGCAGCCAGGCTGCTGGGGACTAGGAAGAGGGCCTTCTCTGTGGCGGCCCCCACATTATGGAACTCCCTCCCTAGTGACCTTCGCCATGCCCCCTCCGTGATGAGCTTCCGCCGTGCATTAAAAACATGGCTGTTCAGGCGGGAATATGGGGTGGGTTAGGTTTTTAATAAGGATTTTTTATATTGTTTTAATAATTATATTGTGTTCTACTGTATTTTAATTGTACATCGCCCAGGGTGGCCGGGTGACCGGCCAGATGGGCGATTAATAAATATAATAAATAATAAATGAAATCCCTGCTCCCCCCCCCCCAGGACTACACAATGAAATCCCTGTTCCCTTTCCCTTGGGACTGCACAATGAAATCCCTGCTCCCCCAGGACTAGACAGTGAAATCCCTGCTCCCCCCCCCCCCCAGGACTACACAATGAAATCCCTGCTCTCCCCCCCCCCAGGACTGCACAATGAAATCCCAGCTCCCCCCCCCCACAGGACTACACAGCAATGAAATCCCTGTTCCCCCTCGGGACTACCCAACAATGTAATCCCAGCTTGCCCCCCCCCCGGGACTACGCAACAATAAAATCCCAGCTCCCCCCGTGTAGGCCCCGGCTGCAGTGCACATGAACATTCTGTTTTGACGTAGGAGAGATTTGCATATCTGCTCCTGATTGGGCCCCTGTGGTGGCAGTTCATATGAACATTCTATATGTCATTGGAGTGATTTGCATAACCGCTCCTGAATGGCTCCTGCGAACATTCCAAGTGATGCCATTGGCTATCATCTATTTTGGGCCGTACAGGTGCAGTGATGGCTTTCTTGGAGATTTGAACCCACCAGTCTTTGTCCTTGGGTGATGGAGAGTATGCGTGCCAGGTTTGGGGTGGATCCGTCCAACCGTGTAGGAGCCTATGCGACGCACACAAATGCCCATACACAGCCACACAGGATTTGGGACGCCACACACACAACAGTCATTCTCTGACTGAAAGTTTAACGTTTAGGATGGGTTCTGGCAGCAGAAAACTCTTCTGACAGAAATATCTAATCTTAAAGAAAAATCAGGTTAATCCTGAGAGTCTGCAGCTGATGAAGAGTGACCATGCCAAGTTTGGGGTAGATCTGTCAAAACGTGATGGAGCCTATGTGACGACGTCCCACACACAACAGTGATTTAAAAACTTTCCCTCCCTATTCACCCCCTCAGAGAACATTCTAAATGGCCTAGGGGAGATTTGCATACCCACCCCTATTGGCCCCTGCAGGAATTCATACAAACATTCTAAGTGTGGTATGCACTATTTGCATAACTGCTCCTATTGGCTCCTGCAGCAATTAATGAGGTGAGGCCAATTTGCATAACTGCTCCCCTGTTGTTTTGCCCATAGGAGATATGAGAGTGGGGCGAATTTGCCCTCTTTTTCGGAACCTCTTTATCTTTGCGTTGGTTCCTGGGGTGGGACCCCTGGCCTAACTGTATAGAAATGACTAGTCTGAGAAACATACATGGTTGACTGAATACCAGCACAATACAGTAATACCTTGGATTGCAAGTAACTTGGTTTGAGAGCGTTTTGCAAGACAAGCAAATTTTTAAATATATATATATTTTTTTTACTTGATATACAAGCGATGTCTTGCAATACAAGTACTGTAGTACGGCTTAAATTAAAAATCTCTACAATTTGGGGGGGGGGATTTTGTTTTGATATAAGAGTGTTTTGGATTACAAGCACGTTTCCGGAACGAATTATTCTCTCAATCCAATGCATGACTGTACTAGACATCCTAACTGCAATGTTGGCACAACTGAAAAATGATAGCCCTCAAAGGCTCTTGCAAACTGGGCATATGATTCAGCAAAAACAGTTGTCAGAGAAAAACATCTTGAGAAGAAACCTTTCAGTTATTGTGTCACTTGGGCACTGAAAAACTTCAGTTAATCATCAGTTACAAACATAATTCTATGTAACATTTCTTGGCAGGATGGTGCCCTTGCAACACACATAACAAGAGGAGGCAGAGTTATCTGTCTAGACAGATAAAATATGCTTGAACCACATGCTGTGGCATTTTACCAGGGCAGAAATACGGAAAATTTGGAACTGCATCTTTACATCTCACTTTGCTGAGAATGTAAACTCTCTAAAACTCAGGTCCTATGCTTGCAGGCTTCTTGTCTCTGTTTTCCTGTGTATGTACCAGCAGCCATTCCAGCAGGCTGAGAGGAGGGAGATGAGAGGGAGCGCAAGGCCATTCCACCAGCCCTGCCAGGAGTATTAATATTCCCCCTTCTTCCCTCCCCATTCCTTTTTCCTTGTGTGTCGTGTCTTTTTAGATTGTAAGCCTGCGGGCAGGGACTGTCTTGTTAATTGTTGTAAACTGCCCAGAGAGCTTCGGCTATTGGGCGGTATAAAAATGAAATAAATAAAAATGAAAAATGAAATAAATAAATGTATTTCCATGACAGTTGAACTAAGGGTTTGGGAGTCTCTACCTATGCACATTCCAACATTGTCTTTTATTAGCTTGAGATATTTGTTCTCTCGACTCCTGTGTTATTTTTGTTGGGTTCCTAGATATATTGGAATTAAAGCAGATCAAATTGCCAGGATGGTAGCCTAACTTTCCGTTAGGCATGCAGGAAACCTGACTTTATGTCCATCTTCAAATCTAAACAGATGACATTGTTGGAAACTTAGAACAACAAACTTTTTTTTTTAGGTCAAACCTGCTCATGAATAGCAGGCAGATATCACATAGGGAGCTGGACTTAGGCAATACTATGCACATTTACCTGGAAGTAAGTGCCATGGAAGTCAGTGGGGCTTCTGAGTAAGACATGTATGGGATTGTGCTGTCTGGGTCTATCCCCTTCCAACTCTACTTGGGTTGGACTCAGTGGCCTTGTTGTAGGCCCCTTCCAACTCTACTTTTCTATGATTCTACTCACCAGTATTGGCTGAATGGAGAGGCCTTACTATTTGTTTGCCTTGTGACATTTCCCTCATGGTTAAATGTGTTGCTAAAGTAATCAGTTTTTAAAATGTTGGCTAAAGTTTTCTGCAAATTCAGCCACTGATCTACACCATATGGGCCTAAGATTGTTTCTTCACATTTAAGAAACCATTAGCCAGATTATGTCTTTTTGAGACCTTGGGAAATAAATGAGTCCTGGATGCTGGCAGAAAAACCAGCATTGTTATATGAACTGGACCTAGACACAACTACTTAGAAGAATGTACTCTACTGTTGGCACAAGGTGGGTTAGATGCTGCTGTGCCATAAAACTGCCTGCCACCTGTTGCCCAATGGCTCCATTTGGCTCACTTTCCAGAGAGTGACATGAAAGCTGCTCAGAATTGCACCTGCCTTGTAATTGCTCCAAGCAACAAGCCAGTCAAGTTCAGCAATATGGAGCAACGTCTTGCCACAGAACTTTTGCTCCATGCTGCTTCTGACCACTGGCAAGGATATTCTGATGCAGCAAAACATGCTGCAGAAGTTGATCTTTGTGGTGAGATGCTGCACACAAATGATGGTTTCCTGGAGCATATATCAGATTAGTGGCTCTGTGCTGCACATTTGTATGGTCCAACCCCTTCACACCATCTCAGCCAAGACTGGCACTTTCAAAAAAGAAGGCTTCCCAGGGGAAACTCATTAATGGGTGCACTTTAAGCACCTGCTAAGTGAATTTGCAGCAGCAGGACCTACATGGGCTCTACAGAAAGCCTCATTGAGGGGACGCCTGTGTTTTGCTGTGTGCAAGAATGCTCCCCCCAAACCTACAAGTAGTTGCAACAGAATGTTGGTAATAGAGTGGCTCCTCAGGGAACCCTGTTCCCCTGTGGTCTCCCTTCTGTGATTCATAGATCACCCAGGCTGCCGGCGGGGGAGGAACCACGGGGCTGTCCGTGGGGTCCGGAGGGGCGCCACACACGACCGGCGCCCCGTGCGCGTGGGCAGACCCCGTAGTCCCCGCACCTCAGTGCGGGCCTCCCGGCGCTAGGGGGTGGGGCCCCGGGATGCCCAGAGGGGCCATTTGCCCCTGTAGGCTGGAGCAGCGGTGGCTCCAGCCGCTCTGGGCTGCCATCTGTGGGGACCCCGCGAGACGGCCGCCCGCTGTTCGGACGGCACGGTGACCACACGCGGTAGGGGCTTTCCCCTCTACCGACCATGGTCACTTTGCGTGCATCCTGCCTGCGGCTGTCCCATGGGGGCACCTCCGGTCGGCGTGCACACGACACGGGAACCGCAGGGGACTTGCGGTTCCAGTGTCGTGCGAACAAGCCCTTGGAAGGAGCCTACAAGTCCAACCCCCTGCTCAATGCAGGAAACTAGAGGAGGGATCTCCCATCCAAGTAATAACCAGGCTTGACCCTGCTTAGCTTTCCACACTCAAGACAAGCTGAGCCAGCGTAAGCCACAGGCCTGTACCACAGGTTCCATCCAGATTATTTCTTCACAGTTTCTCTAATGCTCCATTTTCCAAGCACTGAACTAAGCAAAGGCCAGAGTCAGCGCTTTTATCATTGCATTCTTTTGTGGGGCTGGTGAATCTTCATGGACTTCCATGACAAACATTCAGCAATAGACGGGTGAGTGATCTAGTGTGCCCAGCTGAGGATTTATTTTCTGCATCTTCTCTGCGTCATAAATCAGATAATTGTCTATTTCTAAAGCAGCCTGTACTAATTGTAGGAGAGAGTGTCATCACTCGTAGAGATCCCCGATTCCACATGGCTCAGAGGACTGAAGGCTAGCGCTTCCGTGTAGAAGCCATCTGACGCTGCGCCCGCTCCACACGCGTCATCCCCTCGAAAGACGTGAAACAAACTTCTTTCGCTTCCGTAAAATATTCAGAGACGTCCCACCCACTCACAGTGACCGACGGCCCATCAGCCTGTGCGGACGGCTCCCGGCTTAATGTCAGCTCTCCAGCAGCTGCGCGCCTTCCCTTTTGGAAGCGTTTACTGACCAATCTACTCGCCGGGCTGAGTATAGAGATAGGAAAAAGGAGAGGATCAAACCCGCTGTCTGGACACGGAACTTCCTGGCTCCTTTTTTCCCACTGGAGGGGCGGGGTGGCAGTGCGAGAAGTGAGAGTTGCCCGTAGAATACAATGGAGCAATCCAAGCTTTTAGCTGGTTAGCAGCGCGTCCACTTAAAAACAAAAGATAGCAGCAAAGGCAGAAGTTAATGCCCTTTTTAACTCGGGAAAGAGTTTGTCATGTGGAAAAAGTTCGACATGAAAGATATGATTTTTAAAAAGTTTGAAAAAATGTTTAAACATTTAAAACCGGCTTCCCCAATCTGGTGCCCTCTAATGTGTTGGACTACAACTCCCAGCATCCCAAGTCAGCTGGGTTGAAGATGTAAAGAGCTGTAGTCCAACACCTCTGGAGGGCACCCGGTTGGGGAAGGCCGTTTTTAAAAAAATTGCCATGCCAATGCCAATACATTCCGTTATCCCCATATAGCCGGTTTGGCGGGGGTGGGAGTATCTGTGATTGTGCCCTGCTAAGTCCCCTGTTAATATTGACGGTGACAGGCTCAGGTGGGGCTGAGGCCCTTTTGTTTTTCCAGCCAAAGGTTCCCATACGAAACACTTCTCAGATTGCAGCGAAGGTCAATCTTCCCATCCCGCCCCCCAAATCCAGTCTCAGTTGCATACAAAAATCTGATGCTCATTGACAGGCATGGAGGTATGTCGTGTTTATAAACGTTTAAGCAACCCCCCTTCCCGTCGTAACTTTCTTTCCACAAAGAGCAAGAACTATTTTTGCTGTTACCTTTGCTATGTTTAGAGGGAGGCGCGCTGCTGCCCAGTCACAGCCATGCTAAAATCCAGCGTTTCTCCCTGTTTTTCCCTATAGGCAGTTCTCACTTCCGCCCCGAGGGGGGGAAAATGGGTCTCAAGGACTCCGGAAGTCGGCGGCTTGTGCCGGCCTCTCCGTGATCTGCGGATGGGGCTGAGTGCGGGCTGCTGTTCGTACGCGGCCAAGTACGCCGAAGGAGCGTCGTCTTCTTTGCCTCCTCTCGCGTGTCTTTGGCCCAAACCGGGAAGATCCCGGCCGAAGCAAGCAGGTAACCGCAGGATGTTTTTCCCCCCGGGACGGAATCCCTGCAGAGGGGAGCCGTCACTGCACGCCGACTTGCCGTCCTTCGGAGCGTCTGCAGGAGTACGTTGCCGCACGGCCTTTCCCTGACCCGGTGCCCTACAGATGTGTTGGACTACAGCTCCCATCATCCCGGGGGTGCTGGCTGGGGCTGATGGGAGTTGAAGTCCAACACATCTGGAGGGCGCCTAGTTGGGGAAGGCTGCTTTAGAGTAGGTATTCAAGGGTCCTTGATGGCGTAAATACTATTTACTGACATTCAGTGGGGCTTACTTCCAAGTAGACATGCATAGGATTGTACTGCAGTAGGAGTGGGAAGGGGGGCGGAGGACAAAATAAAAACCAAAGCCCTTTTTAAAGATTTTTTTTTTGTTAATATACATTGATAAAATAGGCAGCTAGGAAAAAAATGTGCAATTAAGTTGAATCGGCTTGATCAGTTTAACTTATTGGAGATACTGCTTAATAGAAATAAAATATTGGATGCTCCAGAGCCTAAGTACTGCTGGTAAATCACAGTGCTGGTGGTCCTTGAGGCAATGATGTAGGCAATGATGAGGCAAATGACATTTTTTCCAGTGCTTTATTTTTCCATGGAAAAGTTTCCGTTTCATAAGTTCATTAGTAAAAATGAATGTATGCTACTTGCAAATGCAATATTAGGCAAGCTTGGCAGTTTCAAAGTTGTAATTAATGTTTTCCAGGTGATTATCCCTAGAAAGTGTGTGAGGGAATACAGTCATGCCTTGGATTGAGAGCATAATTCGTTCCGGAAACGTGCTTGTAATCCAAAACACTCTTATATCAAAACAAAATCCCCCCAAAATAGTTTGTACAGAGATTTTTAATTTAAGCCATACTACAGTACTTGTATTGCAAGACGTCGCTTGTATATCAAGTAAAAAAAAATTAAATAAAATATTTAAAAATTTGCTTGTCTTGCAAAACGCTCTCAAACCAAGTTACTTGCAATCCAAGGTATTACTGTACATATCAATTGAAATGTGTGAAGGATCATTAGCAAGATCCTTTGCGTGAGTTCGGCGCTTAACGGGTTAACCGGCACTGAGTTACAGCCCGTACGAGCGCTGGCGACCACCTGAGAGGCTTTCGCGCACAAGAGGAAACCGAAGCCCTTTAAATGACCAAATAAGGCTTTTATTTGTTTACACAAAACACAGAGCGGAACTAACAGCTTTCCAGGAATACTACAATGTCAACACAACCTTAGTTGACCCCTGCGTTCATCAATGAAACAGGCTCCTAGGCTAGCGGATTGAATCTGGTCAATTACCTCAGATCAGAGACTTTACTCTAGTCAGTTTCAGCCTGGCTCCGGGTCGGCCGATCTGGCGGCCGGCAAAGCAAACCGCTACGCTAGATATCAGAGTCAGATTCTCTGATGCCAGGTAATTCTCTGCATTTGAGCTAAGCCTACCTAGAAAGCAAATTGAATACTTCCGTTCCTCTATCTGTATTGACTGCTATGTTTATACTGTGAAATTCCTGTCATCTATTAGTTCCGCTCCATTAAACTCTTTGAAATTGACCAGATTGTGGTTTCCCTGTGTTTCGGAGGGGATTCTGTGTCAATATCACTCGCAGCTGAAATGGAAGGTTTTGGCAGCTGAGTACAGGGCACGTGCCGGTTAACCCTTAAGGTGCAGAACCCACGCAATGGACCAGGTTCGGTCCGCCACATTTCTTTAAACAGGAACTTCTTTCAATAGAGGCAATAATTTATGTTGAATCAACTTTATGACTCTTATCTGACTGACTGACTGACTAGATTCCTCCTAACTCACTCCTCTCCAACTCACTTCTCCCTAACTCACTTCTCTCATCTCTCTAACTCATCTCTCATCTCATCTTTCATCTCACTTCTTTCATCTCACACCTCATCTCTCTAACTCATCTCATCTAACACACATCTAGCACATATATACAGAGCTCCCCCCCCATCAGAACTCTTTACAGGCGAGCCCCAATAGGTTGCCGGGTGCATCCCTCTGCCTGGCAACGCTAGATGTTAACCATCACAACAGGGATGGCCCTTTTTTATTAGCAAAGCCCCATGAGGAGAGACTGAAAGAACTGGGCATGTTTAGCCTTCAGAAGAGGAGACTGAGGGGAGATACGATCTCACTCTTCCAGTACTTGAAGGGTTGTCACACAGAGGAGGGCCAGGATCTCTTCTCGATCATCCCAGTTTGCAGGACACGGAATTAATGGGCTCAAGTTACAGGAACCTAGATTCCACCTAAACATCAGGAAAAATTTCCTTACTATCAGAGCAATAAGACAATGGAACCAACTACCTAGGGAGGTGGTGGGCTCTCCCAATCTGGAGGCATTCAAGGTGCAGCTGGACAGCCATCTGTCAGGGATGCTTTGACCTGGATTCCTGCATTGAGCAGGGGGTTGGACTCGATGGCCTTGTAGGCAGGGCCGGCGCTACCGCTAGGCCAACTAGGCTGTTGCCTAGGGCGCGTAGCGGAAGAGGGCGCAGAACGCTGCACTCCTCTTCGCTGCCAGCGCGCTCCTGCCTTGCCCGCCCGCCCGCCTCACCGAGAAAGCCAGGTCAGTGCGGGGGATTGCGCCCGGAATAGTGGTAGGGCTGAGCCTGGGCGCCTCCCCCCCACCTCGCCTCTGCGCCGCCTGCCCCCCACGCCGCCTCCCCCTCGCCTCGCCTCCGCGCCGCCTCCCCCCCGAGACCTACCTTCTCCGCGCTGTTTCCGGAGCCCCGCCCACGCTCTGTTTTGGCGGGAGGAACCAGGGCAACAGGGCTTAAACAGCCCTGTTGCTCTGGTTTCCCCCAGCCAAAAACAGAGCGCGGGGGTCCCTTTTCGGAGGAGGCGTGGGAAGGTAGGTGGGGGGCGGCAGCGGCAGCGTGCGGGGGGGGGTCCGGTGGCGGCGGCGGGAGGTTGCAGAGCAGGGCTGCTTTCCGGAGCCCCCCCCCGGCACGAGAGGGGGGGCGCTAAATATAATTTAGCCTAGGGCGCCAAACTGCCCTGCACCGGTCCTGCTTGTAGGCCCCTTCCAACTCTACTTTTCTATGATTCTATGATTCTATGCAGACAGAGGGGTGACAGCGGAAAGGGGAAAACATGTCAGGGTTCAATATGTCAGGGTTCAGCAGTGTGCTCAGGCTTTCTCTCCACAAGAAATGTTTTATTTAAGAAAATAAAGAACTATTTGTTGGGTTACTGAAGAGACTGACTGGTAACTGTTACCATCCTGAAGCTCACACACCTAATCACTTGGTATACATACACATACATAGGCAATCACTTGTGACCAAGCAAGATTGTCTTCCAGGATAAAATTACAAAAATATAATTCTAAAAAGAGGAAATTCTAAAAAAATTGTGTAGACTCTAGCGATGGGTCCGTAAGTGACTGTGGAGGCCAATTCTAGATCCACATAGCTTCCCACAGTGAGGACACAGGTTACCAGATGGAAGATGGTCCTGTAAAGGAGTCGTTTGATGTGCTTTTCGCTTAGCATGTTTCTCCTTTTCACACTTGGTATATCACTTGGTATATCTGCTAAGAGAAAGATATATGATATCTACCCAGCATAAACACCACAATAGCCAATAATGGTATTTTAACAGAGTTTATTTCCCACAGACAGATTGTCTGCTCGGGTTTGTCTGGGAGTGAGTGAAGACTTGTGACAGAGTTGGAACAGTGTTGGTTTAAAATAGGGTGAGCTAAAAACCCTGGAGCTACCATATCTCAGCCCCTGGGTTAGTGAAGAAAATCAACTAACAGCCAGGTGGTAGTGAGAGAAATAAAATTAAATAACCAGCCATGTTATCGTCACACCTGTGTTCCTGCAAGCCATGGCTCCACTACATCACTGCCTTTGCATAGACCTTTTGCTTCCATGTTCTTCCTCACTAGTGCATCTTAAAACTATTCCGTGAATGGGAAGAGTTCCGTTCCTTTCCTTTTCCTGCCTTCATTTAGACTTGTACGAGCAGGATCTTTACTGTCTTTTTATTTTGCTTCTAGTTAACTCGGGGGAGGGATGAACACCCCCCCCCCTTATCCTGTGATTCAAGATGCCTTGCCAGGATAATGCTTGGGAACTCAAGTTGATTTAATTTGAACCAAAACGGACTTGGGATTCCTCGTTGTGGTCCTCCACCCATCAGTAATTCAGGTAAGGACCAGAATTGTTATAAATGTCAAGCAACAGGGTAATGGTTTTGTTTTCCCTCCTTTCTCTATGTGTGGGAGCAGAGCAGGAGGGAGGCAACCGGAGCTGTCGCATAGAAGGAGAAAGGGATCAGTGAAGTCTTGGACTGCCAAGACTCAAGCGTGATATAAGGTTAAGATTTATTGTGCATTTCCCCCTGTAATAAGGAGAAATAGTCTCACTGTTCTGGCTTAAATCTACTGTACACTGTGGGGCAGGGAGAATAGAGAGGGAATACGTGCATCGATATTGCAACAGCTTGAGTTTGGGTATGTTCTAGTGGAATTAGATGCTTGGCCCCCCTCTGGATACATGCTGGCGAGACCTATCTCTTAGCCACCATTCCTTGTTTTGAAACTCTGGACGCTATTAACGGGCCTGGTTAACAGTTACACTATTCCCAAAGGTCCAGTCAATATAGTCTGTTGCCTCCATCAGGTAGAATTAATGTGGGGGAAATATGGAAATCTGTTCAGCTCTCAGTCTTAGTTTACAGTACTTCTAATAGGATTTACTTTAAAGTTTTTCCTTTATGAATGCCTACACTTCCTAAACTTTAATGGCTGGAAAACTCATATGCATCTAGCAGTGTTTTCCACTGCAAGTCCCGAGGACCACTGGGGGCTCCCAGTCACCTCAAGTGTGGCTCTTTGTCAGTGTGTCTCTCTCTGTCTTTGAGTAGCTGCCAACTCTCAGCAGAGGGTCTCTAGCTTTGCCTTGTTGCTTTAGCATCTGGGCTAGGGAAGGAGGCTTCGGGGCTCATCAGCTGTAAAGTGGTGGGGTTGGGTGGGGGAAGAGAGGAGAATGCAGGAGCAATTGCCCAATTAGCTGGGGGCTGGGGGAGTCCGAGAGGCCAAGAGCAACGTGATTGGCCAGCTGCAGTGGTGAACTGCGCAGGTGCTAGAGGTGGAAGGGAAACTGCATGCGGAGATGAGAGAGACGGCAAGCAACGTGGACCTAATGCAAGGACCAAGGGAACCTGTCAGAATTTGGCCTGCCTGGTGACTGACTGATAAGGACTTGCTTGGACAACATGGAGGGGAATGGAGTGGAGAGGCCCCAAAAGGCCTTCAGCTGAGTCCAGTGGACAGCACTGCCACTTGACTGGAGGGGGGAGGGGAGGTTTGTTCCCCCCCCCCATGGCCTGGGAAAGACTCCCAAGTGGCTTCAGTGGCGGTCTCTGGAACCAAAGTGGCTCCTGTTTGAAAAATAGTAAAGATCACCACCCAAGATAAAGGACCGTGGCATTCTGCAAACCTTGGGATTTTATTTAAATCATTTATTTAAATGACCTTGTGGGTCATTCAGCCTCTGCTCCTCCTCAGTAAATTTCCATTGCCAAGTTCCTTTCATTCTTCCATTATACACTGCAGCGCTCAGCAGAGTGAAGCATGACAGGTTGTTAACGTGGCATTTGGATGTGCATGTTTTTACTGGCATGACCTGTCTCAAGGTCTTTATGAGTGAGGAAGGAGCTACTCCCAACTTTCACCAAGTGGATTACTGTTAAAATTCCTCAGCAACTATGAGTTTATTGGTGAGGGATACAATCCTTTCGAAACTTTCAAATTCAGAGTTGTGTGAGAGCCTGGGTGGGGAAGCTCAGCCCCGGGGGCCAATTCTGGCCCTCCTGGGGTTCCCCAGAGGGCCGTATCCCTTTCTCTGATCCCACCCCATTTGCCCCAACCATCTTTTGAGCCATCCCTCCTCCCCCAGTTCTGAAAAGTTGAAATGGCTCTCGTAAGGCTTATTTACTGGCAGTAAGAGCTTTATGCTATAATGTGCTGGTGTTTTTTGTATTTTTGGCCCCACCCTTTTCACCTTTGGCCCTGCCCACCACCGGAATGTGCCCACTGAGAGGCTCCCCAAAACTGAATTCAGCCCATGGGCTGAAAGAGGTTCAACACCCCTGTGATAGAGGATGGCACATTTTCCTGTTTTCTATGAAGAAATTGCTGAGTTCAGTTAACCCTAAAGCAGTTTGCCTAGTATGCGTTAATGCAGTGTTTGGATGCTCCCTGCCCTTGAGAACTCAGGACAGATGACCATAATAATGATAAATAATAATATTTTGAAAACTACTGTTCAGTGAGTTATAAAATAATTCTAAATTTAAGCACAGATATAGTAGAATGATATATGAAAACATTGGCTTGGCTCCAGCATAGTCCTTCTGTTTGAAGGGCTCTCTCCCTTCATGGAAGAGTTTTGGATCCACTGGAGCTTCTGCAAAGAGAAGTGTGTGTATTTATCTCACATTATGTTGAATGTTGAAATCCTATTACAGTCTGAAGCACTGGTGTGTGTGTGTGTGTGTTTTCAAAATTAAATAATTACTTATGAATTGTTCTTCAATTCAAAGCTCTTTTAAACCATTTAAATTATTACTGCTACAATGTTATGCTTGCTTTAAAGATGTGAGCATCTAATTACTGTAAATATTTTGGTACTGTATATGAAAAATACACAAATAAACAGAAAGTATTCCAGTGCCAGAAATTTCTATCTACAAAATAAAAGTGAACAAATAAGTTTACATTCATGGCTCCATTTTCAAAGCAATTAAAAATAGGCTATAGGTTCAGGGTTTGTACCTAACCATATATTATGAAAAAGGATATAGGTCCGCAACTATATCCTTGTGAAATGGAATCTCCTTCTCATTTCACTGTGCTGTTTAAAGGAAGAATACATAAAACTAACACAAGTGCATGTCTGGTTAGCACACTTTCTATTACTGTTAAAATAAACCGTCGTTAAGTTATAATGCCAATAGAAGTATTTAGGTGTGGCATTGTAGCCAGGAATTCTAGTATCTTCATTGTAAGATCTTATCTGTGCCCCAGCATTGACTTTTTGTCTCCTGCTTTGGTTTCCAAATGTATTTTGTTCTCCGACCTAAACATAAAGTAACTAGCATATCACTGGGTGACTTTGGGCCAGTCACTAACTCTCAGCCTAACCTACCTCACAGGGTTGTTGTGAGGATAAAATGGAGAGGAGGAGGAGGATTATGTAAGACGCCTTGGGTTCCTTGCAGGAAAAAAGGTGGGGTATAAATATAATAAATAAATAAATAAATAAGTCATGTGGACTTTGCATATGGACTGTGGAAAGCAAATGCATCATGTATTAGAGCAGACCACAGATCAATATTTCAGGTGCAGTTCTACAAAAAGTGAGGAGCACAAACTTCCTGTGCTGAGTGTAGTAATACTTTCAGTGGTGTGTATCGTCTTCGGAGAGGGCTAAAATAAAATTGTAAATCAATTATGGATTGGTAACAAGTTTCTACATATATACTGACTTGCATAATATGCAATCATAACATGAATACATTTATCTTCTGCTCTGAGAATATTGATGACACAAGCAATATTGTGTCATCAATATATTAATAATCTTATGCTTTCCTTAAAAAAAAAAAAGTAGCATATGTGGGAAGCTTATTCCATAGCAAATAATGAAAATTCTAGAGATACTATGGAGATGGAAGTGCTGTTCCATCTCTGTAGTATCTCTAGCCACTAGATGGAGCTATGTGCCAGTAGTTTGTATCTAGTAATAGCCTTGCTTTTGCTTAGGATCACATACTTTACTCGAGGAGATACCTTCTGTTGAAATCAGGCAAGGCTTGACTTTCAGGAGACGTGTTCAGGACTAGGGTGTAATAATATTGTCAGAACAAGTGAGATTATCTGGGCCAAATATATCAGAATTGTATTTCTCATGGGTATTGTGAGTTGAATGGGAATGTACATAAACACAGATAATTGTGCACATCTGCAGGAAATGGCTTGGAGGAGAATGTGGATTGGCAGCACACCCATGGAATTTCATGCATTGCCAGGCTATATGCATAGACCCCAAATGATGTTGGAGAGTATGCACAAAATGACAAAATGTGCGTGGTTCTGCATATTCATATGAAGTGGTGAATGTACGAAATAGTTTAATTATTTATTTATTACATTTCTGTACAGCCCACTTGCCAAAGCTCTTTGGGCAGTTCACAAAAATATCTCAGATGAATCTTCAGTATCTTTAGAACCCATCAATATCAGTTGGAGGCTATGCTTATTGACTGACTGAAGCATGAATTCCCTGTTTACTTCCAATTTGTGTACATTCTCCATGTCTTCATACGAAAGTGTAAAATCAGTAGTTTTTACTTGCATGTGTAACATTGCTTTTAAATTGTTTGAACCATACTTAAACTTTGAAACTATTTTTTTTAAGTAGCTGTTTTACATATGGCACATCTGTTATGTAAGGGAATACAAAACATCCACAAAACAAAACAGTTTTAGTTATGGTTATGTTTAGAAGGAATGTCTTCTTACCAGTGAAACCTCAAAAGCCATCAATTATGTCGTAAACCGTCTTTGAGTTGAGACTTCTGTAATTCACATCTGTCACACAGAATCTAGTGACCTAGATTTGACTAGCGCCATTGTAATGTAATTATGCTCCTGAGCTATATCTGATATCCCAGAAGAAAGGTGTAAAGTTTATTTTCAAAGGTTATGGATTGGTTGAGTCATGTCATTGTGCAGCACACACAAGAGGAATCTGCAGAAGTCTTCCCTGATATTTATGCAAGTATAAACGAACACATTCAAGCTTCAAGGAACAGTGTTAAATGCAAGGCAGGGAAAGGTAATGTTTTGACACTTGTCAAAGTGATTGAACAAAACAACTTAGAATCCTGTTGAAATAGTACCTTTTTCCTTGTTCGGGTTGTCTTTGATGGATGAAATAAATTTGAGCTTCTTACTTGAATATTATTGGCTTGCAGAGATTAGCCCTATGGATTTTCTTTTGCATTATTGAACTCTGTGGTATTGCACAACAGTTTTAATAGGTAGGTTTTAAGAGTGCTGAAAAAAAAGTCTTGGAGAAGGGCTGCTGCCCAAACCAAGGCATAAAAATGGAGTGGGGCGGGGAAGAGAAAGACACACAAGGGGATTACTCTAAGGGTCCCAAAATACACCCACTACTCCTGTTTCTATCCCACCCATTTGACCAGAAAAGTACCGTAAACTTTATGACTCACAGCAAATTATTTGTCAAATGATCCCAGTAATGTCCAATTTCTTTTTGATTTTGTATTAAAGTCATGCCTCTCTCTCACCCCCGCCCCAGCTCGGTCCCTGTTTTCAACCCAGCACGCAGGAGCCAGTGAGCCTAAGTGGGTGGGATGCATCTTTGCAGCTAGCAGGCCTGAGGCCAAACTCCCCCCCCCCCCCCCGCCGCTTCTCCTTTAGGAAAAGTGTACAGTCCCCTCAGTATGAAGTAGTCCATGCTACCACCTCATTCTCCGTCGTCTGTAGACCAGGTCTAACATTAATCGATGCTAGTGTCACATCAGTTCAGAACTATAGCTTGAATACATGTTGCACGGAGGTGAGGGTGGGGGGGTAAAGTACCGGACCGCCTGCCACTTCCAAAGCCTGGATGGCTCATGCTGGCCAGGGTGGGAGGTGAGTGCCTGGCTTTACTGGACACTTTTGCCAGGTGGATCTTTTTCTTCTTTCTTTTCTAGAATCCTCCTCCCCACTGAAACCAGTTGGGTGGTGGGATAAGCTATGCCAACTGCAGGCTCACTTAGCTGAGGGGCCCAATCCAGCTGATTCCATTCCACTTCTGTAATTCTTTGTTTTGGGGCCTACCAGTGTGGCGTAGTGGTGAGAGTGTTGGACTGGGACTCAGGAGATCCGGGTTCTAGTCCCCGCTCGGCCATGAAACTCACTGGGTGACTTTGGGCCAGTCACTGCCTCTCAGCCTAACCTACCTCACAGGGTTGTTGTGAGGATAAAATGGAGAGGAGGAGGAGGACTATGTAAGCCGCCTTGGGTTCCTTGCAGGAAAAAAGGCGGGGTATGAATATAATAAATAAATAAAATAAATACCTCCAGTAGGAACACTACTGCTGGTAGATTTTGCCCCCATGGAGCTTTCCATAGGCGTAACAGACCTCTGGGGTGGGCGCTTCTTCCCCGCCACTGGTGCTCCTCTCTACCAGTGTAGAGGTGCCTCTGTGGCATTGTACCCCCGCCCTCTTGAGCAGCTGCCCGAAGGCATTAGGATTTCTCTGGCCGCTACAATCCTATACCCATTTACCTGGGAGTAAGCCCCATTGAATTCTATGGGGCTTACTTTCAGGTAAATGGGTATAGGACTGGCAACTGAGTAAGGCATATATAGGATTGCACTGACTGTTGTAGCAGCAAGAGTAGGGCTTCTTTTTGCTGGAGGGGCTGTAGAACAATAACACAGATTATATTTTCAGATTTGAATCATTAGCACTGAAAAATGATTACAGTGCCTGATTTAATTATATTTCAGTGGCAACAGTTGGAGCAAGCCTATTGTCTGAATAAGCTCTAGTAAGATTGTACTGAGGAAAGCTTTAGTGGGTTCAAGGTAGTGGAAAAATTGTGTTCAGTACATCCTAGTAAAGATCCTGTTTAAAACAGATGACACCCTGTCACATTCAGTAACGTATCCATCATCAACTTCATTCTAATTCTTTAAGCTGAACAATTTCATTCAAGCTTGTAGCTTGTCTTGTCAAGCCACCAAGAGCTTCATAACTTTGCCATCAAGCATAGAATTACAGCAGCTGTTCATAAATCATTCAGCTGCATTTTAATTTTAACCGTTTCTTTGGTTAACTACTGTGTGTGTGTGTGTGTGTGTTTGCACACATGCATCTCAATGTTTGTTTTTTAAAAGGTGGTGACTACCAAGAAGTTCCCAATTACTTCTTCCTAATTATGAAATCTGGCCTGACTCAGGGGCATGCTGACGGTCAGGTAGTTCTCTTAACAGTCATCATCATCATCAGGCGATCACTCGTGACCGAGTAAGATTGTCTTCCGGGATAAAAGGAGGAAATTCTAAAGAAGATTGTGTAGACTCTAGCGATGGGTCCGTAAGTGACTGTGGAGGCCAATTCTAGATCCACACAGCTTCCCACAGTGAGGACACAGGTTACCAGATAGAAGATGGTCCTGTAAAGGATTCATTTGACGTGCTTTTCGCTTAGCACGTTTCTCCCTTTCACCTTGCACTCGGGCTTCTTCAAAGTCCATGGAACCTTTGTGAAAGGCCAACCTCCATTTAGATCGTTCATGGGCCAGAGCTTCCCAGTTTTCGATGTTTATATTGCATTTTTTTAGATTAGCCTTATGAACATCTTTAAACCTCTTATATTGACCACCGATATTCCGCTTTCCATTCTTGAGTTGGGAGTAAAGTAACTGCTTTGGGAGACGGCAGTCAGGCATTCGAACAACATGACCGGTCCACTGAAGTTGGCGTTGAAGGATCATTTTTTCAATGCTAGTAGTCTTTGCTTCTTCCAGTACACTGACATTTGTTCGTCTATCTTCCCAAGTAATTCGCAGGATTTTCCGGAGGCAACGTTGATGAAACCTTTCAAGGAGGTGGAAGTGACGTTTATAGATAGTCCATGTTTCGCAGGCATACAATAAAGTTGGTAATACAATGGCTTCATAAACCAGTGTTTTGGTCTTCTTACAAATATCCCGATCCTCGAACACTCTATGTTTCATTCGAGAAAATGCGGCACTTGCGGAGCTCAAACGATGCTGGATTTCACTGTCGATGTTAGCTGTAACAGAAAGATAGCTGCCAAGATAGAGAAAATGATCGACATTTTCCAGTATTGTCCCACCAAGCTGGATAGATGGCATCACCAAAGGGTTAGCTTGCACTTGCTGATGAAGCACTTTGGTCTTTTTGATGTTAAGTGAGAGACCAAGTTTTTCATATGCTTCTGCAAAAGCATTTAGGATAGTTTGGAGATCATCCTCTGAATGTGCGGAGACCACATTATCATCAGCATACTGAAGTTCCACAACGGAGGTTGTAATTACCTTACTTTTTGCTTTCAGCCTGCTGAGATTAAAAAGCTTTCCATCTGTTCGATATATAATTCCCACACCAGTGGGAAGTTTCCCCTTGACAAGATGTAAAACCATGGCGATGAAAATGGCAAATCATCATCATCATCAGGCGATCACTCGTGACCGAGTAAGATTGTCTTCCGGGATAAAAGGAGGAGATTCTAAAGAAAATTGTGTAAACTCTAGCGATGGGTCCGTAAGTGACTGTGGAGGCCAATTCTAGATCCACACAGCTTCCCACAGTGAGGACACAGGTTACCAGATAGAAGATGGTCCTGTAAAGGATTCATTTGACGTGCTTTTCGCTTAGCACGTTTCTCCCTTTCACCTTGCACTCGGGCTTCTTCAAAGTCCATGGAACCTTTGTGAAAGGCCAACCTCCATTTAGATCGTTCATGGGCCAGAGCTTCCCAGTTTTCGATGTTTATATTGCATTTTTTTAGATTAGCCTTATGAACATCTTTAAACCTCTTATATTGACCACCGATATTCCGCTTTCCATCCTTGAGTTGGGAGTAAAGTAACTGCTTTGGGAGACGGCAGTCAGGCATTCGAACAACATGACCGGTCCACTGAAGTTGGCGTTGAAGGATCATTTTTTCAATGCTAGTAGTCTTTGCTTCTTCCAGTACACTGACATTTGTTCGCCTATCTTCCCAAGTAATTTGCAGGATTTTCCGGAGGCAACGTTGATGAAACCTTTCAAGGAGGTGGAAGTGACGTTTATAGATAGTCCATGTTTCGCAGGCATACAATAAAGTTGGTAATACAATGGCTTCATAAACCAGTGTTTTGGTCTTCTTACAAATATCCCGATCCTCGAACACTCTATGTTTCATTCGAGAAAATGCGGCACTTGCGGAGCTCAGACGATGCTGGATTTCACTGTCGATGTTAGCTGTAACAGAAAGATAGCTGCCAAGATAGAGAAAATGATCGACATTTTCCAGTATTGTCCCGCCAAGCTGGATAGATGGCATCACCAAAGGATTGGCTTGCACTTGCTGATGAAGCACTTTGGTTTTTTTGATGTTAAGTGAGAGACCAAGTTTTTCGTATGCTTCTGCAAAAGCATTTAGGATAGTTTGGAGATCATCCTCTGAATGTGCGGAGACCACATTATCATCAGCATACTGAAGTTCCACAACGGAGGTTGTAATTACCTTACTTTTTGCTTTCAGCCTGCTGAGATTAAAAAGCTTTCCATCTGTTCGATATATAATTCCCACACCGGTGGGAAGTTTCCCCTCGACAAGATGTAAAACCATGGCGATGAAAATGGCAAATAATGATTGTAAAGGGATTGTAAAGGGTACCTATGGTACAAAATGGCAAATAATGTTGGGGCGATAACACATCCCTGTTTAACACCTGATCCCACTTTAAATGGAGCACCATGAGAGCCGTTGTTGTCCAAAACCGTTGCCGTCATGTTGTCATGGAGAAGTCGCAAGATATTCACAAATTTATTGGGGCATCCAATTTTCATAAGGATAGTCCAGAGAGCTGTACGGTCTACAGTATCAAAGGCCTTAGCCAAATCGATAAATGCCATATAAAGGGGTTGATTTTGCTCCCGGCATTTTTCTTGGAGCTGACGTGCAGTAAAAATCATGTCTACTGTCCCTCTAGAGGGGCGGAAACCATATTGAGTTTCAGGGAGGATCTCTTCTGAAATAGATAGAAGACGGTTTGCGAGAATCCTAGCAAATATTTTACCTGCGGTTGCTAAGAGAGAAATGCCCCGATAGTTTCCACAGTCTGTTCTATCACCCTTCTTAAAGAGGGTGATAATTATGGCATCCCTGAAGTCTTCTGGGATCTCTTCTCTTATCCAGATTTTTTCAATGAGTTTATGAAGATGTTGTACAAGTTCGGGGCCCCCTTCTTTAAAGATTTCAGCAGGAATCCCATCTGGTCCACTAGCTTTGTTATTCTTCATTTGATTAATGGCTTTTATAACTTCATCCAAAGTGGGGAGTATTGCAAGTTCCTCTTTAATTTGTTTTTGTGGGATTTGCGAAAAAATCTCATTATCCACCTTAGATTTACGATTTAAAAGGTCATAATAATGCTCTTTCCAACGCAGTGCAATAGACTCTTTGTCTTTTAAGAGTTTGGTGCCATCTTTTGATTGTAAAGGGTTTGTACCATAGGTTTTTGGTCCATAAATGGCCCTTGTGGCCTTGAAAAAGCCCCGTGCATCATGAGATTCTGCAAGTTGTTGAATTTCCTCAGCTTTCTTTTTCCACCAAGCGTTCTTAAGTTCTCTTGTTCTTCTTTGGACCTCAGCCTTTGCGCTAGCGTAGGTTTTTTTCTTGGCAGCGCAGTTAATATCATTTTGCCATATTTGGAAGGCTTTCCTTTTTTGGTCAATTATATATTTAATCTCATTATCATTTTCATCAAACCAATCCTGATGTTTCTTAGTTTCATATCCAATAGTTTGTTCACAAGCTGCAGTAATGGAGGTTTTCAGCTTAGACCAATGGTCCTCAATGTTGTCAGGAGGTTCCGTAGGTAGATGTTCCTTAAGAAGTGATTGAAGACGAGTTTGCTTAATAGGATCTTGAAGGACTTGGATGTTCATTTTACGCCTTGGTTTCCTTCCTTGAAGCCTACGTTGGGGAGCAATGTTGATAACCATTGTGGACCGGATTAGTCGGTGGTCTGTCCAGCAGTCGTCGGCACTCACCATGGCCCTAGTAAGAAGTACATCGCGGCGATCTCTAACACGGACAATTACATAATCCAGAAGATGCCAGTGCTTTGACCGTGGGTGCTGCCATGATGTTTTAAGCTTATTCTTTTGTCGAAAGAGCGTGTTTGTAATAGTGAGATTATGCTCTGCACATATAGACAAAAGTAAGAGTCCGTTCGGGTTGCTATTACCAACTCCGTCTTTTCCAATAGTTTCTGGCCATAAATCAGAGTCACGCCCGACTCTTGCGTTAAAATCGCCCAGGAGGATAATTTTATCCTCCTTAGGTATCTCTGACAGGAGAGTGTCCAACTGGCTATAAAAACTTTCCTTGATGTCATCATCAGCATCTAATGTTGGTGCATAAGCGCTCAAAATAGTTACCTGTTGGTTATTGGCGAGCTTTAATCGAAGAGTTATCAGGCGTTCGTTAATGCCAGTAGGAACTTCTGACAAAGAGTTCACTAGTTCATTTTTGATGGCAAAGCCTACTCCATGTATTCGTCGGTCCTGCTCAGGTAGTCCTTTCCAGAAGAAGGTATAACCTCCTTTTTCTTCTTTCAACTGTCCCTCTCCTGCCCTTCGAGTTTCTTGAAGTGCTGCTATGTCAATTTTAAACCGTCTCAGCTCCCTTGCAATAATAGCAGTCCTACGCTCAGGGCGTTCACTATCTATGTTATCCAGCAATGTCCGTATATTCCATGTTCCAAAATTCAAATGTCTTTTTCGACCGCTAAAATGGTGACCCCACTGGACGCGGTAATCCAGTCAGGGGAGAAAGAGGTAGACTATGTTTAGGGCACCTTTTCTAGCCCCCTCCCCATACGGGGTGAGCAGAGTGGATCCTAAATAGGGCTGCTCAGTCATGGATACAGCTGCCGAGCTGCTCGACTACCTCATTCCTTGAACAGGGCGACTGAGTCTGCATCCACCGCCCATGTGCTGGTCCATGGCTAGGGGCTTCCAGATTCACAGTCCTGCCCCCGTCGCCGTTCGCCAGTCGCCATGGGACTTTTTTTATGTTTGTTTGGTTGGGTTGGGTTGGGTTGGGTTGGATGGGTTGGGTTGGAAGACGCCTGTGCGTGAAACTGTTTTATGTGGGGAGATCGGTGCACAACGAATCACCACACAAACTTGACAGAGTACGGCAGAGATCCAATGGCACGGTTACCCTGACGATTGGAAAACCATTCTCTGCTGCAGCCTTCATCCGCCTTCACAGCCGTTGTAATTTAGGTTTAATTATCTTCCGCCTGTTCTGCCGTTGAGGACTTTGTTTTGGATCGTTCTTTGTCTGGTTCCTCTCCCCGGACCTTACCGCCATGGGTGACCCTACTGGGAGTACATAGCTCCCGACGGCATTGCTCACAGGATTCATCGGAACACGCAAGCCCACTCACCACTTCAAGGTGACGATCCAGCGAGGGGTAACAGTATTGGCACACTGATTCTATATACTTAAAAGTTTAGCTGTGATGGCAAAAAGCACTAGTGCTGTGCGCAAATAGCCTCTTGAAATTCCCCACCCTCTTTGTGGGCAGAGAAATTGGAGTGGGGGTGGGGACAGACAATTTCACCAAATTTCTCCTAGGGGAGGAGAAAGTCTCAACAGTTTCTCACAAGTAGGTCTCACCATTGGCAGTGGATATAGCATAGCTTCTTTCTTTTTTTCCCTAAGGTTTTTTTTTTTTTTTGGCACTGCCCCTGCAAGTGGCAAATGCATCAACTGTGTTGGCAGCTGGGCCCCATTTTGCACCCAGCACAATGCAGGTGTGTGTGTGTGGAGGGGGCAGTGTTGTGTCCAGCTCCTGGGAAGAGGTAGAGCTAGTGCTGTGCCAAAATCTGTCCTCCAGTTTCCTGAAAGTTTTCTTCCCCCGCAAAAGAGGCTTCCATTGGTCTGCCTCATTTTCAGGGTGTTTTATCATTTACCGTACGTATTTTTGTGATGTTTTTGAGCTTACGTAATCACTGCGAGGTGACTGAGGGTGCTGTGTGCTTTGTTCTTTCCATTGCACATCTCTCCATTGCTCTGCCTGCACTTCCTGATCTCCAAAAGTCCTATGGGAGGAATTACCTTATGATGTCTTCCCCTGGGCTTTAATTGAAGTGTGGGAAGCCAAGGATGCTACAAGCTGTGGAAGAGATGATGATTGTGCAATGGAAGACAGGACACTCACACACATTCCTCAGCCATCTCCTAAGTAAGGTAAGCACAGGAAGCCTGAACCCAGCCCATGAGAATGTCTCCGAAATTTTCTTCCCCTTTGAATTTGTTTTTGAAAGAAATTTCTTTTCTATCGAATTGAATGAGAATGGTCAAAAAATGTGGGAGAAATGTTCGGCACAGCACTAGTTTGCACTGATTTGGCTGGTGCTGGGCAAATGAGATGCCCTGCTTCCTGTTAATAGCAATGCCATTGTAAAGGGTTACTACTACGCACATAACAAATCTGCTGGTGTAGTTTTGGCTCTGTGATGACCAAACTGCCTTTTAGAATGCAGAGTTGGTAGGAAACAGGAGGATCTAAGGGTGTGCTGCCACCATTATCCTATTGTTGCCCTAGCGGAAACCCATCATTTGCGCAACATCAGTAGCGCTTGCTCGTGTGATGGACTTCCCAGGAAACCTGTCGCATTAGCACTCACTATTGACATTGTGCAAGTGTTGGTTTCCGCTAGAATCAGGGGTCTGCAACCTTTAAGACAAAAAGAGCCACTTGGACCCGTTTCCGAAGAAAAAAAAAAAAACTGGGAGCCGCAAAACCATTGTGACATTTAAAACAAATATAACACTGCATCCACCAGAAACACCCTCCATGTGGTAATAGCACCCCTCATCATCCATCAGCAGGATTTGCTGGTGGATGATGGGGGTGCTACTGCTGGGGGGGAGGGTGTTGCTGGTGGCATCCCATCATCCACCAGCAACACCCTCCCCCCCAGCAGTAGCATCCCATCATCAGCACCATCCAGCAGTAGCACCCTCATCATCCACCAGAAACACCCTCCATGTGGTAATAGCACCCCTCATCATCCATCAGCAGGATTTGCTGGTGGATGATGGGGGTGCTACTGCTGGGGGGGAGGGTGTTGCTGGTGGATGATGGGATGCCACCAGCAACACCCCCCCCAGCAGTAGCATCCCATCATCAGCACCATCCAGCAGTAGCACCCTCATCATCCACCAGAAACACCCTCCATGTGGTAATAGCACCCCTCATCATCCATCAGCAGGATTTGCTGGTGGATGATGGGGGTGCTACTGCTGGGGGGGAGGGTGTTGCTGGTGGATGATGGGATGCCACCAGCAACACCCCCCCCCCCAGCAGTAGCATCCCATCATCAGCACCATCCAGCAGTAGCACCCTCATCATCCACCAGAAACACCCTCCATGTGGTAATAGCACCCCTCATCATCCATCAGCAGGATTTGCTGGTGGATGATGGGGGTGCTACTGCTGGGGGGGAGGGTGTTGCTGGTGGATGATGGGATGCCACCAGCAACACCCCCCCCCAGCAGTAGCATCCCATCATCAGCACCATCCAGCAGTAGCACCCTCATCATCCACCAGAAACACCCTCCATGTGGTAATAGCACCCCTCATCATCCATCAGCAGGATTTGCTGGTGGATGATGGGGGTGCTACTGCTGGGGGGGAGGGTGTTGCTGGTGGATGATGAGGGTGCTACTGCTGGATGGTGCTGATGATGGGATGCTACTGCTTGGGGGCACAAGCAAAAGAAATGCAATATTAAAGCAAGAGGCACTTACCTTGAATTTTAAGAAAAAGTCCTTATAACCCCCTTTGGCGCGTGCAGGAGCCCTCCTCTCTTCTGCAGCTCACCCGCTTGCGTCCCTGCTGCTCGGGGGGGTGCTGCTGCCGCGCCAAAGTTCCCCCGCCCCGCCAAAGTTCCCCCGCCAAAATCATAGCGCGGGGGGGGCGGTCCAGCGCGCCGAAGCAGCTGGATGTGACGCGGCGGCGGCGGAAGTGACGCGGCGGCGGAAGTGACGCGGCGGCGGCGGATGTGACGCGGCGGATGTGGCGGCGGCGGCGGCTTTAGCGGCTCCGGCATTAGCGGCGGCGGCGGCAGCGGCAGCTAGAGCAGCGCGGAGAACGCTCCGCGCCGCTCAGAAGAGCGAAATCGGGCTGCCCCCGAGGCGGCGGCGGCGGAGCAGGGCAGCCTTGTCCGGAGCCGCGGCAAAGGCTTGAAAGAGCCGCATGCGGCTCCGGAGCCGCGGGTTGCCGACCCCTGCGCTAGTGTAATGTCAGTAGTGTTAACAGCAGCACACTGTTGGATCCTTCCTTAACTCCCCAATTTCCCTTCCTGGATTCCTTATTAGGGTTGAAGGTTATCACCTGCTTTTTATTTCATTTCCTAGCCTGGATGCTCATGCATTTCTTCCATGGGAGACGCAACACTATGCTTTGGCAGGTGCAATTATTGGTGTACTAACATAACCAACAATAATTACTGGATAGTGGTCCTTCTTATAATACATATCTTCCTGTCACTCAGTCCTGCACATTCAGCCTGCTAAATAAAATGAGTCCTGAGAGGAATAAAGAACATACAGTAATAAGGAATGTGCCATCACTTAATTAATGAGATATATCCTCAGCTATACTATGGGCAAGATTGTAATTGTGTCATATCCCATATGGAATGGGGCAGTAGCATCATTGGCGAACCAAAATCCCATTCAGATAATGGGCAGAAGAATCCTAAACAGTAATAAATCCCACTGATTTCAATCCAATTCTCATCCATGCAGTTTCCCTAATCTGGTTAATTATTTCTATTTGCTAGAACTCAATGTGCACACGGAGGTGCCACATTTTTAAGGGCTGTTATATTTCAGTGGAGAGGACCGCTTATCCCCAAAGCAGTACTCATAGAGAGCAACAATCCTCTACTGAGCTGAGTAGAGGAAACGGCTTGCGTAAGATTTGGCATCAGAGGCTTTGGTTTGTGGCAGTGTTTAAGGATGTGGATGTCAGTTGTGCTTTTCTGAATAAAGATGACTGCCTATTTGGGTCTGTTCCAGGTTCCTCTGTTGGCTTACTGTTTGAGTAAGTCAGTTCAGTTTGGTATCTTGGTTTTTCTAACTGCAAAATGGAAATAGCCACTCTCAGCAGACCCTGAAAAAAAATGTGTTTATCATGAGACCAGCGGTCATAGGGTTGTGTATAAATTTGGAAATAAAGGCTCAGTTCCCTCCTCTGAGATGAGGCACTGCGTCTTTAATTGGATGGACTTGGACAAGTTGCTGTGTCTTGGCATAACTCATTTCTCATAGTATTTAGGAAAAAAGATACTATGTAGCAATAAAACAAAATAGGAAGAGGTTCCAGATTAATCTCTGAAGGTTTATAAACCAAGCTGCAAGATGCTGAATGCTATTTATAAATTATCTAGCGGGCCTAACTCATAATCCAGTGGGATGGCTCACTTATTTCAAGATAAGACATACAAGGTTGAATGTTCCTAAGGCAGGTTCAAAGGCAGCAAGATATTGGGGTTCAGTTAGAAAGGTGCTGGGAATGTTGTGTTGTTGTTTTTTTAAATTGTTGTATCAAATAAGAGGTAGAGACAACAAAATGGACAGGCTTAATTACAGGCAGTTATGATTGCCATACATTTGAGACTGACATCTATCGGTCTCAAACATATCTTTATCTGTTAATTTAGGGTGCAATCCTATGCATGATGAGAGAGGGAAAAAAGCCCTACGACTCCTAGCATTCCCCAAGTGGGGAATGCTAGGAGTTGTAGGATATATATTTTTTGTCTAAACATGCATAGGATTGCACCCTTAAAAGATTTTTAAGCTCTGTGGTTCTTTAGCAAACTTATCAGGTGGTGTACAATAAGGATGACAGAACCTCAGTGTAAAATATAAAATGACATAAAAACAAAGCAGAGCAACAGTGTAAAAATTCAGCATAAAGCTACAATATGATGTCTACAATCTTGCCCACTAAACCTGATGTGCTATAGCCAAAATCAGAAGTGCACAGAGTCCTTGGATCGTTGACATGCAAAACAATAAATCCTTCCTTAATCTTTCTTTACATTGCAGCAAAGCCTTTCCCCCACTTTTCATTATGCTGTATATTTTGGTTTGTAAATCGGAAATGTGTTTCTTTAACAAGCATGTTCCTTAAATAGAAATTCCAGCAGTGCCCTATGCATGGCTAAAAATCAATTGTGTGGGGTTGAAGCCTTAGATAAAGTTAAAGTGTGTGTGTGTGTGTGTGTGTGTGTGTGTGTAAGGATTGTTAAAATGTCAAGGTAATGAAAAGTCAGAAAATAAATTATAGCTATTATTAATTTTGAATTGTATTCAAGCATAGACATTTGTAGCATCGATGAAAGCTGATTACAGAGAGATAAAATTCAATTTTATTCAGGGTAATTGTTTTATGTATTTTACATTTATTTATAAGATTAGATAAAGGCTTGGAATTCTCAATATACATCACAGTGTGGTCCGATGGATGCCAAGGTCAGAACATGGAAAGCCTTTCACTTAGAAAGCATATTCGGAGGGAAATACAAAGTGAATAAAGTGAGACTGGAAATCTATTGCCCTCCTCATGACATACACTCAAGTTTTATCCCAAGTTGTAGAATGAGGCAGTTTGAATGTTGTAGAGCAGTGAAGTGTATATGTGATCATAGCAGCAGGGCCATTCATATCAAGAATAGAAGAAAGAAGGTGAATCTTTCTGCATTGCCTCGCCTTGATGCAACTCTTTCTGAGGCATCTTTCAAAAAATGGAGACGCTATACAGAAATATTCATTGCTGAATAGACATTCATTGCTGTCCAGACTACATCTACTCCAGAGTAATTTAACAATATTTAAAGGGGTTGCTGTGCTAGATCTGTTGAATATCTTTGTATATTTGCAGACTAAAGAGTTTTCTTCTATCCTGTCTAGTGTGCCCTGATGACATACAGAGACATTTAAGTTATAAGTATAGAACTGCTTTTTTACAGCAACTTGATGCATGAGAAGAAAATAAAAGTAAAGGTCCAGCGGTAATGTCCAGAGTGATTAAAGACTGTCTAAAAGTAAAATCCATCTTACACTCTAGTTAGCATCCTCTTTAATATAACTTCTTTAATAAGTTTTTAAATAGTTCTTTATAACCTCTTCTGTATTATATGATGGGATGGATTCAGACTTGCCCCTTCACAAACGGAAGGGCTCCTTCTGTTTACAGGGGGATCCAGAGGGAACCAGGATCCATAGATTCATAGATCATAGAGTTGGAAGGGGCCTACAAGGCCATCAAGTCCAACCCCCTGCTCAATGCAGGAAACTAGAGGAGGGGTCTCCCATCCAAGTAATAACCAAGACCCTGCTTAGCTTTCCACACTCAGACACGCTGAGCCAGCGTGAGCCACAGGCCTGTATCAGCGGAAGCTCTCACTGGAGGAAGGGGGCAGGGCAGCATTTTTCTCCTATCTCCCCTTTTCCCTACAGCCCCCAGCACTGCCTCCCTTGTAATGGGGTTTGCCACCACCATGGCTTCCAGTCCTTCCTTCCCTTCTGCTGATCTTTCCTGCAGTGTTCCCCCCCACACACCTTGGCAGTCCACCAAGGTTTTCTCTATTTTCTATATATTTCCCCCAAAGAACAGAAATTACCTCAAATCTCTTGTTAAGTTTTGAAGACAAGGAAATTCTGGATTAAAACTTTCCCATTCATCACAGTTGGCACCCAGGAGGACATACTTCCCTCCAGAGACATGAGGCCCATCCTTCCACCTCTCCATATTGTTCTGTTCTTCTTGAGAAAATAGTGACTATGGTTATGTCCATCCATATGAAGACCTCAAGAAGGCCTCATGAGATCGTTCTGTTTACAGGGCTGAATCATAGCCTGATACTGTGGGCCAGACCACACTCCTGCCCCCTCTAGTAATGCTGCAATTCCAGCTCGACTTGGAAGTGAAAAGGCCCCTCTCCTGGTGGCCATGGAAGAATGGCCTTTAGAAAGGTGCGCCCTTGAGAGAATCGCATGACAGACGCAAGACTTCTTTACTGCTGGTGGGAGCTGTAGCCCTTGACATCCAAGGAAGCTAAATGGTCTATCCACCAGCCTGAATTGAGAGCAGTATACAACAACCTCATGGAGTTTACTTGTGAGGGCAGCATCTGTTGGTATGTATCAATAAGATTACAACCAAGGCACATGACAACCAGCAGAGTAGTACAAGCTCCTGACATTTCCAGGGTGAAATGCTGCTGCTCTGTCCTGGGTAAAGGATAATCTGCTCCAAGTGCCCTTACCAAATGAAGTGAGGTGGGTATCAGTCAGGGAAGTGGTCTTTTTAGTGGTGTCACCCTTGTAGTGGAAGAACCTTCCCACAGAGAAGAGGTGCAGGACCTCAGGCCTGGGAACCAAATCCAGCTCCCTGGGGTTCCTCAGGCAGCCACGCTCCCTTCCTCCTGGACGCACCCCATTTCCCTCAGCTGATTGGTGGTTTCCAAACTGCTTTTCTGCAGCCCCCTTCCCCCCACGAATTCAAAAAGGTTGAAATGCCTCTCCTAAGGTTCTCCTACTGGCAGTAAGAGCTTTAAGCTAAAACATGCTGGCGTTTTTTGTATTTTTGTCTCTGCCCTCTGTGTCTTTTGCCCCACCCACCACCAGAATGTGATCCTCCTGGAAAGTTTCTCTGAAATGGAACTTGGTCCTTGGACTAAAAGAGTTTCTGCAGCCCTGCCATAGAGGTTCACCTGGCACCATCTCTGTTATCTTTTCGGCGCCAAGCAAAGGCCTTTTTGTTCACCCAGGCCTTTTAAATAACTGGTGTAGTCTGGACCTCTCAGTTTTAAAATCTGTGTTCCAACCTTGGTATTGCTGTACGTTTGTTTTCTGCTGCTGTATTTATGCTGGTTTCGATGTTATAGTTTTATGTCTTATGTAAATCGTTTTTATACTTACCGTATTTCTTGTGAGCTGTCCAGAGAACTTGATTTTATGGCACACAGAAGTTGTAAAGAAAAAAATAAAAAAATTTAATCTATTGTCAACGTACCTGAGACATGACTGGCTGGCTCAACAGACAACACCTCTGATCAGGTTGAGTGGTTGTGTTGTGAGGAAGTATTTACTGCCAACACCTTGAAGTGGAGGAGGCCAGGCACGGCCTTGTTTGCTTTCATGAGAAACAACAAAACTCCATGCTTCCTTTCCAAATAGAGTGACCTAAATATAGGGGGTCTCCTTATTATCGTCCCCCTCCCAAAGCATTATACTTGAAGCAGTTCGCAACACATCAGATGAACAGCAATAAATATAACCATTATGAAAATGTAAGAAGAAAGTAGACCTAACCCCCTCATGTTGCCAGTTGGAAGAGGTTAAGATTTGGCGGATGGGCCCCTCTGCAGCCGCGGAGGCCCCCCACTGCACTCACAGAGATCCCTATTGGTGGAAAGCGAATGACCCTACTGGCAGTAGCAAGCGTAGGGCCCTGCAGTGGGGTATTGTGGGGACAGGGCAGAGCCAGCTTTGGATCAACCGCATCCAGAGCCGCCCCATTCCCCGGAGAGAGAGGCCAGTTTTGGACCCCTGAACTAATGTCAATTCCACCGCTGCCAGCTTTAGTGCTCTGAGGTGATGTGAAGGCAAGGGGAATTCAAATACCCCTGTGATTCTCAGAACAACCTGTCCTGCTGGGAGCTATTTTCCCTTTCTATGTCACGTGGTGAAAAGCTAGAAATAATTGTGGGATATAATTGTTACTTCCCTGCTGCACTGAAGGTGACTGCTGTGTAAAGGCACTAGGTAGCACTAATTAAAAATACGGTTTTCCCCTTGAAATGTAATTTGATCCATTCCTTTGCCATCCTGGTAAGGCTAATATTTGTCTCTAGCCTGTTTTTTAGGGATTTGAAGTGATATTATAGCCTTTGAAGGTTACTAAATAATAGAAGAATTATTATTCTGTTCTCCTCCCCACCCCCACCCTTTATCTATTACAAATTCCAAGAAAGCTGTTGCGGGCAATGGCAGATACTCCTCTTGCTCATGTATAACTTTATACAGAGGTACTGAAGACGTCCGGCCACCACAGTAGTCATGTTACAGAACTGCATCTGAAAAGTCATGGCAATTCTTTCTTCTGCTGTAAGAAAGCCATCATAATTATGCCTGCTGCTGCTTGACCTTTCCTTGCCGTGTCACCTTGAAAATTATATATCTTGGCTGTTCAGGGTTCGACTGCATGCTTTCTTACTGTTTTTACACAATTAAGGGCACAATCTATGGGTTGCGCAATTGTTAATTCCTTAATTTTTTATTGAAAGTTTCAATAAATCAAAACACAAAAAAATCAAAAAACAAAGAAATGAAATAAGATTAAGTATTACAGTTTTTTACATGAGATTTGAATTTTATTTATTTTTATTTTATTTATTTATTATATTTATACCCCGCCTTTTTTCCTGCAAGGAACCCAAGGCGGCTTACATAATCCTCCTCCTCATTTTTTTTCCCCTCACAACAACCCTGTGAGGTAGGTTAGGCTGAGAGTCAGTGACTGGCCCAAAGTCACCCAGTGAGTTTCATGGCCAAGTGGGGACTAGAACCCGGATCTCCTGAGTCCCAGTCCAACTCTCACCACTACGCCACACTGGCTCTCTATTGATCTGTTACAATAGATACATATGCAATGTGTGTACCCCTATATATTTTATGTATAGCAAGATATACTACTGTTCTTCGGCATAATTATACGTAGAGTTTAACAGAGGCAGACTAAATATCCATATAGGTATTTATCCGTTCGTAGATTATGCCATTGTTAGACAGAAGCCTCAGATGTCGGAAGCTCCTGAGTATCCAGTGCCCTGCTGAGCTGCTGCTGACAGCGATGATTTTCGCCTGTCCGTCCTCACGGGCCCCCTGAGCCAGTCGAGAGTAGTTGTGCTGTTGGGAGCGGGACTGGAGTGGGAGAGGCCATGAGATTCTTGTATCCTGGCCTCTCCCCTCCACGCCCACCCCAATGCCCCTTTCACACCCCTCCGAGGCCGCTTTTGCAACCTCGGAATGCAGGTGTTGCATTTCTTTCCGCATCAGCTGCGAGGGGAGGGATCAGATTCCAAAGTTGTAGCAGGCTTTGGAAGGGGGGTCCCGAAGAATCCTATGGTCCCTGGGATGCTCTTCAGGGGCCATAGCTCTCCCCAGTGACATTCTGCTCCCACCACTGGTACCTAGGGAAGATTTCCTTCTAAGGTTGATCATGACAAAAGACCATAAACAACTTTTCACATTTAAAAACATTTCACTTGTCTTCCAGCTAGGCAGAGGTATGTGCCTCCTTGTGTGTCCGTGTTTATGTGTTAGTTCATCTTGCCTTTCGTGTGGCCTTTGCAAATGTCTAACGATAATTTTGAACACAGTACTACCAAGTCAGACCATTGTTATATCTCAGTACCGTCTACACCAGGGGAAGGGAACCAGTGGGGGTCCAGATGCCCTTTCACCCCACCCCACTACAGGCTAGATGATGTAACAGGGCATGCTGCTGTTATGCTACAAACCGCATCCTCCCGATGGGGGAAGGCACAGCACAGGCAAAGCACTTAGTGTGCTGCTCACCCTCCTAATTGGGAGGGTAAGCGGCCTGCTAAGGGTAATCCCCCTGTTATCTCCAATCATTGACAGGAGATAACAGGGATTCTTCTCTCCAAGCCTTCAGTAGCCTCCAGGGGGGCTTGGGGAGGGAAATCAGTGATCAGAGATAAGAGGGATTCCCGCCCCCTTCCTAAGCCCCCCCCCCCCAGTAGACTCCTGGCTTGGGCAGAGGGTGGGACCTATGGAGGGAGCTAAAACCTCTACAGGCCAGATGGAGAATGGCTGTCGGCTGGATTAGGTCCACAGACCAGAGGTTCCCCTCCATTGGTCCACACTGACTGGCAACAGTTTTCCAGGGCTTCAGACGGGGGTCTTTCCCAACCTTCCTGTTTTCTTATTCAGATGTCCTTCTGTATACAATCAACACATGAGTTGCTAGCTCCATTTGTAACATTCCCAAAATTGCTAGGTGCTATGTAATAGATTTAAATACATTGCCTTATTTTTCACATTAATATCAACAGCTTCTCCAATTGTTGGCACAGACTTTCTCTAGGTCTATGCTCAGCATTGTTTCCAGTGAAGCCCTGCTAGTTAAAAAGTTCCTATTTAACCCCTTATTTCTTCCAGTCTCCCTCTTTCCCTTCCAAAAGCAGAGGCAGTTTTCCTCCAATTTCATCTCTAGCTTTTTCTAATTCTTAATTGTTGCTCATGTGCCTTGGTTTCCCCCCAGCATGAAATAAGCACCAAATTAATGCAATATTTATTTATTTATTATATTTATACCCCACCTTTTTTCCTGCAAGGAACCCAAGGCGGCTTACATAATCCTCCTCCTCTCCATGTTATCCTCACAACAACCCTGTGGGGTAGGTTAGGCTGAGAGGCAGTGACTGGCCCAAAGTCACCCAGTGAGTTTCATGGCCGAGCGGGGACTAGAACACGGATCTATATATATCACCTAGGAATTTGACTTTCAAATGATAGTTTCCAGTAGCCACAGTCCAGTCCTTTCAGTGTGAGGAGCATTTATGTCCATGACATGACAAACGTATCTTGGAGTTGGCCGGATTCAAGAAGTAGCTTGATCTGGTGGTGGGGATGATAGGTGTGTGTGTGTGTGTGTGTGTGTGTAAGGGGAGGGATGGTTTTGCGGTCTGTGGGGAAAAGAATGATAGTGCAGAACTTGATTAGTGTTTATCAGGAATTGTAGCCAAAGTTTATTTTTCCTAAGGCAGTATGATCAATAGTCTTTGCAATTAGAGTTTTTCCATGCCCTTAAACTGCCATTTAGCAATGGTGCATTAAACTAGCACTGTGTTGAATTTTTTTATCTAATGAATTTTAATGAATTTTCAACCATTCATGCGGGGGGGGGGGGTAAATGTTCAGTAAATGTTTAGGAGCATTCTAATGCTAGATTTATCCGTACAATAACCTCCTCAACCCAAAAAGAAGCAACCACTGGGCATTGCCAAAATATATGTGTAAATGAAGCATTCACAGTATTACACCTCCAACAGTTAGTTGTCTTAGACAAACCCTTATTAAAAAGACGCTGTGGTGTCCAATAAACATGAAACAAAAGTTTTTGCTGAATAAGACGTAACCTAAGGTCCACAGACCCTTCCGAAATGGATGCAAAAACAATGTTCCATTGATTAGGCAAGATATGACCCTCTAATTCCCTATTCCATTTATCTTTAAGACTCTGTGTATCATACTTATTTACTGATAAGCATTTATAAACATGAATCATAGGTCGATATAACTGCTCAGCCTCAATCAATGCATCTAATAGTGAAGGAGGCTCTGAAGCTGAAAAAGCAGCCGGACCAAACCTAGATTCTAACAAATGTTGCAATTGCAAGTATTGCCATTCAGCTGAGGCAGGCAAGTTATATTTAGTACGCAAAGCTGAAAATGACAAAAACTCATCATCGACACTCACTAACTGATCCAAAGTAAAAATCAACCTGTCTGCCCAAGTCCACCACAGGAATGTTTTCTTACCAATTTTTAAATCCGGATTACCCCATAAAGTCAGTTTAGCATAAGAAAATGGGTCAAACTGTAATTGACGAGATATAATACGCCACATCTCTCTAACTGCCCTAATTGTTGGAGGCACCCTGTCTGTTTTAGTATAGCGAGATCCTAATACCATCCATTTAGGGAGAGGATCCAGAGCAGTGAAGGCGAACCTTTTTGAGCCCGAGTGCCCAAACTGCAACACAAAACCAATTTATTTATTTCAAAGTGCCAACACTGCAATTAAACCTGAATACCAAGGTTTTAGTGCAAAAGACTGCTCCGCCTGCAGCGACACGCCCTCCGCCCCACCACTCGGACTGGCCACAGCCACACCAGTGCCCAGTACCTCAAGGGAGGCCCGGGCTCCAGAAACCAGGCCAAGCCAAGTTGACCCGCAGGTGCTCCTCGCAGCAGCCGGCACTGCAGACAAGCCCCCCCGGCCCCGAGGCACATGGCGCACTGCATGGGGCATGCTGGGAGTTCTAGTCCAACACACCCAGAGGGCACCAGGTTGGGGAAGGCTGTGCTAACATCTCAGGAGCTCAAACTGAGCCTGTGGCCTCATGGCTACCCACCGTTTACTCGGAAGCAAGTCTCACCAAATTTAGCGGGGCTCACTTCGTGGTGGGGTGAGCCACTTTCACAGCACCTTCCTCTGTATGTTTACTCAGAAGTAAGTCCCATTGTGTTCAATGGGGCTTATTCCCAGGCAAGTTAGCATAGGATTGCAGCCTTAAGCGACCCCCTCTCCCCCTCCCATGAGGAAGGGAGTCTACGGATTTCCCCAGCGAGTAACGCCACGGCCACCTGGACCTTCAGGCCTGCTCTTCAAAGTCTCAGCCCGCCCCTTCCCTCAGTTCCTGCAGGTGAATAATAGCACGCTGACCCTGCCTATGAGGATGAAGTGATAAAGGGGGAGGGCAGTGAAACTACAGGAAACCGCAACCAGCACCATCGCCACCGCCTCGCCTCACAGCGACCAGTCTGCCTTCGTCTCCCCTCCCGCAGCTGTGAAGCCACCAGCACTTTCTCCAGCAGCGGCAGTGGCGGCGTGCGCTGTGCACCTCTCGCTCCACTCCTGCAGCCTGCCCCTCTCCGCGGGGACTTTTGTTGTTCTTTCTCTCACCTCAGGGAAGGGCGCTCGGTGGGTGGGGCGGTCATGCAACTCCCTGTGCAAAGAGATTGAGAGAGAGAGAGAGAGAGAGAGAGAGAGAGAGAGAGAAGTGTGTCTCCGGGCAAGCGAAGTAATTGAATTCTGCACCGCCTGGGCTGAGAAAGAGCAAGGGAGAGAGAGCGCGTGTGCGAAGGCGCACCCGCGTTCCATTCACTCAGGATGCAAAGAGCAGGTGGGTCCGGAGCGGGCGCTCCCGCCTCCCCTTCCCCCGTTCGCCACGTCACGGCCTGAGCCCACGTGGGGCGTGACGCCGACGACGGGGAGCATTGGCACCGCCCAGCGGCGACCTGATGTCGTTACTGCCGCCGGCCGCAGCAAAAGGCGCTCCCAGCCAGCCGACAGCCTCTCCAGCTGGGCGGTCTCAGCTGCGGGAGGGGAGACGAAGGCAGACTGGTTGCTGTGAGGTGAGGAGGAGGCGGTGGTGCTGGTTGCGGTTTCCTGTAGTTTCGCTGCCCTCCCCCTCTATCACTTCATCCTCATCCTTCATCCCCTTTATCACTTCATTACTCCAGGCCAGCCTGCCCCGCCCCAGGAGGACCTTCTCAGCCCTTCCCCAGCAGAGGCGGCAGCCTTAGGGATGCTGGGCGACACGTAGCAGGCAGGAGCAGCCGCTCTGCCTGCTTCTGTCCTTCGGTGGCTTCGCCCCCCTGCTCTCAAGCTCTGTGCGAGGGCTGGCGACCTATGGCTCACGTGCCCACAGAGAGGTCCCTGCGTGCCAGCTGTGGCACGCGTGCCATAGATTCGCCTTCACTGATCCAGACACAAGGACTCCAAAACTGACCAAGGTGGATAATCTAATCTAAGTGGAAAAGACCAGAATTTAGAACTAGTCAACAGATAAGCCCGATGATATAAAGCGAGATCTGGAAAACCAAACCCACCTTTAGTTGCAAGTTGTGTTCTTTTCAAAGAGATTTGTGGAGGCAAGGAACCCCAGAAAAATTTACGAAACAAAGCAATACTCTGGTTTCTCTTCAGATCGTATAAATCTTTCGCCTTTTACTAAAGCATTAACTTTTTAACTTTTGTATTTTTCTATTTTTGTTTTAATTGTATGAGTTTTAAAGGCTGTGAGCCGCCTTGGGTCCCAGTGTTGGGAGAAAGGCGGGATACAAATAAATATAATAATAATAATAATCATAAAAAATAATGTTTTTGAAAATAATTGCCAAGTATAAATACAGGAATCCCACGTAAAACATATACAATCCTTGGTAGGCTTGGATCCTAAGATAAGTTAACTTAAGGAAGTTCATGGAGCAGGTGTTTTGTGTCCCCTCCTTCCCTGAAGCCACCTGCGTGAGCCCCACCCAAAACTCTCTCAAGTTGGTCAGGGGGCCTTCCTGAACAATGCAGGAAGGGGTGTAGAGGGGAAACTATCCTTCCATTAATTTCCTTACGTTTACTTACCTTAGGCTCCAAGCCCGATTCAGGGGCAATTCACCCCTTGCCCCAGTAGTCCCCACCCCGCATTGTTCAGGAAGGGCCCCCGGTGGCATTTTGTGGAGCAGAGATCTCTACAGGAACCTTTTCTCTCTCTCTCTCTCTCTCTCTCTCTCTCTCTCTCTCTTTTACTTTTGATGAGCAATTTGGCATATCACCTATTGTTATAGAGATCTATTTTGGGAATCTTGAATTACAGATAAGACATTTTTGGGCAATTGTTTGACCTTAAATTTACCTGAGCTCCACCCAAGTGTTCTGCAAAGGACTGCTTTACAAACACCCCTGTCCCACAATGAATGCTCATTTCTAGTCTCATTTCTTATCCAGGTAATACAATATGTCTTACATCATACACATCATTTATACAGGCTTGTGGCTTACGCTGGCTCAGCTTGTCTGAGCGTGGAAAGCTAAGCAGGGTCAGGCCTGGTTATTACTTGGATGGGAGACCCCTCCTCTAGTTTCCTGCATTGAGCAGGGGGTTGGACTCGATAGCCTTGTAGGCTCCTTCCAACTCTATGATCTATGAAATCTATGAAATCTATATAAAGGCTTGCAACTGTTCTTTAAACCACAGGATAAAGCCAGTAAACTCATCTTCGTGGCCTAGGTAGCAACTTCCTAGGTGAAAGATACAAATAACAAGTTCAATAATACCTTGGATTGCAAGTAACTTGGTTTGAGAGCATTTTGCAAGACAAGCAATTTTTTAAAATAAATTTTCACTTGATAAACGAGCAAGGTCTTGCAATACAAGCCTGTAGGGATGTAACCACTTGCCTCGAGCGGGCGTAGCGGGCCGAAATCGGCCCCGCTCATGCCCGCCAGAGGCTCGCTTTGATATAAGAGTGTTTTGGATTACAAGCATGGTTCCGGAACGAATTATGCTCTCAATCCAAGGTATTACTGTAAAAGAAATAATTACCTTTTAAATGTGAAATTAATTTGAGTGACAAATAAGGATTTTTTAAACAATCATGACCATCTGTTGCACTTGACTTTAATAAACACGTATCTGTTATATTCTGTTTCCAATCTTCTGGGGAGAGCGTCTGCACTTATGTACCAAAATGGCAACAGGTAGATATCAGCAGACTTGAAAAGAAGTACAAGAAATGTTTAGTGGGGAGATGGACCCAGAGAGGACTGAGTATGCTTAGTTACACAACATGTGGATGGAATCTTGGAGGGGAAAAAAGAAAACTGGGTAGGAAAGAGAATGAAATAGAGTGCCTGGAAAAGAAGGAGAAAGGAAGATAGACACACACACACACAGAGGCAGTCCCCAGGTTACGAACGAGATCTGTTCTTAAGAATGTCTTTAAGTCAAATTTGCACAGCATTCTATGCGATATAATCGGCATTTACGCAAATTGCGTAGTATACTACACTATGTACTCTACGTAAATGATGTAACGCCGGGGAACCCAGAAGTCCGTTCTTAAGTATGGGTTGTCTGTAAGTCAGACGTTCTTAACTCGGGGACTGCCTCTGTGTGTGTGTGTGTGTGTGTGTGTGTATACAGTCATGCCTTGGATTGAGAGCATAATTCGTTCCAGAAACGTGCTTGTAATCCAAAACACTCTTATATCAAAACGAAATCCCCCCAAAAAATTTGTACAGAGATTTTTAATTTAAGCCGTACTACAGTACTTGTATTGCAAGACGTCGCTTGTATATCAAGTAAAAAATAAATAAATAAATATTTAAAAATTTACTTGTCTTGCAAAATGCTCTATAACCAAGTTACTTGCAATCCAAGGTAGTATTACTATATATATTTAAGTATTACTTATATATATATATATATATATATATATGAAATAGATGGAAAAAACCATTCCTGGCCCACTGTACAAAGCTATTTTTAAATGTCGCCAGGGACGGAAGTGAAAGCTGCATATAGAAATCAATGGAGAAATCTGACTTTTTAATGCTGCTGGGGCTGAGCACCAGTATGTTCACATACCAAATCCAAAATCTAAATGAATTCCTGTACTTTCTAACTTGGTTCTTACTTAGTTTGAAACTTCTAAAAAAAATTTTTTTGCTAATGCAAATTCCAAAGCAGACATGGTTCATTTCTGTTCCCCTGTTGCAAGTTAAAAGGGAAAAATTGACTTATGACAACTGGGGATGCATGAGAATTTCATTTTTGCTTGCAAAACATGTGAGCATGCTTTGTTCAAAACCCTGATTGCAAACATATTTGCAAATTGCTGGACATTTGCTCATGTTGAATCTGCGCAACTTTCCAGATCAATTTTGTACAAATTTCCTAATCTGAGCAAATTTTCCCTGCGGACTGAAGCAAGCAGTGATTGCAAACAGGAACAGGAATCGGGACAAGCAGTGAGACAATGTCTGGCGAATCCTAGTGATGACCTAGTCCTGATCTCTATATGCCTGCATACACCAGTTGCTGTGGCAAAGCTAAGCAGGAACCGGAAGCCTTTTATAGGGCTTCCTGTGGGTCCCAGCTGGTCTTCATGAGTGGACTGCTCTAGTTCTGTGAGCACCTACAAGTCTGGTGCTAGTCCTGCAAGTATTTGAGGGTAGCCTTGCCTGCCTTCTCCATCAAGCCACCAAGTGGAGCTGCAGCACTGAGCCAGCGGAGCAGATCCTGACATACAGGTCAGACTTTGGGTAGATTGGGCTGAAACTGAGAGTTGCTTACTACATTATATTTTTATCCATTGCATTTATCCTTACATTGCAAGTTGGACTGAGAGAGTAGTATACAACAACGCTGAACTGTAGTTCACTATTAATATTGAAGGCCAGAGAGCTGGGCACCTCACTTTAAGAAGGACATAGACAAACTGGAGAGGGTTCAGAGGAGGGCAACAAGGATGATAAAGGGACTGGAAACAAGGCCCTATGAGGAGAGACTGAAAGAACTGGGCATGTTTAGCCTTCAGAAGAGGAGACTGAGGGGGGATATGATCGCACTCTTCCAGTATTTGAAGGGATGTTACACAGAGGAGGGCAAAGATCTCTTCTCGTTCATCCCAGTTTGCAGGACACGGAATAATGGGCTCAAGTTACAGGAACCTAGATTCCACCTAAACATCAGGAAAAATTTCCTGACTGTCAGAGCAATAAGACAATGGAATCAACTACCTAGGGAGGTGGTGGGCTCTCCCAGTCTGGAGGCATTCAAGGTGCGGCTGGACAGACATCTGTCAGAGATGCTTTGACCTGGATTCCTGCATTGAGCAGGGGGTTGGACTCGATGGCCTTGTAGGCCCCTTCCAACTCTACTTTTCTATGATTCTATGATTCTACTTAAATTGCCTCCCTCAGACCTTCTCCCAGGCCAAACCAAGCACTCTGTTACATGCCAAAGCTTCATGCTCCATTTACTTGCATGTAGACTGGTTATACTTTTTAAATGTTAAAAAGTGTTTTTAATTGCACATGAAGTAAGGCCCAGCTAGAGCAAGGACACCTGTCTCTAATGTTAATTTTCTGTGTTTTTTTAAACCCCCTCAGCTACAGACCCAGGCACACACACCAGGGATGCACTGCAATGTTTAGTCGCAGGGCTCTGCTTGTCCATTTATATTTACCAATGGACTGGGTGCCTTGAACAAACACTTAAAACCTTTGGACAAAATTAAGCACTCCTAGTAAACACTCCCTATCATACAATTATACAAGTAAGTACTGCAAACTTTCCATCGGACACTTATTCTAGCTTAGCAAACCGGATGTCAAATGGCTGGTGTCCTTAGGTGGTTACCCAAGGCTTTGAAGTGTATGCTTTTTTATATATATGGAAGAGTCACTGGGGCCAGTCACTGACTCTCAGCCTAACCTACCTCACAGGGTTGTTGTGAGGATAAAATGGAGAGGAGGAGGATTGTGTAAGCCGCCTTGGGTTCCTTGCAGGAAAAAAGGTGGGGTATGAATATAATACATACATACATACCATACATACATAAATCATCTTCTGCAGCCCAGATGAGTTTGTCAATTGTTAGCAGGCAATGCAACATAGTCTGTCCTCATTTTTGCTCTGCCATTGTGAGATTTTGTGTGTAAATGTAAGATTGGCCAGGAATGAGATGGAAGTGTAAGCAATTCCTAGTCCAGGCAGAAGCCTCCCTAGATTTTTATCCAGCCTGGAGCCACTGTAAATAGGGCCAGGTATAGAGCCTGCTCACTGTAGCGGACGGGACCCCTCACTCCAAAGCCCACACCCTCAGTGTGTACTTCGCTCTCACCAAGTGCTCCCTTGTATGGGTCACTTCAGACTTGAAGCTGTCTTCTTAAACTGCGTTAGCCGATTATGTGTCTTAGGTCTTATATGTAGCTGTTCACCCACGTTTGTTTGTCTTTATTAAGAGCAGTTTGTTTTATTTGATTACTTGAAGCAGGGTGCCCCTCCGTTAATTCACTTCTTACTTTCCTGTCCACCAGTCAGACTCTGGAGAATTAGAACTTTGAATAAAAAGATTGATTTATTGTTCTAACAAAGTCTCTAAACTGATATTCAACTCAGGCACAGATAACTTGGATTTTCAACAGTTAATTCAAACTTGTTCTTTGCTTAGATTCAGGTTAAAGGCAGGCAGATGTTATACAGTGCTCTTTGTATCAATTTGGCTTGGTTACTTGAAAGTTACAGTATCAGACCAGGGAACTTAACTGTCCCTCTCACTAGTCCAGAGTTTCTCCTTCTTCCTCAGACAGAAGGTCCTTCACTCCCTAAGTGGAGACTCCTGTGAACTGTTCTCTACTAACACCTTCATGTTTGCTCTCTCACAACTTAGTACTAGATTTCCTGTCTGAACTCTTCTCTTCAGTACCACCTTTCCCTGCCTACTCTACTAACCTTCCACTCCCTCTCTCACTCCAACCCACTCTCTCCCCAACTGACAACCAACTCCCTTAACTGTCAACTCCCTGGGGTTCTATGCTCTCGGCTTCAACCAATCAGAGCCTCTGGAATGTTCAGGTTGGCCCCTCCCTGGGCTTCTGCCTGTCACTCCGCCACACTCACTTCATTCCTTCTGTTGCCTTTGTTTGAGGCATCTCTTTGCTTTCTGGTATTCCCCTCTTGTAGACCATGTCATGGGTGGGCAGACTTCTGGCTTGCAGGATCTACTTACTGTATATACTCAAGTATAAGTCGAGTTTTTCAGCACATTTTTTGTGCTGAAAAATGCCCCCTCGACTTATACTTGGGTCAGCGCACTTATACTGGAGGCAATAAGTTTTCCCAGTTTTTTGGGGTGAAATTAGGGGCCTCGACTTATATTAGGGTCCACTTATACTTGAGTATATACGGGTAGTTGTTGTTTTTTTACTAGAACCCCAAGCCATGGTGGCTTGAGAATGCTGGGAGTTGTAGGACTTTTTTTCTAAACATGCGTAGGATTGCGCCCTTAGAATTAAAGAATTCTGAGCCCAGGAATTAGTTGAGTAGCCGAACAGAATGGAACCACACAAATCCACCCTTGGTTACTCCAACCTTTTTTCATTTCTACAGTATAATTTAGGACAAGGGGGAGTCAGTTACCGTAGTTGCTGCTTTTGTAAAACAGTTTGGAGTCAGAAATCCTTGCCAATCCACTGCAAATGACCCAGATATCTACCTTATGCCCACTCTTGGTCCATGTAGTCTGCTTATGCCCAGGAGAATCTATTCTGCAGAGAATTCATGTTTTATCTGACATGGGGCCTTAAGACCCCAGTCAAGTGTAGTTAGTGGCAGAACAGGGAGACATGTGCTGATAAGTGCCAAGGCAAGTCTTCTTTGGAAATAACTTCGGTTTCTTCTGAATGCACTGAACTAATATGTCCCTAGCCATTTGGACTTATGTAGATGAGTATCTACTAAACAGGGCCTTGAGACATAGATAAGTAAAAAGTCTGGCTGAATGATAAGTTCAGGTAAACGTGAGGCAGCCCAAACGTGTCTTCTTGTCATCAGCAAGCTTCCTGAAGTCAACACTTAAGCCTCTTGCTGTCTTATTTGCAAAAACATTTGCTTTGAGGCTTGCGAATTGCAGTGGAAATGCTGTTGATTTCCAGATCCAGGCTTACCGAAAGGCTTCCGTCTACTCTTTTTGTCATCCCTCATTCCCCACCCCCCACCCCTGAATATTTGCTTATGTCACCATTGATTGCAATTGGCATAGGAAAAGCCCTCGGGCCAGACAAGTGTCTCTTCTCTTTTTTACTTTCTCATTGCAGTTGTCGTAAGGTTGACCTGCGTTGCAATCTTAAATGTGCCTTTCCTCGTTTCTGGCGTTATTCCAGAAATAACTCAACATTACTGCTCTAAAGGCACAAATACGGCAGCACACAGTGCCAGGAATAGTTGGGAGCTGCCAAAGCAGCTGTAGCTTTGAAGCAGAAGAGCACGGCCAAACCTTCCCAGCGAAATCCCCTAGAGCCCCTCCAACAAGCCTCCAGAAATCTACACCTGTAGCTCCCTAGGTATGCCATGTAACACAGCCTTCCCCAACCTGCTGTCCTCCAGATGTGTTGGTCTACAATGCCCATCATCTCCCAGCTGATGTAACACATGGGGCAACTGTCTGGATAGGATGTTAATTGTGTGAAGTGGAGAAGGGAGAATTAAACTCCCTCAAAAGCTGTCTCTCTTTCAGAAGCTGCTCTTTGTATTTCAAGGGAAGCCTCCAAATAGCAGCTTCGGGGAGGTGATTTTTGTTTGGACAGTGGCAGGAGGGGAGAGAGAGAGTTAAACTCCACCTCCCATGGCCCTGAGACTGCTCAGGTTTCCCCGCAGCTGTCCTTCTTAAAAGTACCCTGTAAAAATTGCATTCACACAACTAACATCAGGTCTAGTTGGGTCCTGAGACAAGTCTTACTACTGCCAGTGACATAGGGAATTCTGTAGTTTATGCTGAACTTAGTGGTGAGGTGGTTGTTGTTGTTGTTGTTGTTGTTGTTGTTGTTGTTATTATTATTATTATTATTATTATATTTATATTTATTTCTATACCGCCCAGTAGCCAAAGCTCTCTCATTATTTGCTACTCATTATTTGCATATCACTTACGGTATTTTTCATGTGTCAAGTTTTGTTAGGTTGCTGAGTAAGTTCACAGACCTGTAAAAGTACAATTGCATTTTATTTATTATTTAATACATTTTTATACCACCCAATAGCCGAAGCTCTCTGGGCGGTTTACAACAGTTAAAATCATAAAATACAATATAAAATATAAAATTTAAAACCACAGATTAAAAACAAACAGCAGAGCTAGCAGCAGCAGTTACAATAATGGAATTAAAAACAACTACAAGATTAAAATGATTAAGATGATTGAAATAATTGAAATAATTAAAATGATTAAAATGCCTGGGAGAACAGAAAGGTCTTCACCTGGCACTGGAAAGAATACAAAGTAGGCGCCAGGCGAACCTCTTTGGGGAGCTCATTCCATAACCGGGGTGCCACAGCAGAAAAGGCCCTCTTCCTGGTAGCCACCTGCCTCACTTCCTTTGGCAGGGGCTCTCGGAGAAGGACCGCTGATGCAGATCTTAGTGTCCTGGCAGGAACATATGGGAGGAGACGATCCTTCAGATACCCTGGCCCCAAGCCATTTAGGGCTTTAAATGTTAGCACCAGCACTTTGAATCGGGCCCAGAAACAGACTGGCAGCCAGTGCAGATGAGAAAGCACTGGCATAATATGTTCTCGTCGGCCAGTCCCGGTTAATAATCTCGCTGCCCTATTTTGGACCAGCTGAAGTTTCCGGACTGTTTTCAAAGGCAGCCCCACGTATAACGCATTGCAGTAATCCAAACGAGAGGTTACCAGAGCATGGATAACTGTAGCTAGGCTATCTCTGTCCAGATAAGGACGTAGTTGGTATATCAGCCTAGGCTGATAAAAGGTGCTCCGTGCCACCGAGTTCACCTGTGCTTCGAGTGACAGTTGGGGATCCAAGAGCACCCCCAAACTACGAACCTGATCCTTCAGGGGGAGTGCAACCCCATCCAGAACTGGTTGAATATCACTTAGCCGGGCAGATGAACCACCCACTAACAGTACCTCCGTCTTATCTGGGTTGAGTCTCAGTTTATTAGCCCTCATCCAGTCCATTACTGTGTCCAGGCACTGATTCAGAACAGCCACTGCCTCACCTGGATTAGATGAAAAGGAGAGATAGAGCTGGGTGTCATCTGCATATTGATGACACCTCAGCCCACACCTCCGGATAACCTCTCCCAGTGGTTTCATGTAGATGTTAAACAGCATAGGGGATAAAATAGAGCCCTGTGGCACCCCATGGCATAACTGCCAAGGGGCAGAGCAGTAATCCCCCAGCACCACCTTTTGGAATCGGCCGCCCAAGTAGGATTGGAACCACAGTGCCTCCAACTCCCAACCCAGACAACCTATCCAGAAGGATACCATGGTTGATGGTATCGAAAGCGGCTGAGAGGTCCAAGAGAATCAACAGGGTTGCACTCCCCCTGTCCCTCTCCCAGCAGAGGTCATCCCACAGGGCGACCAAGGCAGTTTCCATTCCAAAACTAGGCCTGAATCCAGATTGAAATGGATCTAGATAGTCCGTTTCATCCAAGAGTGCCTGGAGTTGACCAGCAATCACCCGCTCAAGCACCTTGCTCAGGAATGGGATATTAGCTACCGGCCTGTAGTTATTAACATCATCTGGGTCCAGGTTAGGCTTTTTGAGGAGTGGCCTAATCACCGCCTCTTTCAAAGAGGCTGGCACCACTCCCTCTCTCAAGGAGGTGTTTACAACCTCCTGGACCCAGCCGGCTATCCCCTCCTTATTTGATGTAATAAGCCATGACGGGCAAGGGTCAAGCACACAGGTGGTCGACCGGACTTGGCCAAGCACCTTGTCCGCATCCTCGGGCCTCAATAACTGAAATTTACTGGTTTTGACAATCTGCTTTTTAAAAAAAATACACCAAAAGATCAAGGGCTCTACATTGAATGCAGCAAGTGTGATTGCTACAGTTATCCTGCTATTTCCCATAGCAAACATGCCAAGTGTGGTTAAAGGATATATGTGTTTTTGTGCATTTATGAGCCTCCTTGACTGCTAAGACCTTTGGAAACCCTGCTCAGCGGGGATAGTCAGTGGTATATAAATCTATAAAATAAAATATAGAATAGGAAAGATTTGCAATGGCCTGGCTATTTTGGGAAACTGAAATAACTGTAATAACACTCTGTGAAACTGGAATACAATCCTCGAAACTTGGAGGAACACGGCCATCCTATGGAAGGTGGGAAGAGCACGGAGGTGAGCTTCGCCTTCGTGCTCCTCCCACCCTGCAAAATACTTAGACAGCCGATTTCAGCCATCTAAGTCTGGTGTTTCAGAGCGGGAGGAAAGGAGGCTGAGGCACCGACAGGATACCTCATATCTTAGGATCATAGTATCATAGAGTTGGAAGGGGCCTGCAAGACCATTGAGTCCAATCCCCTGCTCAATGCAGGAAACTAGAGGAGGGGTCTCCCATCCAAGTAATAACCAGGCCTGACCCTGCTTAGCTTTCCACGCTCAGACAAGCTGAGCCGGCATGAGCCGCAGGCCTGTATCTTGGGGGTGTCTGTTTCCTCCCCTCTCTGCCCCCCGGAATACCCACAAAATCCTTTCTCCAGGATCGTGTTTGCGACCTTGAAGAAGCAGACGGTGCGGTTCTTTCCATGCCAGCTGCAGAGTGGGGGCACTCCAACATCAGAGACGCAGTATGAAGTTGGATCAATTTTCTGACCTTGTAGCTGGGTCTCCGAAAAATCCTATAGCTGTCTAGATGTGGTCTAGTGGCCATAGGATTGCACTGCCCATGTACTATTTACATTTAAACATTTCTATAGTGCCTTTCAGTCAAAAGATTCTGCTTATCTCTAACTGAATATGTGGCGTTCACTTTGGGATATGAAATTACAGATAGTTGCAGAATTCTTACTAGACATAACTTGCTTCTCTTTAGACTGGGGGAGGAGCAAGGATTTTATTTACTTCATCTCCAGAATTGAGGTAAGGACTTCCAAGCTTGCACTCTGCAAAAGAAAAGGACCAACCACACTTCTGTTGGGGCTAGGGGGTAAAGCAGGTTATCAACGAAGACCCTAAGTGGGTGAGCAGGATCATCTGGGCAAAGACCCTACTTTAAAGCCCTAAATAGTCTTGGTCTGAGATATTTAAAGGTAATTACCAGCACTTTGAATTGCTCTCAAAAAGTCTAGAAGCCAGTGTAGGTTGCACAATAGTTGTTGCACGCTTAGAAGAACATAAAAGCTGTGCTGGATCAGATGGAAGGCCTAACTAGTCCAGCATTCTGTTCCCATAGTGACCAACCACATGTCTGTGGGAGTCCACAAGCAAGACATGAGTGCAATAGCACCCTCCCACTCATGTTCCCCAGTAACTGGTGTACATAGGCACACTGGCTCTGATACTGGAGGTAGCATATAGCCATCATGATTAGTAGCCATTGATAGCCTTATCCTCCATGAATTTGTCTAATCCTCTTTAACAGTCATCCAAGTTGGTGGCCATCACTACATCTTGTGATAGCAAATTCCATAGTGCTGTGTGAAAAAGTACTTCCTTTTATTTGTCCTGAATCTCCCGCTACTCAAAACTCTTGATTGAAGGATTTTGCAGCAGGTGTAATTTCTGAACACTTTGCAGTGGCAGCCATATAGAGTGTGGTGTCATAATATAACCTGGATGTGACCATGATGTGTGTGACAGCGACCAGACCTACTTTTTCCAGGAAAGGGTGCATGCAGCTAGTATGCAAGCCAAAGTTGGGCAAAAGCACTCTGGCTGTTATATCATGTAATTACTTTTATGGAAGGAATTGGAATGGGGTGGACACACACAAAAAGTATGAAGATCTAAAATGCTTGGAGTAGTGTCCATAATAGCAAGAAACATTGCCAGACAATGGGAGGATGTTTATTTTTTAATGATATATTCTTAATGTAGCTATGTCCAAAACAGTGGTTACAATTTAGAGGTGGAGATGGTCCTCAAATGTATATAAAATACAGAACCTTTTGTAGTAAGGTAAGTCATTACAATAATTTCCCTTAATCTTTTACCCTTTTTGCAACTGAGGCTTCTCATAGCATCTGTTCTAGATTGTTGAGCCTTCTTTGATTTAAGTTTTGACCTTTTGATTTGTGGGTAAAATGATCTAGTTCTGTGGAAATGCAAGCCCTTTTGTGGAGGAGTTTGTCATTGCATCAAAACTTGGCATGAATATGAGTGCTAAGAAAACAGGCTGTTTGTTTCCTGGGGAAACTATTCTATATGCTAACTTTGCTTTTATGTGCAGTACCCTCCTAGATTAAGTGATTTAGTTTAGCTTGGCCTAAGGCAAAACGTTTCAGGATATTTTAAAAGATCCTGGTATCAGATAAACACTTGGAAAATAATGGTAGGCTTTTTCAGTTTTTGCTACCTTATCAGTTGACCTTGCTATCTTCATTATATTTTATACATTTAAAAAGCTCTTCATATGTGTTATTTTGGATTATCTTGAATTTTGGATTATTTTGAATTATATTTGAATTATTTATTTATTTATTTATTTATTTATTACATTTATACCCCACCTTTTTTCCTGCAGGGAACCCAAGGTGGCTTACATAATCCTCCTCCACCTCCTCTCTGTTTTATCCTCACAACAACCCTGTGAGGTAGGTTAGGCTGAGCGTCAGTGACTGGCCCAAAGTCACCCGGTGAGCTTCATGGCCGAGCGGGGACCAGAACCCGGATCTCCCGAGTCCCAGTCCAACACTCTAACCAGTACGCCACACTGTGTATTTATTATATTCTGTTGTTTTATGGAGGTGTAAACCACTTCAGGATTTGTGCAAATGAGAAGCAGTATAAAAATATTGAAGAGATGATGATGATGATGATGATGATGATGATGATCCCACCTTAGATTTCATAGATCATAGAGTTGGAAGGAGCCTACAAGGCTATCGAGTCCAACCCCCTGCTCAATGCAGGAAACTAGAGGAGGGGTCTCCCATCCAAGTAATAACCAGGCCTGACCCGGCTTAGCTTTCCACGCTCAGACAAGCTGAGCCAGCATGAGCCACAGGCTTGATTTGGTTCTGTGCCAATTTATAATTTCTGTTTAAGCTTCTATATAAAGAAGTTGAAATTCGAAAAAGTTTCTAAGCTTATTAACATTATTCATATATTGATCCCTTTAGTTCAACTGAATGTCCTGTCTGGGATGTCTTCTTGAGACATCTTGTTCCACCTTGATTATCTTGGGATCACACTGCGTGTAGAACTGACCTGGGGTGTATAAACGAGACCTAGTTTGGGGAACTGGAAGGAGTTGTTATTTTTCAGATATGCCTTCCTGGGCACTCTGTTCAGCACCAGAATGAGACGGGCATGGAGGGGATTTTCTAGATCTATTTCACTTGGGGGTTTAGGCCTGGTTTTGGCACTGAAACTGTCTTGATCACCTTGTGGGATGACCTTTGCTGGGAGAGAGACAGGGGGGAATGTGACCCCATTGATGCTTTTGGTCCTCTCAGTGGTTTTCTACACCATCAGCCATGATAGCCTTCTGGAGAGGTTGTCTGAGTTGGATGTGGGCAGTACTGCTTTACAGTGCTTCTAATCATACTTGGCTGGCCATTTCCAGAAGGTAGTGCTGGAGGATTTCTGCTTGATCTCATGGCATTTGTGTTTTGGGGTCCCACAGGGTTCCATTTTATCCCCCATGCTATTTAACAGCTTCATGAAACTACTGAGTGTGGTCATTTGCAGATTTATAGTGCAGTGCCATCGGTATGCTGATGACACACAGATCTATCTCTCGCTTTCATCAAATTGGTGCCTGGCTACGGTATTGGACTGGATGCAGACCAATAAACTGATGCTCAGTCCAGACAAGATGGAGGTACTATTAGTGGGTGGTTTGTCTGTCCGGGTGAGTGGTGTTCAACCTGTTCTGGAAGAGGTGGCACTCCCCCTAACAGATCAAGTCCATAGCTTGGGAGTGTTTCTACATCCATTTTTGTCATTAGAGGCACAAGTCTTCTGTGGCACAAAGTGCCTTTTAATAGCTTAGGCTGGTATGCCAGCTACAACCCTATGTGGACAGAGATAGCCTGGCTTCAATGACCCTGTGATGACCACCCCTCACCGTATACCCAGGTGGGGTGTTGCCACCTCACCTAGTGACTGACGACACCTGTTTCATCTCAGGATCTGCCCTGCCACCCAAGTACACCTCCCAGATAGCCAGTGCCTATCACCACACTGCTATGGGATGGCTACCACTACCAAGGCTTTTGTGCCACCCAGTTTGGCAAACTTATTAGAGGCTGTTCTTTCCCACTATTTTATCCCACCTACAGTGGGTTTTTCCCTTCAAGTATGCTGCCACCAAACCCCTCAGTAGCATGTGTCCCTTGCAAGGCACGTTGGGTTAACCAAAGCCTTATGTATAATTATAAATGGAAAACAGACTGCTTTCTCACAAAAAGAACAAGATTTATTTTGGGAACACAGGTAGGAAATCAGGGTCAGGGAACATAAGGGATTAAGGGGTCAAATATGGGTTTCAGGCAAATACAGGTAATTAAATTAGGGATCAGGCCTGTGGCTCACGCTGACTCAGCTTGTCTGAGCGTGGAACGCTAGCAGGGTCAAGCCTGGTTATGACTTGGATGGGAGACCCCTCCTCTAGTTTCCTGCATTGAGTGGGGGGTTGGACTCGATAGCCTTGTAGGCTCCTTCCAACTATATGATCTGTGAAATATGTGAAATCTTTATCTAGAATTATTATTATTATTATTATTATTATTATCATCATCATCATCACCACCACCACCACCACCACCACCATATTGTTCCGAGTATAGGCCGCTCCTGATTTTAAGCCACACCCTTGAAGTTTGATGCTTTTTTTAAAAAAATAAATTTTTAATGAGCGGGGCAGAAAAACCAACATCCTGCTTGTGGTGGCAGCTGCGGGAGAAAGAGGAGGTGGGGCAGCCGCAGTGGCTGCAGCAGGATAGCAGCAGGCCTTGGCCCGGTGCCAGACCCATAGAGATGAGGAGCCACCGCCTGCGTCCAAGCAGAGGAGGAGGAGGAGGGCGGCGAGGTGGCGGTGGTGAGGGCGCGCCGGGTGAGGCATTGCCGAGAAGAAGCCTGGGTGCAGCGGCCTCGGCACACGCCTCTCCGGGGGCGCTGCGGGTCTCAGCCGGGCGCAGAGGCGCCGCGGGAGCCCCCGCCAAGCTGCCGCCCACGCTGCTGCCGCCCACTGCTGCTGCCGCCCACGCTGCTGCCGCCGATGCGTCCAAGCAGAGGAGGAGGGCGACAAGGAGGCAATGGCGGCGGGGCGCCGGGTCAGGGCGCAGCCTGCGGGCGAGGCATCATCGAGAAAAGGACTGAGCGCAGCGGCCTGGGCACGTGCCTCTCTGGGGGTGCCGCGGGTCTCGGCCAGGCCCAGAGGCGCCGCCGCCGCGGGAGCCACCGCCGCCTGCGCTACTGCCGCCGACGCCGAGGAGGAAGAAGGGCCCGGTGGGCCCCACGGCCCATCACCATGGATAGCTCCAAGGTGCGCACCTCGCTCGAGGTGCTCAAGCTCAGCCTGCGGCAGCTGCGCTACAAGGAAGTGAGGGGCAGAGGAAGCGCCTGGCCTGGGAGCAGCCCGCCGCAGGGGATGGACTATGAGTCCCATCGGCCCCAGCCAGCGCGGTGTCCCCTCAGCTGGGCTGGACTACGAGTCCCATCAGCCTCAGCCAGCGCGGTTCCCCCCACAGCTTGGTTGCCCTTGTTTCGTCCCGCGGCACCCCCAGAGAGACAAGTGGGCACATCCCTCCAGCAGGATGTTGTTGTTTTTTGCAGCATCCCGATTATAGGCCGCACCCCTAGTTTAGGGACTCAAATTAGGGGGGGGGAGTGCAGCCTATACTCGGAACAATATGGTATTTCCATTTCTATACCAGCCAATATCCGAAGCTCTCAGAGTGGTTTACAACAATTATAAAATTACATAATAAAATACAATTATACAATAAAAATACAATTTTACAATAAAATACAGTATAAAAAATACAAACAATAAAAACATCAAAAAATTTAGAGAAACATTTACAAAACACTTTTAAAGTGTTTATATAGCACTTTTCACACTTCTAACAGACTAATTTCTCAAACCTTCCTATCTCTCTACCTTCCACCTCCCTTCTTCCAAGTCCAGCTCTTGTTCTCTAACTCCCTTTCTCACTGACTCTAACTCTCTAACTGGCTAACTGCCCCCCCTCTCTTTTTTAAAAAAAGTCCAGTCACTCCTTCCCCAGCCAATCACACACAAGCTGCATCTGAATACAGTCATGCCTTGGATTGAGAGCATAATTCGTTCCGGAAACGTGCTTGTAATCCAAAACACTCTTATATCAAAACGAAATTCCCCCAAAAAAATTTGTACAGAGATTTTTAATTTAAGCCGTACTACAGTACTTGTATTGCAAGACGTCGCTTGTATATCAAGTAAAAAAAAATTATAAATATTTAAAAATTTGCTTGTCTTGCAAAACGCTCTCAAACCAAGTTACTTGCAATCCAAGGTATTACTGTATTCCATTCACTCCAGCTGTCAGTCATACATCCCAGCAGTGCTTTTTTTCTGGAGGAAAGGGTACCGGAACTCTTGGATTACATTTCCTCGGGAGTAGATGGTGATTAAATTGTAATGCAATTAATAGAAGAAAAGGTGCTGGAACTCAGTTCCGGTGAGTTCCACCAGAAAAAAAGCCCTGCATCCCAGACACACTATATACAAACCTCAGTAGGTATTTCTCCTTTAACTAGAACTAGAATTGTTACAGACCCATGCCTTGATAATTTCCCATTTGGATTACTGCAATGGATTGTATGTGGGGCTGCCATTGAAGATTGTCTGGAAGATTCAGTTAGTACAAAATATGGCAGCTGTAGTACTGACTGAATCTGGGTGTTATGATCATGTTATGCCAATATTGTATCATCTTCACTGGCTCCCAGTTTGTTTCTGGGCTTAATTCAAAGTGCTGGTGTTAACTTACAAAGCCCTTCACAGCTTGGAGGCACGTTATTTGAAGGAACGCCTCTTCCCATATATTCCTACCCGAGCCCTGAGATCATCATCAGAAGCTCTGCTCCAAGTGCCCTTGCATGCTGAGGTGACTACTCAGGAATGGACCTTTTCAGTAGTAGCCCCCCAGTTACGGAATGCCCTCTGCAGAGAAGTCCACCTGGTGCCTACTCTGCACCAGGTCGTTTTTAGTCTTTGATGCCTTTTAACCTTCTATATTTCTTCTGCTGTGTTGTGCTTTTAAGTAGTTTTATACAGTATTTGACATTTTTAGTTCATTTGCAACTGTCTATTTTAGCTTCCGCTGATTTTAATTAATTAATGCTTTAAAGGTGCAATCCTATTGCGCCCTTAATTGATTTGTTGTGATGTTGCTTTTTTATGTGCACTAAACCAAGTTGAAATATGTGTATCCTGAATCTAGAGAAATCCTTCTGGGTGACCCACATGCTTGCCACTCTCTGAACTTGCTCCACAGTCACTTCTAATGCACAGGGATGAGAGTTGGTTAATCATACTGTTGCTTAACTCAGGAGGATCTCTTTACACACACATGTACGTTGTCTGATTTCTCATCACATGATTACTCGACATTCAGTGACTGTCTGCTGAATGTGTAAACCGATTTCACTGAAAAGCGGAGATGTCAGGAAATGTGAAAGTTTGAGCTATAGTAGCCTTCCCCACCATCAGTCCTTCCAGTAGCTTGTTTTGGACTGCAACTCCCATCTGCCCCAGCCAGCATGGCCAATGGTCAGGAATGATGGGAATTTTAGTTTAAAAAAACATCTGGAGGGCACCAGGTTGGGGGAAGGCAGAGCTATAGCAGCTATTTCTGTTGTGTGTTTTTTCATAAATGCAAGTAATCACGTATCCAATGGTAAACATACACATTAATTTGGAATTTTTTGGAGCCACTCAAAAATTAGTCAAAATAAAATGTGAACCTGAAAGTTAGCTTCCACTACACTATCTTCTTATTTTGAACTACCGTAGGTGTGAGGCGGAGTACATGGGTTCCAATAGGCAGGAGTGAAACCGATGCATGGCATTTTTAGGGTGTAGTGGTGAGAGTGTTGGACTGGGACTCGGGAGATCCGGGTTCGAGTCCCCTCTCTGCCATGAAACTCACTGGGTGACTTTGGGCCAGTCACTGACTCTCAGCCTAACCTACCTCACAGGGTTGTTGTGAGGATAAAATGGAGAGGAGGAGGAGGAGGATTATGTAAGCCGCCTTGGGTTCCTTGCAAGAAAAAAGGCGGGGTATAAATATAAGAAATAAAATAAATAAATGAATAAATAAATAAATCCTATTCAGGTCTAGATTGCAAAAAGTCCTACAACTCCCAGCATTCCCCAGCTATGCTGGCTGGGGCATGCTGGTAGTTGTAGGACTTCTTTCTTTCTGAACCTGCATAGGATTGTGCTCTTAGTTGACTTCCAACATTCCTGTTCACACTTTCCTAATTTTAATACAGAAAAAGTGCATGTAGAACTATACCAGTGTTGACCTTAACAGTTGTGCATTTTGGGGAGAGAGTACTTTGTTTTGCAAATCCTTCTTAGACTGAGGGCCGGTTCACACGACCCAGGCTGCCGGTGGGGGAGGAACCACAGGGTCATCCGCGGGGTCCGGCAAGGCGCCGCACACGACCGGCGCCCAGCGCACGTGGGCAAACCCCGTAGTTCCCGCACCGCAGTGCGGGCCTCCCGGCGCTAGGGGGTGGGGCCCCGGGATGCCCAGAGGGGCCCTTTGCCCCTACAGGCTGGAGCGGCGGCGGCTCCGGCCGCTCTGGGCTGCCGTCTCTGTGGGGACCCCGCTGGATGGCCGCCCGCTGTTCGGACGCACGGTGACCACACGCGGTAGGGGCTTACCCCTCTACCGACCATGGTCACTTTGTGTGCGTCCCGCCCATGGCTGTCGCGTGGGGGCACCCCCGGTCGACGTGCACACGACACGGGAACCGCGGGAGACTTGCGGTTCCCGTGTCGTGCGAACAAGCCCTGAGTGTGAGCCCCCTCACTTCCTTTTTTCCACTCTGTTTTTCTTCCTCATTCCTCCCCCACTTTCCCCCTTGTTTGTTAATACTTGTCTTCTTTTTTTCCAGCGACAAATCCCACACCTTTCTAGAAATGTGGGTTGGAGATACAGTAATACCTTGGATTGCAAGTAACTTGGTTTGAGAGTGTTTTGCAAGACAAGCAAATTTTTAAATATTTATTTTAAAAAAATTGACTTGATATACAAGCGACGTCTTGCAATACAAGTACTGTAGTACGGCTTAAATTAAAAATCTCTGTACAATTTTTGGGGGGATTTTCGTTTTGATATAAGAGTGTTTTGGATTACAAGCACGTTTCCGGAACGAATTATGCTCTCAATCCAAGGCATGACTGTACAGACATGTTTGTTTCACATTCCCCAGTAGTGTTCTCTCTGGGAGCAAAGCTTAATTTGAACCCTGGCTTCCCAGAGCAGAGCTATTTCAAAGCAGGAGCTCAGCTCTCAAGATATGGAACAATTATAATAAGGAGCTGCTGTGAGTGTTTGCAGAATGTATCTCAACCACTGAGTAATTATAGCAACCAGTGATCAATCATGGGGTGGTAAGGGGAAGGGTTCCCAGGCCAGAGGCTGTGCCTTACATAAAGGGTGGGCAACATTTTTTTTTTCCTGTCGGGGACATCATTATGGGAGACCCCTCCTCTAGTTTCCTGCATTGAGCAGGGGGTTGGACTCGATAGCCTTGTAGGCTCCTTCCAACTCTATGATCTATGAAATCTATTCCACCATGGGTAATCTGTTAGAAGCCACATGCCAGCAGTGGGCGGAGCCAGCAAAAGTGGGTGGATCTTTCTGCCTCCCCCTTCTCTCTCTCTCTCTCTCTCTCCCTCTCTCTCTCTCTCTCTCTCCTTTTTATTTCCTGCCTAGCTGGCTCCCAGGGAAGGGACAGTCAGTGCTTGCCAGAGGTCTGAACTGATTACATGCAGAGGGCATTTGAAATTGGCCTGAGGGCTGCATGAAATTAGGCCAAGCACTGCAGATGTTCTCCCTCCCCCCCCACCTTACATGTAGGCTTGATTTCTGATCATTCTCCTTTAAGCACTGCCTTGAAGTAAGGCAGTGGAATGCTGGGAGGGCAGACAGGGAGAGGCTAGACCACAGTGGTTCCCAACCTTGGGTCCCCAGATGTTGCTGGACTACAGCTCCCAGCATCCCTTGCCATTAGCCATAATGGCTGGGTATGCTAGGAGCTGTAGGCCAGCAACATCTGGGGACTCAAGGTTGGGAACGACAGGGCTAGAGCCTAGCCGTGAGAATAGTATCCTTCTTCTCAGTTCCAAGTTGGTTCCCAGGTACCATCCCTGGGCTTTGCAGATGTCTTTTTTATGCTTGCTCTTGATTTAAATTCATGTCACATGGATTACTCCATCAATCTCTTCCCCTTTTAATCCCACATCTTCGGGAATGTCATGACAATAGCAGTCAGCCAAGGATAACTTCATCATATCTTCATAAACTTTAACAGGTTTTTTTAATGGTTACGTCGTTAACTTAAATAATTTTTATTGTGTTACATTAAAATCATACAGCACACCAGATCTTATGCTGTTCAATCCTATGCATGGTTACTCAAATGTAAGGCCCGCTAAGTTCCATGCAGCTTTCCCCCAAGTAAGTGTACATGGATTTTAGCCTTCATTTCTTTACTTGTCATTTCTCTCCTCCTTTCCATCCCATGTAATATGACTTAAACAACAAAGGGGAGAGAAGGCCCAGCTGCAGGGAAAGTGGGTGGCGTTCGCTTCCAGTGGCCTGGAACACTTGCATTTACACATTAATCCTTCCTAATACACATTTAATTTTTTAAAAAAATTCAGGATGAGCAAGGTGAATACAGAACATTGGTATGTAACCGGGTGATCTTGCTTCCTGAGTCCCACTCCCTTTCCTGTTCTTGCACATTCTCCTTCTCTTCTGAGTTGTGCTTCAATTTAGACCAGTGTTCTCCAACCTTGGGTCCCCAGATGTTTTTGGCCTACAACTCCCAGCATGCCCCAGCCAGCTACGCTGATTTAGACAGCTACCTCTCTCTGCAACCCAACACGACTGTGGCATGGATTTCTGCAGCTAGGCAGTTACTCACACCAAGGACTGAGAACACAATAGGAATGGGAATCAGCGAGGCTTGAGCTCATGAGGTTCTTGGAGTTCCACCAGGAAGCTCAGTCTGCCCCGTTCCCATTGCTGATAGAAAGCTTTAAGGTGCAATCCTATGCATGTTTAGACCAGCTTGGCTGGGGCATACTGGGAGTTGTCGGACTTTTTTCTGTCTAAACATGCATAGGATTGCACCCTTAGTTGTTGCTTGAACAAAAAAATGTGTACTTTCCCCCATTGACTGAAGCATGAAAATGCATATTTCCCACCCAAAATGCGCATTTTTAAAGTGTGCATTTTTCTAGAGTACATATTTTGGGTACATGATCACAAGCTTTGGTGTATGCGAGTTTTGCCTGCAAAATATGTTCGTGGGTGCGAAAGGGGCAAGTTCTGCTCTTAAATGACCGCAAACGAAATTCTCACACATCCCTAGCCCATGGACAGTAATGTTATGATCTCTAAGTGGTGACAAGTTCAGTGGCAGTGCTACCTGAATGTGGCTTGTTTTGAAAGGGAGATCAGACACTGGAGACGTATGGCATTTTGTATTATTTGGCTTGTTTATTTATTTATTATATTTATATCCCGCTTTTCCCCCCGCAAGAATCCTGTGATGATGGGGGATGGTTTTTGTCTGTTTGGTGATTTTTTTAGATGGATACTTTTGTAAATTTGTATGATTTTGATGAATGTGTTATTGTATATTGTATTTGGTGTTTCTGAAAATAATTTATTTCTAAATTGCTTCAGGACGCCTTTTGGTTGCATGAAGCAATACATAAATGTAACTAACTAACTAATGTACAATGAACTTCATTTGTCATTTTATTTCCCATTGAGGCTGTTTGGTGAAATCATGCTTGGATTTTTACCATCCTGAATAATTTGGTTTTGTTCACAAACTCAGCCACAGCACTGTGCACCCTGGATTCCAGATCATTCATAAACAAGTTAGAGAGCATCGGTCCCAATACAGTTTCTTGTGGAACCCCACTGGTTCCTTTCTTCTGTTCTGAGAACTTCCCATTTACTCCTAACCTCAGGCTTCCAGCTACTAATCCATAAGAGAATCTGTCCATCTTATCCCTTGACTGCTAAATTTACTTCAAGAGCTTTTGGTGAGGGACCTCTCTAAAAGCTTCCTGGAAGTACAATTGTCTACTGCAGCAGGTTGCCTAATGCCTGGCCTACTGGATCCCTCCTATCTGTACGCTTGTTAAGGCTTGTTAAGGTCTCCAAAAAGGTGGTGGAGGAGGACCTGTCATTGTAGGTGATTATTCCTTGGCAAAACTTGTTCTTCTATATGTTTAATTCTAGTTCTAATAATGCTTTACACCAATTTACCTGGAACAGTTATTGGTCTAACAGGCCTGTATTTCCTGGCTTCCACCAGATTCCCTTTTTAAAAAAAATCATCATCATTACATTGATTATTTTATAATTACCTGGGACAGAGGCTGATTTTGAAGATAGTCTGGATAGGCTGATTTTAATGACAAGTTGCATCTTTTTGTCAGGAGACTAGGAATTTCACACTTGAATTTTTAGGAGCATTGATTGAATGAATGAATGAATGAATGAATGAATGAATGAATGAATTTATATCCCACCTTTCCATGTAATATGCATCAAGACCTGGTAGCTTTTTAATTTTTAATTTAGCCATAAAACTTCAGCTCTATTTGACATCTTTCCCAAAAAAGTTGGCCCAGGCTTGAGCATCTGTCTAACATCTGCAGTAAAGACCAACAGAGAGAATCTAAGTTCTCTGTCTCCCTATTTTCCTAGAGCACTCCTTTCACTCAGTTGTGTAACTGGCTCAGCTTGTCTGAGTGTGGAAAGCTAAGCAGGGTCAGGCCTGGTTATTACTTGGATGGGAGACCCCTCCTCTAGTTTCCTGCATTGAGCAGGGGGTTGGACTCGATGGCCTTGTAGGCCCCTTCCAACTCTATGATCTATGAAATCTATGAAATCTCCCTTGCCCAGCTGGCTTCTTGCTTCTGATGTATTTAATTACGTGTTTATTGTTCATCTTAATGTCTTAGCAATATGCTTTTCAAATTCTTTTTTTCACTTGTCTTATCAACTTACATTTGTTTTGCCAGAGTTTGTGCTCCTTGTTCTTCTTCTTCTTTGGGTAAAGCTTCTACTTTTTAAAGGTAACTTTTGTGCCTTGTATAACTCCCTTGACTCTGCTCATTAACCATGGTGGCATCCTAGTTTTAAATAATCCAAGTATTCTAGAGAGATTTGACCCTCTTTGACTTTCTCTTTCAACTTCCTTTTAACTAATACCTTTATATTTGAGACGATTCCTATTTTGAAATAAAAAATGCAAGCATGTTGGAGTTTGTGGGTAACTTTCCATTTGCATATGTTAAGTTTCATCACACCTTGGCTACTATTCCTAATTGTTTCAAGAGCACACATTTAACATTAGGTCCTTAGTCACCCCTCATACGGAAAAACTTGGTCTCTCACTTAACATAAAAAAACCCAAAGTGCTTCATCAGCAAGTGCAAGCTAACCCTTTGGTGATGCCATCTATCCAGCTTGGCGGGACAATACTGGAAAATGTCGATCATTTTCTCTCAAATGAAACATAGAGTGTTCGAGGATCGGGATATTTGTAAGAAGACCAAAACACTGGTTTATGAAGCCATTGTATTACCAATTTTATTGTATGCCTGCAAAACATGGACTATCTATAAACGTCACTTCCATCTCCTTGAAAGATTTCATCAACGTTGCCTCCGGAAAATCCTGCGAATTACTTGGGAAGATAGGCGAACAAATGTCAGTGTACTGGAAGAAGCAAAGACTACTAGCGTTGAAAAAATGATCCTTCAACGCCAACTTCAGTGAACCGGTCATGTTGTTCGAATGCCTGACTACCGTCTCCCAAAGCAGTTACTTTATTCCCAACTCAAGGATGGAAAGCGGAATATCGGTGGTCAATATAAGAGGTTTAAAGATGTTCTTAAGGCTAATCTAAAAAAATGCAATATAAACATCAAAAACTGGGAAGCTCTGGCCCATGAACAATCTAACTGGAGGTTGGCCTTTCACAAAGGCTCTATGGACTTTGAAGAAGCCCGAGTGCAAGGTGAAAGGGAGAAACGTGCTAAGCGAAAAGCACGTCAAACGAATCCTTTACAGGACCATCTTCCATCTGGTAACCTGTGCCCTCACTGTGGGAAGCTGTGTGGATCTAGAATTGGCCTCCACAGTCACTTACGGACCCATCGCTAGAGTCTACACAATTTTCTTTAGAATTTTCCTCCTTTTAAAATCTCCTTTTTGTAAATTTTTATCCTGGAAGACAATCTTACTCGGTCACGAGTGATCGCCTGACTGACTGACTGACTGATCCATAAGAAGGCCTCTTCTCTTACCCCATTGGCTGCTAAGTTTGCTCAGGTGTCTTTGGTGAGGGACTTTGTCAAAAGCTTTTTGAAAGTCCAAAGAAACAGTGTTTACCGGATCACTCTTATACACATGCTTGTTGATGCTCTCAAATAACTCTAAAGGTTAATGGGACAGAGCTTACCTTTACAGAAGCCATGTGGATTCTCCTTCAGTAAGATTTGTCTTTCTATATGCTTGATCATTATTATCCTTAATAATGATTCCCACCAATTTACCAGGAACAGGTGTTAAATTAACCAACATCTCCTGGATTCCCTTTTTAAAAGATCAAGAACTTCATCTTTTGTCACCACTATTTGCCTCAGTTCCTCGGACTCCCTTCCTGAAAACATCAGTTCAAGCACAAGTATCTGTCCTACATCTTCTACAGTGAAGACAGAGGAAACGAATTCATTCAACTTCTTCGCAATCTCCTAACTCCGTTGTCTTCCAGTGGTCCAACTGCCTCCCTAGCTGGTTTCCTGCTTCTGATACATTTAAATAATTTTTCATTGTTGGTCTTGATGTTAGCGATATGTTCCTCAAAATGCTTTTTTGCATCTCTTGTTGTCTGCTTGCATTGCCTTCGTGCAAGTTTGTGTTCCTTTTTGTTTGGGGGCAAGACTTCCATTTTCTGAAGGAAGCCTTCTTTTCTCTAATAGCTTCCTTGACAATGCTCGTTAACCATGCTGGTAACTTCTTGAACTTGGTGTACCTTTCCTGACCTGCGGTATATGTTGTGTTATCTAGCTGAGATTCTCTTATGGTGGTTTTGTGTAAGCCTCAAACATTCTGGAAAGATTTGGCCCTCTTGACTTTCCTTTACTACTTCTTTTTACCAGTCTGCTCATTTTAGAGAAGCTTTCTTATCTGAAGCCAAATGTGACTGTGTTGGACTTCCTTGGCAATTTTCCACTGATGTATAAATTAAATTTGATAGCACTGTGGTCACTGTTCCCAGTCTGTTCAACAACACTCACACTAAGTCCTGGGCACCATTTAGGATTAAGTCCAGGGCCACCTCCCCTCTAGTTGGTTCTATAGGACAAAGTTGTGTGGGATATCTAGAAATTCTACCTTTTTTTGTGACCCGAACATGCATTTATCCAGTCTGTGTGAGGGTAATTGAAATGGCCCATGACTACAACACTTTCTCCATTGGATGCCTTCCTGATTTCATTATCCATCTCAAGATCAATCTGATCATTCAGAGGAACAATAGCATGTCTCCAGCACTGAATTAACTTTGGGGCCTGGTATTGTCACTCGCAGCTGGTATGTGGAAGTGTCTGACATTTTTAAGGTTTCTAGTTTGTTTGACCTTCTGCCCTCTTTTTTGTACACAGAGTGTAGGACTGGGCATTATGCATTTTCCAGCATCAGTGGAGATAATACAATCTTCACTGCAGTGGAGATAATACAATACAAGGCACAAGCATACAGTATCTGTTGCTTCTGTGACTAAACACTTCAGTGGACCTGGCATCATGCAATATATGTGATGCCACCAACAGTACCCTTACAGAGCATCCTTTCACTGTCATTGGAGTTGTGGACTAGGGGCTCTGAAGAGGTTATTATTGGTGCAGAGCAGACACCGTTACCTTTGTCCTGTTTTTCAACCTTAGGATGGTCCAACAGATGTAGTAGCACACAGCTTTATAGGAGTCATGTATCTAGATGTGCTCCCACTATACATATGCCTAGCCCAGGCCTAGTAGAATGATATCCTTTGGAATGAATGGGTCTTGTTTCCAAGTAAATGCGTTCTGAACTGGGATGGAAGGCTGTAGACCTAGACACCACAATTACTTTGTGTATGCATATCTCAGCTCAGAAATGCACCCTAAAACAAATTATAATACTAAGCTTTGCTTATGGTTGAAGATATCGCTAAATGAGTTTGGGGAAGTACTATTTTAATTTCATTTGATAAATGATATAACTACAAAATAGGGATATTTGTACTAAGTGTAGGTTTTGAGTCCAATGCAGCTCCATGCATATCTGTTTCTCTCAAGATACCTTCCCTATTTAACCACGTGTTGGTAAGAGCAAAGCACCTACGAATTGAGATCATATAACCTATTGTATGAGGTGAATCTAAGGACAGACATTAATATTATTTTATAGTTGCTATGCAATCCTTTGTTCTGGAAAATGCTGAAGTTTCCATTAGAGTTGAAATATGTTGTGTATTTACAGAAAGACTGAAACCTTAAGATGTCGACGTGTTTCTTTTAATTGTTTGAATTATGAGAAGGTCTCATTTTTGCTTAAGAATACACAAATGTACCACTAGATCTTTTTTTAAAGATTTCTTCCAGCATAATGTCTGAATCCAAATTCATAAAGAGTTAGAAAAATTAGATGTCTGAGCTATAGGATTCACAGGGGATTTCATACGAAGCCTATTTAATCAGGATAACACTGTTATTAATATTCATAGAGTCAGCTGGAACACAAATGACAGACTATGGAGCCTAAAAATTTTTACTTGGTGAATTTATTAAAAGCAGCTTAAAAAATTAATGGAATTCAAGTAAAGTTGGTGAAAATGAAAATCTTATGTTAGCTGAAAAAAATCTTTATTGGAACTTTCTTTAAGACCATCTTGCATTGATATCTTTGACAGATTTCATTGGTACTTAAAGAAGGAAGATGCATGAATGGTCATTTAAAAGGATTTAAACACATTGGCACATTAATTTTTACATGAATAATAAGTAGTTTCCAAAAGCAATTAACTTACAGTGTACAAGATTTGAATAGAAAAATAAGGACCATGACATTAAAGGGCAAAGCAAATGTGCTGTACATTTTAAAATTAGTAATATGTCTTCTAATAAAATAATTGAATTCATATCTACAAGGGGTGTAGTTCTGGTGCAGCTATTTATCCAGTCTCTTTGCTTGTTTAAAGACATTTAAAGATTAATGAGATAAGCATATTTTGTTGCCAAAAATTGCATCTATGAAGAGTGACTGACACACAGCCTTAAAAGTTCAGAATTGTGAGTCAAGCTGCATATTATTGTTAGTTAAAATAACAATCTGATTTGCTTCAATGTGTTTGGAGAGTGTGGTGTGTTCTGGTGTTTGTGTCCTTTTGCTTAAAACTTCTCTAAAAATACCAGCCCATTCGTGGTGCTCGTTCAGAGGAGTGGTGTATGTGGTTTCAGAATTGTGTAAATCTGGTTTCCTTCTCATTTAACTGCAGTACAGAAAAAATGTTGGTACTGAAGATAATTATTTATTATCTTTTTGCAGTTTCTACAGGCAGCTGTAAAAAACAACAGTAACAATAATGTTGGTTAGATGAATGAAATAATTTTGACTCTGATTAAAATTAATACATAGCAAGCCCTGATTCAGCTCAAATTAGTTCACTTACATCCCATTGAAATAACAGCACAATTGCATGCATGTCTACACAGAAGTAAGTCCATTGAATTCAATGGGGCTTACTCCCAGGTAAATGTGTATAGTCTGCAATTCTATACAATGCAAACCTGGGAGTAAGGTCCATTGAACTTAATGTACAGACATGCATAGGATTGTGCTGTTAAGTCACACATAATCTGTCTCATTGATTTCAATGGGTCTTAAGTACAACCAGAATTGGATTGTAACATTGTGAATACAATTTAATATGAATTTAGTAATTCTCCTAAAATAAGATCTTGTGGTAAGTGGGCTTCTTTCATTGGTATGACACTTAATTGAACAACTTTCTACGTTTGTTTATACTTATACATACCTATAGATAGATAGATAGATAGATAGATAGATATAAAATACATACCGGTAATACTTTTAAAAATAGTTATTATTTATTTTAGTTAGTAAAATTGATTATAGATGTGCTGCTAACAGTTCTGGATCCTTTGCTTGGTGTGTTTTTTAGATATCAAAGTTGCACAAAGATTTTTTAAAAATGTTTTTTCAAATATTGCCCGTATGGGATATACTTAAAAAAATAAAATAAAATGAGAAATGTCTTAAAATTGTCTTAAAATATTTTAGAGCTATCCTTGTTCATAGAACAAGCAGAAATCTTTCGCATTTGCTTGGGGGGGTTATTTTGGACATAGATGGGCTATCATCTCTGTGTAGGAAAAATGTGTACAAAACATGTATATAGTCATGTATGATAACTATGTGAGTTCTATATTTCTGCATGGATACATATTTTGGGAAGCACTACCTGATGTGCATACATTGTGCATTGGTCTGTTTTTCAGAATCTTCATGCCACTGTACATGACACACACACACCCTTCGCCACCCGCAACATTTGTGTGGGAAGAACTTTGTGAGTAAAGCCAACCTTGGAAGTCCAAATTTTGGATCAATAACATTCATTCCCCTGGAATTCTGTGAACACTTATTCAACTTATTATTTGATAATTGGATTATTCATGCTAGCAATTTATTATGGCTACTGTACTTCACGGTTGAATTTGTGTATGCAAACTGCAGGAATGACTTTTAATCTCCAAAGGGTTCTACTGTGTTCTCACCTTGCATTTTTCCATTCTTCAAATTAATGTGGCTGTTGGAATGGATATTCACACATTATATATCCAGGAGAGGGCAGCATTTTCCTATACCAGGTGTATAAAAGAGCATGCCCTGCTTAGACTGCCAATGTTTCTTGTAATTACTCCCAGTATATTTGTTGCTTGCTTATGAATTAACTTGCATTTATGGAACTAAATCATTCCAATCATTTAATTACACCTGAGGAGCTGAACTATAATTGCATGCTTCCAAGTAGGATCTGATATGGCTTGAGCAGTATTAATTTGGTGTTTACTTTTCTGAGTGCTAAAAGCATTAAACTGATTGTGCAGTGGGATTACATTTTACTAATTGCTGGCATTCATTAGCTGGGTAAATGGCGAGGAAGTATGACTGTATATTGTGGAGGGATAAAATTGTGGTTTTAAATAGTATATTACTAGGCACATTAAGGCCCTAAGACATGTTTTAAAATATTCCAGAGGTTATTAAAGACTGTATTTTCTTCATCTCTTGCTATATGAATACCTTATTAAAATACTGCAATTATTATGGACCTTTTTGTGCAATATGTAGGGAAAAGGCTTCATTGACTTAAATCACATTTCCTTGATATTAATAATAACCTTCCATATTTTCAGCTAATCCAAAAGTAAATGAGGAACTTCAAAAAAAAAAATATTCCAACCCCAAATCAACACAGTTACACAGAATTGAAAAAGGCAAAGTTACAGCTTCATTTGAGGATTTTTGTCAGGAACTGGGTATGCTGAGTATGAGGTAATTCCATCACCCCCATTCCCCCCCCTCTCTTGAGAAGAATGCCCTTAAAAATGCTTGTCTTGCTTTCATCATGTACTGAAGCTGAAGCGAGCACAGGCTGCATAAGCTATTAATTCTCAGCTATAGTTTAAAATAAATAGATCCCATTTTCTGAAACCAAACTAATTTTGAACTTACAACCCATTTAGCATGCATCCAATGTTATTATCATGTGCGTTTCCTAAGAAGTGAACTTTTTTCCCATTTTTTAAACTGGTAACATTTGTAACTCAGTCGCATTAGTTCCAGTTCTACACTGACTTTAACAAACATACTATTTTACATATTAGTCATGCTAACATAGTGGTTTATGTACCTTAATACAACTGTGAATCTGAAGATGTTGGGAGAACTTTCTCTTAATGGTTTTTGCATAAGGATGTGCAGAAGAAACACCAGGACATGACCTAATCCTGCAAACATTCATTGCCACCAAAGCAAGAAAAAAGTAATCATATTTACTTTACTGGACCTGCTCATTCTGTTTTGTAGTAACTGTTGTCAGGATCAGGCTTTGTGAACTAATACATTTCTCAACACCTGCCATTATATGCAATGGAAAGCAGAATAAATCACTATCTAAACTGAAAGTGTGAACAAAAAAAAATTCTTCTACTGTGAAAGTCAATTTAATGTCACCTGTGAAAATAAATAGGTTTTATTGTCCTATTATAAACATTTTTTAGTCATTTGTCTTGTAAATTCTCTGACAAATAAGGGCAAGGTATAGGTGTGTTCTGATATATTGTTTTAAGTTTATTTATCTAGACTTGGCTTTATTCTAGCTCTGAAGTCTTGGGGCAAGACGCAGAGTCCTTGCCAGATCAAACAAGTTCAGAGATACAAATGGAGCACTGGTCAAAAGCTAAAGACTTCTGAGGTATCGATACATAAGCCCAGGGGCTGTGCCAGTGCTAGGCATTGCCTGGAATGCATTTGTTCTTGCTGGTAGGTAAAAGTGCCTTTTAAAAAATCATGTGTTTTCTTAAAGGTAATGTAGCTGCAAGCATGTTTCTTTTAAACCAGACCTCTTTTTTTTTTTGAAGACAATATATATGTAATTCAGTCCCTTTCCCCCCTGCATTTTATTCTGATAGGGTCCCTCCTTTCACATCCCCTGTATAATTACCTTAGTATAATTCATTTGCAACATACTTTGGCTACTTGCTCTACCATCCAGTGTTGTGCTCATGCTTAGGCAGAGAGACACAGACCAAAATACCATGCCCCCCCCAAGGCCAGCCCAAGACATTTCGCTGCCTGAGGTAAAGAACACAATGGCACCCCCTCCCACTTCATGTACAAAAGCCGACCGGACTGGCAATTGGGTCAGCATCTGGACTGGCAATGGGTCAGCATCCTCCACCACACCTGAAGCAGCAGGCTAGCTTAGGGGGCACAGGACGGGCCACATAGCACACAGCTCTCTCCTCAAACACCTTGCTGCCACCTCGCAGCATCTGCCGCCTGAGGCGACTGCCTCACTCTTCCTAATGGTAGGGTCGGCCCTGATTCCTCCCTTGCTACCATGCATGTGTAGAAAAGCAGTAATCTCGATGAACAGCTGCGCGCAACATCATGCAGCGTGCACACGTCCCATTTCACCCTCCCCGGATAGCTTGTCAATGCAATTACAGCTGAGCTGAAGGGTCCATGAGTGCAGCTGTGCAATTGGGTGAGGTGGTAGAGCAGCATATAGATTTCATCGATCATAGAGTTGGAAGGAGCCTACAAGGCTATCGAGTCCAACCCTCTGCTCAATGCAGGAAACTAGAGGAGGGGTCTCCCATCCAAGTAATAACCAGGCCTGACCCTGCTTAGCTTTCCACGCTCAGACAAGCTGAGCCAGCGTAAGCCACAGGCATGATGTTTCTATTCCATATTGCCCCAAGTTAGATTGTGGTTAGATCCTCATGGAGAATAAGACTAGCAATGGCTACTAGTCACAATGGCTATATATTACCTCCAGTATCAGAGGCAGTATGCCTCTGAATGTCAGTTGCTGAGAAAAAAAATGAGCAAGAGGGTGCTGTTGTGCTCATGTCCTGCTTGTGGGCTTCCCACAGGCTTTCGGTTGTGCAAACAGAATGCTGGAGTAGTTATGTCTTTGGTCTGATCCAGCAGGGCTCCTCCTCCTCCTCCTCCTCCTCCTCCTCCTCCTCCTCCTCCTCCTCTTCTCTCTTCTTCTTCTTCTTCTTCTTCTTCTTTCATGACTATTTTGCAAGGGGATTGGTTTCTGTTCAAACCCCTGGGCGGTGGAGAACGGGATTAAAAATCTTATATAAAATAATGCAAGCTGAGATCTTTAAATTTTGGTGGGGAGTTGGAGAAGAACCTTGCCCCCTTCTGAGCACGGGAGAGTCATGTTGGTGGTTAACTGGAAGCTGACATCAGTTCTGATTCTCTATTAACCACACTACCTCCACTTCTCTCTTGCTTATTTATTTGTTTGCTACATTTATATCCCACCATTACTCTAAGGAGCCCAAGGTGGCATGCATGATCCTCCTCTCCATTTTATCCTCACAACAACCCTGCGAGGTAGGTTAGGCTGAGAGTCAGCGACTGGCCCAAAGTCACTCAGTGAGTTTCATGGCTGAGCGGGGACTAGAACCCTGGTCTCCCAAGTCACAGTCCCAACACTCTAACCACTACGCCACACTGGCTCCAAGGAAGCAAAAGGTTATATGTGGAAATAAAAGAAACTATCTCACGAATTCATCGATTCTTCTCCCCATTGCCATCAGCTTTTGAGTCAATTAATACCAGATTGACTGAGTCATTCTTGCTAAAAAAAAAATGCCCACTTTGATCCAAATTATGAACAGAAACCATCCCTAGTCTCCACCACTAAAAATAGTATTGAAATATCTCTGTCTGATCTGACAGCTGTAAATTACAAGCTCTAAAATGGGGTTAGCTTCCATGTAATTCATCTGTGTTTCTCATACTGAAGTTTCAGGTATGGAAAAGTTATTGGCTAGCAGCACCACTGCCCAGTGCTAATCCCTTGCAAACTGAAAACAACAACAACAACAAAAAACCAGTAGCCAGAGACGCAATCTCTTTTGTTTTCATTTTATATAATAAGCATGTGTCACTCAAGTTAAATGGAATGTGCTCCCAGAGAAAGAAGGAGCAGGGGAAAAGGGAGTTCTTCAAATATAAACTGCAGTGGAAAAAGTGCTAGAGGCCGGGAACTTGAGATTTGGCTTTAGGAACTGGATTATAAGAGCCACAGGGTTAGCCATGATTTAAACCAGGAATGTATCTATTTAAAACATTTCTTGGCCACCTTTTAGTGCAGGAGCCCTCCCAAGATGGTGTACAACAATAAAACACATAATAAAAACAGGTACAGTAGTAAAAACACAGGAAAAACAGCAACAGCAGCAAACATTCTAAAAACAACAACAGCAAACACCAGCATAAAATAAACTTTACAGCAGTCAACTGGAGCTACAATCCAGTCTGATAATCAGGGGAGGGCTAGAGTAAAGTAGCAGGTTTTCAGGGCCTTCTTAAAAGCCTGCAATGATGGGGCCTGGTATACCCCAGTGGCAACTTATTCCAGAGGTGTGGGGCTACTACAGAAAAGGCTCTCTCGGGTAGTTGCCCACCTAACTGCCCTCACAGGTGGACAAATGAGAAGGGCCTCTCTTGCTGCCAGGGGGTCCTAGTCTTCGATTCCTAGTCAGCCCCAGGTCCCTGCATGGCTCCACCCACTAGGCAGCTCATCGGTTCCTTCTGTATATTTCCTAGATATAAATATTTCCAGGTCAGACTCCAGCCTGGCTTATGTGGCTTCCTAGCCTTGTTTCAGTTCTTGCTTTCTGCCAGCCTGCCTATTCCTCCATTGTCCCCATGGCCCTGCCTATTTGTTCCTCTCCTAGAGAGTCAGCTTCCCTGTCTGTACTTTGGCCCGCTTAACTATTTGCTGGAGCCTCTTCTAAGATATTTCTCTCTTCAGACCCTGGTTTTCTGTTGACTGCTTCCATGTTCTCTCTCTCTTGTGTAGATTTCATAGATAGATTTCATAGATCATAGAGTTGGAAGGGGCCTACAAGGCTATCGAGTCCAACCCCTTGCTCAATGCAGGAAACTAGAGGAGGGGGTCTCCCATCCAAGTATTAGCCAGGTCTGACCCTGCTTAGCTTTCCACGCTCAGACAAGCTGAGCCAGCGTGAGCCACAGGCCTGTATATCTGCCCCATTGCTCTCTTTGACTCCACTCCCAGTACTCCCACATCCACAGCTGCCTAGAGCCCAGTGGACCACCTCCTACAAAACGAAGGAAGGGATTTCTCTCTTTTCTTCTCTCCCGCCGCCCTGCCCCGGCCATTTCTCTCCTGTGGTTACACCCATGAGTTCCACTCTTTGCGCAGCTTCAATGTTTGAGGACGGCTGTGTTGTGAATTTTTGTTGCTATGAACGCCAAGGCTTCAAATAACACAGGAAACCAGGCATGCCAGAGCTTGGTACGTTTCTTAACATGAAGGGTGAGCAGGGTGCAAGCGTGTGGAGGAGAAAGACGGAAGACTGGAATACAGTATAGACAAGAGGAGGAGTCCCAGTGGCAGCATACTTCTCTTATTGCCTGACCTTGTAAGCTGCTATGTTAATACAATAGCTCATGGAACCAGGCCATAAAGCATATGAATGGGAATATGGAGAATTTATGGGGAAGTGTGTTAGGTGTTGAATAGAACAGGTGCTTTGTTGGAAAGGGGTGACTGAATTTTTTTGTTTTAATTTCCCTCAGAGAGTCAAGGTGTAGTTCAAGAGGCCATTGTAACCAACACAATCCAAAGGTGTCCTTTAGCCGCCCTCTTTTCCTAGCTAACTACAAAATCCTTATCCCTTATGCTACATTTCAGAACCTCAGCAACCAGTTCAACTTCAGTACCTTTAGGGGTCACTATACCCTAAGAAAGGTTCAAAAGGTTAACTCAGCAAGCACTATGCGATTATACATTAAAGAATGCTTGACAGAATACAGTAATGTTTTGGTTTGTATAGTCCTTAAACACAGTGGGCAATATAATCAGTTGACCAATGTGAATTATGCTTTTATTTATGCAATTCCCAAATCTCTTGAGTTGCTATATATTTTGTATTGATATAGATATAGATATAGATTATATTGCTATATATTGCTATATATTGTACAGTAATACCTTGGATTACAAGTAACTTGGTTTGAGAGCGTTTTGCAAGGCAAGCAAAATTTTTAATATTTATTTATTTATTTTTGACTTGATATACAAGCGTCGTCTTGCAATACAAGTACTGTAGTACGGCTTAAATTAAAAATCTCTGTACAAATTTTTTGGGGGATTTTGTTTTGATATAAGAGTGTTTTTGGATTACAAGCACCTTTCCGGAATGAATTATGCTCTCATTCCAAGGCATGACTGTATATTTTTTTGTTAATTGGATATGCAATACAGATCTAAATGATCTAAATCATCTCATTTCCAGGTTTGCTTTAGGAAGCACTTGCTTCCTGTTGCACTAGTGGTTGGTCTATGACCAGAGGCACAGCGGCAGTATTAGATAGTGTCCAAGATTACAGCAATGGGTTAGGGATACATCTCATAAAATGAACATTTGTAACTATGTACATGACTGGCTGGCAACCACCAACAATAGTGTTTTTAAAAATAGTAAGAAAGGACGCTGCAGCTAGCAGTGTCAGCCCAGGGGGTGCCTAGCATGGCCATGCCAGCCCAGGTGCTGGTGCTAGGCTTGTTTGCCACTGCCCCATCACCTGCTGCTCTTGGGGGGGGGGGTGCTGGGAGCCGTGGACTTCTCTGATTGCATCACTGCTCAGAATTCTTTAATTCTAAGTTCTTTAATTCAGGCTCTGGTTGGTGAATCTTCGGGTTCTAGTAAAAAACAAATGTTAGACTGTGCAAGCCTGAAGTCTGCCCAACCCTGTTCTAATGCAGGATAATGCACTTTATGCTCTAATCAGTAGTTCACTTCGCAAAATCCCTTGGCGATCATGTCCATTGGAAGATTAGGAAATATGCACTGCCTCAGGAGCTTGGTAGATGAAACCAACCTTGAATTGGAGAGATACAGAGCATTAGCTTGTATATTGACTTAAGTGAAAACTACAGGGCCACTGAAGAAGGCCTTTGGGCCGAAACGCGTTTGGCTTCTATACAAGAGTAAAGAAAGCTTACAGGCTGTGAGGACTTTTCTCTGGAAGTATCAAACAAAAAAACTTTGGTACTAATAATACTCCATCTAGAGAGAGAGGTCCTCTGAAAGGACATTATCATCATCTTCAGCCCTAAAGACGTTGTATTTTACAGGTCTAATTGTTTCTGTCTTATACATGTTTTATATATATAATAATTTTTTAAAAAAATATTTCTGGAAATTGTTTACATTACATTATAAAATTTAATCTATTTTACTATATTTTATGGTTATATTTTTTATATATACAATTCTTGACTTTTAAGTTTCTATGCTTTGTTTCTGTCAGGATTTTAAACATAGTCCCTTGTTGTATGTTTCTGTAAATAGAGCAAGGTCATAGCTGAATCCCATCACGCTTTCATAGGCCCATTTTGCTTGAAGTAAAGGCACCTACCCTTATTTTTGGAATCTGAAGCCCCTTCTACCTTACATCTAAGCCAAAATTGTCATGGGTGCATAGGGAAAGATAAGGGACTCTACTTCTCTCCATTTACATAGGCATCATCAGTAGGAGACGATGTGCCATTTTCCATGTTCTGTTTATGGTTAGGTGAATAAAAGTGATGCTTGGTGTTTACAAAGATCACCAAAGGGCATGTAAGGAAGGGCAAAGACAATGAGAGAAAACACAGAATGATGGGTCCTCCGTGTTGCACAAAAGGGAGGAAGGGGGAAAGTTTATATTGTATTTTATTCTTTTAAATTATTGTATTTTATTCTTTTAAATATTTGTATTGTATTCTATATTTTTAACTGTGTTTTAAAAATGCCATTTTAGTTCTTTAACTGGTTGTAATCCGCCCAGAGACCATTAGTTATATTGGGTGGATTACAAATGTACTAAATAAATAAAATAAATAAAGTTAGCAAGACACATGAGAAACAGGCTCCCTAAAGGGGTGCCCAGAGGTGGCTTAAAAGGGTTAAGAAAAATACAAGACTTTTGGAGTGTATATTATCTTTACTAGAAGGGTTATTTATTATGTTTATATCCTGCCCTTCCTCACAAGGAGCCCAGGGTGGCTCATTATGTTAGCCCATTGCAGCAAGTACAACAACGAGAACAAAAAAGTCTTTTGCAGCACCTTTAAAAAGATTCGGCAGATTGAGGCTGCAAACCTAAGCATGCTTGCTAGGGAGTAAGCCCCATTGGGTTGTATCCAATGCACTGTAAGCTGAGGACTGCCTGTGCAAAGGGTCGTTCCAGCCCCTTGTTCCTCCCCTCCCCTCCGTGTTCTGATAAAGCGGCACCAGAGGGTTCAGGGACCCCAAGGAAAGACCTGGAAAGTGGTGCAAGGAGCTGTGGTGGGAGGGAGGAATTCCCCCCAAATCAAGCAGAGGCCGCTTGTGTGAGCAGCAAGGTGCTTCTGCCCAATTTGGGGCAATTCCCGAAAGCAATCCTGGCAAGCTGCTTGTGCCACAATTTTGGGCAAAGTCCGCCAACCCTCAGAAGAGGTTTTCTGAAGGTGCAGGGGTCTGTAGTTGGGAGCAGGAGATGGTAAAGTCCTCTTACATCAGCCCTGGATTAACCATTAAGCAATATAAGCACATACTTAAGGCACCAAGGGAAGGGGGGCACCACAGAGTACCACAAATTTTTGCATTTGCATTTTTTCCCTTATAACAGTTTTATTTTAAAAATGCATAAAACAGTGATGAAAATTTGTATTTCTTTCTGTTGCCCTAGTTACATGGATTATATTGCTTGCTGCTATTAAGGGTTAAATAAATATAATAAAAACCAGTTTATATTTAATATAGTTGTGTGTTCTGGCGTGGGGGATGGCCTTGAAGAAAACTGAGTTTTTAATGTCTTATTTCACCTTCAGCACTTATTGAGTCTTAATGTCTTGCTAGCTAAGCAATGGAAGGGTCGAGGGGGCACCATTATTGGGCTGTGCTTAGGGCATCAGCTGGCCTTAATTCGGCCCTGCCTGACATGAGTGGAAATCTGTTCACTCAGTATTGGATACAGCCCTTTGAGCTCAATCTGAGTAAATCTGGTTAGGATTTCACTGTTGTGACATGGTGGACAAGAGCCCACTGTTTCAGATGCATCTGTTACATGAAAACATGTCACAATAAACTGTTAGGTGCCACAGTACTTTTTAAAGATTGCATTCAGTTCCTGTTAGTTAAAGACTAACTTTTTCACTCTCTGTTCACAATCTTCCTTCCGCAGTTATATTTCTTCCCCTATTATTTCTTTATTTAAAATATTTCTAGTGTGCCTTTCAGCCTTCCCAAGGCGACGTACATCAATAGAATTCCTATAATAAAGACCGACATGGTAATAAAAACAGCAGAAGTTCCCCCCAAAACCCAAAAAAGCTCTCATCCCCCTGCCCCAGAAGTCTGACTACTTTGCAATAAACTATATTGTGAGGAGTAAGACACCTGTTAGCATCCAACTCACAAATTCCTTCCAGACCAAGCGATGCAGTACCTAGCTCTTTTGAGATTTGATTTGTTGAAAACCTATGCAGTATATTGAAATAGGAGATCTGTTACTACCAAGAACCACTGCTTATTCTCAAAGGCAAGCTGGCATCCCTTAATGCTGTATTTATTCACCATAATATAATTTTGCTATTCACTGTTTGGACTCACTGGGTTGGTTCCAGACCTAGTAATGCTTTCATGCTTAGAGTAGACCTACTGAAATCAGTGGGACAAGTTAGTCATGACTAACATAAGTCACATTGATTTCAATGGGTCTACTCTAAGCAAGACTGTGTCTGGGTTCAATCCAATAGCCTTGCACTGCCAGTATTTTTCATTTTTTAGAGTTGTTAGGTATTTTATTTATTTATTTATTTATTTATTTATTATATTTATATCCCAACATTTTTCCTACAAGCAGCCCAAATCTACCTCTCCATTTTATCTTCACAACAACCCTGTGAGGTGAGTTAGGCTGAGAATTAGTGACAGGCCCACATATTCTATGTGCTTCCAAATGAGTTTTCAAAAAATTATTCATATGTAAGGCAAATATCTGTCTCTTTGCTTATAAACCTTCACTGATGATAAAATATTATCAAAAAGAATAAAGCTTAAATTTCGATTGGCCAGCATTACTACAGATAAGATGAGCAAAAACATAACAATTTTTTTCATTAAAAACCAGTTCATGTCCCCCCACCCCACCCCCAGGGAGATGAACCAGAGATGAGATGAGGATCAAAGATTTCACCTGCATGTTTAATAGACTGTTTTCCTGAGAATGATGTTTATTGGCTTATTATTGCCTAAAGTGGTCTTAACTTTATTATGATGCGTGATTAAAAGGTAACACAAATGCTTTTAAACATATAATATTTTAACAGTAAGGGGGGGGTGCATGCACACGCATGCTTGTCTAATTTTAAATTCTAAATTTATCATATCAGCACTAATACCTGAATAAATTTGGGTGACAGAGAGGATTTCTGTTTAATTAAAGGGTGTCCAGAGACATGACCCTGCTCCAGATAAAAAGGAAATTTAGATAATTACGATTTGGATAATTGATGAGAGTGTATATAATAAAGAGTGTGATCCGCCAAGTGTCACAGTAACAAAAGAATATAGATACACATATAGATTATGGAAGGGTTTACTCTCCTCTCTGTATGCTGATTTAGACAACCTAAGTACTAGTTTGCCTGAGTAAAACTCCACCAGCCCCTGTGTTTGGAAATTATGTAATAAATCCATATAGATTGTAATGATATCCTGAACCCCTGTATTTAAACTAACCTGAATTACAATGAGAGATAAACAGAATATTTACTCATCCCTTATGAGCTGCTGCTGATATGTAAATTTATTCTTCTACTTTGCACAAATATACTTTTGAGCTACTGCTTAAACACTTCAAGGTCCTTAGCCAAACAGTTTTAATGATGCCTCCAGTATTATGAAAGTGTGACATTTGATGAATACCTTGTGCAGTTGTGATACTGCAAGAAAATGTAAACAGCACACAAAGAAAGCCCCCTGTGTTCAAGTCATCATGCAACACCTAGATAATTTATAATTTTACTGTTTATATCCATCTTGACATTTTTTTTTATCTGCCAAAGGCAGGTTTCATTTGGATTCTTAATCTGAGATTTATTTGGATCTGGAAGTCATAGCTAGAGTTCCCACAGGAAATGGTCCATCTACCAACAGATTAAATGGCAGTCCTGCAGTTGTTAAGGGAGCTCTGCATTTAACACACATGCATCCTCTCTCAGTCAGCACTGTGGAGAAAAATTAAAGTAGTAACCCAGGTTTAGGAACAATGTAGCTAAAAAGTCCCATATTTGCTGAATGACAAAGGGTTATATAGCAGCATTTTCATTTTATTATTCGTGCTTGAATTTCTTGTTTGCTTTGTTGAGTCTGCTGACGAATACTAATAAATGCCTGCAACAATCCAGATGGGAGATGCCTGGCAACAAAGCTATGCGGTGGACCTCCCTGATCTTCTCCAGTTCACAACCTGACCTTTTGAAAAATTGCCTGGGCTAAGCTGCAGAATTTGGGTGTAATGGTTATTGTTAACTCCAGCTTTAGGATTTATTAATTTGTGTGATCAAGACTTACCTATACTTCAAAGTTTCAAAAGACCAAACACAATCATCCGTCCATTAGAACCAACATTGTGTTTCATTGAATTCGCCCTCCCCCTTTTTACTATCTGTCTAGCAATACTGCTATTTTGATTGTATGTGTGTGGAATCTCAAAAATGCCTTTTAAAGCACAGGCAAAAAGATCTGTACAAGTAAAATTGAATTCTTCCCACAGTCTAATGCTGGAAAATAATATCATGTTAATGAATTGCAAAAATTTAAGCAAATGCCTAAGGAAGCCCGTGATATTTACACAGTAAGTACTTAATGATCACAGTTGACATTGAGTACTAAAATTATGATTAACTAGCTTTGAGAAGAGGTTATGCAATGCTGTATCAAACAAACTGGGGAGGGGGGGCACTGAGCTAGGCTGCAGTTCTGTGCACACTTACTGAAGAGTAAGCCACACTGCATATAATGGGACTTTCTTCTGAGTAAGCATGCATCAGATTGCAGTAAAATTTCTTGAATAGGAGGAATAAAATGATTGAACTATCTGATGTCTTAGGTCGGGAGTGCACAGGCCTTTACTGCAGCCCCCCAAGAATACCCTGACCCAAGCGCCACGACCAAATTCCCCACTGCCTGTGCATTCCACTCCCTTCCCCAAAGATCCTCATAGAGATCCCTCTTCCTGCTGCTCGCAGCAGTGAGGAAATAGCAATCTGTTTCAGGATCTCTGGGGGATGGAGGTTGAGAGAAGGTTCTCTACTCCCTCTCCCAGGGATCCTCATACAGATCACTGGGGGATGGGTGCATGTGCATATATGTGAGGGTGTGACCCCTGAGGCAGCGCCGCATTTATTTATTTTTGTAGCCTGACTTTACAACCAAAAATTGGTGTTCAAGGCACTCGCATGCAGCCCTCGGGGGCCAGAAAGGTTGTACACCCCTGTCTTTAAAATTGCCTTTCTACTAGAACTTCAGTGGCTACTAAACTCTTCATTTTGTATTTGTAATGTGGTTTCTATTATTATTATGATGATGATGATTATGATTTATACATTGCTGTTTGTGTACACAGTGCTTTACAGAGAAACATAAGCAACAAAGGCAGGTCCCTGCTCCAAGGAGCTTACACTCTAAATTTCAACAGAGGCTGGGGAGGAAAGGGAGAAGCAAGAATAACAGGAATGAAAGTGAGCCAATGCAGTTACTTACACATCATTTCAGTTGTGAATGACCAGGATTCAAAGCAAGTGTGGGCAAAATGTGGAAGTGCCCAAAGTAGGACATCAGAGAGACACTTCTATGAATTACTGTCAGGGAATGAATTCAAAATCAGTTTGAAATCTTTATTTGGAGAAAGGATTGTGGTACGGCCTTCTCAAGGTTCTGTATCAGCTCCAAATTCAGTGGGGAATGGTTTATTTGAAACACCTCCTTGTCAAGTTGCTTTTTATGTGTGAAGCTGTACATCAACTGAAGCTGATGTATAAGCTTTCTCTGGGTAGGTAGCTCTTGACACAGGGACATTTTCAAGCAAGTAATCCAGTTTGCACATTCTTGGGTAGCACCAATGGTGAAAGTGCTCTTCGGGGGGGACAGATTTAGAGGACCCCAAAAACATTGATCTGGTTCGCACAATCATGGTGTGGTTAACAAGCCACGGTGACTTGTTAAATCCGCCATACCTGCCGGTCGGATTTCCCTAATTATCCTCGCTGCCCACCCACCCCAAACAAGCCATGCCGTCCGGGTTTAGACAACATGGCAAGCTGCTCCAGGGAGGGTAATTAGGGAAACCCAGCCAGCATGTGACTAGCATGCAGGAAGGGGAAAGAAGCCACCATGGCTTATTTCCTTCACTGCAGTCATGCAAACTGGCCCATTATGGGAGTTCCAGGAAAAGATGTAATCTACTTTCATCATAACTGAACAGTACAGTCCTGACTCTCCCTTGAATGTTTTAGTGGTAGTCTCTGCAAGGGCTGTCAGGATTGTTCTGAATTTATAGGTCTATCCAGATGTGTTTCCAGTTTACAAAAAGAGCAGGGTTGTGGTTCAGCCTTATTGTTGGGATCAAGAGGGTCCCTTGTGTGAGTGGGTGACACCTTTGCTCATGCAAGCCCCTCCCCGATTTAGGATGTTTTCCCCTCTCCTGCTGCAGCTCCTGCACCACATCCCATAATGTTTCTGGGTCTCTGCTCCCAACCCTCAAGAGCAGCTTTTCATAGGATAAAGGGGCAGCAGCAGGAGGAAGGGAAGCAAGAATGCTCCTGCAATGGGGCTGAGCTCCACTCATGTTTCTCTGGATCCAACCCTATGAAATGGCATTCAGCACAGAATAGGGTGGACACTTCTGTATTGCCAAAAAAGAGGAAATACATCACCAAGAAAGGAGGGCAAAAGGGGACACAAATGTGCATAAAATGTGCATATGCTAATTGGTTGGTATAGATACCAGTTTAGAAAGAATTATTATAATTTAAATAGAAATACTGTAAATTTCACCATAATGGGAAGACCATGATCAGGTGACCTCTGTGCCTGCCTATTCAGTCTGTCCAGGCGCTCACTGTTTTTTTAAAATTTATTTATTTATTATATTTATACCCCACCTTTTTTCCCACAAGGAACCCAAGGCGGCTTACATAATCCTCCTCCTCCGCTCCATTTTATCTTCACAACAACCCTGTGAGGTAGGTTAGGCTGAGAGTCAGTGACTGGCCCAAAGTCACCCAGTGAGTTTCATGGCTGAGCGGGGACTAGAACCCGGATCTCCCGAGTCCTAGTCCAACACTCTCACCACTACGCCACACTGGCTCTCAGTGACAGGCAACAGTTCTTCTGGTCATTTATCTTTAAAATGAAATTGTGCAGGATAGCTCTTCAAATAGAACATGTCGTCAAATAGAGGACTGTCTTCTGCAAAAGAGGGCACATGGCCACCCTAGCATGGAATTGTGCCTACAGATGGCTTCTCTCTTTCCACAAAATAATTGTCTGAAAAGATAACCTCCCTAAAGGGGCATTCCTATGCAAATTTAGACTGAAAAAAGACCTACAACTCCCAGCATACCCCAACCAGTTGGCTGGGGAATGCTGGGAGTTGTAGGACTTTTTTATGTCTACGCATGCATAGGATTGCACCCAAAATTCACTAAAATGACAAGTTTCATTCTTTTCTTTTTCATAATCAGGAGCACATCTAGCAATTACGTCTGAATGCTTCAATAAATCACAAATAGGAGGTTTCTAAGTCCATTTTATATTTCTCTTAGTCTTCTGACATAATATATGTATCGATCATTCCTCTTCTGCAGATTCCTGCATCTTATTTCTTAGCTAAACCCAGGGCTTAGGTGATAACAGAGAGGGCTAAGGCATGTTGAGTAGCAAGGGAAAAACGTGCTATACAAAACTCTTTTGTGACTAGGAAATCTTGCTAATTATTGATTAGCAGTGAAAAGGCGAGACTTTATTAAGCCTTAACTGTATTGCCCTTAATAACTGGATACTTCTTTGTTGTCTGGTATGGGGAATATTGCTATCCTTTACTTCAATCACATACTAATAATGATGAAGCGTGACAAAAATGTTTCCTGTATGCACCTGCTTTTTACTAGTAGGGGCCCAAAGTCCATGGTGTTGTCTTCTGCATGATTCTGTAAGTGTGTGTGTGTGTGTGTGTGTGTATGTATATATTTTTGTGGATCATAAAAGCCAGAAGAGCCTACATGGATACCTGACATGGAACACAAGTATTCACAATGACGCCAGATGCCTTCCAAAATTGTTCTAAAATCTTATGAATGTATTTATGTATTAACAGTATTTCTGCACCACCCAACAACTGACCATTCTCTGGGCAGCTAACAATAACATTTTAAACCGTAACAATGAAAACAAGTGAACAATTAAATAGTATAAAACCCAGGAAGCTGCCTTATACTGAGTAAGACCTTTGGAGCATCTAGCTCAGTATTGTTGACATTTGACTGGAAGCAGCTCTCAAGGCTTACAAGCAGAAATCTTTCCTAGCCTTACCTGGAGATTTGAACCTTGGACTTTTGCATGCGAAGCATGTGCTCTATCACTAAGCTATGGCATCTCCCTAAATGAACACAGGAAGCTGCTTTATACTGAGGCAGACTGTTGGTCCATCTAACCCAGTATTGTCTACACCAGGGATGCAGAACCTCAGGCCCATGGGCCAAGTCTGGCCCGCCTGGGGTGCCAATCCGGCCCTCCGGGGTGCCCCCAAAGGCCATGCCCCTTTCACCCCACTGCCAATCGTTTGGCGTTTTCCTGACTTTCACACAGTTTTCTGCCATTCTAAAAGGTTGAAATGCCCTTTGGCCCTGCCCTATTTTGCCTTCGGCCCCACCCACCACAAATGCAGCTCCCAAGGGTTTCTCTGAAATTGAATTCCTCCCTTGTGCTGAAAGAGGTCCAGCACCCGTGGTCTACACTGACCAGCAGAGGCTCTTTAGGGTTTGAGACAGTGATCTTTACAGAGATGCCAGGGTTCGGACGTTGGACCTGTTGGGTTTTGCATAGGCAGAACGAGATTACCACCTGACATCGGGATTATCACCTGACCTGGTGGGTGTTACTTGAGTTCAAGTACAGAAGGCCTTTGGTCAGGAGACATGGTCTCGAGGTGATGTGACTCAGCAGCCTTGAACAGGTTTGAAGCAGTAAACATGTTGATGAGTAGGTTGTGCAACTGGGTGAGTAATATCCTATTCATAGATGCAGGGTCTGGGGTATATAAACTAGCACACTTGCTTGCTTCCGTCATTCCTCTTCATCTCTCTCTGCTGCTTGTTCGTCTCAGCACGACATGTGGATTGTTCTGGACTTCACTTCATCTAGCCTTACCACTGGGGTATAGGTTTTGAGTCTGCTATGATGTAGTGAGTAGAGATGCATTGATTGCCTTAATCCCATGTAATTGGGTCTTACAAATAAACTCTTTAATCTTTATTAACTGCTGTTATCTCCTCCTTCCGCTTGCGTGACTGGGACTGAGGGTCATTGGCTAGGGGAGCTTTTGAACCCGGGTCAGTCCAACTCTCACATCGGTTATGGGCCCAGAGATAAGGATCTGATGGTTATCTGATGGGCAGATAAGCCACAGAACGCAGTTTGAAAAATTCAGCAGTTATAGAGTTAAAGGAATTTGTTTACTATTTGTAAGAATGGTTTGTAAATAAACCGGGGAAGGCGAAGGATTGTTGCTAAAGCTGGTGCTGATAACAGCGGCTTGGAATGCAGCACAACTGAAAAATGCAGAAACAGAGAGACGGAGGATTTTTCGTTTTGAAAGCAGCTGAAACAAAGGTGCCAGGCTTGGCAAAATCCAAGGGTACAGACTGTGAAAAACGGTTCGGGCAGCTACCAGGCTGAAAAGTGAACAACGCTGGACACAAGGATTTGTTTTCCACAGCTTGCTGGTGTGATTGTCAAGTATCGGGCAAGGAAATAATCTTCAGGAGGCTCTGTGTGTCTACTCAAGGCTACAGGCAGGAGGATCATATTTCATTAACAGCTTTCTTCACACAGCAGCGGATCAGCTATCTTTTGCATTATGTCAACAAGTGGCTTGGATTACAAATGCGTGGATTACGTCTGACGTGGGTAAAGCGTCTGGAGCGTCATGTCGCAGCAAAGCAAGGTCACGTGTGACAAACGTATCTCGGGAAACTTGATACTACAGCGGAGGCTGTATCAAACCAGCGGAGGCGTGATTTTAAAACAGCGCGACAGTTTTGAACAGAGAAAGCTGTGCTTAAAATGGGAAGCTGTTCTTCATTTTCTTCATGTGGGATCACAGAAGAAAGGAGCTTGAAATCAGCAGGGGTGCTGCTGATGGGACAAACTTTGTGTTTTAACCCTGGACATAACAAAATGGACATTATTTTGTTATGAGCAGAAAACAGTGGATTGTTTAAACGAAGCTTTCTGTGTTGGACATGAATAAACAGAAGGAGGACTATGCAAATGGTCAGAAGTTTAACAGTCATGTTTTGGAAATGTATTTCTTGAAAGTTGGATAACTTGGATTCAAGAAAGTGTAATATATGCTCTAGAAATGTCAGGAAATGTACTGAATGTATATATGACTTGAGTATATTGGATTTTTCTGTAGCAAAATGTAAAATACTGAATTAGTAGGTATGTTTATATGGCAAAGCTAAGAGATGGATTATTTCTTTCATACTGTAATGATGTAATAAAGAAATGGAAAGTTGTACTGTTGCAACTATAAAAGGTTAAATGCTTATATGTATGACATGTACATGCATGCATATCACATGATTGATCATTTAGATTCACAGGCTTGTGAAAGAAAATGCAAACTCTGGTGGGGAAAGCATTTGGAAATTGTAATTTTCACATGAAAGGTAATTTTGTGCACATAAACAAGGGATGCTAGCTTCAACAGGTAAACTGGAAGGCAAGCTGTAAAACCAGTTCATTTCATTCAATTTGTTCTTGGTGATCTTGTGGATACTCTGATGGTTTTTAGAGGAAAGGCACGTTATTTCATGATGTTAATTGATCAATACACGAAGTACAGGTTGTGTACATGTTAGATAGAAAGCTGAAGTATTGAACAAAGTCAAGGTGTTTTGTGCTTGGATGGGAAACAAGCATATTACCCATGTTACCTATTTCTTTTCAGATATGGGGAAGTTCAATTCAGTGCATGTTTTGATGCATTTCTAACAGGATGTGATATTGAACACATGAATTGTGTGGAAGAGTAAACAAACACTCAGAAGAGGTGATACTAATTTGGATAATGAGGTTTGGGTAGAAGCTCTTAAATGTTTTGATTATGTACATGATAGAAGTTTTAGTTCTGTGTAATGAACTGTACACCTTATAGAAAGTAGTGTAGAAGGAGGAATCTTCTGGAGAAACATTTCAGGATCTTGGATCTGATATGTAGGTACATACACCTCAAAGTTAGAAGAAATCTGTAAGGGAGCTTACATGAGATTTTTCTAGAAATGAGAATATTGTGTTTTACATGAACAACACTTGGATAGTGAGATTATCTAGAAGTGTTAAGTATAATGCTAAATGAAAATGTGAGATCATTTTTCAAAATTAATTCTGTTAATGCAGGAGATGCATCAAGGGCAGAGTCAGAATAGAAAAGCATTTGCTGAAAGACAGTCAGGTAAATTTGACAAACTTTGATACACATTTGGTTTAGTGGAGACTAAACAAATGATTGTTCATCATTGGTGCAAATTCATTGGAACAGGAACCTGATAACTGATAAGGTAAGGAACAGGTGAGTCAAACAACCTGTGAGATATCAGGATGAATTTGCAGGAAAAGCCATTTGAAACTTCAAAATTTCAAAGAGGTGAAAAATTGTCTGTTAAGGAAGCTGAACCATAGCTTCAGGCTATGCAAGCTGAGTTGAATTCTTTGGATAAAGAACAAAACATGGAAGCTGGTGAAACAAACAGCAGTCCATGGAACTCATTGTTACCAGATAGATTTTTTAAGTGAAAACTAACCAGATTGGAAAAGGTTATATGTAAAATAGCAAGATTGGTTGCTTGTGATTTTTGCTCAAGTCAAAAGGAGCAGGATAATCATGGATGAGTGCAACAACAATTTGCTTTGGAAACAGTTAGACTGATGTTTAAGAATGTGGAAATGTAAGAATATTTCACAAATTGAAATATTGGAACATAAGCATTTTAAATGAGAGGAAGTCTTTGGAAAACTGTCTGTGAGATTTTCTTTAGGAAAAGTTAGAATCAGCTGGAGGCTGGAATTCTGTTTTGAACTCAAACATTGTTGAAGTGAGATTTGCACAGAGAGGCAGATCAATGTTTGTTTATTAAACAGGGGAACAGGGACATAGACTGTATGTACTTTGTTTAAATTGGATGATCTATCGTTTTTTCTGGACAGATAAAAGCAATATGATATAATTGATCCAGGGTTTGGAATTTCATTGAATTGAAACTGCTTGGTGGTGGATCAACTGTTTATTTGTAAATAGAGGTTGAGGGAGAACCAAGAGGGCAGTACTTACTGCAACAAACCAGAGAAAAATCATGGATGTGATTGAGAGTTTTGGAGATAGTTAACTCAGTGAGAGACTCCAAATAATTGAGGATTTTCAAGCACATGCTGATGGAAAAGCAGTTTGAATGCTACACAGAAGCATTGGGCTGTTGAGCTTTACTGTACAAGCAACAAGGCCAGGTATTGCTATCAGTGTAATGGGCAGACTGTTAGACCAGCAGGACATGCTTGGAGAGCTCTGAAAAGGAGTTGAGTGTTATCTGGAAGGAACATCACACTTCAGACTAAGAGTTATAAGTCAGAGCACAGGTGGCTTACAGATTCACAGAAAATGCCAGTTGTGGTTGTGATAGTAAGAACAACAAGAACACACCTGAAGTTTGTTATTTTTATAATCATACTTTGTTTGATTGATTTTGTAGAAACAATCATCTAGAAGTTAGAGTTCAACTGAAGCTGAACTGAATGCATTGTATTATGTATTGTGCTATTATGCTATTGTAAAGCTTGAATAGTGAATGCATTTGTTTAAATAGTTTAAATTGTTAAAAATGTTTAAATGATGCTGGGATTGATGTGAAAAACCTATTACAGTTTTTTCAGAAATCCAAAGCCAGGATTGCTATGCTGCAGGCAGATAGCAATACACAACGTTTTGGATTTGCAAATAAAACTGTGTCATAAGGAGGGATACATCAGAAGTGATTTGATGGTGGTTCAAATTTCTGGCAGGTAAAGTCATTCCTGCAGAAGTTTTTTTTTTCAAAGTTCATAGATGAAAGAACAGCATCAGATGTCAACAACGCTGTTGCTGTTGTATGAGGTAAATAACCACGTTCTGCGCAAATGCAAAAGCAGGGGGATGTTGGGTTTTGCATAGGCAGAACGAGATTACCACCTGACATCGGGATTATCACCTGACCTGGTGGGTGTTACTTGAGTTCAAGTACAGAAGGCCTTTGGTCAGGAGACATGGTCTCGAGGTGATGTGACTCAGCAGCCTTGAACAGGTTTGAAGCAGTAAACATGTTGATGAGTAGGTTGTGCAACTGGGTGAGTAATATCCTATTCATAGATGCAGGGTCTGGGGTATATAAGCTAGCACACTTGCTTGCTTCCGTCATTCCTCTTCATCTCTCTCTGCTGCTTGTTCGTCTCAGCACGACATGTGGATTGTTCTGGACTTCACTTCATCTAGCCTTACCACTGGGGTATAGGTTTTGAGTCTGCTATGATGTAGTGAGTAGAGATGCATTGATTGCCTTAATCCCATGTAATTGGGTCTTACAAATAAACTCTTTAATCTTTATTAACTGCTGTTATCTCCTCCTTCCGCTTGCGTGACTGGGACTGAGGGTCATTGGCTAGGGGAGCTTTTGAACCCGGGTCAGTCCAACTCTCACAGGACCTTCTCCATGCATGAGCTACTGCAGCCTTTCCCAGCTGATACCCTCCAGATGTGTTGTAGTACAGCTTCCATCATCCCAGCCATCATGGCCATTGGCATGCTGGCTGGGGATGCAACACGTGTGTGCCAGGTTGGGGGAGGGTGAGCTGCTGTAATCACTGATTATTTAGGAGACAACAGAATATAAAATGTATTAAAAATGCATGTGAGATGCATATTCCATCTATAACAGGCCCTGAGGAACTCCACCATGAGGGAATAATTTCCTCTATAGCACTTGGGCAGCATTAGCGGCAACTGAATGTGTGCCGTTGTTATTCCTCCCTCAGGAAAAAGAGATTGCAGCAATTTCAAGTAGATTTTTGAGGAATTAAGTTCATTTGAGTATTCTTGGATTAGACTCTGATTTATCTGCTTTACATGCAGAGCACTGCCCTGACGTTATTTAATGTGTATCTTAAAGGCTGTTCTTAAGCTATCACTAGTGAATATACCAATATTTCTGTGTATCTCTTTAGTGGGTGAACAGCAAATTGCGTTGAAATGTCCATAGAGAAATAGTCAGAAAGGACACATGAGTTCTTTCGAAATGTTTCAGAATTTTCAGGGAATTTATAGTCTTCTACTTGTTGTTCCTCTCCTACTGGAGTTTTGACATCATCATGGCAAGACTATCTTTAGATGTGTGTCTAGCCCTGACGAGTATACTTAGAAAATATAATGTGGTGGTTTTCTGTTGCCTTCCACATTGCAGTGCTACAGCCAGTTACAATGACCACCATCTCACCCACAGTTTTCCATACTGAAGCACTTTCAGCATACCTTGTCTTGGCCTCCGATCGGTACTGACACTGCTGCTGCCCAAGATCAGGTGGAATTTAGAGGTGATTTAATTCCTCAAGGCTCCACAAGCCTCCTGGTCAAGCTCCTCCTCCCAAAACCATTGGCTTTCCCAGGGGTTGGATTATTTACCATCGCCTGATACTCGACATAGCTGAGGTACATGATGGCACTACTCACCCAAGTCAGCCCATAGGCCAACCCCCCTCCAATTTTTAGTGGACCCTTCTTAATGTAATCCATGAAATGGAATGTTTCATTTCTCCTAAACACAAGTGTGCTCACGAACAAGGAAAGATAGATACATACATACAGATATTGTAGAGGTATGTCATGTGGAGTACAGTAATACCTTGGATTGCAAGTAACTTGGTTTGAGAGCGTTTTGCAAGACAAGCAAATTTTTAAATATTTATTTAATTTTTTTTTACTTGATATAGAAGCGACGTATACTTCTATAGTACTGTAGTACGGCTTAAATTAAAAATCTCTATACAAATTTTTTTGGGGGGATTTCGTTTTGATATGAGTGTTTTGGATTACAAGCATGGTTCCGGAATGAATTATGCTCTCAATCCAAGGCATGACTGTATTTTCCTAACCCATATGCATGGGATGGAGTTCTGGGATAAGGTCACAGCAGCCTGAAGTTCAGCAGCAGGCTAGAGGTGTCTGCTGCCCTTCATGTAGGAAGTAAGGGCCACTTGTGAACTGGATTGCAAGAGTCTCACACCCTGCTTTCAGTTTGTCAGAAAAATCTTCCTCCCTTTGCTTGAAGGTGCTTCCAGACTAGGATTTTATCATGCAATCACCCAGCCTCATTGGTAGAATTTTATGGGGGTGACATCTTCCATTTGTAACCCTCCCGTGTTTTCCCCCCGAGAGGGAAATCATTGAAGCCCACACTATACCCCTGCTCCTCTCCCTTTTCCCCTCTCTGAAATTGAAGCTCCAGTGTTGGAAGGGTGCAGAACATGGATCCTTCCACAGGGACAGAGTGATGGGATCCAAGGCTGGATCTCCAGCTCTGAGGTCAGAGCTCTGCCTTTGACCTCAGAGAGGGAGATCCTATCTTTCCTATGGCCCCTGAGACACTGTCCCCAGGGACTGTAGGACTGCGCTTTAGTGGTTTAAAAAAATTTTTTTAAAAAAAATACAACACTTTTTACCAGAACTATAATAGTGCAGATGCTCTTAATCCTTTCTGGGAGTAATATTATGAGGAATTAAGTTCATTTGAGTATTGAGTTATGTTCAACAATGGATCATACATTTGCATTCATGTAAACTGAGAAGTGAACTGAGAGCTTCCTCAGTGAACTGCTTCATGTTGCAACTAGAAGTTTGCATATTTGTTTTCCCAGGATTGCAACTGGATTGCAAGAGTCTCACATCCTGCTTTCAGTTTGTCAGAAAAATCTTCCTCCCTTTGCTTGAGGGTGCTTCCAGAGTAGGATTGTATCATGCAATCACCCAGCCTCATTGGTAGAATTTTATGGGGGTGACATGTTCTATTTGTAACCCTCCCGTGTTTTCCCCCTGAGAGGGAAATCATTGAAGCCCACACTATACCCCTGCTCCTCTCCCTTTTCCCCTCTCTGAAATTGGAGCTGCAGTGCAACCTTCTTTATGTGCTAACTTTCCACAGGCAAGGATTAATTTTTTTATTTGTAGAGCTGGAAAAACTGCAGAAAAGGGAAACTAAAATGTTCAAGGGGCTGGAGCAACTGCCCTATGAGAAAGGTTACAACATCTGGGATTGTTTAGCTTAGAAAAAAGGCGAGTAAGGGGAGACATGATGGAGGTGTACAAAATTATGCATGATGTGGAGAAAGTGGATAGGGAGACATTTTTCTCCCTTTCTGATAATACTAGAACCCAGGGTCATCCCGTGAAGTTGGTTGGTGGGAGATTTAGGACAGATGTGGGGGAGTGCTTCTTCACACAGCGCATAGTTAAACTGTGGAGTCCACTTTCACAAGATGTGGTGGTGGCTTCCAGTTTGGACAGCTTTAAAGGGGGATTGGACAAATTCATGGAGGATGGGGCTGGCTATCGGTGGCTGCTGGTCCTAATGGTTACCGGTATATGCTTCCTCCAGTATCAGAGGCAGTATGCCTATGTACACCATTTGCTTGGGAACATGGGCGGGAGGGTGCTGTGGCACTCATGTGTCCTGCCTGTGGGTTTCCCGTGAGCAGCTGGTTGGCCACGGTGTGAACAGAATGCTGCACTAGATGGACCCTTGGTCTGATCCAGCAGGGCTCTTCTTATGTTCTAACTTTTTTGACATGGGGTAGCATTCAGTCATACAACCAACGCTCTCCCATCCCACACATACACACATACACCTGCTTTCTGAAGTGGAACAGTCTTAAGAGAGCTGTACTATGTGATTCTTTGTATATAGTTCAGCATTCTGGAAATGTTCGGGAGCTCCTGTTCTCTGAAGGCTAGATGTGGGAGTGCAGGTTACGTGGCTCCTCCCAATCCACAAAGCTGGCTTCCTATGCTGTGGAAGCCCTGGTGGTTAAACTGGCATTAAAATGTACTTGCTTGTAATGAACATTTTAGAAACCAGAAGTATCATTATTAAGCTGTACTAAATTATTATCTTTATATGTTCTTTAATTAAACTGTAAAATGTTTCCCTTTTCCCAGTAGAAACTTTTAACATGGAGCAGAATACTGAGCAAAGGACAGATGTCTCTTTCACCAGTTACCTGAATTTTCAAAGTTCTTCAGAACCTTCACAGTCAAAAAGAGAACCAGCCACTCAGACAAACACTGAACAAATAAACACTCCAGATCAACCAACAACCAGCTTAAGTGTTGTGCAAACTGCTTGTGCCCAAACTTTGCATCTAAATAATCTTACTGTCTCTTGCACTGATGAAAGGTTGAGGTAAGCATCTAGATTTTTAAAAATTCCGTTTGTTTTATTAGAGAGGGTTGGAGTTTTTTTTAAAGCTAACAAGAAGTCAGTGATCAGTTATAGTGGATTAATGGGATGAGACTGTTATAAGTATTTGTACAGTGGTTGAGACTGTTTGCAGGGCAGGAAAAGAGGTATCCTTTCTAAGATTTTGGGAAGTGCAATGATGTTATGTAAAGGCTGATGATGATGATGATGATGATGATGATGATGATGATGATGATGATGCTATTTTTGCCAAGAATGGATGATGATCAGATTGCAATAGCATGTGGCAAACAAACGTAGGAGATAATCTATAAAATTTAAAGAAGACATTGACTGTGAGTGCAGTTGGTTAGAAGAGAGAAGTAAGACTATTATTTTGGACCTGTCTGTGGAATTCCCCTCTCAGGGAGATCTGCCTGTCATCTTCATTGTATACATTTAGACACCAGGTTATGGCCTTTAGGATGCAATCCTATGGCTGCTAGACAGAGTCTAGACAGCCAAAGGAGAAGTCGGAGTCCCAGCTCTGACCTCAGGAATGCGCTCCGAGGTCAGAGCTGGGACTCTGACCTTGGAGTGCCCTCCTCTACCCTTGCAGCCGGCATGGGAAGAACCACACTAGCTGCGGCTCTGAGGTCGGAAGACTGACCTCAGAGATGGTGTTCTGTGGGCGTTGCGGAGGGTAGGGAGGAGAGAAGTAATGCTCCATCAGCATACAATGTATCCTGGCAGCGCCTCAGCTGCCCCTCCTTCCAAGCCGGGAGAAAGGACTTAGATGGCCAAAATTGGCCGTCCAAGTCTTTTGCAGGGCAGGAGGAACACAGAGGCAACCTTTGCCTCCACGCTGTTTCTACCCTCCATTGGATGTCCGTAATCGTCCATGTTTGGAGGGTTCTGGGCAGCCATATTGGACTGTGCTGCCCAGCAGGTATTTAATCTTTCAAACTGTTACTTCATTGAGTTTACTGCTGGCTCCACAATGATTTTTAATATTTTTAATGTTTAATATTGTGTTATTTTTGATATGTTTATTGTTGTATTATTTGTTTGTTGTTGTTTGCTTTGATGATGGTAATCCCAAGGGCATTTATCAGTTGGGCAGTATACAAATCTAATACATACTTGGATGAGAGAAATCGTGTCTGCCAATAATTCAGGGATGTTGAAGAGTCCTTGGTCTCGAGTCACGAGTCGAGTCACGAGTCTTTGGACTCGAGTCCGAGTCCGAGTCCTTGGTCCAAAATGGTGACTCACGAGTCACGAGTCCTGAGTCACTCCCAAAACTGACTCCACGAGTCCCTATTAAAATCAATGGGGTTTCCCCCCAACAAAATAAGGCTACTTCAGATGTGCCTAGAATTTATTTAAGCCACACAAGTGTGCCTTTTTATTTCAAAACTCTGCAACTGATTTTGGCAAGAACAGACCAGGCAGACAAACCCAAAATAACCAGGCAGGCAGAGGAGGCAGGGAACCCCAAAGCAGGCAGGCAGAGGCCTTTGTCTTCGACAATTCAACTGCTGAACAGGTCAAGAAGAGACCAGGCAGGCAGAGGAGGCTGGGAACCCCAACCAGGCAGGCAGAGACAGCCAAACCCAAAATGTCTGACCCTAAACCAAACCCCCCCCAACAACACATCAATCAAAATAAATCTCAACACATCGTTGGGGCTGCGCTCCTGGTAGCTGTCCATAGTGGCTGAGCAGCTGCGCCTCGCTTCCATGCGCTCTTCACCGGTGATCGCGCTCCTTCTGGCACAGCCAGAAGACTCGTCAACAGCCCAGGGATGTTGACGAGTCCTTGGCCTCGAGTCCCGAGTCGAGTCTCGAGTCCCATTAAAAATATTGGGACTCGAGTCCGAGTCGAGTCAGAGGGGGGACTCAGTCCGACTCACGAGTCGAGTCCTCGAGTCCGAGTCCCCATCCCTGCAATAATTTAACAGTGATGGCTGTTGGGGAAAATGGGATACTTTGGGGGGAAATGTACCCATACTTCTTTGTGTTCTCTGTGCGATCACACACAAGTGGGATTCTGCGCCTGCATGCAGCATCAGTTGAAATCTTCTAGCACAGGGATGTTTGTGTTAAGCAGAATTATTGAAGAAGATAGTGAAAGTTTGGACCAGGAATAAATCTGCTTCCATCTCTTTCTCTTCGCTTCCCCCATCATCTTCTGGAGCAGAGGTGGGCCACCTGGTGCCCTGCTGATGTTTTGGACTACAACTTGCATAATGCCTGACTGATGGCTGTGGTGGCTGAGGCTTATGGGACTTGTAGTCCAAAACATCTGGAGGGTGCCAGGTTGCCTACCCCTGTTCTAGCATTATTGTTATTGTTAATTTTATTATTTCTTAGATTATTACTGCTTCTTAGATTTTTTTCAAAAAATAAGAAAAAGTCTCAAGGCAACTTAGAACAAAATTAAAACATACAGCATTTAAAACAGCTAAAAACAATTACCACTGCCCTATGTTCTAAAGCAGGGGTCCCCAACCTTTTTGGACCCGGGGCACATTTGGGAATTTGAGAAATTGCTGTGGGCACCACCACAAAGTGCCTAATCAGTGGATTGCTGCTGTGGCATGTACCTGTCACGTCTATGATCCTAGGCTCCATCTTATTCAGCAAAAACTTTTCTTTCGTGTCTACTAGGCACAAAAATATGTCTTTAATAAGGGGTTATCTAATTTAGCTAATTTCTGGCTGTGTAATACAGCTAATGCTTCTTTTAAACCTAAGTTTTGGCAATGTCCAGTAGTTGCTTCTTTTTGCGGAGAGGTTATTGCACAGATAAATTTTGTACTGGAACAGTCTTTAACATTCACTGATACACATTCTCTTTTAAATTATTTACCTGCTTCATGGAATTTAACAACTGGAAGGGGAAATCGATTCTCTGCGCCCTTGTGACAGCTAAAAGACTGATATTACAAAATTAGAAGTATAAACACTCACGTCCTATAATGCAATGGATTGAAGACCTTACAATGCTTTCAATATTTGAATGGGTGGCCTCAACAAAGCCTATGTATAATTGCTAGAAAGTTGTATGCGTTTCATACAAATCCATGTGGGTATATTTTAAAAAAACAGGGGGGGAAATTGGGTGCCTGCAGGTGTCACGTTGGGGAGCCTTGTTCTAGAGACTCCAGTGTACTGTTCTACTTACAAACAACACCATTTTTTTCACAGTGCCACTTATAGCCGTCACCATCACCCAAGTTCTGGTCTGAACTTGGGCATCCCTTTTGGGGTGGTTCCAGATGAGGCTTTTATTGTGCAATCATCCTGCCTCAAATATGGAACTTTACAGGCAATCCAGACAACTGCATCTTCCAGTTGTAATACCCCTGTGTTTTCCCACTACTTCTTCCATCCTTTTTCTTGCCACAGAAAAATATGTTAAGGAAGGAAAGTTAGAATAACTGTGCAATGCCTTTTGATTGGTAATGCTACCAGTTGCCCCTCTAGAAGCACCTTTCCAATGTGTCAGCTTCCTTGGATGAAATCTAACATCCAATACTGAATCTAGTACCCCAAATAAAATCTAGTATGACTAGTGATGTGGGGTGGAATATTTCCAGTACTGTTTTTTTCATGGAAAATGTTCTTCTCTTAGAAATGCATTGGTCCATAAAATTAATTAGTAACATAGGGCAGTATCCAATGCTGCCCATCTGTGAGCAGGCCCACCACCATTTCTACACTTGATCTTAGCCAAAAGGCCGAGAAGCGATTCCCACCACCATTTCTGTTCTGCAGGTGGCCAGCCCTGCCAATTCCCTTCTGCAAACAATGCCAACAGCTTGTGGAATGCAGATTTAGCGCTTCCGGGTGCAAGCCCTAAAACAAGCGGAAACCCTTATGCAAGCTCCACTGGCCTGCCCCATTCCAGAAATGAGCATTTCCGCTCATTTAGGTTTGCCACAAGCTTTGGCCAATGCTTGTGGAAGGGAAGTGACAGGACTGGCTACTTGCAGGTGATGTCCACTGGGGACTGCACAATATGAAAAGAATGCAAGTCAAATAGGGCTACAAGTGGATACCAGTAACAGTCATTAACATTTTTTCCTCTTGTGTGACTATCCCTAGGAAGCACATATATTTCTGCACACACCTTTTCAGCCATGCTACAATTCTTATGTTAACATTACAATGTCCAGTATGCCAATAAAAATAATTTCCAAGTAAAACTTTGAATTTGTTTAAATAGAACATTCAACTACACTAATTGCACTATATGGAATTTATTTTTCCTAGTCAGTTATTTCAGTTCAGCTACTTTTGGCTATTGGAGAAAAAATATACAGCATGTAAAATTAAATGACATACTTTTAAAGTTTTGTTTACTAAATGTAAATCAAATAAACATTCTAAATGGATCTCCAACAACTTAGGACAGTGGAATTTTTTCCAATTCGGAATTCTCTGGAAAACCCACATCACTGCCACTGTGTAGTAAAAGTCACTTCTGCATGGGAAATTTGTGTAAATCCCACATGTACATTGCCATGTTTGATGAATGCTTCTGTGTCTGTCTATTTCAATAGATGCAATAGTTTTTGCCATACTCCATTCATTCTTGGCACAGAAAGTCAATTCAATCTTCTCTTAGGTGGAACTTCTTTGTCCTTCCTCTTCAATATTTGTATAGTTTCCATTCCTTGTCAAAATATATTTGAGGACTAATGCAACCATAAAAGGGAAACAGGCTTTAAGGAGTGGACATCATTCTCCATTCTTCCACCAAGAAGGTAGAGTATTGTGTGTTTGCAACAGTAACACACTATAAAATAAAATTAGGCATGCTCCTAAATTCACCCTTAGACTTGGATGCAAAACCAGGTTCTTAAAGTGAGTTTAGAAGCATGCCCAGTTTCATTTCAACGAGGTTTGGTGACTTGGATAAGGGAAATTCACAGAAAGCAGGAGGGTATGTGTAGTCATGCAGTGTGCTCCCTGGTTCCCTTTAATATCTGTACTGGCCCCTAATCTTAGCAGCTTTCTGATTTTTATTTTCACTCCAAGTTAATTCTAGCTTTCTAATACTTACTTTTGTCTAAGTTTTTCCGTTTCAATAGCTTCATATACCATTCATTTCTATATATATTTGGACATTTATAGCAAATGATTTTGAACTTGTTGATATATCTGGTACAGAACTGCCTTTAGGGTCTCAAACAGAGGTCTTTCCTTTTAACTGAAGATGCCAATGAATGAACTTGGGACCTTGTTTTACCACTCTGCTGTGGCCCCTTCCCTGAATGTAGCACATGTCTGGTTGCATGAGTGATCCTTTGTTGAATTGAGCAATGAAGTTTTTCTTTGATTTTATTATAGTTCTACTGAAAAGCAAGGAGGAAAAATTATGTCAGTCTATGTGAATCCTTTTCATGACACTGCAGACCTAGATAAGGAAAAGGATATTGCATTCCTCTTAAAGGAACTGGACGTTCTAAGAGCAAACAATAAAAAGGTACAATACAAATATTCTATTCTAGGACAGCCTATTAATCCACTCTAATTTTACTTTTATTGTTTATTTTGAATGACAAGATACAGCTTTCTTTTGTTGCAGGGATGCCACTTTATGATTTCATGTATGATTTATTAATCTTAGGATATTCATCTTGTCTGCCTTGATGTTGTTGTTGCTGTTTTAAATCAGTGGCATCACAGATATAGCACATCAGTGTCATCTAGACTCTTGTGCAGTTCTTCCTGGCTCAAGGCTCCTGGAACTTTAGAAAGGTGGAACTTGTTCAGAACCTGCTGGGGTTTAATTAAACACTCTGAATAACCTGGATTAAGACTGGTCAAGAGAAACCTCCATATAACAATGGAAGCTCTCTGGTTTGCACTGATGATTAAGTGATCCATAGATCACAGAATTTTACATATTGGCAATATTAGTTCCACTTCTCAGTGCAATCAGTCTATCCAAGCTCTTCAAAGTGAATCAGTCAGATAAAGCATCAATCAGATAACGTAAATGTGCTTAGTTGTACTAGCAGCAATCTATTTTTTCATAATGTTAAATGATGAATCTGCAATAATTTGCTTTGTAAATATCTTGATGATACTCTATTGCCAAAACCTTGTTGCAGACCAACAGTTGAATCTTTCTCAAGTAACAGAAGTTCATTATGTCTCATGGGTATTAAAATAAAAATAAAGACAAAATAGGTCAGAAATTACTATTGTAGGCCTCTTTGCTCAAAAATATGGCTGCATTGTACTTTTACTCAAATGGATCATCTCCACGAAGGATTTATACATGTTTTGTTTTTAATTTTTGTTTTCAATGTCTTGTTTTATGGAGCAGTTGAACTCTATATTGAACAGAGTTTAGCAGCTAATGTTTAACTTCGATGGCCATGATCCTGCAATACTATTATGTGTGTACAAGGAATTAGATAATGGCCCTCCTCTTAAAAACAATAGCCACCTATTTGGGCTGCACTGTACACAATGCTTGAACTTCAAATGCAGCTTGCAATGTGACATGAGAGCTGCTGTTTGGGCGAGGTTGGGGAGGGAATGAGAAAACCCAGTTGCTTAAGTGGATCTGGCCTTTTGTCGCCTTTGGATTCTGTACTACATTGAGGTGGGAAACCCTAAAACTGCACCTCCACAGCCGAAACCTCAGCCATGCAAATTGTGAAATGAGCATTAGCACACTTCTTGGACATTTCCTGTGGAAGGCCTCACTTCTCAGTAAAAATGCTTAGGATTACACTGGATGGCTCCCACCCTTCCATCTATGTCCCTGTATGTCAGCCTTCCCAAAACTGGTGCCCTCCAGATGTGTTGGACTGCAACTCCCACCATCCCCAGCTAGCATGGCCAAGACAGTGGGAGTTGTAGTGCAACACATCTTGAAGGTACCAGATAGGGAAATGCTGCATGTAGCTGTAGTACTACAAAAGGTAGTTTCTGAATGAGTGACATTAAACTGGAGTATAGAGTTATTTTATTTCTTGAGAAAAAATTGGATGGAAGTGGACAACACCCTTTTTGCTTTTTTTAAACTGCCTATTAAATTGCTCGATGATGATGAGGGCACTGTTTTTTAAGAACTTAATGTATATTTTGTTATAGATGAATACAGTACCCATACACTTTATATACAGATAACATTCTTACAGCCTGTTTGTTCAATTCAGCTTCAGGATCAGCTGTCTGAAAAGGACAAGGAGTTGAAGACAATAAAGCTGGACTTGGAACTGCATGGGAGAGTGGCAGAAGCCAAGATTGCAGAAAAGGCTGCAGGTACAGTAGATAGAAGTTTAACAGATGGCCCATGTGGCTCATACAATCCGCTGGGTTTGCTATATGGCGTGGCCTAATGATCATTAGATATATTTACTAAAGGAGGGATGGCTTGACTTTTTTATGTGAGGCTGTTTAAAGTTGCTTAGAAAATAGGTGGCTTTAACATCCTGGTACCAGTATTAGAGAGAGCTTTACCTCTATTCATGCTGATTTGGGCATTAAATGCATTGTTAACACCATGTCAATCCAATCACAAAAAAGGCTGTTTGTTTTGTTGGAAGGTCCTGAACAAACAAGGGAAATAATGATTACCACGGCCACTACCTTTCAACCGGCAGTTCAAATACTCACTTATTGTTTTAGCTTCTTCTGGGTGATGCTACTGCCCCTCCCTCCATGCACCTTTGTTTGGAGATACTCTTGTGTTTCCCTTAGCTGCAGACCTGAAAAATCTGGTTTTTGATCCACAAAATAAGTTTTGTTTGAGGAGGATGACAGATCTTCAGCCAGTGAGTTTTACTACAAATTTTCCTAAACAGAAAGCTCTTGATGAAATCAGAAATAAACTAATAAGTTGTATATGGTTTAGAAGTTGCTTTCATATCTATATATATATATACACATATATACACACACAAACACGTGCGCGCAGCAGTATCATAATGTACCAATCTGCTAATGTAAATTATGCTGTGCTAGCATAAGGGACCCCGTTGCACCAGCTAATGCAGTTGGTGTTGCATGAGAGGTCCTATATGCCAGCGCAATGTAATTTGTTTTAGCGGACCTGGTAGGATACTGCCCATTATTATCTCTTCCTTTTAAAGTTTTGTAGGCTATTGTGAGCTGTATAGATCTAGGATATTATGACACCATAATACTGATAGCAAGGATGTTTGAAATAGAGATGGGGAATACAATGCATCTTGCTCCAGTAGGATGAGGAGGGAAAAAGTTGTACCATTATTAAAGTTAATTCTCAGTGATATTATTATGGTTAATCATAGGATTCTGTGTAATAGAAACTTTAACAATACTTGAATTGTGCAGTGGATCTGACTGGGTAGCATATACTGCATCCATCTCCTTGGCAAAATTAATGGAATGGGAGTAGGGAGGGTAGAATAAATTCTTCTATTGTAAAAATGGTTGGCTTTCTACAGTGTCAATTATCTGTGTTTGTGTCCGTGTGAGAGATTTCCAACGTCGTGAAATAGGCTGGTCATTCTGAAACACATTGGCAGAACCCTAAATATTTGCAACACAAATTAAGAAATGAAGTTTTTGAAGGAAAGGGAGAACAAGGTCTTTGCTGAATTACAAGCTAAAAGGAAAGAGTTGGAAAAGAAAGATTTGGAAAAAGTTCAAAGAAACTTGATTTATTTGAAAAGAGAGTTTTTTGAAAATAGCAATAAGAATTCGAAAATGTTAGCAAGATCCACACAAAAAAAGAAAGAAAAAAGTATAGTTGGGGCAATTAAAGATAAAAAAGGGAAAGGTCATAATTTAATGCAGGACAAATTAAAAATATTTCATGAATTTTATTCAGAATTGTACAAGGCTGGAGATTGTACGGAAGAGAGGATTAATGAATATATAGGAAAGCATTTTAAAATTAGACTAGTGGATGAAGATAGAGAAATTATGGAACAACCTTTTTCAGAATTGGAAATAGAATATGCAATAAATAAACTGAAAGAGGGCAAGACCCCTGGACTGGATGGTTTAGGGGCTGAATACTACAAGGTCTTTAAGAAAATGTTGGTTCCAAGACTAAAGAGGTTATTTAATGATATTTTTTTGGAGGGGGGAGAGATCCCCTCTTCATGGAAGCAATCTAAGATTATTTTAATCCCGAAGCCAGAGAAGGACTTAACGGAGCCAGGTTCCTATAGACCCATTTCCTTAATAAATCAAGATGCAAAATTGATGACAGCAATATTAGCGAGAAGGATGAACAAGTTTATTACTAAATATGTCGGGATAGACCAATGTGGTTTTATGCAAGGAAGACAAATGGCAGACTTAACAAGAAGAGTTTTAAATATAATATATTTAATAAAGAAAAATAAATTGAGAGCAGGGGTAATAGCGTTAGATATTTTTAAAGCCTTTGATTGCGTGGAATGGCCAGCATTAAAAAGTTTAATTAAAATTATGGGGTTTGGAGAAAGATTTAGAGGAGTAGTTAATCAATTGTATTCAAAAAATGTTTAATCAGTTGTAGTAAATGATGGTTTAACAGAGCAAATTTACCTAGGTCGAGGAACTAGACAAGGATGTCCCCTTTCGCCTATTTTGTTTGCATTGGTAATGGAGATTTTAGCAAATGTATTTAGAGAAGATAGAAATATAGGTGGGATAGGGATTAGGGAGAAGATAAAAATAAATCTTTTTGCAGATGATACTCTTTTGACAATCGAAAACCCTATGGAAAATATGGATAGAGTGGAGAATCATTTAAAGGAGTTCGGGGAAGTAACGGGGCTACAGATTAATTGGGATAAATCTGAATTTTTGTTGTTTAACTATAGTAAAAGAGAAGAGATTGAAATGTGTAAAAAAAAAAGTAATTATAAGATTAATAATGTAATTAAATATTTAGGAATTGTAATTCCAAAAGATATAGATAAATTGGGAGATCAGAATTATAGGAAATTAAAGAATGAGGTAAAGAATAAAATAGAGGAGTATAAAAAAATTGGACTTTCCTGGTTTGGTAGAATTGCTTTGATTAAAATGAAGATTTTGCCAAAGATAATTTTTTTATTTCGGATGATCCCAGTGCGATATCAGATAAGGAACTTAAAGATTGGCAATCAATTATTAATACATATTGTAATGGAGGGAAAAAATCTAGGATTACTAAAACAAGATGGTATAAAGCACAAAAAGTAGGGGGTTTGGGTTTGCCGAATTTAAAATGGTATTATATAGCGAATCAATTAAGACATATAGTGGATATTATAGCACGCCCTAAAGAAATAATGTGGTTGGAGTTAGAAACATGTGAACTACGTAGTACTTTGGGGAATATTTTTTTTCAAAAAAATAATAATAAATTGATAAAAAATATAGACAACCCTTTTCTAAGAAATTTGTTAATGATTTGGGGTACTATGAAGAGCATATTTATACCAGGGATATCTCCATTAACTCCGGTGGTAGCTCTTAAGGATTTTCCTGAAAACTTAAGATTAGAGCTGGAGAGTAAACTAAGAGAAGAAAGGGTTATTAGATTGACCGATTGGGTGGAAAAGATGGGGACTAGAGATCAAATAATGGAAATTGTTGGGAGAAGAAGATTATCGTGGTTAAATTTACTACAGTTAGAACAGTGGTCGAAGAAATGGAAAAGGAAAACTGAGTACGAGAGAGATTTAACTAATTTTGAAAAGATGGTCATGTCTAGAGACAGCCTACCAGGTAATGCATCAACAAGAGGTATAACAAGGGATTTATATAGATTGATCCAAAAAGCAAAAGAACAAGAGGATCAGCTTAAGACAGTATGGGATAATGAATTTGAAGAGGTGACCTCGAAGGTGGGGTGGAACAATATATGGGATAGACGGATTGTGAAAATGATGTCAATTAGGATAAAGGAAAATTTTTATAAACTAATTTGGAGATGGTATTTAACTCCAGTAAGATTAAATAGAATAGATAATAATTGTTCTGCATTATGTTGGAGAGGATGTCAGGAAAAAGGGACATATGCTCATATGTGGTGGAGTTGTAAAAATGTATTGGTGTTTTGGCGAGAGGTTTTTACAGAAATATCGAAAATTATTGGTACTAATTTAGAGGTCTGTCCAAAATTAGCATTGTTATCAATAACTGAGAAGCTTATTTGTGATCAAAATACGAAGGAGTTAATTGTAAACTTGTTAACTGCGGCCAGGCTAATGATAGCGAGAAATTGGAAAGTACAACATGTTTTCCTAATAACAGACTGGTATAAGGAAGTTTGGGCCATAGCCCTAAATGATAAACTAACTAGTAGTATCAAATGCAAAAAAGGATTGCTAAAGAAGAATAATTTTATGGAGATATGGAATCAATTACTAGACTATGTATTAATAAAGGGGAAGGGTAACATGCCTTGTCAGGATATGTTATATTTTTGGAATTTAGACTTTATTTGATCAAGAGGATAGAAGTATATTAATTGGTCCCTTGGAGGGTGGGGGGGAGCACTTTATGATTTATTGTATGTTGATTATGTTATATTTGTGTGATAATTTTGTATTTTGCTAAATATATTTTCTGTGTTATAATTTGTTTTGAAAAATAAATAAAATATTTAAAAAAACAACAACAAATTAAATATATTTACTGTAACCCTATATATTTTTTAAAGAACTCATAATAAAACACTTACCTAGATCATAGTTACATCTTGATTATCTACCGACTAAACATTTACAGTATGTGAACTGTTTGGATTAAATTAAGTTATATGTTTGTTTGGGGGATGTTTGCACAGAGTTTTACTTCTGTGTATATAATAGTGAAATAGTATAGACTTTCCTTGTTCATTGAAGCCCATGGAGGAAAACTGTGGATAAAAAACACATGTGCTTGCATCCAGCAAGGTCCATGTGCAGAAGTAGCATATGTATGGATTGCCCCAGGGATAAAATCCTGTGTGCTGCTTATGGGGGATCAGTGTATCCTGCACTTGGAATGTGCATATGTTGTATACTTTGCCAAAATTTGTACAGGTTACTCCTATCAATAAAATTTTCAAAGGTACCTTTATTTTAGATATCTTTGGGTTAAATTCGGTTAATTTAGCTTTTCTTCAAAAGAGCACCATATGTTGCTGAGTTTTTCTATGATTAGCTAGTGTTAATTACTGCATTTTTACATTTGCAGAAGAGAAGTTAGTTGTTTATAATTGTGTGTTTTATTTACCATGTTTATATTTTGCTTTTCTATCCAGATAGTTAGCCCCAGATAGATCTATGTATAGATGTTTATCTTGCACTTGAAATAGTGATAAAATCACTAGAGAGGGGTGTACAACAAAAGGCATTGGGAGAGTGCATTGTAAAACTTTACCGTGTACTTTCAGAAGAATTTCAAAGAATCTTAAAATACTCAAATTCCCAACTGAAAAAGCCTTGCTAATATAAAATTGACAGGAAGGAGGCAGAGCGCAAAATCCAGGAGAAAGCTACGGCTTGAATATTAAGAAACAAGTCAAATTAAATTTTCATCACTTTTTATCATGTCTAATGCAACTTTTCTAAATGTTAGCTGTCTCTAACAAGGTTACATATGTGTATGGTGGGGTTGGGGGGTCATGCACGCATGACATTTTCTCGGGCATGAAGCAGGTTGTACCTGAAAATTAAAACTGGCATGCCTTTTTAGCAGCGCAAGTGTCTGCAGTGAACACTTTCTGCCTTGTGTTCAGCTCTCCAGAGCACATTTTTTCTAGCTCTTGTTAGACTGCTGAAGAGGTTAAGAGGGGGAAAGAGTGTGAGGGAGCAGATGGAAGATTAAAAGAGCCAAGAAATGGGAAAACATCCCACCAATGTGCATATCTAGCTGTAGTTATCATACTTAGTAAAAAGGCATAGGTCTGAGGACCTGATGTAATGCTGTGAACAGGATGTTGTACTTGGACCTGGGACATATATTCAAGTCTCATGCTAGTCAGCCATTCAGTGGGCAGCTTTAGATTAACCAAAGCACATTCTATATCTGGCCGGGGAATGGGAATAATAGTGACTTATGATGAGGACAAATTAAGATTCAGTACTTTCACATTAAAAGAATAGGTTCAAAAATGTTGGATTATTTTACTTTTTCATTATTTTATATAAAAGTTAGACACGGTTTGGCCATCTCTGTCTGAGTGTCTGTGGTCTTTTTCGAAATGATGGGACTTGGTTGATTTAGGAGAATTGGTCAATTAAACCAGCTCAGTTTTCTGGCCACTAGAGGCTGCTGTTCCTTCTTTGTGGTTGGTTGTTAGAGGTTACCTCTTGATAATGTTCCATAGCTCACTGTAGCTGAAGGGAAAGAGGTATGTGTCAAAGATGTGAAAGATGCCATAAGTTGGGGTGGAAGAAGAGGAAATACACACTGGAGAAATGAGAGCATGAGGAAAACAAAGAGTGAGCAATCATAAAAAGTGTCTGGGGAAAAAACCTTTCAGAGATGCCACTTGGGAGGTACAGAAGGTGGAGGGAACCATCAGTATGTTTCCAACTAAAGCCCATGAATGGAAATGGATGAATGATTGATGTAAGCAAACAGGAGGTCATCAGATATTAGTAGAAATATTTTGTCATTTGATATATATATATATATATATATATATATATATATACATGTTCTGGTTTCCAAAATACTAAGCTGTGCTCATGTTGTGTAGCTCTGCAAAGTGAAGAGCTGCTAACTAATCACAAGAAACATGAAAATATCTAAAACAAACTAAAATCCAAACTAAAATATTTTGTGGAAGAACGTCTGAAAAGAAATTGACTTTGGAGTTATCACTTTGAACTTTGATCATGATGTCCAATTAATGAAAGGGGCTTTTCTGTACAGTCCTTTATTAAGTTTCCTAATATTATGACATTATGACTTATGATCACTTAAATACACTGTTTAAAAGTGTGTTTGCCTTGTCAGTAATATCAATCTGACATTCTTTAGCATACAGAGAGTCCACTGAAGGCTGGTAGCCTAATCCCTGGAGATGGCATGAGTGTTTAACCAACGAATACAGTGTTGGACATAGGAGACCTGAGTTCAGATTTCATCTCAGATCTAAATCACAACTGATAGTCTCTGAAATGGGACGAATAAGAGCTTGCCTTAGTGAGCCAGTGTGAGGAAAACAGAGACTATAAAATGTTTTCAAAGCTACTTTAAAAATATGAACATACTTGTGCAGTGAAAGATGGGCTGTTGGTACCCTAATGTTTAGCTTATAAGCAGGGACACTTTGTAAAGGGACTGTATTCAAATGTTTATATTAATAATAATATTTATTGATTTACATCCACCATTTGTTTACCACTCAATTAGCAATATGCATTTAACCACAAAAGTTAAGAGCCATAAAAACAATCAGCATAAGTCCTGGATCCAACAGAACACAAGCCACCCACAGTACAAAACTAAATAAATAAAAATATAACCAGCAACAGAAAAACACTAAAATAGCAGAGCTAAAAAAAAAACAAAAAACATTGAAGATCAACTACACTGTGCATTGTGGAGTTTTCAGAGTGCTTTGCATGCATTTATCTTAGTAATGTTTGCAACAACGCAATAACGGAGGTCATTCCCAGCTTGCAGGTTGATGGCGGCAGGGCGGGGATGGGGGTGGTCTGAGACTAAGAGATGGTAGATTGCCTCAGGCCACCTACTGGCTTCACCGCAGAGGCAGAATGCAAGCCAGAAGCTTCTAGTAGCTCTCGGAAATAATACGTTCCTGCTAGTGGTTGAATAAATTGGACTTTAACCTCTTTCCCTTCTGTGAGTCAAGATATCAGCACTGTTCTGGCCTTTTAACCAGGTCCTTCTCCGCTTGCAGTTGTGCCTGTTAATTAAAACTGACGTTGAATTAAGCGATGTGTTTGCCCAGGAACGGTGCAGGGCTGTTTGGTGCCCTAGGCCAAATTATATTTAGCGCCCCCCCTCTCGTGCCGTGGGGGGGCTCCGGAGCAAAGCAGCCCTGCTCTGCAACCCCCCCGCGCGCCGGCGCCGCCCCACCACCACCTACCTTCCCCCCGCCCCCGCTGCTGCCGCTGCCGCCGCCGCCTCCTCCGACGCGACGGGACCCCCACACTTTTTTTTTTTGCCGGGGAAACCAGGGCAACAGGGCTGTTTAAGCCCTGTTGCCCTGGTTCCTCCTCCCGCCAAAACAACGCCGGCGGGGCTCCAGAAACGACGGGAAGGTAGGTAGGTGGCTGGCGGGCGGGTGCGCGCGGGGGGGAGGTGCAGCGGCGGCAGCGGCTGGCAGGCGGGCGGGGAGGCGTGGCGGAGGCGGCAGGCGGGGCAGGAGCACGCCGGAGGCGAGGAAGGGGCGCAGAAACGCTGCGCCCTCTTCCGCCACGCGCCCTACGCAGCCGCCTGGGTCTGCCTAGCGGTAGCGCCGGCCCTGTGTTTGCCAATATTTTCCATTCTAAGGCAGCCGTGTTGTGTGCACTCATGAACCTCCTTTGCAAGCACCATTGGTTGTGTTTTTGTTAGAGTTTGTTCAGTATCCTTTCTTCTCTTTCCTTTTCCCAATAGTTTTATGTATGTATGTATGTATGTATTACATTTCTAAACCACCCAATAACTAATGTTCTCTTGGTGGATTGCAAACAGTTAAACTAAAATGCCATAGAACAGTTAAAACTATAAAATGCAGTACAAATATTTTACAGAATAAAATACAATATAATGCAAAACAATAAACAGCACAGGAATTGATTAAACAGCCATAATAACCTATAGAACTAGGTCTCTAAAATGCCTGGGAGAAAAGAAAGGTCTTTGCCTGGCACAGAAAAGATAGCAAGGTAGGTGCCAGGTGTAGGTGCCAATAACTAATCTCGGGGCCAAAATATGCATTAGTTTAAACTTTCTTTCACTTTTACTCTAGAGTAAGTGCAAGGCCCCTGATCTGGATCAGGACCCTATCGGGCTGGGTAAAGGGGCTCTACCTCTTTACGCCCTGCTCTGGGTCTGCCCTGCCCTGGATTGAGGGGCTCGCGCCTGCAATTTCTGTTACATAATAGTGATCCATACTGGAATACTACCCTGTGCCTACTCTAGAGTAAAAATGAAAGCAATGCATAACCAGCATCTAAGTCTTTAAAGTAATGTCTGTTTTGGCCCTTTGATGCCTTAATGGAGCACACACCTTGACTGTACTGCTGTTGTGGTTTAAATCTTATCCCCCACCACCATTTTACACTAGGTTGAGAAATGTTTAAAGATGCATTCCTGCTACCATCAAAGGTTGTGTGTGTGTGATGTGGTTTGGTCTGCAGACTCATTCCTCAGTGTGGTACTATCACCTAGATCTCTGCCATTTTAGAATTGCTCCTTACCTTTTGCCAACTGTTATCCCCAGATGATGTTACACCACGATTCCTATAATCCCCAGCCAGCATGGCCAGTGATGACTGGAGTTGTAGTCCAGTGGCATCAGAGGACCAAGGTGGGGAAAGGTTGTTCTAAGGCACGGGTGCACAACTCCAAATCATGTTGAGGGTTATTTTTTATACTTTTACTAAGACAGGAGGGCCGCATCACTATGTTAACTGAGGGAAATAATTTATGTTACAATTTTCACTGTAGTGTTGTTGTTTTATTTGCTCATTTCTCTTTCTGAGCCCTATGGCATATGTCCTCTTTTCTCTTTGTGTCTTCTCTCCCTGCTAAAGCTCCCTGCTTTTCTCTGCCCACTCCATAGTGCGGACTCTTTTCTCTATACCACCATAGGCCTGCTCCCCCATCCCTGTTAGCTCCTCCCTCTGCTTCCCTATCATTGTGTGTCTCTGCACCCCCTTCTCTCAGTTATATCCTTTTCTTCCTTCTATCTCTCTCTTTGCTGTTCCTCTCCCCGCCTCCCTACTCCAACATCTCTACTTCTTCCTAAGTTCACCTGTGATAACACAGGAGGCTTTTGTTCTTTCAGCAATTTGCATACCAAGGGAATATTTGTGGGCCATGCAGCATGGCTGGCTGGCTGTTTTCAGCAGGCTGAAAAATCTGGCACCAACTCCTCCGTGAGCCGCTGAATCCAGGAAGGGAGCAGCAAGCAAGGCCTAGTGACACAGGCACTCTCCCGTTTTCAGTCCAACTTTTGATGTGCTTTGGGCAGCCCTTAGATGTGATGTTCCCAGAAATATATTGGAAATGGGCACAAACTGTGGGTATTTAGAATTCCCCAGGGGCCCAAAAATAGACAGGGGGCTGCAATCAGCCACAGGGCATTATGTTTTGCAGGCTTGCTCTTCGAGGTGACTAAATGCCGCTGCAGTAAGTCTTATAAACCACCTTAAAAAAAACTCTTTAGCTGGTTCAATGCATGCAGTTGGGTGGGGTGTTCCAGAGGAACACTGCCAGCCAGTTAGTTAATATTTGTTGTTTTATTAAAGTCCTTGGCTGCTGGCCATCTTGCAATTGAGAAAAGATATATTGTCTAATTTAAAGGTCTGATAATTGCTACTGTTTGAAATAGGAATTACTATCAGGCAAATAGCAAACAATAATTTAAACACTTTTTTCTTCATTGTATGAAAATTTTGTCTCCTTTTGCTGAGACCAGGACTCTCAGCAGTTAATGTGAACATCAGAGGTAGGAAGGAGGTGTGCAACACAATATCCCGCACAAATCTTGAGTTGTCAGAACATTGAGCTGGAGAGAAGCAGAACAAGAGGCCAAACCCTAAATATAAGTTTATTTAATTTCGTGCGTAGCGCAGAAGAAGTCACAGTTTGGAACTCAGAATTTTGATCACAAACACCCAATTTGAAAACAAGACGTGACTTGCACAGTTCTGGTGGGTTTAAAAGAAAGTAGTATCCAATGCATATACAGCTGTTAAATATGCACTTAGCAGCAGCAGTACCGTTCCTGCAATGCTTTTAAATGAGATAAAATTCTGGGTTTGTTTTTAAAATTTGAAATCCCTGCAATGTGCCAATCTGTTGTTGTTGTTGTTCTTGTTGTTGTTGAAGTATAGCCTGTCTCTATCTCTGCTGCTTAATATATACATCAATCCTAAAGAAGTTGTACATTTTTTTGTGTAGATACTATACATTATTGTAGGGGACAGTGCCAGAAATAATTACCTCATTTGTCAAGGGTTTGTGGCTTTCCCCTACCCCTGTTGTTTGATGTGCTTCCTTAAATGCCCCTTCAAGATTCTAGCAGAAGTGTGCCGCTTTTCCTTTTAATGTTTCAAATGATGGTTTAAAACTAGATGAAATGTGGCGCAAAGTTATTTTTAAATATTTCTGAATGAAGTTGGAAAAGTTCTAATTGTTATGGTAAACAAGCAACAGTTTGGACTGTTCTTGGATGACCAAACAATCCAGTCACAAACAAAAAAATAACAAAGATTTATTAGCATTGATTAATTCCTCTTAGCTTTTTACTTTTTTCTCATCAGGGAAGGGAAATATCTACCATTTCTTTTAAGCTCACTTTGGTGACTTTTTTTTTAGATGCCATTTATTTTTCTTTCTTGCATGTCATCCATTAAAGATTAGCTGTGGAAGGTTGGAGCATGGAGAGATTATGAATGACAGAACAACTCCTGTGGAATAATAATCAGTTTTTGATATTTAATGCTGTTTGACTTTTGCAGACACATTTCTTATTAACCTTTGATACAAAGAGAAATCCAGGTTCCTGATATCTCATGGAGAAGATGAATATGAGATCCTCTTCCAATTAAACTGAAATAAGGCCAATATTGGGCTTTAGCCAAAAGATCTCCATAGTTCCCAACCCTTGTGTTTATAAATCTAAATATGTGTGACATTCTATTTTTAAAAGTATGTAACAGACATAGTTTTACTAATAATTCCGTCCTAAAATTATTCTTTCTATATACAGTATGTACTTAGCCTTAGTTTTGTTTTAAGATTGTTACATTATGCAAATACATTTTCTCAACCTTTCATCAGGCGGTGTCTTGATAAATGCAAAGACCTTTAATACACTATAGGTGCTGTTTAGTTCCACTAAAATCAATTGGGGTTTTGCCATGGACTTCAGTGAGAGGTGAATTTTCCTGAAGTTACTAAACTTACAGCAAATGATGTTTGAAATAAAGATTTGCTTTGAAATAAAGATTTCTCAAAAACCCAGGTAGTGGGGGATGAAGAGGACTGTTTGTTTTGCTTTCACTGTATAAGCTTATTCCGAAAATATGGGTACCTTGGTAAAGTAAAAAGCACGTTTCACAAATGCTGGTCAGCAAATTTTGATTGCATTGAATAGTTCAGTGATTGGGGCTGCAATCCTGTACCCATTCACATGGGAACTCAATAGGGCTTACTTCTGAGTAGACATGTCTAGGATTGTACTCTCTGTCATTAATATTGGGGTGTGGTTTTGTTACGTATGTGTATGTATAATTAAATCAAGCATATGTTAATTGCATGTATTCTTGCTTGTAACGAGCTCTCCTGTCAACCCAACTTAAAAAAGAATTCTTTGAGAAACTTAGAATCCAGATGAGAGCCACCCATGTGCACAGAATTCATATAACCCAGATAGGTAAACACAGTTGAGGGAAACGTATATGTCCTCATTTGCATGCCTTCTCTTTCTCTCTCTCTCTCTCTCTGTGGATTTAAGTAAACAGGAACACAGCACCACACCGCTGGGTCTTTCACTTGCTTTTATTACTAAACAGTTCAGGTTCTTTGGTAGAATCAATGCATTTACAGCACCAGAAGTTTGGGAGCAGTTGAGTACCTCAAACTAAATACATACAACAAACAACAAGGTAACAAAGGTGTCCGGGTATTCTATCTGTGTTTGCACACATTGCTTTATCTGCAGAGTCACATTTATATGTAAATGGCTTTTAGTCTGTAATGCCTAGTACTGACCTGTTAAAACTATTCTTTTTTATTCATGCATCTCAGTAACACTCCTACATTTCAGTTATTCTAATGACGTAATAACAACGTCATTAAAAAAAAGTATAGTGTCTTGGGACTACTGGCATTCATTTTAACAGGACTGCAATCTGGACCTTAGAATATTTTCCAGGATTATCAGCACTTTGCAATATGTTGTGTGTACAAGCCGATAAGTAGCACATTGTAATGACTTTCATGGAGATGCGGTATACATGCACACACAGAGACACACACAGGTTCTCCAGCTCTGGATTAGGACAGCTGCTAAGCACTGAAAAAAGCAAAGAAGTTTGTTCTTAATAGAATCCATTTTACACACACACACCTTTTTTTAGTTCCTTCACTGAAAAATTGTTAGCAAGAAATCATTAGAAGTAGACCCACCATAAAATGAACTAGGAAAAAATAATAAAGCCAACCCATTCCAGGAATCTCAAACTGAAAGGATGACATTACAAAACACACTTTTATCTTGCATCCCACCGCGATTATTTGTAAAAAAATGTACAAATTCTTTAGGATTGATGTATATATTAAGCAGCAGAGATAGAGACAGGCTATACTTCAACAACAACAAGAACAACAACAACAACAACAACAGATTGGCACATTGCAGGGATTTCAAATTTTAAAAACAAACCCAGAATTTTCCATTTGTTCTCCATTTTCCACTCCCGTTACATATTAACTCTCTAGGCCTGATGTGAAAATATTTTTCAGATTAGGAAAGCTTTATCTTTACTAAAGATATCCTAAACGTAAAAGGTACCCTTTCGTCCCTCATATTGACCCTTTTGGGGGAAAGACATCTGCACATAGCCATTAGAAGTCCTGTGATCATTCCTTCACCAGCTCTAAGGAAAATCCCAGGTCACGCAGAGTTCAACAGCCCCTAATCCTGAATACTAAATCCAAAATCACAAAACTCCTCACAACAGGCTCCTCATTATTGCAGCAAATTTCTTTTTTTCTTTTTCTTTTTTTTTAACTTACTGAAGATGCCTAAGAAATTATTACAACCAAAACTAGTAAGAGAACTCAGAAATGTACACATTGGAAGGGAGGGAGGAAGAAAAAAGGAAGGGGTAGTTTTTGAAGACGTTGACAGTTTAACACATTTTAATTTTAGTTTTAATTTTCCTTGAGGGAGGAAATTGTAGAGCTTTTTTAATTTTAGAAAAAATGCAACTTGATATTTCAGAATATTGGTAACAATTTTTGCAACAAAATATTTTTCAGAATTGCACCTCATAGTGCAATGAGACAAAGTATAAGAGTTTGGTGCATAATAATCTTGTTTTACTTATAAGTCTTTTCAGTTGTCTAAGAGTTTAAGGTTATTTTTTCTTTAATACAGATCATGCGACTTCTGTTATAGACATTTTAAAAAAAACCCACCCTAACTATTCCTTCTTTCTTGCATGTACTATTCAGTTTCTATATTTACACAGATGACCCCTAAGAAATCAGCAAATAGACGTAAATGCCCTCTCTCTTCAACTCACCCATCTCCCCTCCAAGGTTCTGTTGTTTGGAGAATCATGAACCAATGTTTATACTAGAATGATTTCTAACACTCTCTCTTGCTACTACTGTATTTTAAAGGTACCTAGTTTAAAAGTGTGGCCAAACGGTTTGCCAACAGAATCGGGTTTAACTAAGAAAATATGTACACTGCATTGACTCAGTAAACTCATACTCCGAATGGTTCAGCTTCTTCATATTTGCTTTATCCCATATTAGAAAACAATTAGCTTACTAAACAAATTTGAGTATTTGGGGGGAAAGATCTACTTTGATTTTCCCTCATTTGACTAAGAATTACAAGATATTTGATAAGCTTGTTTAAAAATGGACGTATCCAAATATTATCGTAAACACCCAATGGTTTGTTTTACCTGCAATATAAGTATTTTACTTAGTTGGCTTACATAGTAGCTAATAATATTTGTTAATGTAATTTAACTGCTGTGAACCTTTACTGAACAAATATTGAAATTTATACAAGTCAAAGAATGAGGATCTCTAATGACTTTTGTAAAGACTTCCGTTTAATAGTTAAAGAGAAAAGTTTATATGACATAGCCAGTGTAATTAACAGCAGATTTTACATTTAATAAAAAGAAAGAAGCATATGTATTTGCTTTATTCATTCCAGCATAATTTGCTTTACAGTTATGGGTATTTAATGAGCAAATTCCAGCTAAAATGCTATGTTGATTTTCTAAGTGAACTTTGAAATAGCTATGTACCTTACAAAAACTGTCTGTTTACAGTTATTATCTATCTTACAACTACAAGTGTGTTAGTTAGACTTGATGTGTTTAGTACAATTATCTTTTTTTTTCCTTTTCTTTTTTTTAGAAGGGGAATAATTTCTTTAGTCTAGTTACTGGGTTTGGCCCAACTGGGGTTGGTATTTATTAAAATACCAACAAGCTAGTCTTGCACCAAATAACTTAAATATAGGTTTCAGTAATGAAAAATATATGTTGTTTCTGTCATTTATGAAGCGAAATGTGCTATATATTTGGTTGTTTGATTTGTAGGAGTTGTAGTCATGCTTAACTCTCATTGAAATCAATGGGCTTAAGTATGCTTAACTTGGCTGATTCCTTATCCTTTCCCCTCACCCTTGCATATCATGGCACCCTAGCATTGAATATGCACATTTAATTCAATAAGCTTTACATTTCAATTAAAATGTCATTTTAAAAAAGTTCTTAAGCACACTAGGCTTGGTTGAAACACTGTTGCCAAGATAAACCTAGGTGTTCCAGGAAATAGCAAAGGTGACTTTGGAGCAAGAGTCCTGGACGTCCTTGCCGCAGTTCCATTGAAATCAAATAGACTACCCAGAAATCTTTGTGTTCATGATAGCAGGTAACTCTCTCTCTCTCTCTCTCTCTCTCTCTCTCTTGTCCAGAGTTGTTCATTGGTCCACTTAAAAATGGTGTTGCTGCCCACTGAACTGTAGGAAGATAATGCCCATTATTTTGAGAACTGTTTAACATGTGCAAAAGGTGTCTTTTCCTTTACAGAGGCAGCTTCATTGAGTCTGCCGACTAGGGGTCACTGTTCACGTCTTCAGTAATTTCTGCTGTTCCATTTGGCACTCAGAACTGTGAACAGGTTTCTCGACATTTTATTACTTATTTATATTATTTAGTAACTTTTAATACACCACCTTTCCACAAATGTCACAAAAGCAGTGTATAACAGTTCAAATAAAAACAATAATACATAAAAACATCAGTAGAGTGTCAAGTTTACAGTTCCTTTACTTTGGGCTTCATAGCTCAGCTGACTAGAGCCAGCCTTGTCTCAGAATGCCCCTGGTCCAGAACTGTCCTTGTCTGTGCCATCACGGTGCCTTGGGAGAAATATTGGCTTGGTTCACTTCAGACATGCTTTGGTGTTGTAGGATCAAACCCTGAACTCATGTGTTCCCTTCCCTAATAACCGTTCCTTACACAGCAAACCATAGTTCACAGCAAACCATAGTTCAGGGGTGTGGAATCTCAGTCTGAGGGCCAAGTAGCAACATCAAGTAGGCCGCTCAACAAGGTCTGCCACGGACGGCCTTCTCCTTGTCCCATCAGCCAAAGCAGCCAGGCTGGTGTGGACTAGGAAGAGGGCCTTTTCTGTGGCAGCCCCCAAGTTATGGAACTCCCTCCCCAGTGACCTTCACCATGCCCCCTCCTTGATGAACTTCCGCCGGGCTTTAAAAACATGGCTTTTCAGGCGGGAATATGGGGTGGGTTAGGATTTTTTTAAAAAACTCTTATTATTTTAATTGTGTTTTATTGTATTTTATCTTGATTGTACATCGCCCAGGGTGGCTGGGTGGCCGGCCAGATGGGCAATTTAAAAATATTAATAATAATAATAATAATAATAATAATAATAATAATAATAAATAGTAACAGTTTGGATAAGCTTTCAGGGGCCACATTCAGTGGCGGGTGGGGTCCAAAGACAAAAGGGGCAAGGCCAAAATACCAGCATATTTTACCTTAAAGCTCTTATTGCCTGTAACTAAACCTTAGGAGAGGCATTTCAACCTTTTAGAACAGCGGGGAAAACTGTACAAAAGCTGGGAAACCACCAGTCAGCAGGTAGGTGGGGGAAAGAGGCATGGCCATCTGGGGAATGCTGGACGTCTGCATTTGGCCCCCAGGAGGACTGGATTTGGCCCCGGGCCTGAGGTTCTGCATCCCTGCCATAGTTTATGTCTAAAATGAGCAGGCTATGGTTTGTGCAAATTACAACATGCTTGGTTCAGATGTAATAGCAAACTATGGGTTGGATCCAAAGGCGCCCTTCATCAAAAGGAAGGAGTTTTTCCATTTGTGGAAGGGGCTTCAATCTAACGGAGGCTTTTGCAAACAGTTATAGGGGAAGGTGATCTTTGCCAGTTTCCCCTACCCTTTGCCGCATTCCTGTGCCACCTTCCACACTTCCAGCCCTCCAGAGCAGATCTTCAGAGAGCACAGGTAGCTGCAGAAGGAAAGGGGAGCCAAGACCTGAGAGTGCCCCGTTCCGTGAGCAAGACGCTGCTCCTGGAAGTATGGATACAATCCAATGGGTTGCCACAAAACTGGAAGCCAGAAAAGGAACCGAAGTGTTTGAGGGGAGGAGGAGAAGAGAATAGGAGGGTTGTAAGGAAGCAGAACAGATCTTCTAATCCCAGTGTTCTCCAACCTTGGGTCCCCAGATGTTTTTGGCCTACAACTCCCAGCATGCCCAGCCTTAAGTTCTCTTGGTACAAGACTTGTACATTACCCATTCATTGCATACTGTTGGATCCCTGTCAGCAGCTCCAGCACAGAGATATTCCAAGTAACTCCTTGATGACAAAATTGCTAGAAAACATCGTGAACTACTCAAAAAAAGCTTTTATCTATTGTATCTTCCATATACTGCTTCACAACTCTCATTTTATTATTTTTCTCCTAATGTCCAATCAAAATAGGCATCTCTGTTACTTAACGTAATTAGTTTTTGCCTTATCTTCAGTGGATTGAGTCAACAATCCACTTTTTGTCCATCTTCTTTCTGGTATACTTTTTAATATACTCACCACTTGGCCCAGCCTAGGCTTAGCATATCTAATTAATTTTAGCTTGTCATCCTATGATTTGACTTCTAGACCCTTCGTTTGAGTAATTCTTGTCCCATATCCTTTCCAGCTTGTCAAAGTCCTTGAACTGTAGTGCACCAAAGGTTTTTTTTTTTTAAGTATTCTCCATGTGTGGTCTTGCCAGTGCTGAATAGAGTGACAACATTACTTTTTAGTCTTAGGAACAATGCTTGTGTTGAAGTAACATTCATTTATTTATTACATGTTGTGTTGCATCTTTCACCAAGTAGTTCAGAGTGGCAGTTTTTTTTCTTATCTTCACAACATTTGTATGACCTTCATGGATCTGAAATGGTATTTCTTTTTTTCCATGTCCAGTGCTCTATGTACTCTTCCAGACTGGCTCAGACATCAGTGGCCTTTCGTGTTACTGCATCATATTGTTAATCAGTATAGTCCTTAAATCTTTATCTGCTGCTGCTTCCTAGCCAATTGTCAGTGCCTTATCGTATGTGTAGAAAATCGTGTACATACAAACTTTGCTTGGAGATCAGAAAATCTACTTGGATAATTTTTGGGCAATTTTTGTCTAGGATGAAAATTATATGCTAGATATTAAGCCATGGTCTAAAGAATTCGGTTACTCCATGAACCTATCACTTTTTGACTTTTATTTTCACTTCTGGACTTTGTGCCATATTTGAAGGCAGAGGCCAATCTATGCTGGGGTATGTGGATTCCACCATTGAGTAGCAGTTCCATATCTCCTTCATGCATCTCCCTAGTAAAAGAAGGCATGTGATGTGATATTATACTAGCGATGTATGAGAAATTCATTTTAGTTTGTTTTTGACCAGAATACGCGAACCCCAACACAGTCTGCAGTTGACAGCCATACATTTCTGAGCTTGTAATACAATTCACAGAACAAACAAAAAAATGCATTCCAAAAATGCATACATTTGAAAAATGCACATGAAAAAAAATCAGTACTTTTGAAAAATGTACACAGACATGCTTTAATCAATGGGAGAAAAATATGTACATTTCAAAAATGTGCACAATTAATGCATACATTGGGGAAAGGTGCACGAAAATACAGATGGATTTTTGTGTGGAAAGGGAAAAACAAAGCTCGTAGTCTGATATGAACATGAATTGGAATGAGCTTTGAGGTGGAATTTGAAGAACCTCAATGAGCTCATGTTTTGCTGATTCACACGTCCCTAGTGTTACACTCATTTTTCATGCACTCACAAGCAGCCAGTGAAGTAGAATAGGTGTGGCTCAGCTTGTCTGAGTGTGGAAAGCTAAGCAGGGTCAGGCCTGATTATTACTTGGATGGGAGACCCCTCCTCCAGTTTCCTGCATTGAGCAGGGGGTTGGACTCGATCGCCTTGTAGGCCCCTTCCAACTCTATAATCGATGAATCTATGAAATACAACAGTTTCACATCATGCATCTTCTTTTACTAGATGTTTACAGGAAAGTGGGGTAGGGAGGGAGATTCTAGTGCCTCTGAATGCCGGTTGATAGGGAATACAAGCAGGAGGGTGCTGTTGCATTCATGTCCTGCGGTGGGCTTCCCATAAGCATCTGGTTGGCCACTGTGGGAAAAGAATGTTGGACTAGATAGCCCTTTGGTCTGATCCAGCATAGTTCTTACATTGTGGGAGCCAGTGTGGCGTAGCGGTGAGAGTGTTGGACTGGGACTTGGGAGATCTGGGTTCTAGTCCCCACTTGGCCATGAAACTCACTGGGTGACTTTGGGCCAGTCACTGACTCTCAGCCTAACCTACTTCACAGGGTTGTTGTGAGGATAAAATGGGGGGGGAGGATTATGTAAGCCTCCTTGGGTTCCTTGCAGGAAAAAAGGTGGGGTATAAATATAATAAATAAATAAATAAATAAATAAATTGTTAGGTGGAAGCCTAATGTCTAGTTTTGTACCTAGCAGGATGCAGCATCTACTTAAAGAACACCCACACAAACATAAACACACTTCATTGGGTGCTTTAATCCTTCAGGCATGCCTAAAGGACTTCTCTGGATTGTGTCAAGGGATTGGTACATTTAATTTGGAAAATTTGAATGTGGTCCAGACTAACATGGCTACCCCTCTGGAAATGGTTACAAATGGAAGTCACCAGGATTATTGGAATCCACTAATTTGGAGAGATAAAACCAGGGATGTTGAAGAGTCCTTGGCCTCGAGTCACGAGTCGAGTCACGAGTCTTTGGACCCGAGTCCGAGTCTCGAGTCCAAGGTCCAAAATGGTGACTCGAGTCACGAGTCACTCCCAAAGCGGCGGCCCATGGAGGGAGCGGGAGGGTCTCCGCGAGAGGAAGAAGAGCTGCCCTTCCTCCCGCGGAGACCCTCCCGCTCCCTCCATGGGCCGCCGCCGCCCCCACTTACCATGGGCGGGTCCTTCCCTCGTCCCTGCTCCTGCCGCCGCCGCTGCCGCACCAGGGATGCATTACGAGCCCTCCCTGGGTTTGTAGTTCTCCGCGGCGGCGGCGCAGCCCGATCTTGCTCTTCTGAGCGGCGCGGAGAGTGTTCTCCATGCCGCTCGAGTTGCCGCCGCTGCTGCCTGCCGCCGCCGCCTGCCGCCGCTTCGCCGCCGCCACCCGCTCGCCGCCGCCGCTCACGTCACCACCGTCGCCGTCTCCCTCGCTGCCACCCGCTCGCAGCTGCCGCCATCGTATGCCACGCCGCCGCCATCGCACGCCGCCGCCCGCGCCGGTCCCGTCATAACTTCCGGCGCGGCGGAAGTGACGCGCCGGGACCGTGCTCCGGCGCACTTGGCCGCCGCCGCTCTGTTTAGAGCGGCGGCGGCCAAGCGCGCCGGAGCACGGTCCCGGCGCGTCACTTCCGCCGCGTCAGAAGTGATGATGGGACCGGCAGCGGGTGGCGGCGTGCGATGGCGGCGGCGGCATGATGGCAGCGTGGCCTGCGATGGCAGCAGCGGTGGCTGCGAGCGGGTGGCGGCGAGGGAGACAGCGAGAGCGGTGACGTGAGCAGCGGCGGTGGCGGAGTCCTTGGGCTCGAGTCCCGAGTCGAGTCTCGAGTCCCATTGAAAAAATTGGGACTCAAGTGGGACTCGAGTCAGGGGGGGACTCAGTCGGACTCGCGAGTCGAGTCGTCGAGTCCGAGTCCCCATCCCTGGATAAAACTTTCTCTAAAGTAGAGAATAATCTCTCTTGATTTCAGCATGATCAGCAAATCAGACATAACAGATCCCTGAATATCTATCTTTAGCATACTCACATGTTAAAAATACTTTCTGTACTGTAGCTCTAGTAGAAGAAATTCATTCTGCACAACGAGAACGTGATGAGGCCATCATGGCCAGACTGAAGATGGCCAATGAAGAGAGAGATGATGCATGTAAACGAATAAAACTATTGGAACAATATTTTGAAACGTACGTACATATCTCCTGCAATATTTTTTGCTGTTTGCTCAAGTATCCTATATCTTGGGGAAGAGCTCTGCTGGGTCTGACACCCTTTCTTCACATAAGGCACACAGGCATTTCTCATCTAATGACCATTTCGGCCTATAGCCACTGCAGATCTTATCAGCCTTGGAGGCAAAGGTCACAGACTTACTACAGCTATAGTCTCATATCCTATTAAACATGCCTAAGCCCACTTAGCCTTCATTAGTGCTATCTAGTGTGAGATTGCAGCCTAATTTTGGGAGAAGGATGGAAGTACTTGTTGGTTTCTTAGCAACTACATGACAGGTTTCCTAACCTTGAATGAATGAAATAGCTGGCCTGGAGCCTTCATGCAGTGGGAGGGAAGAACAGAACCATGTGGGGAACACTCCATTGGCTCTCTTAAAACCTGGGTGCTCCTATTGTTAGCATGAGCCCAGTGGTAATAAATATGAATGAGAGTTGCATTTTTGTAGCAACTCTCATTCATATTTATCACCACTGGGCTCATGCTAACAACAGGAGTCTTAATCATGCCATTGGCTTTATTTGTTGCATTTTTTATTATTGATTTGCGGTCACTGTTTTGCTTCTGAGACAGAAATCAAGGTGAATGACTTTGGCTATATAAGGTGGGTTGGGAGACCAATATTGATTTCATTTAGGAATAAATCAAAGAAGTGTGAGATTTTCATACAGGGGTTGATAGCTCGGACTACAAGGTTGTCGGTCAGAAGTTTCACTGTATAGAAAATCAATCCAATCTTTTGAGGCCAGTAGACACTTCCCATCAGAACAAAACCCTCTTGTTATTAAGAAGTGGTGATCAAATCATGTATACCCTCCTGCCATCTTGTATGATGCAGAAGTATTTTCTTCATTCAAAACGGAATCCTTTGTGTATATTTTGTGCTACTGTGTTAACAAAGGGGAGGCTCCTATGCACAAGATGGTACATCTTCACCAGCTATCATAGAATCATAGAATCATAGAAAAGTAGAGTTGGAAGGGGCCTACAAGGCCGTCGAGTCCAACCCCCTGCTCAGTGCAGGAATCCGAGTCAAAGCATCCCCGATAGATGGCTGTCCAGCTGCACCTTGAATGCCTCCAAAGTGGGACAGCCCTCCACCTCCCTAGGTAGTTGGTTCCATTGTCTTATTGCTCTAACAGTCAGGAAATTTTTCCTGATGTTTAGGTGGAATCTGGGTTCCTGCTCTTTGTCACTTGTTATACAGGTCCATGGTTCATATTGACTCCTGTCATTTGCGCTGAATGTGTGGATGCTCCAAGCCAGTCAACATTTCAACACAACATATAAAAAAGCTGAGGCTATAGTTTGTCTTTCCATAAGCCTAAGAACCAAATGGTCTCTGAAAGCATTATCATCGAGAGCAGTTCATACAGCCATATGTATTAGTGCCCAAGCAGCAGCCACCCCCTGGGACCCCGATGAGACACCTTATCTCAGTCACTCACCCCTCCTCTGGCCCATGTTGCAAATATGCAGTTGTCCATGCAACATTTAGTGATCCTCTTAGAAGCAGATAGGGAGTGAATCGTGTAAATCAGTTTCGCATGTTTGTTCCATCTCAGAAACTTTAAAGAATTTTGTTTAATTGTTCTGATTGCATACATGCATATTGATTTTTAAACATCCCATCCCCCACAAAATGGTGGGTTCTTTGCACTGTGCACACTGTGAGCAAGTGCCACTGGAAGCTGATCCCATCAAATTAGCACCATATATTTTTGAATCTTGTATCATGTGCATAAGTGTGGAATGACTGATTTTCAGCATCTTTCTTGTTAAAAATGGAGCAGGATCCAAAGTGTTGCACAGGGAGCTAGTGCATGTGTATTGGGGCTTCTGGAGCCTCCGGCTAACCATTACTTCTTATGCTACCCAAAAAGCTGTTCCAGGAAATTAGAAAACTCTCCAGAGACTCTTCCAAATCAGCAAGAGTGGGTGTAGCCATAAGAGAAAACTGGGGAAGTTATGCAGAGCTTCTCGGAGTCACAGACCAAGCCTTTATAGGTGCCAGCTAATCCCATGATTGGCATGAGATCATAACTTGCTTAGTTGCTATCATTTTCGAATAGCATTTGATCTTTCAAAAACTTTTCATTAGAGTTTCTATATAATTACGTCTACTCAGAGTCTAATAGTTAGTGCAAATATATTTTATTAATATACAATTTTGCGGAATGGTTTTGACAGTGGCGTAAATCTATTATCAACAATTTTCAGTGAAAGGGGAAGGTCCTATATGTATGTTAAAGAATGGAAGAATGGCCACCAGTGGCTTAACTTTGCACAATCATTTCAGTTGTCTTGAAGGAGTTTTCAAATATTTATTTATTTCATTTCATTTCCATACCACCCCACAGCTGAAGCTCTCTGGGCGGTTCACAACAGTTTTATATAATTTTCCGAGCTCTTGCTTTCCACCAACTGCAATCCTACACAAGGCTGCAACCCTACACAAACTTCCTTGGAAGTAAACTCCATTAAAGGCAGAGAGAAGGATCCAGGAGAGTCTGGTTGCTAGTTCTATTTACACTGCACTAGCAAAAGCCAACACTTGTGCAACGTCAATAGCACTTGCTAGTGCAACGGGTTTTGGATCCTTCCCCCAGTGTCTTTTGTTTTTAGGGATGTGATAAACAACATTAAAATATATAATTTCTAGTGAAAGTTGTAGGTCCAGAAATATATAAATAAAAAGAGCATCTGTGCCCCTGCCGCTGGGGAACTTTCTTCATCTAAGCACATATGAACAATTGATCCTTGTAGTCATATATAGCAGTAAACATTAATAACTTAACATTCTGAATTCAGTACTGAAGATATGGAGCATTATTGAAAGATGGAATCGAGCAGGTGGCACTTTAATATGTTCAGTGTCATGGTTGACTCTAAAGACTAGTAGAATGAAATTACATTGAGGGTTCTAAAGATTTAAAAAGCGAACTCATTTTGCTGCACTAAGGAAATGCTACTGATCAGGCTTTCTGTGTCCCTTTTTTCTAGGCTAGAAAATATTAACCCTGAAGAAAATGACATGGTAAGCCATTCTCTGAGGAGATTTCTTGATGTCAGTCTTATATCTTAGAGGCTTAAGTTCAATTGAGTGGGTTTCAGGAACTAAGATGTGGGAAAAAGAAGAATTGACACACTAATAATGTACATCTTTGCTGCAGTATGAAAATTCAATAACTTTGCTCAGTCAATTTACAATTCACATGTGCCTATTAATTAAAACCCTATATTAAATAAAATATATTAAAACTTCTTGTCTGACTAACATATAATGCTGTTGGTAGACATTACAGGAATTACTGAACAGAATAAACAATGCAGACACCGGGGCCGCGATATGGAGAAGTGGAGCTGTAATTGTCGATCGAATATACAGGACCCAGGAACGAAAAAAGAAAATAACAGAAGAAGAAATGAATGCAGTGATAGAAGAACGAGATGCTGCATTGGCTCAAGTAAGTCCATGTTATTTTATAAAGATTCGCAGATATCCAACTCCCCACCCCCTTCTCTTCACTTCTGGGGAAATGAATTGCTTTCATGTTTAACATTTTAGTTTTTTAGAAAAGCTTTCTTATGTGCAAAGCCAATCTTAGAAAATTATTGCAATGAAATAAGAATAAGATAAAATGGGGGTTTTACATATTTCCAAGCCATTTAAATATATATATGACATTACTAGGGTGCAGGGGGAAGGGAGCGAAAACAATCTTTAGATATAAAAGTGGGAGAAATGGAAACCTCAGGCACTGGTGACTATGATGAAAATCCAACATGACCTTGATAAATTGTAGATGGGAGATTTTAAGGGATAAAACGAAATTTAACACAAACAAGTATAAAGTAATTCATGCTGAAATTGAGGGGACCAGGGAACCAAAACTGCATGCATAAAAATAAATAAATGAATAAATGATATGAAGAAGTAGTTAGGTTCAAGTGCTATTGTGGGAGACTTCAGGTGTATAAGAGATCACAATCTAAATGTGAACCAATAAGGCACGGGCATTTGCACCTCCCCTAAAGGTTGCTATACTGAAGAAGGGTTCTACTCCCTGTGGTCTCCACCACACCAATGTGGTATGGGATATGAAGCGGATGGAGTAGAGAGAGGCTTGCAGTTCATTAGGGATACACAATTCAGATTCCACATTCATTTTATGGGGCATCGAGGTAAATAGGATTGTCGCACTATGCTATGACTAGGAGACATCGGGTTGTATCCAGTGGTGTCTTTCCACCAGCAGGAGGGGACCACTAGTGGAACAGATTTCCCCCTCCCCCCTGAAGCCCCACACCCACACCCAAATCTGCTCTGGAGGGTTGGGCGACCCTCCAGAGCAGATTTGGGATATGCACAGGGGGCTGAGGGGCGAGGAGAGGATGGGGAAGTCCCGTTGCATGAATGGACTTCTGTTTGCATGAGTGTTGGATCTCACCCAAAAGCCTAGGTCCAGATAGATGGAAGGGCTGCTTCCATTTGTGGAAGGACTGGTGATCTAGCAGAGGCTCACAGAAGTGGGGAGGGGAGATGATTTTTGACAATTTCCCCCACAGCCTCCCATGCTGTCCCAGAGTGTCCCCCAGCCCTCTGGCTCAGGTTTTCAGGGGCAAAGAGAGCTGCAGGAGGAAGGGAGAATCAACAAAAATTGATCAACACCCTCTGAATCCAACACCTTGTATACAGGATCTCCTTAGGGTGTGTGGGGAGAGTTCAAGAATTGCCCATAGGGAAGAGGAATAGCGAGGCTGTGGATGGTGGTGTGTGGCAGCTGGCCATGAACAAACCATGTGGTAGCTGGCCATGAAGTACATCACCTTGCAATCTGGTTGGAGGACAAGGGGCCAATGGAGCTTGTGCTGGTGAGTTGGGGCATGAAGGAGAATGCAGTGAGTAGAACTGGGTACATTGGAACGGGACAGTGGGGGGAAGCGCATAAAAGTCACAAAGATGGGATGACATCTATGATTCTCAGAGCCTTGAGGGGAGGGATCAAAGACACAAAGAGAAGGTAAACTCAGAAAAACCTCCCTCCTAAGTGAGGCATTACTAAGACCGTCCGTTTAAACTAGGCATAGGATGCCCTAAGGCTGAGGTACCCTAAGGGGGAGCCCGCCATAAATGCCAAGTTTAAAAACAAGAACAACACTCTGGTCCAAAACAGACTGACTTTAACTGTACGTCTAGCTGCTACATTGTCGTCTTTTTTGTTTTCATCTTTATTCTAGAGTAGATGAAGGGCCCCTGATCTGGAACAGGACCCTAGCATGGGTTAGTAGGAGGGCTTTTAGGATCCAGATTGGGGCCTCTGCACCTACTCTAAAATAAATTTTAAAAAAGACATAGCTGTACAGACATTAAATGTTATACTTGTTTTGGTCAGGAACTAGAACCATAAACCACCTGCGCCGTGCATGGCTGCCCCAAGCAGTGAGTCACCAGCACTGCAGTTTGGAGCATATTCCCAGGCAGTGAAATGTTTGCAGGCTCTGGTCTGGCCCACCTCCAGGCTTTCCGTTGGGCTCTAGGCAGGGAGAGCTATAAAAGACTACCGGTAACTGTTTGGGCTGGCCTTTGCCAGGGCAACATTGGTCTTCCTGGTCTGGCATGTTTTGGGTTGTGCTTTGACTCTGACTCCTCCCTCAGCAATAACCTCTCAGTTTTAACCCTATGGCACATCTGGTTGCCTGGTTCATGGCTCCCCTCTGAAACCTCCCTCCAGCTGAAACACACTTCCTCTGTCACACACACACCCAAAACCAAGCCAACACCTTTTTCAAGCAAGGTTGCCTGACATTGATTTATTATTAATTTGTTTTCTCCCTTCCCCACCCCCACTCCAGCAAAAAAATAAAAAAAAGTCTTGTCTTTCAGTAGAGTATTGTTCTCCTTAAAAAAAGGCACAGCATTTTGGAGGTACTCTTGGTGTCAGTTAATTTGGATAGAACTTTGGCCAGGATCCAAGGAATTTCGCAACTAGTACTGTGGTTAAAAGTTTGTTTTCTTGAACATCAGTCATCTCTCCTGCATGGTAAACTTCTATTGAAACTGAGGGGTGTAGTGGATGGGACCCTTGCTCCAAAGCCCACACCCTCAATGTGTACTTCGCTCTCACCAAGTGCCCCCTTGTATTGGTCACTTCAGACTTTAAACTGTCTTCTTAAGTTGCGTTAGCCGTTTATATGTCTTAGGTCTTATATGTAGCTGTTCACCCACGTTTTTCTTTATTAAGAGCAGTTTGTTTTATTTGATTACTTGAAGCAGGGTGCCCCTCCATTAATTCACTTCTTACTTTCCTGTCACCAGTCAGACTCTGGAGAATTACGGTAGAACTTTGAATAAAAAGATTGATTTATTGTTCTAACAAAGTCTCTAAACTGATATTCAACTCAGGAACAGATAACTTGGAATTTTCAACAGTTACATTCAAACTTGTTATTTGCTTAGATTCAGGTTAGAGGCAGGCAGATGTTATACAGTGCTCTTTGTATCAATTTGGCTTGGTTACTTGAAAGTTACAGTATCAGACCAGGGAACTTAACTGTCCCTCACACTAGTCCAGAGTTTCTCCTTCTTCCTCAGACAGAAGGTCCTTCACTCCCTAAGTGGAGACTCCTGTGAATTGTTCTATACTAGTAACACCTTCATGTTTGCTCTCTCACAACTTAGTACTAGATTTCCTGTCTGAACTCTTCTCTTCAATACCACCTTTCCCTGCCTACTCTACTAACCTTCCACTCCCTCTCTCACTCCAACCCACTCTCTCCCCAACTGACAACCAACTCCCTTAACTGTCAACTCCCTGGGGTTCTATGCTCTCGGCTTCAACCAATCAGAGCCTCTGGAATGTTCAGGTTGGCCCCTCCCTGAGCTTCTGCCTGTCACTCCGCCACAAGGGGAATTTCAGAAAGATTGTAATGTGGCATGGAAATCCAGCCACTCCAAGAAAATTAGTCAATAATTCCACTAGGTAGTGTAAGTCCCTTCTGAAAGCCTGAGCAGCTCTTTGGATCCCTGCCTTGGTGCTCAGGACTCAAATAAATGTCAAACTTCAGGTAATAAAACTCACAACTGCTAATGGGTTGAATCCAGACTTAGTCACACTTACTTGGATTGCACACATTTAAATCAATGGTCCTTAAGTCCCATTAATTTCAACAGGTCGACTTTATGACTAAGTCTGGATCCAACCCAATATATTTTATATTCTCATCAAAATTTTCTCCAAAAACATTTTCTAATAGCATAGGATATGTGAGGTCAGCATGTTTTGTGATGAGTAACTGTCTGTCACATGTTGAAAACACCTAAAATCACTTTGACAGAGTACTGCAGTGAAAAAGACAAATTCAGTGTTATGAATTGTCAGGAAAAGATCTGACAATGAGACAGCAGCTATCATAATCAATAAGTATCATAATTCTAATCTAAAGGAACACTTTTTAAATAATATTGTGTGCAGTTATAGTTGCTCCAGAAAAGGCCAATTAAACTGACCAGGGACTAGAGTCTCTTATGAAGAAAGTCTTAAGTGTCTGAGGGTACAGTCCTATGGTTTAGACAGAAAAAAGGCCTACAACTCCCAGCATGCCCCAGCCAGCATAGCTGGCTGGGGCATGCTAGGAGTTATAAGCCTTTTTTCTGTCTAAACTTGCATAGGATTGCACCTTGAAACACCTTAGTTTAGAGGGGGAAGGATAATTGAAGGGGATATGATAAAGGTCTATAAAATAACTAAATTACACAGTTTATTTTCTACAAGCATACATTTTTAATTAATTCAATTTAAAGTGTGTTTATCCCACTGTTCAGCCAACAAGGCTCCCAGAGCAGCTTAGAAACAATCAGTTAAACCAGATGGTTCCTGCCCACAGGCTTAAAATCTAAAAAGACATGACACACAAGGAAAATAGATCAGTTGGTAAGAGGGGAGAATGGTCTTTTAGCAGGGCTGGTGGAATGGTGGCTGGTGGTGACAGTTCAGGGAGGAGGAGCCTTCAAGAGGGAGGTCTTCAGCGGGTGGAATGGCCCTGCTGTTCCTCTCATTTCCCTCAGCTCAGCCTGCTGGAATGGCTGGTGGTGATGATCGTTGAGGGAAGAGGAGCCCTTCATGGGGATGGTCTTTAGCAGGGCTGGTGGAATATGGTCCCATTTCCCCCTCTTACCTTCCTCAGTACAGCCTGATGGAATGCTTGCTAGATCCGTTCCTGACGACCAATATAAATCCTCAGTCTAAAGATTAATATGTGAAGGAGCAAGTCCTCTGTATGTTTGGCTTGTCCCCTTTTCAGCTTCTGGCTTTCACTGCAGTTCCCCCCTCCCCAGTATATGGTTGGTTTGTAACCTGCACAATTCCAATGATTCATAGAATCCACAGTGTTGGAGGAATCCTTGTATGCCATCTGGACCAACCTTCTGCTTGATGCAGAAAATACAGACCTAAAGCATCCTCAACCAGTGGCGTTGTTAAGACCGCACTGTGGAGCAGAGGTCCAGGCCCACACAGCCCAGAGGTGGAGGACAAATTGCAGTCCAGTATCTTTACTCATAAAGAAAAAACTTTTTACATTCAGGACAGGCATTCTGTGGAGTGCCCCCATCACCCCTGACAATTGGCCATGCTGGCTGAGGCTGATGGGACTTGGAGTCCAACAACATCTAAAGGACCACAGATTCCCCCCCCCCCCCGTAGTATAGCCTGCTGATCAGATGGTGGGAACTAAATGGGGGAATGGCCATTATCCGTATGTCATACTTCTAGAGGTATGTGGCTGGCCACAATTTGGAAACAGCATATTGAACTAGATTGTTCTTGGTCTGATCCAGGAAGGCAATTCCTCTGTGCTATGAGTGCAAGACAATTCTACTCAGTGGGTTTTGGGGGAGTCATTGATTCCCCCCTCCAATGCTCCAGTGTGGCTTTTTAGGGGTGCAGATTGACAGGAGAAAATCAGCAATATCCTTTCATGGATCTTTGGATGCAAGCCTATGTCCTTGCATAATTTTCAGTCCCACTGCTACTGTGATCACATTTTTGCTGAATGCTTGAAAATGAAGTTCATTAGTGCTTCCTGTTCCTCTAGTTTGTCAATCAGAATATATTTATGATTAAATTACAAAAAGTTTTGCTACTGGGAAATATCCAAAGTAGAATGTTTTCTTTCTTTTTTAAACTTTTCTTTACATTCCTTATTTTTTGTTTAACACAGATCACTGAAAGCATACGAGAAGATGACAACAAAAGAAGAGGGGATGTTTATATTTGGTGTGTGACAGCTCTGGTTTTCCAGCATTTCTGTCACAGTATGCTTTCCAACAGGATTTGTCAGACAGATCTGACTGACAGGTCTTAAGCAACTTCAGCTCTGAATTGTGGATTCAAATTTTGGATCTCTTTTGAGCTGACAATCGGTGTCCAAAATATTGAATACAGTCTTAATAAGGGGCCATTCATCCAGAGCATTTTCTTGGCTCTGTACTCCTGGCACCAAACATATACCTATGACACTGTAGCACAGTGGGAGTTTCGAGGAGATAGTGCCGGCCATAAATGCCACTTTTATCTTAAGTATACTGCACTCAAAATATTTGATTCCAAGCCATACTGCCCTACTTGATACGCCTTATATTGAAGAGTGAAATGCATTTTTATGGACTGCTTAGTGGTACGGTGCCAAGTTAATAATAATTTTATTACATCAGATGTTTCAGAATTTAGCTAGTAGAGCATTCATTTGTATCTTCCCCGCCCCCAAATTTGTATATAAACTAATTTTGGTTTGCATTTATTCCCTGGTTATTCTTTAGAGAATTTGCCATATAATGTTCCTTCTTTAGGTACTTTTCATTTACAATGCCCCACAGCTGACCTGGCAAATGAATAAAAGAGGATTCTTCTTTTGACAAAGGAAAAGATGAATCCAGCTTCCCCAACCTGATGCCCTCCAGATGTGTTGGACTGCAACTCCCATCATCCCCAGCCATCATGGCCATTGTCAGGATGAGGTCCAATACATCTGGAAGGCACCAGGTTGGAGAAGGCTGGATTGAGTTGTCCACAATCCGTCTTTCTGCTGTCATTGAGATGAATGGGTGTGAACTGACTGGACTATTTTTAGATTGTTACTCTTATCGGCAAGTGGCAGGAATTCTGCTCCTGATTGTTGTTGTTTTCATTTGAGGATTGAATTGACAAAATAGGAGTTCCCTGTTGATGATGGATAGGAAATGAGATTTTTACAAGGATTCATGAGGCTAACTGAAGGAAAAGATGGGTCACTTATATATTGTTTGGCTTTTTTTTTTTTTTTAAAGGATGAGTAAGTGAAAGCATTGTAGGGTTGGATAATGGAAGTTTTGTGAATGTCTCTTTTAGTAGCACATGTTGTAAGTATCTGACATAGGGTCAGATCAGATGATCTCTGTTTCCAGATCCATCCCAAATGTGTAGTGGGAGAGGCATGTGACAGTCCTCCCTGCCTACCAGAGTGCTTTTCTCTGGATGTCCTTGCAGGGATGCAGTGTTCAGATAGCACCAACACATCACTTGCTTGATTCCTGGATTTTATCTGGCATATTGGCTGTGTGAAATGGGCCTCTGAGTCAGATTTTATGTATGTCGGCCCTGTTCAAATGTTATGTTTCCGCATGGATATCTAATCACATTGGAGGTGGAGCCAGGCACACCAAGTGGGTGTGGAGAAAAGGTATGTTTCACGTGTTTCGTATGGATTAAGGAACAGGTATAGTGCAATCCAAGCCACACTACCTACCATCTGGAGGTACATAGTACACACATTGAAAAACTGATAAGACTTACTCAAGAGTTTTATGTTCATAAAGAAAGTTGCATGATTAAAATAAAAATGCGCCAACTACAGTTCCCAAAACAGTTCTGACTTTTTAGGGTGGTTTGTTGGAAAAATAACACCCAGTTTGGATACTAGTTGGATGATAGTTGAGTGTCCTATTTTCTTATGTATCACCGCTATTGAGTAATCTGTCCTGCAAGGGATATGGCCCCTGACTCACTTGTGATTGCTTGAGGCTATCCCAAGCTTGTGCTAGCCTAGCACCTGTAGCACCAGTGGCCCTTGAAGATCACAGGTTGGCATATTGGGAATGGAAGGATTATGTAACAGAGGCTACATCCTTGTTGCTGGCATTGTCCCCTTAGGCTCTGTTCTAGGCCCCCTGGCATCAGGCTGTTGGTACGGAAAAGTAAGCTTTAACTTTAGTTTGTTTCAGCGGGCAATATTCTTTAATAGTAGAGATATATAGTAATAAATTTGGAACTTCTATAAGTATGCAGTTATAACCTAGTCTATATCTAAGCTAGTCTTTCAGGTGTGACATCACATTGTTATATAATGCCAGTTAAGTTTTAATTAGCCTATAATAAACATGCAGTTGCGCACTTATGAGTTTTAAATTAGAATTTTCCTTGGACTTTGCTCGTGCTGGCAAAATTAAAACAGCTTGTGAATTCTTGGGGGGAACGGACTGTGAACATTCTGACTGAGCCCCAGATAAATATCTATGTATGTATGTGTCTATTAGGGAAGATTTTAAATGTGAGCACATTGTCTTAATGGAATGATGGGTATTATCTTCACTGGGTTGAATGGTTGAATGTGTATATAATCTGAGATCATTCACTAGATTGCAAAGCAAATATGCAAACTACTTTTTCTATGTGCAAAAACAAATAAAATGTATAAACTCAAATATTTGATACTACTTTTCGTATGTATTTTCAAGTGAATAAAAAACAAACAACTAAAGTATAGCTAAACATTGACAGCAGCCTCCCTTCTAACTCTTGGGCCCTCTAGAAGAAGATGTGGGGGAGGGGGAGCCCTCTCAACCATTTACTTTCAGTTGCCAAGATAAATTTGTTTGTGAAGCGTTACTGTGTTATCCCGTGGAACTTGTTTCATGGCTCTTCACTTTGCAAAGGAAATAGTACATGTGTGACAGAGAATGGAGAGAAAGTACATTAATGAAAAAGCTGGGTTCTTTCGATAGACAGACAGACTGACAGACAGGAGCCCTATTCAGGTGTTATCAAAACTGCTTATCTGAACACGTGAGAAGGGCCGCCCCCACTGTCATGCATGGCATGACCAGCCCTCCCCCTCAGCATTCACGCATAGAACTGATACATCTGTAGAGTGGAAGCCTACATGCGTACAGCTTGCATGTTAAGTGGTTTGAATAATGCCTGAATTGGGCTAGATAGATGGATAAATAAAACATTTTCTGTTTCATGAAAATACTCTCTCTTTCTCCTGAACATCATTCTGTCTTATTTCTGGTGTTCAGGCATGAGTGCCATTGCTTACGTAGCCAAAACGACACCACCCATGCATAAGAGGGAAGTACCAGCATGGTTGGGAGAACCCCAAAGTTTGCGGAAGTACAAAAAACTTTAGGAAAAAACACCCTAAGGAGGGAGAACCCAAAATAATCCAGTGAAGAATGAGCGTATACAGTTGCCATGCAAAAGTGATTGATTGTTGGGGGGGGGGGGTTAACAGAAGACCAGGTGGGAGGGAGAATGGAATGTGGTGTCTGAGGAGGGCATGGCTGACTGGAAACAGGAACACTCACCACTGCAACATTTTGTTGCAGGTCTCACTTGTTTCTATTTCTGTTGAAGCGATCAAATCAATTGGAGGGCAAGCATTTTGCCTCTAATTAAATGTTAACATGAACAGCTTAAGCTTTTACTAATTGTATTTGCCAGTAGTGGGCAGTATGATGAAATATCTCAGAGCAGCTGCTGGCCCTTTGCCATTTACACCTTCTGGACAGGAATGTTTAACATGAGAAGCTTGGCAGCCGAAACTCAGTAACTGAGGAAGGGACGGCTCGTTTTCTCTTAGGTGTTTGGGGGCAGGGAAATGGCTATTTTTCACTTGTAGCAGGGGCATTAAACGCTCTCAGACGGGTGTGATTTCTTCTGTACTTTGTGCCTTTGCAGCTGTAATTATTGCATTACAGTCTAGCAAAAAAAAAAAAAAGGCCAAAGATGTAGAATTTGTTGTTAAAGAAAAAACAATCGTTTCATGGCCGGTGCGGCACTGTCTATTTAATACTCTGCACTGAAGCAATAACGTAATTGGCAAGCAAAGCTGGTTTTCCAGCTCTGAATAGTTTGATCACATCCTGCTTTGCAGGAACATGCTTATGACTGTTCACAAACGAAATTGGCACTCGCCCAGTTGCTCATCTGAAACTAGCTCCAGTCCCTTTTCTCCTGCCACTTGGCAGGAGTCCTGCTGCTGTTCAGTCGTTGGGAGGGCGAAGATTTAGAAGCAGCACACTGGACTGCCCATCTTTATCAATTCCAGCTAGTTGCTTGATAACCAATAAGTATCCATTGGCCCTGCGGGCCAGCTTTCGAATAACCTTTTCCACAGCTCAGCTTACCAAAGAGCAGCCCAGAAATCACTCTCTTTCTTTTTGCCTTTCAGAAAGCACTCAAGCATTCTCGCCACAGGCGAACGAGCATTTCTCATGTAAGAACGACACCTGTGGGGTGCAGCAAGGGCATTTCTTTCTTTCTTTTAAAAGCTGTTAGATGGGGGGTGATTAAAACTTGCTCCGTCTGGATTTAGGAATCTGTGTTCTTCACTTGAAAAAAGGGCACAATGCTGCATTACCACACTATAATGTGAAATGTTAACATCTAGTATTTGAAAGGGACTTTCAGGGACTTAAGGGCCAGCATAGAGTGGTGGTTAAAGTAACCTTCTCCAACCTGGTGCGCTCCAGGTGTGTTCGACTGCAGTTCCCATAATTTGCAGCCAACATGGCTGGCCATGCGGGCTGGGAATGATGGAAGTTGTGGTCTGACACAACTGGAGAGCACAGGTTGGGGAAAGCTGGGTTAGAGTGTTAGATTAGGACTGGGAAGGCCTAAGTCCAAATTCCCACTCAACAGCGAAGGTCTCTTTGGGTGACCTTTGGCCATTGCTATCTCTCAACTAATTTACCTTGCATAGTCGGAGGCAGATGCAATATAACCAAGGCAACATTGCAACACCATTGTACCAAAATGTGCAGAATAATGAGCTGAGCAGAATCTACCAAAATGAGACCCCCACCCCACCAGAAAACCCTCTTATTGGGGTCAATAGGGGCATTTCAGGATTAAAGTATGCAGTTACCTGTTATGTCACTGTTTGTGTTTGTAGTGTGGCTACTTGTGTAAAATTAAATGGGAACCTCTCTATCTTTGGTCTACTTTTATATGTAGATCAACCCCAGGAGTATAACAAGTCTGAAGTTGTTTATTTGTTTCCATGTGCCTATTCCTAGTTCCTTAACTGGAAGTTTAAAACAGAGTTGCATGAGAAGCCTGATGTTGCCCTGATGTTAAAACAGAGTTGCATGAGCAGAACTGATGTTGCCCTGTACCCCAGAATAACTTTGAGCTACCCCATATCGTATATCGCCTTGACTGGGAGACTGCCCCCTTTGAGATGCATAATGGAGATGCCCAGTTGAAAGTGTTAAATTTAAGGACCACGTATTAACTCATGATTATTCCAGATGACACTTATTCATAAGGAACTGGGGATTTTTCACCCCAAAATAAGCTGTGGTTCACCCTCAGATGACAAATCCACACCACAAGGAGACTTCCCTCTCTGAAGCAATGTGTCTGGCCCAATTCTTCATTATTTATTTATTGTTTATTTGTTTCCCACCTTTCCACTAAAAACAGTGCTCAAGGCAGTTAACAATAAAAACAGATAAAACAACAAAGATATAATAAAAAAAATAAAATTAAGCAATTAAAAACACATCCAAGAAAAACCGCATCAATAAAAAAAGAAATGGCAGCATCCAACAGGTTAAAAACTTACTTCAGCAGCAAATTGGCTTAGATGTCAAAACCCTGACTAAAAAAAAAAAGTCTTTACCTGCTGGGGGAGGGACAGCAGAGATGGAGCTAACCTGGCCTCTCTTGGCAGGAAGTTCCAAAGTCTGGGAGCAGCCGCTGAGAAGGTGCTTTCTTGTGTTCCCGCCAATGTACCTCTGATAGTGGCAGGCAAAGAGAAGGGCCTCTCCCAGAGATCTTAAAACTCGGGCAGGCTTATATGGGAGAATGCAGTCTTTCAAATAGCTTGGTCTCAAGCCATCTAGGGCTTTTTATGTAATAACCAGCAATTTGAATTGCGTCCGGAAACAGCCGGTGAAGCTGTTGTAACAAGGGAGTCTGTAGTCAATAGTCTGACCGTAGATTTTGGACTAGCTGAAGTTTCCAAACAGGTAGTGTGATCTGTCCATGACAACAGAACTATATGATACCAGAGCCATGGTTGCCATGGAGACAAGTCCTGAGCCACTCCCAACAGGGCAGCCTCAGCCATTCCCATTTGGGTGGGACTCCAGTACCAGCCCTGAGACCACCCCAGCTAGCTCAGGAAGGATGACTATTGGGCAGTTGGGTGGGTGGTACCAGCAGAATTCCTATGCTGTCCCAAACAGCCGCTTTCAGATACACATACTCAGAACTGGGGAATGGGGTACCAGGGTCTAATATACCCTGAAGTGCCTTCTGACACTGATGCAGTTTAATCACGCAGTTTCTTGAATTCACATTTACTTTTCCAAGAATTTTCTTGAATTCGCATTTACTTCTCCCACAGCCAATTATTGTGGTGTAGACTTGATATTAGTTCTGCTTTTGCGAGGCAAACTTCTCCTGAAACCGTATTAAGTTTGGTATATGTAGGCAGAGTCTCACAACATGAACGTACAGTAATGCCTTGGATTGCAAGTAACTTGGTTTGAGAGCGTTTTGCAAGACAAGCAAATTTTTAAATATTTATTTAATTTTTTTTTTACTTGATATACAAGCGATATCTTGCAATACAAGTACTGTAGTATGGCTTAAAATAAAAATCTCTGTACAAATTTTTTTGGGGGGATTTCATTTTGATATAAGAGTGTTTTGGATTACAAGCATGTTTCCGGAACGAATTATGCTCTCAATCCAAGGCATGACTGTAATGTCATCAACTGTTGTGATGACATTTGTCCTGCTCCTTCATGTCACACACCAGGCTCAACGTCGGTATAAACCTTATAGCGATATGATGAATCCCCCCACTTTTTTTATTGGTTCTTCGCACATGCACAGATTTGCTTGTATGTTTCAAGGTAAATAAAAAACCTCAGGTGTTCCTGCCATTGCAGACCCCTACGCAGGTTCGTACATGTGCAGAAGTGTGCTCTGACCAGTCATACGTGCCCACTCATACCTCCAAAATAGATCTCAAGTTAATGCATCTCATTATAGTATGGGCTTGTAGCAGCATTATTTCCAGACCTTGAAAAGCCATTAATCAAATGAAGAATAACAAAGCTAGTGGACCAGATGGAATTCCTGCTGAAATCTTTAAAGGTGGGGGGGGGGGGGACTTGTACAACATCTTCATAAACTCATCGGAAAAATCTATCTTGTCAGCTATCTTTTTGTTACAGCTAACATCAACAGTGAAATCCAGCATCGTTTGAGCTCCGCAAGTGCCGCATTTTCTCGAATGAAGCGTAGAGTGTTCGAGGACCGGGATATCTGTAGGGAGACCAAAACGCTGGTTATAAAGCCATTGTATTACCAACTTTATTGTATGCCTGCGAAACATGGACTATCTATAAACGTCATTTCCACCTCCTTGAAAGATTTCATCAACGTTGCCTCCGGAAAATCCTGCGAATTACTTGGGAAGATAGGCGAACAAATGTCAGTGTACTGGAAGAAGCAAAGACTACTAGCATTGAAAAAATGATCCTTCAACGCCAACTTCAATGGACTGGTCATGTTGTTTGAATGTCTGACTGCCGTCTCCCAAAGCAGTTACTTTATTCCCAACTCAAGGATGGAAAGCGGAATATTGGTGGTCAGTATAAGAGGTTTAAAGATGTTCTTAAGGCTAATCTAAAAAAATGCAATATAAACATCGATAACTGGGAAGCTCTGGCCCATGACGATCTAACTGGAGGCTGGCCTTTCACAAAGGTTCCATGGACTTTGAAGAAGCCCGAGTGCAAGGTCAAAGGGAGAAACGTGCTAAGCGAAAAGCATGTCAAACGAATCCTTTACAGGACCATCTTCCATCTGGTAACCTGTGTCCTCACTGTGGGAAGCTGTGTGGATCTAGAATTGGCCTCCACAGTCACTTACGGACTCATCACTAGAGTCTACAAACATTTTTTTTTAGAATTTCCTCTTTTTATAATTTTCTTTTTGTAATTTTATTCTGGGAGACAATCTTACTCGGTCACGAGTGATCGCCTACTACTACTATTTCCAGACCTGGAGTTATGATTCACCGCCCGGCCATATTCAAGCCACATGCATTTTGTCTTTGTGCAGCACTCCACCATGGTTTGTTTGTGTCCGCGGTTGGTCATTTCTGGAGCAATTGCTTTGTAGGAATCTATATGTTCCCACGACTTGCTCATAGCTGCTCCTGTATTTTTTGTTCTCCCCAGATGTTGAGGAGATCTAGGATTTCAAGGTGTTTCCATGAAGCACCACGGGCCTTGGCCGCTGAATCTCCTGATGCCATTATGTGGAGCTGCAAAACTGCGAAGGAGTGGTTCAGGCGGGAAATGGGAAGACTTTTGATTTGTATATGTGCAGATGCGCAGTTCAGAGGCAGGAAGGGAAAAAACCGGCCATCCCACTTGTACTTCTGTAAATATTAAACACTGCAATGTTGGGGCATACACACACAAGTATTTCAGGAGACAAGCCATGCCCTCTACTGCAAATTCATGTTGGAAATGCAGGGCACACTAGAGTCCCAAACCATGGGGAAATCGCAATAAGCAGAAAATCCATTTCAAAAGGACTTTGTGAAAATGTTTCCCCCCACCCCCGGAAACAAAACCCAGCATTGAAACAGATTGGGGAGAGCAGCATGTGTTGTGCCAGTGTGTGAGGTGCAGTAGCACCACAATAAATTCTGCATGTAGATTAGCCCCTGGTCAGGAGGGATAGTCATGAAAGACCACTGCAACTCTACCTCACCCACCCACGCCAGATCTTGCCTGCTGTTCCACAGTGAACCCAGGTGGGCAAAGCTACTTCATCCCACTCACCCCACATCTCACCCAGCCAGGTTTCCATGATACAAGCCAGGTCAGTATGCTCGTGAGGAATTAAGTCCTGGATGGCTGAGGTTTTTTCGATTCACCAGCCTGGCATTCAGCAGCAGTGCCTTCAACCCTGGGAGACTATCACCAAGTCCACTCAGGCTTTCTGAATTGGGAGACATTCCCAATTATGGCACAAGACACTGCCAAGTGTGAAGATGGTCCTATATGGACTAGCTTTCAGTGGGCTAATCCAGCATCACTTCAGCAGACTTCCCCTTCCTTTGATCCACCAGCAGTATCTGTTCCACTGACTGACGGACATCACTGGATATGACCCAATGGCTACAGTCAGGAAAAATTGCACAGGCCAGAAAGCCAACAAGCTGTAAACTTGAAATATCTCATTTTAAAGATGCTGCTAGGAAATCTATATTTTCATTAAAAAGAAAGAAATCTTGATTTTTATGAATGGTGGAATTGGGTTTGAGTTAAAACTTGATCCTCCTCGCCCTCCACCAGCAAATATGAGGGTTTTTGTTTATATGCCTTCATTTTCAATAAATATCCCATGATTTGTGGGGTTTTTTAAAATTCCCACTCAGGCTGGGAGGGGCTAAAAATACATAAACATAAGTCACAGGCTGCCCGTAGCCCAAGGTATCCTAGATCCTCTCTGGCTAGATTATTTGTTTTCTCTGATTTATAACATCAGCAAGATCTCCTCTCCCAGCTTTGCTGTTAATCTTTTTCTTTCTTTCTTTTTTTTTTTTGTATCTGATATTAGACAAGAGGGAGCAATGCCTTAGCAGCAAGCATAGAAGGAGTTAATGCAGTAGATTAAAAGCCAGGATTAGCTCAAGAGACCTTTTCCTTCGAAAGTCCCTCCTTGTTTGATACTCTTATGAGTCACTCCTGCCCTTAAAGTCAAGTAAAGGTGAAGGGGAAATACACAGTAGAATTAAAAACTAACTAAAGTTAGGATTTAATACCTGGTGTATTAAATCTGATGATATAGAGATAGCAATGACTGACAGATGTCACTCTTCTCAAAAATGGTCATAAGGAAATCTGCATTCTTCAACCATATGGAAGACAATCCAGGAGGCCTTGTCATAGCTCAGGCGTAAAGCACATGCCTTGCATGCAGAAGGCCCCAGGTTCAATCCCCGGTATCTTCAATAAAAAGGAACAGGTCAGCAAGTGATGGAAAGAACTCTCTCTGCCTGAGACCCTGGAGAGCCACTGCCAGTCATGGTAGACAATACTGGGCTAGACAGACTAATAGTCTGCCCTGATGTAAGGCCAGCTTCCTATGTTCTTGTGACAGAGGAGTATCTGTTCCATGAATTCAGACCATGTTCTATGAAAAGTTCGGTTATGTGTTGTTTTTTAATTGCCATGTGTGGCGTAGTGGTGAGAGTGTGAGTGTTGGACTGGGACTCGGGAGATCCAGGTTCTAGTCCTCGCTCGGCCATGAAACTCACTGGGTGACTTTGGGCCAGTCACTGACTCTCAGCCTAACCTACCTCACAGGGTTGTTGTGAGGATAAAATGGAGAGGAGGAGGAGGAGGAGGAGGACTGTGTAAGCCGCCTCGAGTTCCTTGCAGGAAAAAAAGCGGGTTATAAATATAATAAATAAATATAAATAAATGCATGTCTCCAGAAAAGAGCAATACAAAACAATGGTTGTGATCCTAACCAATGCCATCACGATAACTTGACTTGATTCTGTGATGGTTTGAGCATGGGAACATCTACATGTACATAGTACTTCCCTTCCTGAAGAGTAGCCCTATCCCTTTATGTATATCTATGTATATCTACCTTTATGTATATCCCTTTATGTATATCTAGTATATCTAGGTTCTAGTCCCCGCTCGGCCATGAAACTCACTGGGTGACTTTGGACCAGTCACTGCCTCTCAGCCTAACCTACCTCACAGGGTTGTTGTGAGGATAAAACGGAGAGGAGGTGGACACTTTACTGGACACTTTTGCCAGGTGGATCTTTTTCTTCTTTCTTTTCTAGAATCCTCCTCCCCACTGAAACCAGTTGGGTGGTGGGATAAGCTATGTCAACTGCAGGCTCACTTAGCTGAGGGGCCCAATCCAGCTGACTCCATTCCACCTCTGTAATTCTTTGTTTTGGGGCCTACCAGTGTGGCGTAGTGGTGAGAGTGTTGGACTGGGACTCAGGAGATCCGGGTTCCAGTCCCCGCTCAGCCATGAAACTCACTGGGTGACTTTGGGCCAGTCACTGCCTCTCAGCCTAACCTACCTCACAGGGTTGTTGTGAGGATAAAATGGAGAGAAGGAGGAGGATTATGTAAGCCGCCTTGAGTTCCTTGTAGGAAAAAAGGCGGGGTATAAATGTACTAAATAAATAAAATAAATAAATCTACCATCTCAAAGTGGGGCAGGGGAGAGCACATGCAAGAGTTTGGGGCATGCATTGGAATTGCCCCTAGGTCAGGTCTCTTCAGTTATACAGACTACTGTGAACCTGTCCAGACACAAAGTTGCCGTCTACTGAGTGACCATTGGTTAAACTAGCCCGATGCTGCCAGGGCCTTAGACTTTCTCAGCACAGCTACCTGGGATCCTTTAACTAAGGACATCGGGTATCAGGTTTAAGACTTTACAAGTGGGACCTGCACAAAATGCTGCTGTACAGCAAGTGTGGGATGGAGGCGAGAGGAAAAGCTTTTGTTTTCTGGTATAGGTTGGGTCTTCTGACAGGGAGTTTTTTAAACTAATCAACAGCATTTTGGTTATATGACAAATTGGATTCAAAGGGCAAGCCATTGTAAGGAAAGAAGGAAGGTTAGCTAGTAGTGTGTGATTAACACCAATCGGGGAGCCTGTGTAAGAGTTGGCAACCTGTCGGCAGCATTAAATCAATGTGGACACAAAGACAACTGGATTAGGTCTGTTGAGTTGAAGGTATAACCCAGCCTTCCCCAGCCTGGTGCCATCCAAATGTGTTGAACTATAACTCCCATCAGCCCCAGCCAGCATGACCAATCAAGTTGTAGCCTAAGACATCTGGAGGCCACCAGGTCGGGGAAGAATGGTATAATCTCAAGCAGGACTACCACCGCAAAAAAATAAAGTAAGAGAAATACCAGAACAAATACACCTAAATATGCTTATGCCAATTTTCTACCCTGTGATCCAGAGGAATCAAATCAAATTATATTCTGTGCGGTTGCTCTTCTAAATTGTAATTTCAAAACTATATTTTGGGACTGTGTGAATGGAATGACCTATACAAGCTGTAAACAAATATTCTGCAGATGAAGAAATATTACCCAAAGATTAACTAGAATCCTAGAAGTTTTTCTCTTCTTCATGAAATTTCTATAATTCCTGGCTGCATAGTATTTGAGAGCTCAATTAAACCATATATTCCTTACATTGTTTAGATTTGTTTATAAGAATATAAGAAGAGCCATGCTGGATCAGTCAAAGGGTCCATCTAGTCCAGCATTCTGTTCACAGTGGCCAACCAGCTGCCCACAGAAAACCCACAAGCAGGACATAGTCCAACATCACCCTCCTGCCCATGTTCCCCAGCAACTGGTGTACATAGGCATATTCTCTCTGATACTGGAGGTAGCATATAGCCATCAGGACTAGTAGCCATTGATAGCCTTCTCCATTAATTTGTCTAATCCCCTTTTATAGCCGTCCAAATTGGTGGTCATCACTACATCTTGTGGAATTGAGTTCCATAGTTTAACTATGTGCTGTGTGAAGAAGTACTTCCTTTTATCTGTCCTGAATCTCCACCAGTCAGCTTCATGGGATGACCCTATTGGGTTCTAGTATTATGAGAGAGGGAGAAAAATGGCTCTCTATCCACTTTCTCCACACCATGCATAATTTTGTACACTGCTACCATGTCTCCCCGTACTTGCTTTTTTTCTAAGCTCAACAATTGCAGATGTTGTAACCTTTCCTCGTAAGGGAGTTGCTCCAGCCCCTTCATAATTTTAGTTGCCCTTTTCTGCACTTTTTCCAACTCTACAATATTATTTTTTAGGTACAGTGACCAGAACTGCACACAGTATTGTGTGGTCGCACCATAGATTTGTATAAGGGGAGTATGATATTGGCAGTTTTATTTTCAATCCCTGTTCTAATTATGCCTAACATGGAGTTTGCCTTTTTCACAGCAGCCACACACTGGGTCGACATTTTCATTGACCACAACCCCAAGATCTCTTTCTTGGTCAGTCACCACTAGCTGAGATCCCATCAGCTTATACTTGAAGTGGGAATTTTTTGCCCCAATGTGCACCACTTTATATGCTCATGGCCTATTTCTTCCCCTTCTACATTTGGACAATCAGAAACATTTTCATTTTCATCCCCTAGGGATGATTCTACCTGGAGCGGATGCTTCCAAGCTCCTGTCAGCTTTCCCCCAGGGTTCAGTTTAAAAGCTGCTCTGCCATCCCTTTTCTGTTTAGCGCCAGCAGTCTGGTTCCATTTTGGTTGAAGTGGAGCGTGTCCCTCTTGTACAGGCCTGGCTTGTCCCAAAATGTTCCCCAGTGTATAACAAATCTGAACCCCTCCTCCCTGCACCACTGTCTCATCCGTGCATTGAGACTCCTCAGCTGTGCCCGGCTGGCTGGCCCTGTGCGTGGAACAGGAAGCATTTCAAAGAAAGCCACCTTGGTGGTCCTGGATTTCAACCTTCTACCTAGCAACCTAAATTTGGCTTCCAGGACCTCATGACTACATTTCCCCAAGTCATTGGTACCAACATGGACCACAGCGACTGACTCCACCCCAGCACCATCTACAAAGCTATCTAGACTGGCATGTGATATCAGCAACCATCACACCAGGCAGGCAGTTTACCATGTGGTCTGCACGCCCATCACAAACCCAGCTGTCTATGTCTCTAATGATCTAATCTCCCACTACCACAAGTCCCCTGCCCCCTGGAGGCACATTCCCAGCACAAGAGAGTATTTGCTCATCTTCTGAGGAATGGGTCCCTTATACAGGCCTGTGGCTTATGCTGGCTCAGCTTGTCTGAGTGTGGAAAGCTAAGCAGGGTCAAGCCTGGTTATTACTTGGATGGGAGAACCCCTCCTCTAGTTTCCTGCATTGAGCAGGGGGTTGGACTCGATAGCCTTGTAGGCTCCTTCCAATGATCTATGATCTTTGAAAGATTGTAAGCCTGTGAGCAGGGACTGTCTTGTTAATTGTTGTAAGCCGCCCAGAGAGCTTCGGCTATTGGGCGGTATAAAAATGAAAATAAATAAATAAAGGATCATTTGCCTCTTCCTCAGAATGACTCTGTCCTTCCCCAAGATCCCTATTCTCCATGACAGCAGAGGAGCTGTCACCCAGGGACTAGGACACTGCTGCTAGGTCCCCAAAGGTCTCATCCACCAACCTCTCTGCCTCTCAGCTTCTCTAGGTCATCGACCTTGGCTTCAAGGGAACAAACTTGTTTTCTGAGAGCCAGGAACTCGTTACACTGAGCACACACCTACAACCTCTGTCCAACTTAATCATATATGTGGCATATATGTGGATAGGCCCCACATACCTGCTGGTTTTCTACCTTCATAACTTTTTTATTTTGTTTTGTTGCTATTATTGGGTTTGTTTGCCTGGAAAACTAAGTTGTTTACTAGGAGAAGGTGCAGAATTTCTGTATAGTTTTAAAAAATGTTATTTATTTATTTATTTATTTGCAGTTACTTACTATGAGATTGGAAGGAAGAGTCAACTGCCCTGGCCTCCTTGCCCTGTTACTAACCTCGCATGGGTGCTTAACTCGCTTGTGTGCTGATGCTTTGTCACTGGGGCTGAGACACTTCTTCACTGGGGCTTCTTGCGCTCAGAGAGCTGGCTCCCTCGCAAACCTGCCTCCTTATATAGCTCTAGCTAGCTTGGCCCAACTGCTGATGCAGCCAATCTGATTAGGGTCTTGTTTGAAAAGCAGGGAAGGCTGAGTCTGCACTACTGGTCTGCACTAGCTTCCAGTGAGTGGGACTGTAGGTCAACTGAGCCCCCTGGGAGATGAGATTTCCTATTTAGGGGAGAGGACAATAGTCAATGGGAGATTTTCTATTTAGGGGAGAGGACAATAGTCAATGGGTTGTTGGAGGGGACAACAAACAAAGGGTAAGTTATTTGGGAAGGGATGTGGTTTGCAAGGGTTGAGTCCCTTTTTGTAGTGTTTTTAAAAACTAAATGATAAGCTGAACTCTCAAACTTGGGATGAGTCTATGTCTGAGCTTTAGTTTATGAGCTGCTCTATAAGACCTAAAAACCTGAGCCTACACTGAGCCCAAACTGAAGCTAGCCTACACTTTGTTGTTTCTAAGCAGACTCTTCCACTAGCTAGACCTGCACAGTGGCTCTTGTCGATATAGAGCTATGTATTGCTTTTATTGCCCCTTTCCAAGGTTGGGTTTAGTTTAAATATGTGGTTGAGGTTTTCTTCAAGCACTCAGGAATCTCAGTTTGAGCAAAGCTTCAAGAACTGTGAGTTCCTGCTGGATCCCCCCCTCCCCCAGATTTAGCTCCCAACTGTAAGTTTCTAAAGGGTTTCCTTTCTGAGATTTAGCTCCCTTTGCTGGGCCCTTGTTTTGGCTTCAGCTGATAATTTATGAGTTTTAAAGTATTATCTGGGGGTAATTTAATAGATAAATAAGTAATAAATAGATAGCACTTACCTTCTCTTCGCACGGCTGCTTAACTCACTTGTGTGCTAATGCTTTGTCATTGGGGCTGAGGCGCTCCTCGTGCTCAGAGAGCTTATATCTATCTATCTATCTATCTTTTTATAGTTAATGAGTGCTAAATATAAGAACCAGTATGCAACCATGAATAATTTTTGTAAAGTTCTTAGCACACTTTAATGAATCTTCATTTATAGTCATAATTGTGATAAATGTCTGCCCTGGTGTGTCTATTATTTGTATTATAAAATCACCTGTTGTGCTTGTTTAAACAATGGTGTTGTATAGAATTTGCAAAATCCATGTCTGCATAGTGTTTGAGGGCACAATTAAACCATATCTTTAATTACAATATTAATTAATTTTTAATGTGGAAGATTCATCTTCTCTCTAATACTTAAGGGCCTCTCCCCTTTTGAAAATGACTCTAGGCAATGTCCCTAAATTTGCATGAAAGCTTGTTAGATTAATTGCTGTTTGACTCTTCTATCATAGTGCTAAGCTCTAAGTTCATACAGATCAGACTCCCTAACCACTTTTTGGAATGAATTTAAATATTTAATGTCAGAACCTTGGGAGGAAACAGAAAATGGTTTTGTATTACTGTTAGCTTGCTTCAGTTAACATCTTGTAAAGAAATTCTCAATATGTTTAGCAACAGCACACATGTAATGCTATAGCTCAAAGCAAGTGTATCTTAATCCTAAAAAGAAAGTCTAGTCTAGTGCCTCATTCTGATGCAGCTGCTTGAGGAGCTCCAAAGCAGATACATCGTTCCTGTGCAACTCATCTTCCCATTGACTTCACTGGAGGTACCCTGCACCAGAGTGGCCGTGTGTCCTACTTTACAGAGAATAGTCCTCTGTTTGAAGGGCTGTCCAGTCCAAGTCCAATGTAAAGATAAAGAACCATAAGAAGGGAAAGCTGCAAAACCGCGTATGAAAGCCAAACAAAACAAAATGGTTCTAGCAAGAGAAATCATTTTGCCTACTCCAATATATAACATCCCAGAAACAGCCAACATAGGGTGGCCAGGTGTCCTACTTTACAGAGGATAGATCTCTATTTGAGAGTGTCCTCTGTTTGAAGGGCTGTCCAGTCCAAGTCAGATTTAAAAATAAATAAATAAATATAACAAATTGTAAGTAGAAATAGCTGGGCCTTGGAGTTGCCCATCCATAGTTGGCACTGGTCAGCAGACTGAGCAGATACGTAGCTCACCTGGTCACAGTCTTCCCCACTGTGGTGAGATGTATTGTATTTCTGTTCAAATTATAGTAATTTCTAAATTTGCATCTATACATATAAATCAGCATGTGCCATTTTATGTGCAAATATCTCTTTTGTCCTCTTTTTGGGTGATGTATTTCCTCCTCTTTGGCGATCTGTAAGTGGCCACCCTACTGCTCACACAGAAATTCCTTTTCTGTTGAATGCATAAGCAGTAAAGATTACACAATTAACTGCCATTGAAATCTGTGAAAGTCTTGTATTTTTCATTAACATTCACACACACTGTACGTACACAGTGATTACAGTTAACTCAGTGATTAACTGGAAGAGAAAGAGAAAAGCCTACAGTGTTGGAGAGTCCACCTTCCCCCCCCCTTCTTTCCTCATTTAAATTACGCAGAGATACATCATATTCAAAAGTGCAAGCTCCCTATATACATTTCCTTATTGTCATTGCTCATTGATCACCCAGTTGAATGACTGCTTTGTTTATAGTGTCCATTTTGGCTGGTTTTGTTACTTTCTGTACTGAATGACATCATAAGAGGAAATGTGTTAAGAGCATTTAATAATGGGGAAACAGCACATGGAGGTGAGGTTTTTTTTTTCTTTCTGTCTGTCTTCCTGATTTCCTCAAGTCCAAGTAACTAAAAGTATTTTTAAAGTGGAAGAACTCATTCGATGTAGTATTTAAAATATAACTGCATTTGTCAAGGGCTAAGCTTGCAGGTACATTTGAATTTAAGTAAAACTCTCGAGCAACATCCAAAGAGCCACTCGTGTGTGGGGGTGGTGGGGTGGGATCCCTCATTGGTGCCAATGCAAATACTAGCTTCAGAAGAGAGATTCTCCTCTGGATGGAAGCAGGGGATGAAAGGGTTAAATTTCTCCACAACACCTGCTCTGCTCCCATTAATTATCAGCCTCCTCAGCTGATGCAACTTGCATTTAAAGAAACCTGCATGTTAGATGCAAAGACATATCTTGTCACTTGGGCTCCTCATGTAGGCTTAGCATGCCAATACGCTTGTAGTACTGGCAAGAGGGCTGTGCTCTCATTTTATTCCAACCTCCCCAGCCTAGCCCAGGGGTATTTCACCTTGCTTAACAAGCCAATAAAAAGTGAGATGGGTAGAATAGCTTTACAGGGATACCTCTTGCCCCAACAGGCGGAGTTGGCAGACCATCATTAATTTGTTGGAGTGCTCCTTACGGAGAGGGGAGCAGCCTTCATAAGGTGCCACAAGTTGGGAACCTCCAGCTTGCGGCACCTTCGGATCCATCCCATAGGCTCCCCTCACTGCTCCCCTGGTGGCAATTAGACTTTGAAGAAAAAGTTCCATTCATGCAAATGGGACCTTTTTAAAAACCTAATTTCCTTTGAGGAGGTTGCACCTGGTGATGGAAGGGCTAACCCTCTTCTCTGCACACACTACAGCCCCACCTGTAAATCCCCCTCCCCTGCATGTCAGGCTGCGTGGGGGGAAGCCCCCATTGGTGGCAGTGGAGCTTTATTTAAAGCCTAATTGCTACATGGGGGTGGGGTGGGCAGAAATGGTAGCTGGGGAGGGAAGCAGGGAAGCAGGGAGAAGGTGAGAAAAGGGGGAAGAGAGAATAGGATGTATGTATTGTGTAGATGAAAGAGGGAGAGGGGAAAATGGATGGTGAATGAGGTGTGTGTGTGTGTGTGTGTGTGTGAGAGAGAGAGAGAGAGAGAGAGAGAGAACGGGGGGGATGGGGTGTGGAAAAGAATGGGAAAATGGGGGCGGGTGTGCGTGAGTTCATATATGAGAAAGTAAGAGAATGACTGGGTTCAGACAACGCGACAACCCACACTCAAGGGTTGAGTGTGGGTTGTCGTTGAAACATGGGTTGTTGCTGAAACATGGGTTATCGTGTTGTCTGAACCCAGCCGAGATAACAAACCATGGTGAACAACCCACAGTTCACAACCCAACAACAAACCATGGGTACTCTTCAAACCATGGGTACTCTTCATGGGTTCGTGGTTAACAAGCCATGGCTTGTTAATGTAGCTGGGTTGAGACCACACAATAACCCACATTTCAACAACAACCCATGGTTCAACGACAACCCACAGTCAACCTTTGAGTGTGGATTATTGTGTTGTCTGAACCCAGTCAGTGTAGGGTGGATCTGGTCCCACACACTGCTGCCATGTGGCCCCTCATAGGGTACCTTTTGAGGGAATGCAGCCCATGGCAGGGGCAAAAGTTTCCCTATCCCTGCTTTCAAGGATCCACTTCTGAAAGTCAGGTACTGGAGGGCAAAGTCAGGTACTGGAGGGTACTGTTTGTTAGGCAGTCTTCTGGGAGCCCCAGGAGGCATCAAAAGCCTTACTGCATAACATGCAGTAAGCCTTTAGAAATATTCTGATTTTCTTTAATTTCTACAGGCGGGGCATTGTGGGGAGGAGATATTTTATTCCTTATGCTTTTGGCTATGACCCCTACACACACACACACACACACACACACACACCAAATTCCTACCATGCTTAGCTATGAATGATAGAAAAAGTTCCAACTGAGGCCATTGGGAACCTTTTTCTCGTGGAGTCCAAACTTAATAGGTAGAAAAGCACAGCCTCCTAAAGGGAGGTGAAGAAGATAGTGAATAGGATCCAAAGTTACCAGTGCATGATTAGAAGACACTTCTTGAAGTGGGGGGAAGAGTTTCACCAACTTACCTCTACATCCCCCGACACCTCTCAAAAGCCCATCTGGAACATTTGAGGGAGGGCATGCATCTGCCCACCAGCAGAACAGATTCCCTCTCCCGCCTGTGGCCCCTCCCCCCATGCCCCCAAAATTTGCTTGAGAGAGTTTGGGGAGAAAAGAGGGTGGGCAAGTCCAGGGTGCCAAGCAGGATGTCCACTCACAGGATATTGGATGTCATCCTTCGATACAAGCTGTGTTCATCTACTGGCATGTGGAAGGGACTTAAAAAATATTGGGGGAGGTGTTTATTCTCTCTTCTAAGTTAAAAGAGACAGTTCATATATCTAAGGAGCAACAAGTGAAAAAGTTATTCCTGAATTGTCCCACATCGGAACATAGGAAGCTGCCTTATGCTGAGTCAGACCATGGGTACAGCTAGCCTAATATTGTCGACACTGGCTGGCAGCAGCTCTTCAAGACTTTCAGGCAGGAATTTTTCCAGCACTACTTGGAGATGCTGGGGATTGAACCTGGGACCTTCTGCATGCCAGCGGGTGCATTACCTCTGAGCCACAACCCACGGAGCTATGGTCCCCATCTAAAATCTTTTCAGGGCACATACAAACGTAGCATGTTGTGAGAAGGAGGGCTCCACTAGCTCAATGGAGGGGCCCTAATGTGGCATGCAGAAGGCCCCAGGCTTAAGCCTCTGGTATCTCCATTTTAAAAGGATCCGGTAGCAGGTGATGGGAAAGCTGGCCTGAGATCCTGGAGGGCCATTGCTAGTCAGGGTAGAAAATACTGGGTCAGATGGACATATAGCCTGACCTGCTGTAAAGCAGATTCCGAAGTTCCTCCCCAGATATTCTTCTGTAAGTGCAGGGAGGTGAAAAAGAACAGCCCGCAATCGGAAGTGGCACTTTCCAACTACAGGTGCCCAAGAATTTAATTTTGCTTTGTTTTTTACTCGGATTTGCCCCGTTTGCACCCCCAAATGTGAGTGCATTTTTTCAGGAAAAGCTCAATGCTGATTAAAAAAATGTGAGCTTTAAAAAAACGTTTTCACACTTTAGTCTATGGCATGGGCACACTTCAGTCTATGGTGTATGTGTGTGGGGGGGGAAGTGCACATTTGAGTGCGCACTTCAAAAAATGCATTCTGAAATGTACACGTTTCCTGTTCAAACAAAAAACAAAACAGGTTGTAATTGAAAATGGGAGTGAGGTGGACCAGGCTTCGAGGTGGAACTCTTAAGATTACCCAAGTTGCAAGGGTTTATTATGATAATGGCTTTACTATCCAAGTTTGTGAGAATAGAGTATTGTTCCAAATGATAGAAAACAACTACTTGATGGGTTGTGTGCATCCATTCTTGTTTGTCCACCAATGGAACATAGATTGTTAGCGAAATGGATTTCCCCTCCCACTGTAGTCCCCTGTACTCCACCCCAAATCTGCTGCAGAGGGTTAGGGGACATTTCAGTGCAGATTTAGAGGACATTGGGGTGGGCTGCATGGGAGAAGAGCAAGGGGAAGACCCATTGCATAAGCTGAAGTCCAGCTGCATGGTGTTGGACGGAGCCCAACGTATTTGTTTCCAGGTTATTGTAGAAGCATGATGTTGATAATCTGCCATTGAAGCTTTTCAGCGTTGAATTTTCAATTTCTTGTGGCCCATCTATTTTAAAGTAATTTTGTTAGAATTTAAAGGTATTTGTGGACTCTACATTTATACAAGAAAGCCAAGAAGGGATACTTAAGCTGTTGACAGCTCAACTGAGAATACAGTTTGTAAAAAGGCAAATAAATACTTGCATACCATATAGAGATACCTGCAACCTCCTGATCTAGTTGGGGAAACATCTGAACAAGAAGATTAATAAATGATTTGATGGTAGCTATGAGGCAGTGATCCATGATATTTGTTTCTTGAACTAATGTGACGGTATTTTGCAAAGGACAAGAACTGTTCCTGTCCTTTTGTGCTATAGCTGCCAACTTAATATTTAGGCAATATTCTTGTTTACATATGGATTTCAAGAAAATCCATCGAAGCTTATTTGAAAACCAGCTCATTAGAATGACAGATTGTTTACAGAATTTTGTTTTCCTGTCCATCAATGTACGTTGGTGGCGTTCAACCAAACCAGAGTTACAGTTATACAGAAAGACTACCTATGTTCCGCTCTGCATTAATTGAAGATTCTTCTTTTTCTGTGCTAAGGAATCATTGGACAAGAAACAGATTAAGCTAATTGTTTGCTCTGTAATTACTGTAGACAATAAGAGCAGTATACCTTTTCTGTGATCACAATCTGCAACACACACACACACACACACACACCTCTTTCTCCTAATCATAGGGGTTGGATCTAGAGTGCAACTGAGCTGGCAGCAGTTGAATTCCCCGCTCCCCCCCATGTCAACCCCTCCAGCCCTCTCAAAATTCTACAGAGTGGGTCAGGGGACCCTACCGAATGGCATGAACTGTGTTGTGGGGGGATCCCCCAAAATTGAGGCAGAGGCACCTTCTGTTAGTAGAGCCCTTCTGTCCACAGAAAGCAGATCCTGGATACAACCCTATTGGGTTTTGCGTGTGCCCTGTGGCTCTCTCTTTACTATTACTTAAACCTTCTCAGAGCTCAATGCTGGCACTGAAAACAGGTCCAGCTTATTGGAGGTGCCAATAGGTTTATTTATTTATTTATTTATTATATTTATTATATTTATACCCCGCCTTTTTTCCTCTTGCAAGGAACCCAAGGCGGCTTACATAATCCTCCTCCTCCTCCTCTCCATTTTATCCTCACAACAACCCTGTGAGGTAGGTTAGGCTGAGAGTCAGTGACTGGCCCAAAGTCACCCAGTGAGTTTCATGGCTGAGCGGGGACTAGAACCCGGATCTCCTGAGTCCCAGTCCAAGTCTCACCACTATGCCACACTGGCTCCAATCTGGTTTATTGCCAGATTAATAATACTCAGTGTTTACTGGTGATGTGCAGATCCCTTTTTTGTGCACTTCATGTTGTCATGACCACCCTCTCTCCAAGGTAACATTGGGAATGAGTTAGCAAGGAGGGCATCAGGAGATGGCTGGCCGAAACAGATCCATTCCAGTTGGGGTAGCTGAAGCATAGAGAATAGTGACTTGCCTAGAAAGTTTGTAGTTGAAATTTAGATTTGAAGACAGAACTTGCTGATTGTCAGCTCTCACTCTTAGCCACTATGCACAAACTCTGAAGCACACAAAAGTTAGGCATTAGCCCCCTCCCTTTTGGGAGGTGTATAGTTTTATCCATATCCTAAGTTGTGTTTGTATTTCTTTCTTCTTATGTTACAAATCTGATGGGCATACTCTTCTCCAGTGGTATACAACAATGGCCTTATCTGGCCACTATCACGAATGCAGAGGTGTTGAACCTCTTTCAGCCCAAGGGCTGAATTCAGCTTTAGAGGGGTAGCCATGTTAGTTCATTGCAGCAAAACAACAAAGAATCTTGTGGCACCTCAAAGACCTAACAAATTTCTTTCTGGCAGAATCTTCCATGGACAGTGTCCACAAACTTAGGATTTAAGGTGCTACAAGACTTCATTGTTGTCAATTTTGGAGAAGCTCTTGGGGGCCACATTCCAGTTGTGGGCAGGGCTGAAGGCAAAGGGGGACAGGCCACAAAATAGCAGATTTTAGCTTAAAATTCTTGCTTTCAGTAACTAAGTATGTCAACATTTTAGAATGGGGAGAACAACGTGTAAAAGCCAGGAAAATGTTTGGCAGTCAGGGGAAAGAAGGTGCGGATAAAAGAAGGGTGTGTAGCTGTCTAGCAAACCCCATGGGGCTGGATTTGGCCCCTGGGCATGAGGTTCAACATCGCTGTTGAATTAAGAATGTATTTTGAAATGTGCCAAAAACCTTGCTGATATCAGGGTATTTATAAATGAACAGATATAGTACGTAAAGTGTGGTGGAAATTGGAATATTGCCTGCTTACATCAACAAGGTAATATAATGAGTGGGAGCCCCTCTCGCCGGATCATCACCTTGAAGTGGTGAGTGGGCTTGCGTGTTCCGATGAACCCTGTGAGCAATGCCGTCGGGAGCTATATACTCCT